>JBBPBO010000003.1:37680663-38321162 GCA_037974295.1 Cicer cuneatum | reverse complement strand
GATACCTCGTATTCAAATACAGATTTCCAGTTTTGTAAAAACTTTATTTTCAACATGTTTAAGTCATTAATTATTTTCATAAAAACATTTTAATGCATATGCTCAGAAGGTTCTCATAATATTGTACTTTTAAACTGTGTTTTGATTTAATATCAAAAAACTTTTACCTTAATATAAATGAAAAAATAAGTTGCTTAATAATCCTTCTTCTTTTTGATCAAGGATCTTTTTGTCTTCATCAAAAATGTAAGTCTTTAAATTTCAATGTACACCCTATTCTGAATGTAGCAAGTTGTGTTAACAGCTTCTACCCAAAGGTAGGTGGTAAGCTTCATATCATTCAGCATGGTTCTGGCCATCTCCTGTAGTTATCTATTCTTTCTTTCCACCACTCTATTCTGTTGTGGTGTTCTGGGGGATCAGAAGTTGTGAGAGATACCATTCTCATCACAGAATTCTTCAAAGTATTTGTTCTCGAATTCACCTCGATGATAACTTCTGATGTTGTGATCTTGACACCCTGTTCATTCATTTCTTGCTTACAAAAAGAAATAAACACTTTGTGAGATTCATCTTTGTTCTTTAAAATTTTTACCCAAGTCCACCTTGAGTAATCATCAACAATCACAAAACCATATTTCTTATCACTGAGTGAAGCTGTTTGAACAAGACCAAACAGATCTAAGTGAAGCAGTTCAAGTGGTTGAGAGGTAGAAACACCTTTTTTAGTTTTGAAAGAACTTTCAGTTTGTTTACCTCTTTGACATGCTTCACACGTAATCTCAGTTTTGCTACTTACCTTGGGGAGCCCTCTTACCAAATGCAGTTTGCTTATAATTGCAATCACTTAATTGACTTATGCTTAGAAGATTATGTTTTAGCCCTTTAACTAACAGAACATTTTTAATAGAAAGTGAAGATGAAGTGTTACCAACAGTTCATGTACCAATAATCTGACCTTTCAGGTTTCCTCCAAAGGAAACTTTGCCTCCATTCTTCATAGTCAGATCCAGAAACATAGATTTGTCTCCTGTCATGTGTCCGGAGCAACCACTATCAAGATACCAAGCTTTGTGGTGCTGATCGGACCTTGCTCTTTCTTTGTCAGAATCAGAGTCAAAGTCAAACTCAGACTCAGCTTATGTTCGAGCCATCAGAGCCAGTTCTGCTTCTAGCCTGTTTGAGCAGTTTCCTTGATTCTGCTTTGGTCGATAAACCATCTTCCTCTGATGATTCTGGAAAATGTTTTGGTTCTGGTATCTTTGGTGAATCTGGTGATTCTAATAACCTTGATGATTCTGGTGGTTTTGGTGATTTGGATGAATCTGGTAATTTTGGTGGTTCTGATGAATCTGGTGATTCTGGTAATTCCTATTCTGGTTCTGGTTCTGGTTCCAGTACTGATTTTGATTCTAGTTCTAGTGTTGGTTCTGGTTCTAGTACTGATTTTGATTCTGGTTCTAGTGTTGGTTCTAGTTCCAGTACTGATTCTGATTCTTGTTCCAGTTTCCGTGCTTCTAATACTAGTTCCAATTCCTGTTCTGATTCTGGTTCCAGTTTTGATTCTAGTTCCAGTTCTGGTTCTGATTCTGATTCTGGTTCTAGTTTAGTTGACCAGACCTTCTTCCATCAGACTCAGATTGCCTCTGTCTGGTTGTAGTAGGAACATAAACCTTCTTCTGCTTGTGGATTGCCAACATCCATTGTCCAAGCACCATTGTTGGTGTCTCCTTCTGGTTGCTCAAAATATCTACAACATAGACAATTTTATCTTTTGGTACCCAGAACTGATTGGGTCTAGGTTTGTTAGTTTTAACAACTCTCTAATCTTTTTCAGATTTTACCATTGGACAAGATAATTCAGAGTGACCTTTCTTAGAACAAACAATGCATGAAACAGCAGAATGAACAACTTTAGTTTCAGCAATAGTTTTTGTAAAACCAAGACCTGTCTTTCCACTGTTACTGTTTCCATAAATCATAGATGCATATTTACTTCTTTACATTCCATTAGAAATAAAGTTTTGAAAAAATTGCTCATGCATATCATATTCACATACAGTTTTGGAAGTGGAACAAATATTACTTTTGAGAGTTTGGTTTTCAGAATTGAGTCTTGCAACTTCAGTTTTAAAATCCTTATTTTCAGTTGCATACTCAGAATTTCGATTCTTTAAAACTTGGACTTCTTTGGTTAGATTTTTCTTATCTTCCCTATGAGTTTTCAGTTTTAAAGACATCTTATTGTTTGCATTTAAAAAGTCTTTTCAAGCCTCAATTAATTCAGATTTAGTGAGATCAAAAAATATGTCACTGTCTTCATCTTTTGATTTTGTTCCAGAGCCTGAGCTGTATCCATAACTTGTGTTGGTATGAGCCATCAGAGCCAGAATTGCTTCCTCTGATGTTTTTCCAGACTTGCTTGAATGACTGCTTTGATCATTCTTCCTTCTGCCTTCTTTCCTTCCTGAAACAGTGCCTTTATGAAGTTCAGAAGCAGACCTGAATTGTGTCATCATTGTTGTTTCTGCCTCTTCTTCATCAGAAGATTTTTCTTCTGATTCTGATACATCCAAGGTTGCTATCAGACCCTTCATTCTGAATCTGGAACTCTTCTTGTGTTGTTTGACTTTTTCCAAATTTGGACATTCTGACTTGATATGTCCAGGTTCATTGCATCCATAACCGATGATGCTCTTCTTGTTAGATTCTTCCTTTCCTTTGTTGTTATGTTTCTTCTTAGAACCTCTTCTCTTCCTGTTTTCCCAAATCTTAACCATCTGTTTGGTTAAGTAAGCCATATCATCACAGTAACTATCGCTATCCTCTGATTCAGGTGTTGCCCTTGCAGCTTTCTTCTATTTCGACTTCAGGGCCAGATTATTCTTCTTCTTTGGTTCATCTGCTTCTAGTTCTATTTCATGAGACTTGAGTGAGCTAATCAAATCTTCAAGTCTTAAGTTATTCAGATCTCTTGCTTGCTGAACTGCAGTAACCATTGGTCTCCACTTGGTTGGTAAGCTTCTTAGAATCTTCTTGACATGATCTGCTATTGTGTAGCTTTTCTTCAAGACATTCGGTCCAGATATCAGAGTCTGGAATCTACAGAACATTCAATCAATATCTTCATCATCTTCCATCTTGAACATCTCATACTGTTTCACCAGTATGTTAGCCCTTGCTTCTTGAACATGCTGGCTTCCTTCATAGGTTAGAACCAGACTGTCGAATATGCTATTTGTTGTTTCTTTATCTGTGCATCTGTCAAATTCCTTGAATGTGATGGCACTGATCATGATGGTTCTGGCTTTGTGATGCAGTTTGAATGCTTTGCTCTGGTCTGGTTTCATATCTTCCATGTCCAGTTCTTTAGTTGGATCTCCTGGAACAATAGGTGCAGTGTATCCTTTGACTACCAGCTTCCATAATTCAGGATCTTGAGATATGAAGAAACTTCTCATTCTGTCCTTCCAATACTCAAACCTTTCTCCATCAAACAGTGGTGGTCTATTGATGTTGCCTCCCAAATCATCTTTGGATTCTGCCATGTTGTACCCCTTGGACCTTTCCTCAAACACTGTTAAGTGCTCAGCCTTGAGACCAAGCTCTGATGCCAATTGAAGGTGCAAACACGAGAAAGGGGGTTGAATTGTGTTTGACTAACTTGAATACTTTTTCTGTTTTTGCAGTTTTATTACAAAGCCTGATGTATGAATCAAACAGAGTTAGCAGCGGATATAAAGCAAAAATAAAAACAGAATTTTATACTGGTTCACCGTTAACGAGGCTACGTCCAGTCCCTTCACTTTGAAGAATTTCACTAATTCAAAACCTTGAATTTCAACAATACCACTAACCCTCCAAGTCAGTCGTCTCAAACAGTCTAACAATCCTAGACTTTTGAGGAATACAGCACCTTGATTTCTCAAGTCAAGTCTCCTCCCACCAATCTGACAACCCCAGATTGTAGAAGGAATTACAACGCCTTGAGTCTAATTGCTAAGTAATCTGCTACCCCTTATGACTCCCTTAGATTGTAGACTCTACTTCAACAACTTAGATCTTACACAAGGGAAAGAAAAACATGAGTACTTGCTTCTGGAAAGCTGAAACTCACAATTAACCTCACTAAAAACTCGAGTGTTTGCTTCTGGAAGTGTGTGACTTTTTTATGATTTTCGATTCTAAGTCTTCTGTCTTGAGCCTCCTTTTATAGATGTCAATTAGGGTCTCTTCCAGCTTAAATTTGAGCTGTATCTTGCCAGATACTGTTGCAAAAATAACTTGGCCAATCGGGTTTCTCTTAAATAAAAAACTTATCTTTTTAGCTCTAGATTTGCTTTAAAAAATAACTTTGGCCAATCCTGTCTTTAATTAATTCTGCATCCAATCTTTCTTCCCGCCAATAGCTTCTAAACTCCCATACGACTTCAATTTATTTTGGTATCAAATCATTTTAATACTTTGATCAAATTTAATCAAGTCTCCACTGATTATCATCATGATTAAATCTTGACCGTTTGATCTTCTGCTCTCGTCCACATTTGGACCATACAATCTGATGTGATCCTCTAATTTCGGCCAATACTAGACCACACGTTCTGGTCTTCTGATCACGGCCAACACTGGGCCATATGGCATGATCTTTTGATCTCGGCCAACATTGGGCCATATGCTTAAATCTGGACCATTGATCTGAACATCTTCCCTCTGATCTGGACCAATTCAGAATTGGGTCTGGATTGAACTAAAATTAAATCTAGACAAAGGATATTTTAATTTGGACATTTTACCTTTTGATCTAGATCAGGTATGGATTAAATCTGGACATCATTTCTTCTGGTCTGGACTTAGTTTCATACTCTAAATCATGCTATCTTCTGATCTGAGCCAAATCTAGACCAAGTCACTTGTTTCAAGACCACTTATCTGAAGCTCTGGTTAAGTCTGGATCAAGTCTGGACTGTTTATCATTTCACTACCAACCTATCTTCTGGTCAGAAGAACTTTTGGACCAAGTTCGTCTTATGAATCCTTCTAGTCTGGAACAAGTCTCCCTCTGGCAGGCTTCCTTCTAGTCTGGTCCAGGTCTCCTTCTGGACTCTGCTTCCTTCTAACCTGGGCCAGGAAAGATATCCTCTATTGGTATTTTGACATTCCCGAGTATCCTCTAGTGCTTTCAGGATGCATCCTCTGGTACCTTCTGGATGCGTTATCTGGTGACTTCTGGAGGTGTATCCTCTGGTCTGGTTTTACCTTCTAATTACTCATCCCATGCCTCTGGTGACTTCAGCTTCTGCCTCTAATAACTTCATCTTCTGATGGCATTTATTATAGTATTTCAAGGTACAAAACAAGATTACATGGAGTGCTTTTGTAAACATCAAAATCCTAAGTACATAGAACTAACTTGGTTCCAACAATGTCCCCCTTTTTTATGATGACAAAACCTTAACTTATTTTGCTAGCTTGTAACTCGAAGTACTTGAAATACTCCCCCTCGAACCAATCTCTCCCCTTAAGTCTAATACTGACTTTTTCTTCTCCTTTTCAACTCCTTCTTGAATCACTCTTTCTTTTCTTCTCTTCTCCTCTCCTTTTCAACTCCTTCTTTATTCATCTCTTTCTGATTTATTTTTCTCTCTCCCTGTTTCTTCTCCTTTTCAACTCCTTCTCTTTTCACTCTTTCTTTTTCTCTCTTTATTTTTCTCTCTCCCTGTTTCTTCTCCTTTTAAACTCCTTCTCTTTTCATCTCTTTCTTTTTCGCTCCTCCTTTCTTTTTATCTCTCCTTTTCTACTTATTTCTCTTTTTTCTCTCTCTCCCCCTTTTTGTCATCAGCCTGAAGGCACCAGAGGATGCATTCTGAAGGCACCAGAGGATACACCTCCAGAGGATATCATCAAAGGTTAAATCACATCATCAGAGGATATCTTTTGTGGCCCAGATCAGAAGGAAGCAGAGTCCAGAAAGAGACTTGGTCCAGACCAGAAGGAAGCTTGTCAAAGGGAGACTTGGTCCAAACCAGAAGGAATCATAAGTCAGACTTGGTCCAGAATTAATTCTGACCAGAAGATAGCCTGGTAGTAATTATAAGAATCAGTCTAGACTTAATCAGAACTTCAGATAACTGGTCCAGAACAAATGACTTGGTTCAGATTTGGTTCAGACCAGAAGATAGCATGGTTTAAAATATAAAACTAAGTCCAGATCAGAAGAAATAATTGTCCAAATTTAATCCAGACTTGATCCAGATCAGAAGGTAAATGTCCAGATTAAAATATATTAAGTCCAGATTTAATTTCAGTTCAATCCAAACTCAGTCCAGAATTAGTCTAGATCAGAGGGAAAATGTTCAGATCAATGGTCCAGATTTAAGCATCATGGCCTAGTGTTGGCCGAGATCAGAAGATCAGATCATATGGCCCAATGTTGGCAGAGATCAGAAGATCAGATAATATGGTCCAGTGATTGGCCGAGATTAGAAGATCATATCATGTGGTCCAGTGTTGGCCGAGATCAGAGGATCACAGAATTGGGGCAGATCAGATTATATGGTCTAGAGGTGGTTGAGATCAGAAGATCAAATGGTCCAGATTTAATCATGATGAAAATCAGTGATGACTTGATTAAAATTCAAAGAAGACTTGATTAAATTTTGATAGAAATTTCATCAAAGTATTAAGGGGATTTGATTCAAAAATTACTAAAGACTTGGAGAAATTTGAATGCAATCTGAATCTTAAAAAGATATGGTTTGGAATTAAAAGAAACAAGATTGGTCAACAGAATTTTCGAAGGCAATCTGGAGCTAAAAATATATGTTTTTTATTTAAGTGAAACCCGATTGGCCAAGTTATTTTTGCAAGAGAATCTGTGCAGATTCAGCTCGAATTTAAGCATAGAAGAAACCCTAATCATTCATCTATAAAAGGAGGCTCAAGGCAGAAGACTTGGCATCGAAAATACTTGAGAGTCATACACTTCCAAAAGCAAAATACTTGAGTTTTCAGTGAGGTCAATTGTGATTATCCACTTTCCAGAAGCAAGTACTCTAAGTTTTTCTATCCCTTATGTTAGGTCTAAGTTGTTGAAGTAGAGTCTACAATCTGAGGGAGTCAAAAGGAGTAGCAGATTATTAGCAATTAGATTCAAGGTTCTTTTCCTCAAAAGTCTAGGATTGTTAGACTTTTTGAGAAGACTGACTTGGAGGGTCAGTGGTCCTTTGTAATTCAAGGTTTTTGAATTAATGAAATCCTTCAAAATGAAGGGACTGGACGTAGCCTAGTTAACGGTGAACCAGTATAAAATTCTGAGTTTTATTTACTTTATATCCACTGCTAACTCTGTTTTAACAGGTTTTGTTTTAAAACTAAAAAGTATTCAAGTTAGTCAAACACAATTCAACCCCCCTTCTCGTGTTTGCACCTTTACCTACGACAGCGCTTTTAAAGAAAAGTGCTATTAAATATAACCTACGATAACATTTTTACATTTTAAAAAAATAAACTATCGTATCCTTTAACAGCACTACATATTATAACGCTTAAAAGCGTTGTTCAATGCATTAAAAAACCCGTTGTTAAAGCCTAATTTTGGTGTAGTGTAAAACCATCTAAATGCCTTGTTGCATAGCACTTACATATATGACAATGTCTTGCAATTCACCCTTGTTTTGAAAGGTGTACACCTTCTAAAAACATGATTTGTTCCATTAAGCTTAACATCCTAAGATGAATAATAAGTCAAAGGCTTTACATCATGAGAATTGTTGATTGTTAATCAATAGACTTTATACGAAACCAAAAGCTTAACATCCTATGAATCTGTTAACTCACTTTGAAAAGTCTTTTCATATTCTTTTTTCATGCAATCTCTATGTTTTTGTCTTTATAATTTCCATCTTATTTTTCCCCCATGTGTATAAAAAATAAAATAAATTAATAAGTTTGAAACTCTTAAAGAATCGCGTTTATCATCTTTAGCGGGATTCCCAAAACTCTTAAAGTGGTTTTAGCTACAATCATCTAATTGATGTTTTGATGAGAACAAAAACAAACAAATAAATAACAATTATCCCCCAAGTATATTTGCTAAGTGTGCAGATTAAGTTAGAAGACAAAAATTTATATGAATGGCAATCTTTTTTAATGTAACATAAATTACAAGTAAGTTAGAGATAACAATCAAAGTATTTCTAGCCATTGGATATTATCACCTAATAAACAAGTACCTATGTCTACTAATAGAGCAAGTCGTAATATAGCAATAAAGTATTGTGATATGTAGTCCAATTCAAAACTTTACAAGTTTCTGTTCTAATATAAGGTACATCCTCTTATGAACAAGGAAAAGGGAATCTACTAAACAAGGTTCCTGGTGACTCTAAAGAAGTTGTTAAAGTTGTGTCAGCCTCTGATGAACGCACTCTCAAACGCGTCTCTTGTGAATCCATTAATAGAAACAACGATCTGAATGTTCTACCTCTGATAAGTGTGTCAAGCAAAATAATTGTTTGCCTCTAACAAATGTGTCTAGCAAAATGATTGTCTGCCTCTAATAAGTGTGTCAAGTAAAATGATCGTCTACCTCTAATAATTGTGACAAGCATTGTACCGTCTGACTCTAATGAAAGTCAACGCTCTGGAAACTCAAAGATCTGAATAGTCGATGCTCTAAAGAAGGCAAATTAGTTTATCCTCCGGTCAACATCTTGAATATGTTAAACTGTCTAAAAATTTGTGTAACATCCTCTAAGATCAGCACTCTTAAAATTGAAGATACGCAAAAACAATCATGAAGATAGATATGGATGCATCTTTAAGACTAATTTTCATTAAATGGTGATTGAAGATCTCCAATGGTAATATTCTCAACGACCACTTCTTGTCTCTATTTAAGAAGAACTTGCTCATTCCATAGTGCGTGAGAGAGAGAAAACATGAAAAAGGAAATGTGTTAAGAAGAAATTCTTATGAAGTGAATAAGAAATCAAAAGAAAAGTATGAATGAAAAATCCTTTGAATAGAGAGTTATTAGAATTGTTGTAAATCAGTCAAAGTGTTTTCACACACTTGTACTGATATAGGACTTGATATGTAACATTCTCTATGAGAGTTAGAATCCTTGTAACAAAATTTGTGTCAGTTCAGACAAAAACTAGAACAGATGTACATCAACCCGATAGTGGCAACAACTCTCTCACCCTTATGAGGTACCTGAAAAGATACACCAACGCTCATGTGTTGGAACCAAGTTGGTTTTACACTTAAAGTTTTGATATTAACAAAAGTATTTTATGAGAATAGTATATTTGACTTCGAAGAATGCTACCAGAGGATGTCACCAGAGGATGCCACCAGAGGATGTCACCAGAAGATACCTCCAGAGGATGTCACCAGAGGATGCCACCAGAGGATGCCACTAGAGGATGCCACCAGAGGATGCCACCAGAGGATGCCACCAGAGGATGCCACCAGAGGATGCCACCAGAGGATGCCACCAGAGGATGTCACCAGAGGATCCCATAGGATATCACCAGAGGATCCCACCAGAGGATATCACTAGAGGCAAAAATCAGAGGATATCACTAGAGGAGAAAAATCAAAGGATATCATCATAGGCAAAAATCAGAGGATATCATCAGAGGCAAAAATGAGAGAATATCATCAAATGCAAAAATGAGAGGATATCATCAGAGGCAAAAATCAGAGGATATCATCATAGGCAAAAATGAGAGGATATCATCATAGGCAAAAATCATAGGATACCTTCAGAGGCAGGAATCAGAGGGCAACATCAGAGGATACCATCTGAGGCAATAATTAGAGTATGAAAAAAGACATGGTCAAGATTCGTAGAAGATTTGATTCAAATTCGAAGAAGACTTGACTGAAATTTGAAGAAGATCTGATCAAAATTTGAAGAAGATTTAATTTAAATCAGAAAATGATTTGGTTCAAATTTAAAAAGGAACAAAATTAAGTTGAAGAATTTACAAAAGAAATCTGAAGAAAATACAATTCGAAATTAAACTTGGACCAAGTAAAAGCCCAAATCTCAATTATAAATAGATACTCTAGGCTGAAGAAGAAATCATCATAAAATAGAATAGAGTAGAAGAACTCAAGCTTGAAATCCAAATTCATCTTAGAGTTCAAAGAGAGAAACACTTGTGTGAAAGTGAAATATTTTCTAAGTGTTCTTTTCTTAGAGTGTGAGAGTCATTGTTATAATCAGCTATCCAAAAGCAACTACTCAAGTTCTAAACCTTTGCATCAAACCCGATAGTGGTGTAAGTTCCTTCCTCAATCTAGGATTGTCAGATTGGTAGTAGAAGACTTGGCTTGTAATGTCAAGGTGGTGTAAGTTCCTTCTTCAATCTGGGGTTGTCAGATTGGTAGGAAAAGACTTGGCTTGTAGGGTCAAGATGTTGTTGGTCTTCAAAAGTCTGGGGCTGCCAGGCTGTTTTGGAAGATTGGCTTGGAGGGTCAAGTGTTGTGTAATTCAAAGTGTTTGAATTAGTGGATTAAAGCCTTCTGAATGAAGGGACTGGATGTAGACAAGTTAATGGTGAACCAAGATAAATCTATGTGTCCAAATACTTATGCTTTTATTATCCGCTGTTGCTGAATCTGATTGTTTCTTCTCCAAGTAATTTATATCAACTTTCATCAAATCAGCAAAAAGTATTCAACATTGGCAAACACAATTAAACCCCTCTTCTTGTGTTTCCACCTTCAATTGGCATCAGAGCTCGGTCTCAAGGCTGAGCACTTTATAGTGTTTGAGAAAAGATTCAAGGATTCAATATGTCTAGATTCATTGAAGAAGCTATTGGAGCAAACATCAATAGACCACCTCTGTTAGATGGAGAACATTATGAGTATTGGAAAGACATGCTAAGAAGTTTCTATATTTCACAAGATCCTGAACTTTGGGACTTGGTGGAAGATGGTTATATTGCTCCAGAGGATACTTATGGTATTGAAATTCCAAGAAAGGATATGAATATTGATCATAAGAAGATGTACAAGATGCATCATAAATCCAGAACATTCATGATAAATGCAATCACCTTCAAGGAATTTGACAAGTGCACCAACAAAGAGACATCAAAGAGTATTTATGATAGTCTGACTCTGACCTATGAAGGAAGCAAGCAAGTTCAAGAAGAAAAGGCCAACCTCCTAGTCAAAAAGTATGAGTTGTTCAAGCTGAAGAAGATGAAGACATTGAAACCATGTTTTCCAGATTCCAGACTCTGGTCTCAGGATTAAAGGTACTTGAGAAGAGTTATACTACTGCTGATCGTGTGAAGAAAATCGTTAGGATCCTGCCAACCAAATGGAGACCAAAGATCACTGCCATTCATGAAGCAAAGGATCTGAATACTCTAAAGCTGGAAGAATTAATCAGCTCCCTCAAATCACATGAAATTGAGCTTGAAGAAGATAATCCCAAGAAGAAAAACAAAACACTAGCCTTGAAATCTAAGTAGAAGAAGGTTCTAAAAGAAACATCAGAATCAGAAGATAGCGATTCAGATGATCAGAATCTGAACCTAGAGGAAGAGGAGATTGCATTCATAACAAGAAAGGTTCTAAAGATGTGGCACAATAGAAAGAAGAAATTTCCCCAAAGGTATTCCAAGCTTTCCAATAGAGGAAAGGATGAATATGAAAAGAAAAGTATCATCTGTTATAGATGCAATGAACCTGGACATATCAAGTCAGAATGTACAAACATGGAGAAAGGGAAACACCAAAAGTAAGATTTCAGACCCAAGAAGAAGAATCTGATGCTACATGGGATGATTATGATGAATCCTCTAATGATGAAGAAGCATATTTGGCTATGATGGTCCACACTAACTCTGCCTCTGGATCAAACACAGGTTCTTACTCTGGAAGTGAATCAGCAGATGAAGAAAAAGAGGTATTTTTTGAATTCACCCGATCTGATTTAAATACTGCAATAAATGATTTTTTAAATATTAATAAAAAATTGTCTTTAAAACTGAAAACACTTAGGAAAGAAAATAAAATTCTAACCAAAGAAGTCAGTGTTTTAAAGAATCAAAGTGCAGAATGTAAAACAGAAAATGCAGCTCTTAAAACAAATATTGTTGAACTTAAGGCTGAAAATCTAACTCTAAAAAGTAATCATTGTTCAACATCAAGTGAAAATACTACATGTAATTCTGATATGCATGAACAAGTATTTCAAGACTTTCTTTCTAATGGTATTGAAAGAAGCAAATATGCTTCTATGATTTATGGAGTTAGTAGCAATGGTAAAAGAGGTATAGGATTTGAAGAACCTGTAACTGAAACTAAACCTATTTCCTCTAATGTTTTGTGTATTGTTTGCACTAAGAAAGGTCACTCCAAATTATCTTGTCCCATGATAAATACAAGAAACCTTTCAAGACTAATAAACCAGAACCTAACTAAATTTGGGTACCTAAGAACAGAATTATCTTTGTTGCAGATGTCCTCAGCAATCAAGTTACAACACCAATCATGGTACTAGATCAGTGGATGCTCGCGACATATGACAGGAGGAAAGTCTATGTTAAAAGAACTAACCTTGAGCAAAGGAGGCTTAGTGACTTTTGGAGGAAAGCAAAAAGGCCAGATCATTGGTCAAGGCACAATTGGTAATGGTACTTCCCCTTCTATTAAAGATGTCTTGTTTGTTAAAGGTCTTAAGCATAACTTATTAAGTATTAGTTAGTTAAGTGATAATAATTATGATATTATATTCAATCAAAAAACATGCAAGGCAATTAGTTAGAAGGATGGATCTGTACTCTTTACAGGTCAGAGGCAAAACAACATTTATAAGATAAATAAGTTTAGTCTAGAGAAACAAAATGTTAAGTGTCAGTAAATGAAGAGAAACTAATTTGGCACAAAAGATTAGGTCATGCAAACCTTAGATTAGTTTCAAAACTGAATAAACTTCAACTGGTGAGAGGTCTACCTAAGCTTAGTTACAAAACTAAAATTATGTGCGAAGCTTGTCAAAAGGGAAAACAAACAAAAAACTCTTTTAACCCTAAAAACTCAGTCTCTACCTCAAAGCCCCTTGAGCTCATACATATAGATCTATTTGAGCCAATGAAAATAGCCTCTCTAAGTGGAACGAAATATGGCTTTGTTATAGTAGATGATTACACTAGGTGGACATGGGTAAAATTTTCAAGAAGTATGGATGAATCTCACAAAGTTTTTATCACATTTTGCAAACAAATCATGAATGAAAATGGTCTTAAGATTATAACAATTAGAAGTGATCATGGAGGAGAATTTGAGAACAAGTTCTTTGAAAGTTTTTGTGATGAGAATGGAATCTCTCACAACTTTTCTTATCCTAGAACACCCCAACAAAATGGAGTTGTAGAAAGAAAGAATAGATCACTCCAAGAAATGGCCAGAATCATGTTAAATGATATGAATGTTGCAAAACACCTTTGGGCTGAAGCAAATAATACGGCATGTTACATTCAAAATAGAGTCTATATCATATCCATATTGAATAAAACACCATATGAATTGTGGAAAGGTAAAAAGCCTAACATCTCCTATTTTAAACAATCTGGTTGTACCTGTTATATGTTGAACACCAAAGATAACCTTGGAAAATTTGATTCTCGATCTCAAAAGTGTACCTTCATTGGCTACTCTAAAAGATCCAAGGCTTATAGAGTGTTTAATAGGAAACTAATATTGTGGAAGAATCCATACATGTTAAATTTGATGACAAACAACTTGACCTTGAAAAGTCAAAGCAAGATGATGATAGTGCAGGTTTACCAGAACCAAAGGAAGTTGATGCAGACAAACTAGAAGAACTTGAAAAAGTAGAGGATACAAGCAAATCAAAAGAATATGACAAATCTTCAAAGGATGAATCTGAAGATAAGGCAGAAGAAATATGTGGATGGAAATACAAGCCATCTCATCCTGAAACTCTAATCATTGGAAGTGCAAGTGATACTTTAAGGACCAGATCATCACTTAAAGACACCAGTTTGTTTGGCTTACTCTCATTAATTGAGCCTACCTCTATTGATGAAGCATTGGCAGATAATGGATGGATTCTTCCAATGCAAGAAGAGTTAAATGAATGTGAGAGGAATAATGTTTGGGATATAGTACCAAGACTAGAAAAGAACATTATTGGAACCAAGTGTGTTTTCAGAAACAAGCTAAATCAAAAAGGTGAAGTGGTCAGAAACAAGGCAAGACTTGTTGCACAAGGCCACAGTCAGCAAGAAGGCATTGATTACACTGAGACATTTGCTCTAGTGGCCAGGTTAGAAGCTATTCGTATCCTACTCTCTTTTGCTGCAAATAATAACATTACATTATTTCAAATGGATGTTAAAAGTGTTTTTCTAAATGGTTATATAAGTGAAGAAGTCTATGTTAAACAACCCCCAGGTTTTGAAAGTTCTGAATTTCCAAATCATGTTTTTAGGCTTAGAAAATCTCTGTATGGTCTAAAACAAGCACCTAGGGCATGGTATGATAGACTAAGTAACTTCTTGCTTAAAAATAACTTTAAAAGAGGACAACTAGACAATACACTTTTAAGAAAACCAATAGAAGATGACATCCTTATTATTTAGGTTTATGTGGATGACATTATTTTTAGATCTACTAATGGCACTCTTTACCAAGAATTTTCTCAATTAATGCAGCATGAATTTCAAATGAGTATGATGGGAGACCTTAAGTTCTTCTTAGGGATACAATTTCAGCAAAGTCAAAAAGGTATATACATTCATCAAACGAAATATACAAAAGAGCTTCTCAAGAAGTTTAAGATTAGTGATTGCAAACCTATGGCTACACCAATGCATCCTACTTGCTCACTTGAAAAAGATGATTTAGACCAAAAATATTACAAAAAAACCTATAGGGGAATGATAGGATTTCAACAAAATATATTACAATTACAAGAGACAAAACATTTACAGCGCTTATGGGAAAAAACGTTGTAAAATGCAAAATAAAATACAAGTACAAAACATTTACAGCGCTTTTACCCATACGCACTGCAAATGGTTTCAAAAAAATAAATTACAATTACAAGAGACAAAACATTTACACCGCTTATGGGAAAAAGCGTTGTAAAATGCAAAATAAAATACAAGTACAAAACATTTACAGCACTTATGTGTAAAAAGCGTTGTAAAATGCTCATATAGCGCCTTTTATATAGTGTGTATATAACCGCTGTGAAATACTATTTAAGGCGCTTTTTATATAGTCTTTTAAAGCGCTCTTTGGAAAAGCGCTGTAAAAGGGTTTTTTTATAATATTATGTAAACTGATAATATAAGAAACCGCCTCTTCATTTTCTTCTTCATTACGTATATTCTCATCCTTATCAACTTGGCAGTGTGAAAACCTTATTTATTACGTACTCTCTATACGAACCATTCTCCATATACGAACCCTTCTCTCTGTCCATATTCATTACGTACTCTTTGTTTTCATTATTCTCCATTTTCACTACGTTCTATCTCGACGACCATAAAGGTTTTTAAGGTGCTTTTTGTTCAGTTTTTTAAAGCGCTCTGTTGAACCCTAGTGCTATCTTCTCGTTGCACAAGACATTTCTATTTCTATTTTTGCGACGTCGTAACCCTAAATTATAGGTATTGTTATTCATATCTCATTGTCACTAAACTTATAGTGCATGTTGTATTTATTCAATCTGTTGTTGTCACTAAACTGCATGTTGAACTTATATTGCATGTTAAACTTATACTGTGTGAAATGTGTAGATAAATGGATTCCAACAATGATTTAGGTCGTCAAAACGACGAAGTTGTAAACACTGAAGTTGTAAACAATGAAGCTGTCAACGCTAAAGGCTATGAAGGCGAAGTGAAGCGTGGGGCAACTATAATGCAAAAAGTCATTATAGCAAGAAGTACTGGGATAAAATTTGAGGTATATATACTATACTTTCGTTTAGATTTTATTTGTTTTCTTTTTTGAAAGCAATCACTTACACTCTCGCTATGAGTTTATTAGGTAGGATGGAATGAAAGTGGCCAGCCGATTGAGCCCAACAGTTCAATGATGGTAAGCTACATCGATGTTGTTGTCTGCCAAAATATCCCAATAACAATCGATGACTGGAGAGACAAAGCATTGAAGGGTGCTAAAGACATATTGTGGAGTGATGTACAAGTAATTAACTTTTTTACTCCACTTTTTTGTTACTTAATTATCATTTTTTCCATTGAAATACTTTTATTCAAACTCTTTATTTATTTGGTTTTCAGAGCGCTTTTAACATTGAAGATGTGCGTAAAAATTACGTACTTAGAGTTGCTGGTAAAATTCATAGAGGATTTAGATCTCATCTGTCGAATTGTTACCTAAGAGACAAGGGTGGAAATGTGAATGTTGAAGCTCCAAACATTTACAAACACTACATAACACCTGAAGAGTGGACCTCTTTTGTTGCTAAACGCTCAGACCCCGCATTTGTGGTAATATTTATTTTATTAGTATGTGTGTTTTATTCATATTCATATCTTATATTTTTTACACGATCGTTATTTTTTATATTTATATATAGAATATAAGTACAGCAAATCGGGAGCGAGCAAAAAACGCAGTGCATCCATTAAAAAGATCGCGTATGGGGTATGCGCGTTTAGAGCAAAAAATTGTAAGTAAACATCACTTTTATACATTGTGGTAGCTAGATTATAAACTATAGTTTATAACTAATAATTTGTTTATGTCTTAACGAACAGCTGCAAGAGACGAAATACGATCAACCATTGGGTCGTCATATCTTGTGGAAGGAGGCTCGCGTAAATAAAGATGGAATAGTAGATAACGAAAATGTTCAACAAGTTGTTCAAGAATGTGTAAGTATACTATCACTTTAATATTTTTTAATATTTCCTTTTAAAAATAATATTGAACTTATATTTTTAATACTACATGTATTTTAGGAAAATTTGGAACAATGTCTTGAAAATCAAGATGGAAATAAAGAAGTTAGCTGCAGCGACATTCTCGGGAAGGGATTCAATGTTCCTAAATATTCTGGCCGTGTGAGGGGTAAGGGATTTGGCGTGACTCCCAAAAGTTGTTTTTCACATGAGAAGCGCACAAATCCCTCAAATGATCAAGTATTAGAAGCACTGAAAACCCTATCAGAGCAAGTTGCATACTTGGTTAAAAAAGATAAGGAAAAGAAACTTCAACGTGAAATGCAAATAGAAAGTGAAGATGGAAGTTGCAACATTGGTCATAAAAGTCTACCGAAGGTAATTAATTACTTAACGAAATAAGAAATTCATTCAACCTAATTGTTTCACATACTTATGTATTAACCATTGATTTAATTTAGGGTTTTTCATGTTGCTGCCTATACTTGTCTTCCCCTACCCGCATGGTTGGGAAAGGAACACTGTACAATACTTTGGGAAAAGTATTGCACAACAAAGATGTCCCTGTTGGCCATGTTAAAGTGTCACCTGTGGTGGCTTTAGAACCACTTGCACCGTTGCCTATCCCCGACAACGACGAAGACATGAAACTTTTGGGAGAAGCAATAGGTAACTATGTGGCATGGCCGAAACATCTTGTTGGCATTGATCAGGAGGTATGTTTTAATTGCTATGTATGTTTAGTTGTATGATTATGATTGATTATATGTAATTGGTGATTTTTCCGCTTTTATATTTTACATTTATTTAGATTGTTGCTAAAAGGAATGATGATAAGATCCCTCGCAGCGAGTCTGTCACTTCACTAGAAAAGGCACCAGAAAAGGTTTGACATATACATCAATTCATGTATACAAAATGATTAGCTTACTATAATAACTAACAAACTGATCAACCTCATTTTTATCAGATTCAACCAAAAAATAAACCCGCTGCACCGCAGATGCAGGTCCGTGGTAA
Source organism: Cicer cuneatum (assembly GCA_037974295.1). Taxonomy (NCBI): domain Eukaryota; kingdom Viridiplantae; phylum Streptophyta; class Magnoliopsida; order Fabales; family Fabaceae; genus Cicer; species Cicer cuneatum. The sequence goes on along the minus strand of JBBPBO010000003.1, from coordinate 38,303,211 downwards.
AAATAAACCTTCCAAAATGCAAAAACTAGATCGAGGAAAATTAGTTGCTCTTCATAAAATAAGTCAACCACGCCTGGCTCGAATAGGGTCGTGTCTTGACACAGCAACAAAGATGAATATGAAGAGCAACAATGATGCACGTATGCTAGACATGGAAAAAAAGTATATTCGGAGAAGAGTATTTAGAAATACTTGGCAAAGAGCAAATATACGAACTTCTCGATCATAAAGAGCTGAGTGTTACTGTAATCAGGATATACATCAGGTAATATAAATATTTTATTTAAGATAAAAAATTTCTTTTAATTGCATCACTGCCACATTAATTTATTGATATTATAATCTAATTTTATATTTGAAGGTTTTTGTACGAGAAGTTGGTGTGCGCGCGGAAATTGTCAAGTAGATTTTCATTCTTATCTCCTCATAAACTATCCATATTTAAACTCGATCTATATAATGTAAATAAATATGTAGTTGATAGACTTATAGAAAATAAAGAGAAGGACAAGTTGTTTCTAGCACCATACAATTCAAGGTACGTAATTAGATACTTTATCTATATCTTTTTTAATTTATGATATTATGAGTTGTGTAAACAAATTTGCCAACCAAATTTGTGTTGTTGTAGGCAACATTGGGTGTTGTTTGCCATAAATGCGACTTCTGAAATTGTATATTATTTAGACCCATTGCACGGTCATTACAACAATCCCCCTGATATAAAAAACATCTTCGACACGTAAGTAATATTCATTTACTTCTTACATATACAAATAATGTGTTTGGTCATTGAATAATAATCACATTTATGTGATAGTGCTCTGCAAGTTTTTCGTGCTCAAAGGGGTGCTTCAATGTCGAAGAATAAGTCAAACAACATCACATGGCTTCCAGTAAAGGTTTGAAATTTTTGTTATAGAACTTAATGTTATGCCTTTAAACTTTCATTTACAATCAATGCATAAATATTTATTGGCGTACATGTTTTATTTTATAGTGTTCGCGTCAATCTAACAACATAGACTACGGATACTATATAATGAGGTTCATGAAAGAGATTGTTGATCTGAATCAACATATAATTCCAGAAACAGTACGTTATTTTCATTATATTTTGATTTTCATATATAAACTATATATATATATATATATATATTTGATTCTAACTTATTTTGCTTCAGTATTTTGACAACTTCAACCCAACTTACTCTGAAAATGATCTCAGAGAAATGAAAGAAGAATGGTGCCAGTTTGTCCTCGAAATGAATGTTATATAATTTGTAATTAATTTGTTGATATACTGTCATGATGTAATTTGTTCTGTGAATATGTAATTCATACTATGAATATGTTGAATGTAATTTGTTCTGATAATATATGTAATTCATACTGTTATTTATTGTAATTTGTTGTTGTGAAACACTTGTAATTGATATTGTTGAATGTGAATATGAATTTGTTGTTGTGATGTGCATTTTAATGTTGAAAAGAAGAATCTGAATGTGATATTTGATGTTCATAATATGTAATAAAAAAGACAGCGTTTCTTTAAAAAATGCCATAAAAAATCCTTTTACAGAGCATTTTTAAACGTTTTACAGCGCTTTATTTAAGTCCTTTTACAACGCTTTTTTGAACAAGCGATGTAAATCTAAGTTAAATAACTATATATGGGACCTATTACAGCGCTCTTTTGAAAAAGCGTTGTAAATCTAATATAAGAAGCGCGCTATATATGGGACCTATTACAGCGCTCTTTTGAAAAAGCGTTGTAAATCTAATATAAGAAGTGCGCTATATATGGGACCTATTACAACACTATTTTGAAAAAGCATTGTAAATCTAATATAAGAAGCACGCTATATATGGGACCTATTACAGCGCTCTTTTGAAAAAGCGCTGTAAATCTATTTTAAGAAGCGTGCTATATATGGGACCTATTATAGTGCTTTTTTTGTATTTTCAATAGCGCTGTTGTATCCTTTTACAGCACTAGATACTAGAGCGCTTAAAAGCGCTGTAAAGGGTTTAAAAAAAGCGCTGTAAAAGGCAATTTTTGGCATAGTGACTGCTTCTTCTCCACGTAATTTATATCAACTTGTTGGAACCAAGTTGGTTCTTACACTTAAACTTTTGATGTTAACAAAAGTATTTTATGAGATTAATATATTTGACTTTGAAGAAGAATGCAAAAATTAGAGGATGACGTCACTTGAGGATGATGTCACCAGAGGATGACGTCACCAGAGGAGGACGTTACCAGAGGATGACGTTACCAAAGGATGTCACTAGAAGATATCACCAGAGGATACCTCCAAAAGATAAAGCCAGAAGATGTCACCAAAGGATATCAAAGGATATCATCAAAAGCAGATATCAGAGGATATCATCAGAAGCAAAAATCAGAGGATATCATCACAGGAAAGAATCATATGACATTATCAGAGGATACCATCCGAGGCAAACATCAAAAGAAGACATTGTCCAGATCAAAAGGAAACATGGTCTAGATCAGAAGAAGACATGGTCCAGATCAGAATAAGACATGGTCCAGATCAAAAGAAGACATGGTCCAGATCAAAAGGAAACATGGTCTTGATCAAAAGGAAACATGGTCCAGATCAGAAGAAGACATGGTCAAGAAGAAGACGTGGTCCATATCAGAAGAAGACACGGTCCAGATTCGAAGAAGACATTGGTCCAGATTCATAGAAACTTGATTCAGATTCGTAGAAGATTTGATTCAAAATTCGAAGAAGACTTGATGGAAATTTGAAGGAGATCTGATCAAAGTCTGAAGAATATTTAATTTCAATTTGAAGAAGATTTGGTTCAAATTTAAAAAGGAACAGAATCGGGTTGGAGAATTTTCAAAAGGAATCTGAGCAAGATACAATTCGAAATTAAGCTTGGATCAAGTGAAAGCCCATATTTCAACTATAAATATAGGCTTCAGGCCGTAGAAGAAATCATCGAAAAACACAAGAACTCAAGCTTAAAGTTCAAAGTCATTCGAGAGTTCAAAAGAGAGAAACACTTGTGTGAAAGAGAAATATTGTCTAAGTGTTTTTTTAGAGTGTGAGAGTCATTGTTATAATCATCTTTCTAGAAGCAACTACTCAAGAGAGTCACTATAATAATCAGCTTTCCAGAAGCAACTACTCAAAGCTCCAAACCTTTGTATTAAACCCGATAGTGGTGTAAGTTCCTTCTTCAATCTGGGGTTGTCAGATTGTTAGGAGAAGACTTGGCTTGTAGGGTCAAGGTGGTGTAAGTTCCTTCTTCAATTTGTGGTTGTCAGATTGTTAGGAGAAGACTTGGCTTGTAGGGTCAAGGTGGTGTAAGTTCCTTCTTCAATCTGGGGTTGTGAGATTGGTAGGAGAAGACTTGGCTTGTAGGGTCAAGATGTTGTTGTTCCTCAAAAGTTTGGGGCTGTCAAACTATTTGAGAAGATTGGCTTGGAGGGTCAGGTACTGTGTAATTCAAAGTATTTGAATTAGTGGATTAAAGCCTTCTGAATGAAGGGACTGGATGTAGCCAAGTTAATGGTGAACCAGGATAAATCTTTGTATTCAAATACTTATGTTATTATTATCCGCTGCTGCTGAGTTTGATTGTTTCTTCCCCAAATAATTTATATCAACTTTCAACAAATCAGCAAAAAGAATTCAACTTTGGCAAACACAATTCAACCCCTCTTCTCGTATTTGCACCTTCACAACTTTCATCAAATCAGCAAAAAGTACTCAACTTTGGCAAACACAATTCAACCCCCTCTTCTCGTGTTTGCACTTTCATCATGAACCTCAACAACAGGTTACCGTATAGTTGAAGAAGGGTAATGGCTTTGACAACTTGGAGTGCCAAGAGAAAAATACTCAAAGCCTAAAAAGGTATGGTAATAAAAAAAATATTTGTATGGTATTAATTGAAATAGTGGATTAAATACTCGACCGTACCGAGATAAAATCCCTCTATAAGGGGAACATTAGATGTAGCAACAGTCTGTTGTGAACTAGTATAAAAATATATGTGTTTCCTTTATGTCTTTCTATTTCTCTCATCTTAGTTCTTTATGATTCAACCTTATTATGAATAAACCTATTTTATTAGAGTAAGTTGAATATTTTGATATAAAAAAAAAGGTTTTATGTAAATCAATCGAAGTATCTTTCATAAATGGCAAAACACAATTCAACCCCCGTCTTGTGTTTTCCAGCATCTTCATGATTTTGTTAAGAAGTTCTAGAGATATACTTGTGCTACTGCTAATGAAGTATTGGGAACTCAAGTTTATATCACTCGTCCCACCATTGCAATAATTACAAAGTATTTAGATAAAGGTCTAAAGCTTCGTCCAGGTTGGGAAAATTTTGTAGGTGCCTCAAAATTTCACTAGGGATTGTTTAAGAACCCTAAGGTAACTCTTGTGGCTTCTTAGTTGAAACCAATGTCAACAATCTGACCAAGATAAATATCATATATTCAACGTCTTTCAAACCTTTAGTGGAAGGAAATGAGAGGAATGTAGCTATGGTTGGTTAATCAAGTGGTACTGTTACCACTCCTTATATGGTTGAAGATCCTTACTTAAAAATCTTTGAAGAAGACAACAAGGATGTGATTCAAGAATAAATAAATTTTTCGTCGGAAGAACAATTGAAGAAAAACCCAACTATTTTGTTGGTTTCATTCCCTCTTCCAAGTGTTTGTCATGTGTTCAAGAGAAAGAAGAAGAAGAAGAAGAAAGGCAAGGAGATTGAACAAGATAAACCTACTATTGAACATGCTGATGAGGAAACTCAAAGCCATCCTCTGCATAAGAAACATTAGGTACAAGGAGATGATCCTATTATTAATTTTGCATCTAATTTTGATAATATTAATAACATAGCTTTTAATTCATCTGCACCACCTAGCCCTTTACCTCTATCTAATCACACGCCTTTTAGCCCTCATCCACTGATTAGTTAACCCTCTTAAGAACAACTTCAAAACATTCCCTCTACACCAAATTCATCAACTATTGAACCCATTCAATCATCAACATCATCATCGACCTCTATATCTCATGATTAACATATCAATGAGCTGATGCCTTCATTTGAAGCTAAAATATATGTTAAAAACCATTATCCTCTTTAAACAATCCTCTCTGATACATCACAAGCTCTAACATTTGTTCTTGAATCTAAACATCAATCTCAACTACCACACATGCATCTATTATACATGAGCCTCAACCAACCCCCTTTATCACGACTTCACCTGCACCTGCACCTCAACCTATAACCTCTAACTCACGTGCACATTCACACACATCCTCTCCAGCCTTTGAACTTGAACCAAAATTTTCTTATCCAATAAGTTTATCATATGATATAGCTACTGAAGTTATTAAAAATTTATAATCATATGATTCATCTTATGACCCCTCATCTAGCTCTACACCTAAACCGTCATCTCTTACCCCTCAACATGAAACCACATATTCCATTCCATATGACCTGATACTTGTCATTCCACCCATTCCCTATAGTTTCCCTAACCTAGATGAATTTTTAAATATGTTTATTAATAAATTTAATATGATAAGGAATAATAGTTTGAGCCCTCTCAAACCAAGTGAAGTCTCTACTCAATGGGATAATTGTATCTCTTTTGTTACAAATGGGATTAAGGAAAAAATGGGTATAGAAAGCTTTCCTCTAAGTCTTTTGTCGCTTGCAGGGCCTTGGAGCGTGCTTTCTTTCCTTTGATTTGAGAGCTAAGGACTTTGATTTCTTCTGTGCTCATCTTCAACTAGTTAAACCTCATGAGATCTGAGTGAACTCATTAGTTCTTCCAAAGGAAGTTTGTTTAGGTCCTTAGCCTCTTTAATTGTTGTTACCTTTGGTCTCTAATTGCTAGGAAGACTTTAGAGGATCTTTTTGACGTGATCAGAGGTAATGTAACTCTTTTGGAGAACTGTCAATCTAGAAACTAGAGTTTAAAATCCTGAAACCATTTTCTCAATGTTTTTATCTTCTTCCATCTGGAAAAAGTTCATACTTCTTGACAAGCGAATTTGCCATAGCTTCTTATACTTGCTTATTTCCTTCATAGCTGAGAACTAGAGAATCAAAGATACTATTTGTTGTTTCTTTGTTGTTGCATTTTTTGAACTCTTTAAAAGTGATAACATTCATCATAAATGTTCATTCATTATGATGCATCTTGTATTATTTCTTTTGATTAGCGTTGAGATCCTTTATGATATTTAAACACAAGCAATGTCTTTTGCGGCCTCATAGCCATCTTTGACTATGTCCCAAAGTTCGGGATCATGTGATATGTAGAAACTTCTAAGCTAGTCCTTCCAATATTCAAATTTTTCTCCATCAAATAGAGGAGGCGTGTTAATGTTTTTACCTATAGCTTCATCACTAGAGTTAGCCATAGCAACACATGTTTGTACTCAAACACAGTTAAGTGCTCAACTCTAAGACCAAGCTCTAATGCCAATTGTAGAATGAGAAACATAATAAAAGGGGATTGAGTTGTGTTTTATATTAAAAATTATTTTTAACAAAATTAAAATAGAGGGATAAAGCAAAGGTGATAAAGCAGTAAGCACAAAACCACACAAGTCAATTTATCCTGGTTCGCCACCAACACAACAGCTACGTCCAATCCTTTCAACTTGAAGGATTTAATCCACTAATTCACCAACTGAATCACATGTCCACTGAACACCTACTAGTCAACCTGACTATGTTCAAGTCTTCTCAATCTTCTAGCTTATTACAGTCAAGCTATGGAGGGATGCACCCACTATTGGGCTAGGTTTCAAACATAATGTGTTTATGGGTTTTTCTTAATAACTCTCACAAGAGTGTGTTTACAAAGCTATGATCTCAGAAAGTGAAATATATCTCATCACTTAGAGGAAACAGTGCGGTTAAAAATAAGAGTGCAGAGGCGGATGTATTGTGTTTATCGTAATGTTTGTTGTTATTCTTCTTTGAGGGTTGCACGTCCTTTTATAGACAAACCTTAGGGTTTCTGGTTATTGTTTTTTATTGCATGAAATCAGCATGTATCACAAAGTTTTGAATCAAATCTTCAGATATTGATTCAACATTAAAGCTTGTCTATTATAATTGATTCCACTTATCTTGATACGGAGACAAAAAAAGCAAAGATTATCATGATTAGAGTATGTCACACAGATCTTTAGAAAAATAATATATTCAAGATGTTTAGCAGGTATAAACAGATTTGACATTTCAGAGTGTTGACTTTATATTAGAGTGTTGAAATTTTATCAAAGTGTTGATTTTTTATAAAAAAAGGCTAAATAGCATCAGTGGTCCCTTAACTTAATTTCAGTTAACGTTTTAGTCCTTTATCTTTTTTTTTCCCAATTTGGTCCTTTATTTTAATTTTAAGTGACAATTTGATCTTTTATGTTTTAAAATGTCAACAATATTATCCTTTTTTTTCAAAAATTCATCAAAATTCTCAACCAAAACCCATAAAATTAATTATATTATTTCATATAATACAAATTTCATTAGATTCGTAACTCAAATCTTCAAATAAACTCATACTTTCATTCTTTATTTCACTTAAAATTAAAATAAAGGACCAAATCGGGAAAAAAACAGATAAAGGACTAAAACGTTAACTGAAATTAAGTTAAAGTACGACGAGTGCTATTTAGCCTAAAAAAACAATGATTTTCCATCGGAATGAAGAAATAGTTATCAAAGGCAGACTAAACAAAGCATTTATTGCAACAATAGAATCAATAGAGGAGCGTTTCAAAGTGCGTTCATCAAACTTTAAAAGAATTTTCCAAGAAAAGTCTTGGTATTCCTTTAACGTGTCCAATCATCAGAGGATACAACGTAAAGTCATATAAAATTACTTGATTTGAAAATTGCACACTTAAATAAAACATTAGTGCTTTAAATTGTTTCCACAAAATAATTTTTGTCATCATCAAAATAAGTAAGGGTCATAGTTTTTCAAACCAACTTGGTTCTAACAGAGAACACCTTAAATATATTTATTGTATCCTTATGAACTAAGTTTGAATCTTGAAAAGGGAAATTTAGATATTAGCTCACTTATTATTTACCATAAATTTTGAGAATAAAATTTCTTTACCGAGAGGAAAATTGTAACACCTCAAATTTTATAATAAACTATTCCATAAATTAAATGGGATTTTAAAAATTTAATTTTGTATTAAAAAGGTTTTACAATAGATGTTAAAAATATTATGATTAACTTTTTATAAATGTGTGCTTGCTATCGGTTGATAAGTTTTATTCATATTTGATTAAGTGGTTAATATGAATTGTAAATATTTTATTTATGTATTTCATTTTTTTTATTTAAGAAATATTATTTAAGTATGAGTATTTTCGGGAATAAGATTTTAGTATGATGAGTAATATAAATTATTTCTATTTTTTAAAGAATTTAGAAATACTAGAAAAAGAAGGCTTAAACATAATTTTCGTCTTTTATCTTTTATAAATGATAGTTGTTAGTCCTTCTCACCATAGCTCTTTCAAACAATTATATGATTATTGTCAAGAACTATTGAGGTCTAATCTTGAATCAATTGTAAAGTTAAGATGACAATCTTAATAAGAATCAGATGAAAATACAAAGAACTATGATAAATTTTCTTCATTTTTAAGAGTTTATAGGTGTTTCAAAGTATGCAAGAAGAGCTTTTTCAAGCTTAAACCTATTGTTGGGTTAAATAATTTTTTTTTTTAAATGATATTATAGTGGATACATATTGACAATTGTTAGAAGAGATTCTAATAATTAAATATTACTATAACAATTTTTAATTATTGTGAAAAGGACTAAAAATAATCATTTATAAAAGATAAAAAACAGAAATTAATAAAAAAAGATAGAGCACCATAATAAATATTAAATAAAAGATAAATGACAAAAATTATATTTTTAAATAAAAAAGAATTTGGGTTAAACTGCTATTCACACCTTGGTTTTCTACTTCAGCATATTATACTGGGCCGTTTACTCTAATTGCATTATGCCTATGATATTGCACATGCGAAATGCCTTTCTACACGCCTATTTTGCTTTCTGTTACGGAACATACAATGGGATTTTCGATGTTGGCCTGAGCCATTTAGTTCTGCATTACTCTGCCCCACCCAACTTACTTTCTACACCCCTTTTCTGCAACTTAAAATATGCACAGACCTCTTCTCACACTGGTGATGAAATCCTAGGATGTTACTTTCTTTACAAGAAGAATTGATTCATTAATGAAATAAATAAAAAGAATTAAATTAATTTTGGTTGAAAATGTCATTTTTGTAGAAGATCAACTATCTGTTTTGTTTGGGCTATATTTGGATCTCTAAATGTGTGATTGATGTGATATTTGATTAGTTGGAAAGCTTAGATAATATCTACAATTTGTCTTTTAGACTCTAGAGCAAAATCAATATCTTTCATGGTGGAAAATGTGTTTAAAGTTGATGACATGATTAGGATTAGTGAGCTGAAGTTTTTTATTGTGTTATTTTAAATTTAAATAAATAATGGATTGATTTAGGAGAAATAAGTGGTACACAAGTAGAGACTAAAGGGGCTGTAAAAATATTTAATTGGTGCAGAAGAAGTTACTCTTAATTTTGTCTTGCTGAATGTGACTATTGAGTTTCTTGTGTTACTACTGTAACCATATTTTCATTAACTTTACACAATGTAACTAGTGCAACCACTAGACAAGACAATTAATTCAATAACTAGGAATTAATGTTAGTTTATTGTGACTTTTGTCTTACATGTAATCAGCCCAAGAAATCTTTCTTTTATGTAATGGGAATTACATAATAAAAATTGTTGAAAAATTTACACATAGAATGACAAACTACTTTGCACAAGAATTGAAAATGTTAATACGACGAATCCACAAGAACTAAACAGAAACTCTGAGCAAATTCTAGACTTGGAACTTTGGATCAAATTGAAGAGATTTGACTCAAACAAAAGAGTTGATCTATACATTGAACATCAAAACATATTGATCAACAATACTTAGACACATACATATCCTCTCATTGAGAGTTAAACACCAACCAAACAAACTCTTGTAAATTGGCCCACTAGTGGCTGTTGTGTTTTGCATCAACGTGTTGCAAGTGCAACTAGAGGGTTGAGTTGACTAACTGGGTGAGATTAAGTGTTTTGTAATTCAGGTTGAATTACTTGAAGAAATCCTTCGGGTGAAGGTACTGAACGTAGTCAGTCAGGTTGATGGTGAATCATTATAAAATTTTTGTGTGTTCTTCATCTACTTCCCTTTGCTTTTATTTTCTAAATTGCTTTGATCATCAAATCACAATTAAATTTCAAAAATAATTTTAACAAAGAATAACACAATTCAAACTCATTTATTGTGTTATTGAAACTTCATAAATGAAATATGAAATTGTGCTGAAACTGAAGATAAATCAATCAAAGCCTTTATGACACATTCCTTTATTTGATATATAAGAATGTTCTTTCACATTCCTCAAATAAGCTTGTTTGTGTACTATGTCTAAAATGCACTATTATTGAAATGACTTCAACTGCAAAGTTGCTCCTTGTCGATTTCCGAGTTAACTTAAAAGCATTTAAGATGATGAAACTTCCTTCAACATGAGAAAGAATATTCTATCATAAGAAACTAGTAAAGAGAATGTTCTTCTATATCAAACATAACGTTCTTTTGATGTAATTTTGAATGATGATTTGTTCTTTTTGCGAGTGAGATACTTAAATTAAAATCAATTCCAATTATCAATCTTAAAACATTCAAAAACACAAGTTAGATCACAAAAAAATCATAGTTATAAAAATATAATTTAAAATATTTAATACATCAAATTGAAATTTTGTCTCAACAATATAAAGTCCCTTTGGTCACTATTAAAAAAAACTACATTTATGAATATTAAGAATTTTGTTTTGGTGAATAAGAGTTTTAGTTATATACAACTAATTTTTTATCTTTCGTAAAATACAAATTTTAATTTACTAAATTGATTATTTTAAATGTCAAATATCTTTTAGAAGAAAAATAAAATAAGGAGTATATATTTGTGCAGAAGTGTGAACAAGTTTTTTTTTTTACCCCAAATGTGAACAAGTTGAAATGCTGGCAAAATTAAATTAAATAAAAGAAAATAAATAAAAAGTTTTGTCTCGCCAGCAGCTTCAAGGAAATCGAATGCAACGCGAAACGCCCCGGTACAGTTCGAAAGAGCAGAGCGAATAACAATTTCGATTGAACGGGGTGTTTTTTTGATTTCCAAAGCACTTCATATAAACAATTATTAAGTATTTTAAATTAGATCTTTGATTTGGATCTTCATTTTTGAATCTACAAAAATAATAATCATCAATTTAGGGATTCATTTCAACCATGGACAGCATAATGAGCAAGCTTCGAAATCTCGACGCGTATCCTAAAATCAACGAAGATTTCTATAGTCGCACGCTTTCAGGCGGTGTCATCACTCTCGCTTCTTCCATTCTCATGCTCTTGCTTTTCTTCTCCGAGCTTCGTAACTCCTTTTTCTTTCGTCGTTTTGTTTTTTTTCCTTTGTCGTTTTGTTTTTTCCTTTATCGTTTTGGTAAGGATGAATCTCTAAATCTCATTTCCGTTTTTGCTACTGTTTTAGGGTTGTATCTTCATGCCGCAACTGAAACTAAGCTTATCGTAGATACTTCTAGAGGAGAAACGCTGCGTATCAATGTAATCTTTCGTTGAAATTTTAATTTTAAATTGTTGGAATTTTTTTATTGCAATGTGTTCATTGTTTAATTATCGTTATGTAATGTTGTTTGGATTGTTTGCTTCATGAAGTAATTGATTTTTGTTGTTTTGATGTTGAAAGTGCAGTTTGATGTTACATTTCCTGCACTACCGTGTTCTATACTTAGTCTTGATGCCATGGACATAAGCGGGGAGCAGCATCTAGATGTAGTATGTATCATTATGAAAATCCTCTAGTTTTTTTCTTTCAATTTGAGCTCGAGCAACTAGTAGTTAGTAATTTATTTTTTTAATATTTATGATGTTTGTTAAAGAATGCTTATTGACCTGAACACCAAGGAAAAAAGGATGAATTTATAACAATTTTATTTGTCTTTTGTTTTAACTCTCAGAGACATGATATAATCAAGAAAAGAATAGACTCTCATGGCAATGTGATAGAAACAAGGCAAGACGGAATTGGTTCTCCCAAGGTAAATAATATTATTATTTGTCTTTGTTTTGACAAATGTATTTTTGTAATTCACATTTTTATAAGTGTTACTTGATTACTGCTGTGAATAGATTCACATTTTTTTCATTTTAGTTTCTATATATCTCACATTGTAAACATTTTTTGAAGTTTTTACAAGGTTGACTAGCTAAAATTATTTACAGGATATGTTCGCCTTAGGTAATGAAATTTTGTCATGGTCAGATGTCTCATTCACTTTAAGATGCAAATTCTATTAGGTTTTTCCCTTCTTATGATAGAACTAGTTCTGCTTTATCCAGAATTTCTTTTGTATTTCCCTTGTTCACACTTCATTTGTAGAACATTTTCTTTATATAACATTATAACTGTTTCTTTGCCCAGATTGAAAAGCCCTTGCAAAGACATGGAGGTAGGCTTGAGCAAAATGAGACTTATTGTGGATCCTGTTATGGTGCTGAGTTGGTAAGCCTGATTTTAACTTTTAAGTTATGCTTTATTAGAATAAAGGATGTTATATTTTATTGCCTTATTCAAGTATTGATTTCTGGATAGAAGAAAGCGACCATTATTCATTACTACATTGCATAATACAAAATCCTATGTATTTTGCACTCCTGTTTGCTCCTAAATATTTATGAGGATTTATTTGTCCTCAATAAACAGCTTTGACAAGGAAGGATTAGCAGTGAAGTCCCTGCAACTTTCCTCCTTCTATCTAATAGCATATTCATGAAATGTTCATGGAAAATTATAGGTCAAACCATTATGAGAGGTTTTGAAATAAATGGTCTAGGTTGGACTTAATTCATGATAGGATTTTTGGCGTTGACTGATCCATTTTCGTCTAGTGGGAAAAAGCTTGATTTTTTTGCGATTATATTTGTGAAATATTCCTACTTCCTAGAATCACAAGTATGATTATGTTAGGCCTACTATTATTAATTGGCTCATTATTAATTAGAGGAGGGGAGATACATGTGGAATGAGTTGAATTGAAGGAGATAAAAAGGGAAAACCAGAATGGGCACTAACTATATGGGGGGAAGGGATAGCAGTAAAACCGTGAAAGGGATCTGAAAACTTAGCAGTTGTGTATTAAAAAGTTGGCTGAGAAGAAGGGGTGTCTCTCTCTCTCTGAGAACAGTGGTAATATTTCTCTTTTATGTTTTGGATTTCTTCAGCTTGTAAGGAGCTTATAGATCCTTAGGCCTATAACTAATGATGACCCAATCAGTGGATCATACTCACACGAGCACCAATTCTAGAAAGGGCAAAAGAAATGTGAATGGGAGTTAGTTTGGATATTCCCTGATTTCAGGGGAATTTTCTGTTATAAGAGAGAGGATAGCTGAGTGGGGAAGGCATTCAGAAACATTTAGAACTTTGATAGGAGGGATTTATCTTTGGTTTATGAGCTTTTGCTCTGGTTTAGGAGTCTTGAATCTGGTTTCGTTTCTGCAGTTTCCTACTGTAAGAGCTGTAAAGCTCAATTTTCGTTCAATAAAATACACTGTTTCTTGATCTGAAATGGAGTTCTATCATTGGTCCAACCTGCCGAATACTCAAAAGGAGCCATGGTAATTGAAGACACTAATGCCACCAAAGATTACTGATCGTTTAGAGGCGTTTACACGCGCATTGACTTATTTTGAGGTACAAAAGGAAGTGAAGGTTTGTTTGGCAAAACTGAGTATGGAGAAAGCCACCATTCACTGGTTCAACCTCTTGCGCGAGACAGAGGACAACCTCATGTGACTGAAGTTGAAACAAACGCTGATTGAGAGGTATGGAGGGAGAAAAAGCGATAATCTATTCAACGAATTGAAGAATTTTCAACAAATGGGAGATGCGGAAGAATACATCTTTGAATTTGAATATGTTTCTTCTAAAGTGAATCGTCTTCCTGAAGAGCAATAGCTAGGGTACTTTGTGGGGGGACTCTGCGCGACATCTGTTTACGAGTTCACACCTTCAACCCTCAAACTCGCATCCAAGCGATGTGGATGGCTCGTGACATGGAAACAAAATTGAGAGGATTGTCGATTCCATGAGACAGTGGTTCTGGAAGTATGAAGGCATGGAATAAAGGAAGAGGTTCGAATGTTAGGCCTTGGGGATGAGGTGGATATGGCTCAGTTCGTAACCCGTCCAAGCAAGCTTACTCACGGGTCTGGGTCAGGCCCAAATGCGAATGCCCAATCCAATGCGTACCAACCCGATCCCATCCCTAATTCGTTCTCGAAATTGCACACTCCACTGGTGATTAGAGATGACGAACAGCGAAAAAACATCGAACCAGAGGAGTCAAACACTTTCCCTACTTTGAACTCCTGGACCGAGAAGCAAAGGGCCTCTGTTTTAGATGTGGTGAGCGTTACCATCCCTAATTCGTTCTCGAAATCGCACACTCCACTGGTGATTAGAGATGACGAACAGAGAAAAAACATCGAACCAGAGGAGTCAAACACTTTCCCTACTTTGAACTCCTGGACCGAGAAGCAAAGGGCCTCTGTTTTAGATGTGGTGAGCGTTACCATCCTACGCATCAATGTGAAGAAAACAACTCTGTTTGGTGATTCTGCGCAATGATGAAGCTATCAACAAAGGAGAAGTGATTGCTATGGAAGTGAAGGACGACGTGGAAGAATAAGCAGTTGAGTGTAATTCTTTGGGTCTTTTTGAATTAAAGGGTGCAAACTCTCTTCAAAAGGTTAGTCCCACAACCTTGAGGCTGAATGGAAGCCTGGATGGGGTTCCGATTCTGGTGTTGGTGGATATGGGAGCTAGCTACAATCTTCAAACCCCTCAAGTAGCAGCAATTGTGCAGCTCCCAACAGAGCAGAGCAGAGCAAGGCAACGAGTGTAAGGCTTGGAAATGGCGTTTGCGTGACTACGACAGAAAAATGTAAGAGGTTTGAAGTTCAATTTGAGAAATTTCACACCGCTGTTGAGACTTACGTAATGGAGTTAGAAGTTGATATGATTCTAGGTGTGGCTTTGTTGCACATGCTTGGCAAAGTGGTGTTCGATCGATTGGGAAGATATGGCCATTCGTGTTGATTGGAGGGGTGAAGTGAAGCTGCATGGTCAAGTTCCTAGAGGTTGGGGAATTAAACAAGAAAAAGGGCTCCCAAGAATACACGGCAAGCAAGAAGAGTTACAAAGAGAGAAGGGAACAAAGAAATCATAAGTTGGGAATATGGAGCATTAATAGAAAATCAACTTCATCATGTGAGCCTTGAGGACAAGGCTGATTTTCGAGGAAGTAGTGGTAGGACCCTTAGGCCCATAACTCAAGATGACCCAATCAGTAGATCTTACTCACACGAGCACCAATTCTAGATGGGGCAAGAAAAGTGTGAAAAGGAGTTAGTTAGGATATTCCCTGATTTTGGGGGAAAATTTTCTGTTATAAGAGAGATGGTAGAGGAGTGGGGAAGGCATTCAGAAAACAGTTAGAACTTTGATAGGAGGATTTCTCTCTGGTTTAGGAGTCTTGACTCTGGTTTAGATTCTGCAATTTATAACTGTAAAAGCTGTAAAGCTCCATTTTTCATTCAATAAAATACACTATTTCTTGATCTGAATTTTTGAGTTCGATCAGGAGCTTTGCTCCATCCATTGTTCTCATTGTTCATTTTTTATTTCATTTAAGCTTCTCTGTAACCAGAGATTATCTCTCTGATTTGGTTACAGCAGCATACATTTTATTCAGTTTGTCCTATTCATATTTTGGATTCTATCAGATTACTACCTTAATTTTGTGCATATTTGTGCTTGCAGTCAGATGAGGAATGCTGCAATTCCTGCGAGGAAGTTCGTGAAGCATATCGGAAGAAAGGTTGGGCGCTCTCAAATCCGGATGTAATTGACCAGGTTTGTGACATTTTGACTTTCATTTCAATAGTATTCCTAAACACATTAAACACAATGTTGACCAATACACTTGAAATCTTCTAGTGCAAGTAAACTTCTTCATATTTTCATTTTTATGTATATAGATTTCCAAAGTTCCCAGTTTTCAGGCTCCATGTATATTACAAAAATGAATCATTGTGTTCTATTTATATGCAAAAATGAAAATAGTTGTTAAGCTCTATATTTGTGTTCTATTTATACAATTCTTCGATTGAAGAAATACTTTATACACATGTAATGCAGGAAGTCTGGTCAATGTTATAGTTGGTTTTACTACTATGTTTTCACTGCGACAAACTTTTTCCTGGCAAATCTTGTTTTCTTTATATTAACATTCTTGTGAAATGGAAAATAAACTGTTATCCGTAAACAATCGTTATTTTGTTATGCAGTATCATTTGTGGTTTAATAAGCAATTATAGTTTTCTTTTTACTAGAAGTTCACCTTACAGCTTGATCATGTCACTTGTAAACTGAACCTTCAAAGGATGCGATGTTTTCAGTCACACCTTCAATTAATACATGCATGGACATTTTACAAAATATTTCAAATATAATTGGCTATATATGATGCAGTGTTTCCCTTTTATATTTAGCATGTGTTTCTTATCATATTCACTTTGCTGTATCTTCAACAATGAGTGGTCTTATTCTCTTTCTCTTCTATTTAAATGAGTCTACCGCCAATTCATATTGTTCATCTAACATGACCTTTATTATGGTGTATGATGTGCATCACATAGTGCAAAAGAGAAGGATTCTTACAAAGAATCAAGGAAGAAGAAGGTGAAGGATGCAATGTATATGGCTTCTTGGAAGTAAATAAGGTTGCAGGCAATTTCCATTTTGCTCCCGGGAAAAGCTTTCAGCAATCTGGTGTACATGTACACGACCTGCTGGCTTTTCAAAAGGAGTCCTTTAATGTAAGACTTGATATGTTTTTTATTCACTTTGGTTAAGTTTTATTTCATCTTTTACTGTATATAATTTATAGCTTATGTAGAATAATAAAGCATGGTGGAAGTTATTCTTTTTGCCTATAAAGTTTCTTTTATCACTGATATTTCGAGACTCTAACTTATATCTATAAAATCTAATACAGTTAAGTCACCACATCCACAGATTAGCCTTTGGAGACTATTTCCCCGGTGTTGTGAACCCTCTTGACCGGTGAGCTCCTTATGTTCTAATAGCCTCAACAAAACTAATCAATGATTCGTCAAACTTGATTATTGTATTCTGATATATTCTGAATTTCTGACACTTTCTTGATTATCAGTGTGCATTGGACGCAAGAAACACCAAGTGGGATGTATCAGTATTTTATTAAGGTTAGTATTCTAGACCTCTGTGTAGTACTAGTCTTATTTGGCATAGAGGAAATATTCAAATTTTTGTTATTTATGGGTTAAATCAAGCATTAATTTAATTGGTGGATATTGCTAGTTATCTCTATGTCCACAATCCATTGAATATAAAGAAATATTTCTGTAAATTATAACTTTGTAGTTGCTTTTATTGGTGTTGGTGTGTATGATTTTAGCCATGGGAATCAGAACTCAAGTCAAAATTACAAGCCATTTGAGTCAACACTCATATATAGAGATGACAATTAGACCCAGACCCAGTGGGTACCCGCAAAAAAAACCTGCAATTGGTAGGGTAAAAACCCGCATAATGGGTATGGGTATGGGTATGGAGACGGGTAATTACACGCAAAATTAAACGGGTATGGGTACTATAGTATCCACCCTACACTTATATATTATTATTATTATTATTATTATTATTGGATGTGTTTATTTGAGCTTAAATAAAAATGATTTGTTTTAAATAATTTAGAGATTATTTTTTTGAGATTTTTGTAAAATGATTTTTAACCTATTTGTATATAATTTTATAAAAATAATTTTTTTAAAACTACAAAATTACCATAAAAGACGTAAAAATGATTTTCAAGAAAACATGTTTGTTTGAAAAAATATTTTATAAATACATGATTTTTTTAAATACATATATGTCCCTCTACTCTGTCATGCATCTTTATCTCCCCTCCAATCTCTATCTACTATCTCTCTTACTCTCTATTATCTCATGTCTTTCTACCTCTTCTTTTTATTCCAAGCAAATCAATGAATTTAGGTCTTCTATTTCATAATTTTCGGATCCTTCTAAAAAATAAACATATAAATAAATCATTACGAAAATATGCTAGTAATAGATTTTGGAGATTCTGTTCTAATCTTAAAAATTCGGCCCTTAATAAAAAAAATGAAATTTTAATGATTAAAAAAATTGAAAAAATAAATAAATTTTAGTCCTTATACACGCATCAAGCTACACGATACTCTGTCCATACCAATTTACATATGCTCTACCCATACCAATTTTTTAAATTTAATCACAACAATAGCGATTATGTATCGATATATTTTTGTTAAAGTGCGGATAATGGGTATGGGTACATGCACTTAAGTACCCAAAGGGCAAGGGTATGAGTATTAAAGTTGATACCCACGAGGGTACGGGCACGGGCACAAGCACAGGTATTTTTTTAAACTGCGTATACGGGAATGAGTGCTATACTACTCTACCCAAACCTTACCTATTGCCATTCCTACTCATATATTTGCTGCCGAATCTGATTGTGTGGCTGTTATCTTGGTTTTGGCTCCTTGTTTTCTGTTTTTAGATTTGTTTCTTCTCAACTTTCTGGTTTGTGCGTGAACTTGGTCTTTGCGCACCTTTCTGGTCCTATCTTCATTCTCTTGCTTGCTACCGCAATTTTTTATTGCTCCAGTTTTGGACATCTTAGTGGTGGTTTGTTTGTCTCGTTTTTAATCTGTCGGAGTCATTCTTATCCCATTGTGTTTTCTTCCTTTACTCAATTTGGTCTCTAATGGCTGACTCCCTAGTCATTGGTCATAGCACATTGTCGACAGACAACAGTCTTCGGTATTTATCATCTAATCAATGTCACGGTTGAGTCGTGGGCACCTATCACAGATGACTTGTCCCACTTTTAATATCTGTTAGAATATTAGAAAATATCTTATAATATCTTTTATATTATATTAGAGTATCTTGAATTATTTCTTAGGATCAATTTATAATAAGAGATATCTTAGAATATCTCTCATTATTATTATGATTTGTTTCTGATTTAGGATTGAGTCTATATTTCTCTATAAATAGAGATTAATATTGAGTCTTTTGTAATCAACTCAGCATTAAGCTATTATCAATCATATTGAAACCCTTATTATTTTCTCTCCTCCTTTTCTCTAAAATCCCATAACTTCAACATGGTATCTAGAGCCTATTTTGATCCTCCTTGAGCGATCCCACCTCTATTCCGCCGTCGAGTTCCCAACAGTTAGGGAATATAATCATAGTTTTTATTTTCCAACCTGATCATTCTTTTTTTTGAAACCACTGACATGACACATTTTGAGACTTGTTTCACTCGTTTCCGTTCAGTTCGCTACTGCCGCCGTCACCGCCATTGCAAATTGCATCCGGCCACTTTTTTGGGAAACGACCATTCCATCACTACTGCCTCCGTCACCGCCACTGTTTCCAGCCACTTTTCCGGGAAACGACCATTCCATCGCTACTGCCGCCGTCACCGCCACTGTTTCCGGCCACTTTACTGGGAAACGACCATTCCATCAACTCTGCCTGACATTCTAGTAGTTCATCTTCCTGAGGAACCATTTCTGCAAATTTCATCTGCATTGAGAATTGAAATCAACCGTGGATTTTCTGCTTTGCACAATATTGAATCTGGAAGAGATTTGAAGAAATTCCTCTATGTTATTGTCGGCGAGTGGTGAAACGTTGATTGAAAAGATCACTGAGAAGCTTCACTTTCACGATTCCTCCGATTCTGGTTCAAGTTCCAATTCTGATAAACCGATTATTTCCTCTGTTAAGGATACTGTTTTCGCCTTTTTGGAAGGGAGAAGCCTGTTCATTTCTTCCTCGGTGGCGGAAAGCCTGCTGATGTGTTTTTATGGAAGAACAAGAAGATATCTGCTGGTGCACTTGGCGTAGAGACCGCTGTTTGGGTGTTTTTTTTTAGCTGCTTGAATACCACTTTCTTACTCTTGTATCTCACATTTTGATTCTGCTGTTGCGCTATTGTTTTTGTGGTCCAATCCTGATACGTTTATTCACTAGAACAAGAATAGTCGGGATAAAGAAAATTCCGAGGTTAAAAAAAAAAAAAGATTGCATTCTGTTCTCAAGTAAACAAAGGCTGAGGAGATTTTCTAGATTCTTGATCAATTAAATGATTTGACGAATCTTGTTGATCCAAATACTAGCTTTCATCAAACTCGTGCATATAGGGATGATTTGATTAAAATACTTGGCGAGAATCATCAACTCAATGAATTTCTGTATACCTTATATTTCAATTGCTCCTATTTGCTATTCTAACATTTTCCCACTCCGTTGATTGATCATGGCTTCCTTTCGTTAGAGTCGCGTTGCTTCTTCTTCGATGTTTGTCATGCAATTTAGTTATTACTAATAGATTATAATAGTGGCTTATATTCCCACCGACGATCTTTCTGGTGGTGTCCTTTTTTCCACTTATAAATCATATTAGTGATGACTTCTTCTATTGGTGGTTATTCTAATGGTGTCTTTTATATTCATGACTCACTTTATCTTGGCAATTTGTCTCAGATGCACTGGCCTTGCCTTTCTCTCCTTGAAGCACGCCTCTCTCTCCTTGAAGCAGATTCAAGTTTAAATATTTTGAGTCTCCAATATTATTGGTTTGAAGCTTTCAAATGCAGTTTTTTAGAAAAACAAAGCTTGCTTTATTCAATTGCTTGCCATGAATTTCCCTCAGGCTGATGATCAATCAGGCTATCTGGCTAGACTATATTTATAGCAATTCTCTCCGACTTCACATGCATCCCTGAGTTGCCTTTCCATCTTTTTTTTATTTGTGGAGCAAGATATTGTTTTCTTGTAGCAAGCTAAAACTTACAGCTTAGTAAGCTATAGCTTCAGGGGGAGTGTTAGAATATTAGAAAATATCTTATAATATCTTTTATATTATATTTGAGTATCTTGAATTATTTATTAGGATCAATTTATAATCATAGAGATATCTTAGAATATATCTCATTATTATTGTGATTTGTTTCTGATTTAGGATTGAGTCTATGTTTCTCTGTAAATAGAGATTAGTATTGAGTCTTTTGTAATCAACTCAGCATTAAGCTATTATCAATAATATTGAAACCCTTATTATTTTCTCTAAAATCCCATAACTTCAACAACATCTATGCAAGGTAGCTAGAGTCTAGATCCTATGCAAGATCGGGGAAAGTTCACAAGATCGTGAATCATGAGATCGTAACCCAGATCATAAGATCCTACCAAATTTAGAAATTCATATATATTGCATATAAATTCATACATATGCCTATAAAACAACATAGTTTAGTAAAGAAAACTTCAAATCACACCCAAAATACACAAATAAACTCAAATTTGGGATCATTAGATTCATAAACAACTGAAACACTTCAAAATAGTAGCAAATCACGCCTAAAAACAACTAAAAACCACCAAAACAGTAAATTACATCTAAAAAGCTTCTTCAAAACAGTAGCAAATCCGTAATAACTCAATTCCCAAACAATTCATGTTGGAGAACATCATAATCACTCAAGGGATCTTCATTTCCATCATCTCCATTTTCATCTTCATTTCCATTATCTCCATCATCATTTCCATTGTCTCCTTCATCTTCATTTTCATCTTCACCTCCATTTTCAACTTCATCTTCATCTCTGCCTCCATCATTTTCATCTTCCAAATTATGAACAATAACATCCTCATCCTCTCCAATTTGGTCTTGATTCACTTCAACCAAGTCTTCACCCAAAATTTCGGGGCCTCCATCTACATCTTCATCCATAACCCAACCATCATCAGATCCAAGGTCACAAGCTCCATCTCAGGTGTTCTTCTCCCTTTCTTTTTTTTGGCCAATCTTTAATTAGCCATGACAAATACAACATCATTCATCGTTTTTTGCTTCAAGCGGTTTCTTATTTTTGTATGGACCTTAAACAATAAACGAATAGAAATTAAGATTAGTAAGATGGAAGTATTTTACTATTTAATTCTATTTTGTTAGAAATCTTACCATCTTGAAGGCACTCTAGTTATGTTGACACCCTGAGGAACTGCATGTCAAGCTCAGTATGCGGATGTCAAATCTTTGAAGCTCTGGATATGCAATTCCAAACGAATCCCACCAATCTGCTGGAGAAGTTTTCTCAGGTGTTAGTTTGGCCAATGGTTTCCCAGAATACCCTAATTGGTTTTTGAAGTCATCCGTTTGGACTTCAATCAGAGCCTGTTCTTCAGGATCAACCACCATTCTTGTTATACAATCCATTAAGCCTTTGTGAGGATGTGAGAGAAGTGGTGCAATGAGTCGTTGTATTGGAAAGGAAACTGCAATTAATTAGGAATTAGTCGGAGAAACTAACCGTTCCACTTATTGAGGCCACTAAAATCGTGGCCTGATTAGGGTTTCAAAACTGGATTTGTGTTTTTCAGAAACCAGGTCGTGGACCTGACCCGCGAAGCCTGCGTTGCTCAGAATCGTGAAACCGATTTCACCACTGTGTGCGGCGATTTCGTCGTCTCTGGGAAAATTGATATTCTGCTCGTTCTCGAGCACATGGGAGGGTATCAGAATTGTAAAAACGTAGGATTTTACGTGCTGACTCCCAATTTTGACTACCATGTATCTATTCAATATGTTATTGAATGTCTATTACTTTTTTAATCTGTAAAAATGAGTTCGAAATAACTTCTACTATTTTTGAATAAGTTTTCATAAAAGTCAATTTTAGAAATATAAAGTTAAAATCACTTTTTAAAATCTATAACAAACGAGCCTTTTATGCCATAAATATCTTAATTTTTCTCATAAGATCAGTTTCTAATCTTAGATTATCTCGTAATGGCAACAATTAGTGATGTTTAAAAGAAGAGAAAGGAGATAAACGGTAGCAAAAATTATTTTACATGTTATAGCACCCATCTTCAGTGAGGCATGCACGTTTTGGCTCTTATCTCGAGGCATAAAAAACCCTTAGATTTGTAACAATGCCTTCGCATGCATGTTTGGTTCTTCTCTCAAGGCACTAAAAACCCTTAGACTTGTAATAATCAAAGTATTTTGTGTTTCATTGTCTGTATATTGTGTGCCCTTTTGATTGGCACTTTTGTATGCACGATATGTGTAATTCTATACCAGCAAAACTTCTCTATTTTTAAAATTGAACAAATTTTACTGCTTCTTTCATATTCTTTTTAGGTTGTGCCTACCGTGTACACTGACGTGAGTGGGCATACTATCCAGTCAAACCAGGTTATTGATCTTATAGATGTCACTTTTTGATATTTCTTCTGCATTTTGCAAGTACAATATAATAAAAAGTGAAAATATTTTTGCAGTTCTCTGTTACAGAGCACTTCAGGACAGGAGATGTAGGCCGTTTCCAGTCCCTTCCTGGAGTTTTTTTCTTCTATGACCTTTCTCCAATTCAGGTGGTTTTTTGTTTTTCATAATTAACATAGCTGTTTGTCTGATGTTCATATATAGAATATCAAAATCAATAATTGCAAATAGGCTTTTTCTATACTGTTTACTTTCAAGTTCTTTTATATCAGTTTTCTCTCTTTTTTTTTCTTTCATGCTTCTGATATTGTATTATATCTGAATTTTATTTTGCAGGTTACTTTTACAGAAGAACATGTCTCATTCTTACATTTTCTTACTAATGTTTGCGCCATAGTTGGAGGTATATATGGATCTTCCTTTTTGTCTTCAGTTTTGCATAATTGACTTGAATAAGGGTCATGAGACTTATATATTTTCATTTCTCTGAATCTTGACATAACCGTGCGCGCTGTTTTTTCCATTCAGGTATTTTCACTGTTTCAGGAATACTCGATTCATTTATCTATCATGGCCGAAAGGCTATCAAGAAGAAGATGGAACTTGGTAAATTTAACTGATAGTTTTTCTCTCAGCACATACCTTGCTGTTGTTGTACTTTCCACTGAATCGCTCTGAAAAGTCTATTCAAGAGAAGATCAACTAGTGAATGAAATTCCCTGTGGGGTTCCCTTTTGTCCTTAGATCTTGTCATCAATGAGGTTGAAATGCGTAATCATATCGTGTACAACAAAGGCCACTTTGCCATGATTTAAATATTTTCTGAAACAGCTCTGATGACGTGATTCATGTGTAATTGTGAATGTTACATACTTTTTGGAAAGTAAAGGGACTTTCATTTATAGCCATGTACTTACAGAACTTCTTTCCAGAACCATCAAAAGGAAATGCAATAGGAAATTTTTGTTATCTTTGAGTTTGTGGTTCTACTCTTCCAAAAAAATTGTTAATATTTACTTCGATTCTAAAGTATAGGAGTTACCTTTAAAACCGTACGAAATATTCTAAATTCGTTTCTTGATAAAATCTTAAAAGAAAAGAACTTTACTTTAATGGGTCAGGACACTAAATATTTGATTACATTGTGCATATTGTGCTTTTTTAATTGAGAAATTCTAGACTGAATACTCACCTAGTAACTTATAGGATACAGCCAATGAAATTATTAAAAGTAATAAAAAAATAAAGGAAAGATGTCTTTAGTCTTTATCACTTGCCACTATTTTTAAAATTAAAATTATGAATTCAGATTATTTATTTATTAGAGAGGTGAAAACTATGTCACTCTCCCGCCCACCGACCGGTCATCTCCCTCTTCCTTCATCAATAACACCGTCATTTCCTTTTCTTTTTTGCGCATAAATAACAGGCATTACAATGTGAATCCTTTTCTATTCTATTGACAATATCCAAAATTTTAATTACAAACAAGAGTAGAAAGAAAAAAATATAAATAAAAAACTAATTTACCGTAGTATGAATTAGAAAGGGGAAAAACAACTCAAGATAAGAGATAATTGGGTGCCAGATTTATATGCATCAGTGTTGTTGTTAATGAGAACAAATGGTGCAGCCATAGGATAATAAGATTGTTGGAACAAAATGTGTAAATTTAAAAATTGTTGAAGTCCCACATTGGAAAACTCTCATTTTGAATAATTTTAATCACTATATAAATATTCTCAAAAATTTGTTGAAGTCCCACATTGGTTAGAAAACATATGTGGATTTGCTTCCATCATTATATAAAGAGTGTCTATTTATTATGAAAAACATACCAAAGTTGAATGCATTTTCCAACTTTTTCTTTTCTCCCTCTTATATTCTACTCAATTGTTACCGAGCCGCTTCTCCCCTATCTTTCTGTCCCTTTGATATTTTAGAGCGGTTGTTATTGTTGAGAAAAAATCTCTGTTAATGATAACAAAATTATCTTAAGATTATGATTACACTAATGCGTACATTTAAGTATTGTACTAAGAAAGGAATAGGATTCAAAGATCGCAACCTCCTGTCTTACCAGAGGATATCTTCGCTGGCCCATATTAGAAGGAAGCAAAGTCAGAAGGAGACATGGACCAGACCAGAAGGAAGCCTGCTAGAAGGAGACTTGATCCAGACAAGAAGGAATCATAAGTTGATCAAGACTTAATCAGAGGATAAGTTAATGGGTCCAGAACAAAAGAATCAATCAAGATATGACCCAGACCAGAAGATAGCAGGGTTCAGGGTATGAAACTAAGTCCAGACCAGAAGAAATGATGTCCAGATATGATCCAGACCTGATCCAAATCAGAAGGTAAATTGTCTAGACTGAAAAATCATTTGTCCAGATTTAATTTCAGTTCAATCCAGACCCAGTTCAGAATTGGTCCAGATCAGAGGGAAAAGGTTCAGATAAATGGTCCAGATTTAAGAATATGGCCCAGTGTTGGTCGAGATCAGAAGATCAGACCTTGGCCTAGTGTTGGCCGAAATTAGAAGGTCAGAATGTATGGTCCAGCATTGGCCGAGATCAGAGGATCACAGCAGACCAGTTTGCTAGTCCAGGTTGGCCGACATCAGAAGATATACATAAGAAGATGAACTTCAGAAGATATACACCAGAAGATGAACTTCAAAAGATGAACATCAGAAGATATATATCAGAAGATAAGAAATGAACATCAGAAGATATACATCAGAAGATGAACATCAGAAGATGAACATCAGAAGATAAACATCAGAAGATGAGCACCAGAAGGTAAACATTAGAAGATGAATACCATAAAAAGATCACCAGAGGATGAACTCTAGCTACTTCTTCATCCTCCTACAAAACAACTAACAGTCCCAAAGTATCAAAAGCTGCATCATTCGCGAACAGAGAAGGGTCATGTCTTGGAACCAGAAAAGAGCACTGGCCAGTTGTTAAAAACGTATGGAATGATCCAACCTCCTGGAAAGAAGTAACCTCCCAAGTTCCAGGTTGTAAAAGGACAGAATGGCAAGGCTGTAAATTCAAAACAAAACTGATGATCATTACAACTTGGGAAAACGGTCAGAAAAGCAACTTTTCTTGAAGAGAAAGTTTCCTTCTCTCTATAAAAGGAAGACTGCTCTTCTTCAGCAAAACACACAACTACACGAGCAAAAAAGAAAATTTCAAAAGGCTATCAAGAGCATTATCAATCTCCTTTCAAGCTTTCTATAATCTTACACTAGATCTTTGTTTCATCTTTGTAGAAAGTAATTCCTATCAAACTACTTCATATCATATTTAGAACTTCAAGTGAGTAACACTTGAGAGAAATCAGAAGGAAAGAATTGTAAGCTTGGTGAAGCTAAAGAATACACGATTTGTAATCAACCTCAGTGAGAGGCTGATAGCTTTTGATACTTAGTAAAACCTCACAAGTGTGTGAGGACTGGACGTAGCCTTCATTGGGTGAACCAGTATAAGAATTCGTGTGTCATTATTCTCTCTCTACTTTTCAACATCTGATAATCATCCTCTGAAAGAAGACAGTAGTTTAAAACTAAAACAGAATTTTTAAAACCTCGAATATCTCTATTCAACCCCCCTTTTTTTGGATAAATTCGTTGTGGTAATCATCGATGATATATTGATTTATTCAAAGAATGAAGAAGAACATGGAGAGCACCTACATCAAGTTCTTGAAGTTTTACGCGAGAAGCAATTGTACGCCAATCTGTCAAAGTGCGAGTTTTGGCTAGAGAAAGTGAACTTCTTGGGACATGTGATAACAAAAGAAAGAATCATTGTGGATCCGACAAAGATTGAGACAATTCTTGCCTGGAAACAGCCTCAGACTATCACAGACATACGATGTTTTGTCGAACTGGCAGGATACTACAGTAGATTTATTGAAGGATTTGCGAAGATTGTGGCTCCCTTGACCCAACTCACCAGAAAGAATCAGCCGTTTGCAGGGACAGAGAAGTGTCAGGAAAGCTTTCAGTTTGCTTAAGGAAAAGTTGACAACCTCACCAGTATTGGTCTTGCCACAGCCAGAGGAACCATATGAAGTTTACTGTGATGCATCTCACCAAGGTTTGGGATGTGTTTTGATGCAACACAAGAAAGCGGTAGCCTACGCCTCAAGGCAGTTGAAAACTCATGAATGAAACTATCCTACTCATGACTTAGAGCTTGCTGTGGTAGTTTTTGCATTAAAGATCTGGAGGCACCACTTATATGGATGCACGTTCACAATGTTTAGTGACCATAAGAGTTTGAAATATTTGTTTGATCAGAAAGAATTGAACATGCGCCAGAGGAGATGGATGGAGACTCTCAAGGATTTTGATTTCACATTGCAGTACCACCGTGGGATAGCCAATATGGTGGCCGATGCATTGAGCAGGAGAAGTGTGTCATTATCTTCAATAATAAGGGCTAAACAACAAGAGTTGTTGGAAGCATTTAGAGATCTACAATTGGACGTGGAGTTTGCACCAGGAATATACTTGTCATAAGCATTGGAACATGCCATGAATATACTTGTTATTTTTGTTAGATAAATGCTATGTGGTAATTGTTAATTTCGGTCGGTGACCCTTTACAATTATTGTGGAAAATTGGCTTTGCCATCAGATGATTCCCAAACCCGTCCCACCGACGGTTGCACTAACGACGGAGACGTCGTTAGTTTTCCTTGATCTTCACGTACGGCGTATTTGTGGACAACACAGAGGGACGAACAGCTGGGTGAAGACGAGACTTGTAGAGGATGCGGTGGAAACCGTGCTACTGTAGCTTATAAACTACAAAATTGTCTTGAAAACCCCATTTTTGCGGCAAATACTTATTATTACAAAATTGTCTTGAAAACCCCATTTTTACCCCACGTTCGCCGCACGTTAATACTCATCAATTACTCTTGAATCTCCTCGAACTCATTAGTACCTAAAATGTTGTTGTAAGGGTCAATTTTTTCCATCATCCACATCAAACCAAAGCTAAACATATAGAAGAATAACACAAAACATATAAAGGTAAAAACTTGTAATTTAAAAGAAAAAAATGCGCAAACAGTAAATCGTATCTAAAAAAATATGCATAATGCATGCTCCTAAAACTATATGATCCAGATATAAACCTGCTACTAAGGCAACTTCCACACAGAAAGATCACCCAAACCAATGGGGAAAATAAACCTGCCACTAAGGCAACTCCCACGAAGATGCATATGCCATGACATGACCATATATTATCACAATTATACTCGCACACAACCCACTAAGAATCATGTCATATACATTCAAAAAATCACCTTTTTAAAACCATCATCTTATTCACATCACAAAGATCACATATCACACATCCTTATCATGAGAATGATATATTCATAAACAAATAATCATTAAATAATAATTTTCACCACGTACGCATAAAAATCGAGACTTGACTTCATTTACACCATAAAGATTAAAACTTTATATATAACAAGAAACTTCAAACTCCAACTCATAATACATCATCAAAATCAAAACTTTATCATATATATAACATAAGAAAAATCATATTTTGCTTCATATCCATCATAAAAATTAAATCTCTATCATGTATAATATAAAAATTCATATTTTACTTCTTAAAAAGACATACATTACATATCGAACTCAACGTAAAGGATTTCATATTCCATTATTTTATTTTGAAAGGAACTTCGAAATATCGGATCTGGAAATATCACGTTCCGTCGGGCACAGTCTAACACGATGTAGTTGCTAGACAACCAATCCATTCCCAAAATTACTCCAAGGTGTTTCAAAGGAATACAAAATTAAATCGATCTTAAAATTCATGTTAAACACAGTCAGCGAGCATTGCAAACACGCCAAATTACATTTTACTGGTTCAACAGAGGGAAGGGTAACCATTAAATCGAATGGTAAGGTAGTGACATCTAGTTGGAGCGATTCCACCTAATCTAATGAAATGAACGAGTGTGTTGCCCCAGAATCATATATCACAGAAAGTATTTTTCCAGCAATAAGACACTCACCATGGATAAGTTCTGAGGAAGATGGTGCTTCTTCTCCTCTAATGTGATAAACACGTCCTCGAGTAGTAGGGCGTGCCACATCCTTGTTGTTGACAGTATCCTTCTCCCGACAATCTTTTGCCATATGGCCTGGTTTTTGAAAAGCATAACATATCCTGGTTCTTCTTGGACACTCAGTCAGCCTATGTCCCTCCTGTCCACAGTGATAGCATTCAACAATATGCACCTGGTTTTGTGTTGGACTCTGATGCCTCTGATCTCCCCAGTTTTGTGGTCCCGGTCGATCTCCATTAGTCCCCTGTTGGCGGGCATACGACTTTTTCTGTTGGAACTGACTGCCTTTGTTTTGTTGGTCACCATTTCCCTATTTGAAAGAAATAATTAGAGATAGAAACCCATAATTAAATGGTAAGGTTGTGTTTGATTTCCTACCTGGGGTCTCATTGGTCCCCCAATAGCACCTCTGTTCAGGCGGCCCCGTTTCATGATCTCCACCTTTTCGCACTTCTCCACCAGCACCTGATACTGACGTATCTCTAGAGGTCCCACAGACTCCTTAATTTCATATCTGAGCCCGCTTTCAAACCTCTCACACATGTACTCTTCATCCATTTGGTTACGAAAATAGCGAAAGTGTTTTGCTAGGGACTCAAACTTTGCTGCATACTCGGACACTGTGAGACTTCCTTGATATAGTCTCAAGAATTGGGCCTCCTTCTCAGCCCTGACACTCTTCAGAAAATATTTGTCAAAGAATTTTCTCTTAAAGACTTCCCAGGTCACCTCTTCATGATTTCCTTCCATCATTTGCCTCGCCCCTCACCACCAGTTTTCAGCTTCACCAATCAACAAATAAGCGGCATACTCCACCTTCGTGTCATCTGGGTAGTGGAGGATGTCACGGATCTTCTCGATCTCCTGCTGCCAGAGGTCGGCCTTGTCAGGGTCATGCTCCCCTTTAAATTTTGGCGGATCTTGCCTAAGGAATTCAGTTAGTCCTCTTGTTGCCATAGTTGCTTGCTCCCTCAGGTCCCTCTGCGCATTACGTTGAGCCTGGTCTGTAACTTGTTGAGCTTGAACTGCAGCTTGTTGGGCCATTGCGGCAGCCATTGCATTCATGGCTTGGATTGCTTGAGTCATGTCACTTTCTCCTTGGGGCACTGGTCGATTCGCGCGACGAGCCATTTTTCCTACAATTTATCTAATCAGGATAACACTACGATCTCATTGTAACCTTAAGGTCATAAGGAATATTTTATTCACGACTATATAGTAGGTTCGGGTCACACAATAAATTGTGTACTAGGGGGTTCCCAGGAAAGAGAGGTGGGTCTACGGACCACTTAATAACCAAGTCTTTCCTTAGCCAGAATCCCACTACTACAGCCTTTTACGGTATTACCCTTCCTTTCTATTATGGGGACAATAGCTTTAAGTAACACGATAAAGTCGTGTACTAGTGGGGTTCCCAGGAAAGAGAGGTGGGTCAACGGAACACTTAATAACCAAGTCTTTCTTTAGCCAGAATTCCACTAATACAACCTTTTTACGGTGTTACCCTTCACTTATATTGTGGGAATCGTACAATTTTATATTAGTTAGAGAATTAAGGAACATTCATAATCATTATAAATTCAATTGGCCTAATTAATTTCATAATTAAGGTGGAGACCAATTAAATGTCATATGTTTTCAAATCAAATCAATCTAATATATTACGCAATAATTTCACTATATAACAAAATAACAACTAATCATTTATAGTTTTAAAAAACATCAATCAATTTCAAATAATTGGTAATGTCATAATAGTAAATTCATAACGTCATAATGTTATAAATCACGATTATTAAATCCATAACATACAAACAATTATTAAAAATTCAAATCACGAATAGTAAATTCATAAGATCATAATATTAAATTCATAACGTCATTAATTCACAAATAATAAATTCACAACATACAAACAATAATTAAAAAAAAATTTAAATCACGAGAGTAAATTCATAACATCATAAAATTAAAAGCAATTATTGCATTGAATCAAATTAAATCGAAATAATTTCAAATTATAATGCAATAAATTCATAATTCATACCATCATAAAATCGTAATTAATTATTGCATTGAATCAAATAAAAACTATTTCAAATCATAAGATTAAGAATTTAAGGCATATCATAATTGCAATTAATTGAAGGAAAATTTCTGTTTTTGAGAAGAAAGAAAAAAAATCAATTAGTATTAAAAGAAACCAAATAATCAATGCAAAATGTTAATTTTCCCTATATGAAAATATTTGACCAAATTAGTAATAAATCATAGAATAAAATATATCAAGGTCAAACATCACACATAAATCAAGACATGCGTCATACATAATCGTCCCCCCCAAAATTTTTCCGAGGATTATTGCTCTGATACCATAATGTAACGCCTCGGATTTTTTGGTCCAAAACGTTAATAAAAAAAAAATACTTTTAGAAAAATTTACGATAATTTTTTTTGGTAAGAATATCTACATTTATACTTTTAAATAATTAGTAACAATCACATTTATGCTTTTAAATAATTAGTAACAATCACATTTATTTAATATTATAAAAAAAGGTTTATTCAAGCTAAAATAAAGGAAAAATCAATTATTCCTAACGGAAGCAAAAACCCACTTCTGTATTTATAGAATTCGAATGCATTTAAATGTTTAGTGACAAAAATTAAAAAAAATAAATAAACATAGAAATTTTGCGGCAATACTTATTATTACAAAATTGTCTTGAAAACCCCATTTTTACCCCACGTTCGCCGCACGTTAATACTCATCAATTACTCTTGAATCTCCTCGAACTCATTAGTACCTAAAATGTTGTTGTAAGGGTCAATTTTTTCCATCATCCACATCAAACCAAAGGTAAACATATAGAAGAATAACACAAAACATATAAAGGTAAAAACTTGTAATTTAAAAGAAAAAAATGCGCAAACAGTAAATCGTATATAAAAAAATATGCATAATGCATGCTCCTAAAACTATATGATCCGGATATAAACCTGTCACTAAGGCAACTTCCACACAGAAAGATCACCCATACCAATGGGGAAAATAAACCTGCCACTAAGGCAACTCCCACGAAGATGCATATGCCATGACATGACCATATATTATCACAATTATACTCGCACACAGCCCACTAAGAATCATGTCATATACATTGAAAAAATCACCTTTTTAAAACCATCATCTTATTCACATCACAAAGATCACATATCACACATCCTTATCATGAGAATCATATATTCATAAACAAATAATCATTAAATAATAATTTTCACCACGTACGCATAAAAATCGGGACTTGACTTCATTTACACCATAAAGATTAAAACTTTATATATAACAAGAAACTTCAAACTCCAACTCATAATACATCATCAAAATCAAAACTTTATCATATATATAACATAAGAAAAATCATATTTTGCTTCATATCCATCATAAAAATTAAATCTCTATCATGTATAATATAAAAATTCATATTTTACTTCTTAAAAAGACATACATTACATATCAAACTCAACGTAAAGGATTTCATATTCCATTATTTTATTTTATTAGTCTACATTTATTTCTTTCAAAAGCAAGCAATTACAATTATTAGTTCTATGTGTGGGGAAAAGCCCTTACCTTGGTCGCTTTTCTTCGTAGTACGAAACTCTAAGCCCCCACGAAGTTGTTCACAAGAAAAGTTTGCCGCACGAAGGAGATGAGGTGTGAAGGAGATGACGGCTAGTATCGAAATATTGTGGACTTTAGGGAAAATTTAAAGTGGCGATTATTGGGTAGATAGTGTTGGACCCAAATAAAGAAAAGAAGGGAGAAAATATTATTTTATTTATTTATTTATTATTTTTTTTCTTAACCTTGATCATACAAAAACTAAGCCACCAACTCCAAGCCCAAATTTCTATTATGGGTTGGGTCACAACTAGCCACAAACCCTTAGCTCAAATTCTTCTTGGACTAAAAAAACATATATATATATATATATAATTATATAAAACTTCTCCATTGATTAAATAATTCTTACTAATAATTTTATCAACTACAATAAGTCGAACAAGACAAATAATTATCACACCTAAATTAATAATGAAATATATATATTTATAAGTCTTAATTATTTTAAATAATAAATTTAGAGGATGTTAAATTGATGATTCTGATTCTAGTTTTGTTCCTGATATTCTGATGTTAATCATTCTGATTCTGGTTCTGTTCCTGATGTTCTGATGTTAATCATTCTGATTCTGGTTCTGTTTCTGATGTTCTGGTGTTGATGATTCTGATTCTGTTTCTGTTTTGAGTGATTCTGGTGATGTTGATGATTTAAAAAAGAAAAGGGATTTTGAATGAGGAAAGTATTGTCTGGAAAAGTGCTGAATCTGTTTTGATGTTTGGTTGTTCTTTTTAAAAGAAACAGTTTGAAATGTGTTGAAGTCTCAGGAAAAATTTCACTGGTTTTCGAAGATGTATTCGAATATAACATGCGTGTATTCGAATACAACCTGCCAAGTTTCTGTTTTACTTAAGTTTTCAAACTTGTATTCGAATACGAGCCCCTGTATTTGAATACAGAGGAAGGATTTTTGCTTCTGACTTAGCATCTGTATTCGACTACGACCATGTCGTATTCGAATACAGAAGTGGGATTTTAACACTGTATTCGCATCTGTATTCGACTACAGGCATGCTGTATTCGAATACAGAATGCAGATTTTCACTAGTTTCAGCTTATGTATTCGAATACAGATTCGTGTTCTTCCAGAAGCTCAATTTTTAGCTTATGTATTCGAATACAAGGAAACTTTGAGAGGATTAAAATGATTTAAAATGGAGTCCTTGAAATAATTTTGAAGAGATGACGATGATGTTTTGAAAACCTTTAATGATCTGGGAGAAAATGTTGAATTTTTCAAGGTTTTGTCTTCTGTATTCGACTACAGGCATGATGTATTCGAATACAGAATGTTAAAATTGCAGTTTCATGCTTCTGTATTCGAATACAAGGGGTCTGTATTCGAATACAGATTCGAGTTTCCAGAAATTTCAAGTTTTCAAGAGTGTTTTGTAAAGCATGACTGTTTGGGGAATACTGGGAATGTTGTGGTGAATTAAAATGGAACTTTTGGTGATATTTTGAAGAGGTGGTGATGAAGTTTTTGAGACTTTACTGAGGTAGTGAAAGATGTTGTTTTGTGCACTGAGACTGCCTCTGTATTCGAATACCAGAGGGCTCTATTCGAATACAAAGTATAATTCTGCACTGTTTTTGGCTTCTGTATTCGTAATTTCCAGAAATCTCAGTTTTAAAACATTGTGTTTGAATTTTAAGAGTTTGGGAAAACATTTCAAAATGTTAATGATTACTTGGCTGTTTAGTCATGGTTGTGATGATGATAATCTTGATTGTGCTGAGATATTTTTAAATATGATGGAAGGCATGAATTTTCTGATTTTGCATACTGTTTCCAGAGAAGTGAAACACTGCATATTCATGCATTGCATAGTCAAGTGCCCGTGATGGGCCACAGAGTAATGCGCAACCACGTGCTGATCTGTTGAGCGATTGCATGAGTGCTGGTCTGTTGAGCAACTGCACTAGGTACTGATCTGTTGAGCGATTGTACCTTGGTATATAGGTGTTGGTCTGTTGAGTGACTGCACTGGTACTGGACTATTGAGCGTCTGTACCCTGAAATGTGCAACCACGTGCTGATCTGTTGAGCGATTGCACGAGTGCTGGTCTGTTGAGGGACTGCACTAGGTACTAATCTGTTGAGCGATTGTACCTTGGTATATGTCAAACGTGCTGGTCTGTTGAGCGACTGCACGAGTGCTGGTCTGTTGAGCGACTGCACTAGGTGCTGATCTGTTGAGCGATTGCACCTTGGTCTTGAGGGCCGTTAAAGTCAAACATATTGTGCTGGTTTGTTGAGCGACTGCACCTTGGTGATTCCAAGAAAATTGTATACATGAGCATATACATATTGAATTGAGGGATTGACCGGTGGGTCACGATTGATTATATGATGAATGGTTGTAAATTGATGTGTGTGAGTACGGTACAGAATCTAAATTTCTGATGTAATGATTGTGATTTGCTGAGGTGTTGTTGTACTTACCACATATTTCATAATAATTGGCTGCTGTTTTTGAAAAGGCATATATGTCATTAAATTTCAAATGAGCATTATTATTTTCCTCATTGTCATATGTCATACCATGGATATAATTGTTGCTGTGAGATGTATGCTATGTGATTATTTGTTAATTTCGGTCGGTGACCCTTGCTATTATATTGTGGAAATTGGGCTTTGCCCGCAGATGCCCCCCAAACCCATGCCACCCGTGGGTACCCAGACGACGGAAACGTCGTTAGACTTCCTTGATCGATATTCGCGTACTGCTTGGGCATTTGACCCCATCTCAAGCAGGGCGACTTACACGGGGTGGTTGGAGAGGACGAGCAGGACCGACCCTTCTCTATATGATGATGATGAGGAGGAGGTTACGTCGAGGCGAGCGGCAGAGTCGGAGGAGATTTGCTTGGGATGCGGAGGAAATTCGTGCTACTGTAGCTTTAGCGCATGATCAGTTAGACTTGATGTATAGGATTTGAGCTGGAAATGTACTTTGTTTTTATTTTGGAAAATTGTTGTACTACTTATTCCGCACTCTGATATTGTCTTTTGGGAATGCTATGACATTGTTATCTTTGGAAAATGTCTTATTGTTTATTATTAAATTCCAGAATTAAGTATTTATTGAGATTACGATGAATTTATTTTGTTACGTTCATCGATTAAACCACGGCGTACTATTTTACGAAAAACTTTATTTTAATTCTTTTTGAATTAAATCGGGAAACAATTCTTTTATTTATTTAAAAAAAAAATGCACCCGCGCTGCGTTTTAAACTCGGGGTGTTACAATAACTTAACAACATCATCACTTCAGCACACCACAACTATACAAGCCTTGACATTCTAACTACTTGCTCCTATCCATGATCAGGTAAAAACTCGCAACCAACAATCTAACCAGAGCTCTACCCAAAAATTAACCAAAAGCCCTAACCAAAACTTTAACCAAAAGCTCTGATACCAAACTGTAGCACCCCGATTTTTTAAACAACGCGAATGTATTTTTTTTTTCAACCAAAATAAATAAAAGAAAGAATTTTCGAATTAATTCAAGATAATTAAAATTAAGTCATTTCATAAAATAATACGTCGTAATTCAAATGACGAATGTAATTAAATAATTACGTCATAACTTTAAACGAGTAAATTAGTTTTGGGAAATTGATCTTCAAAATATACCAATATAAACATACATCCAAAAGCTGTATCCTGGACCCACCAAAATACTATCAGAGTGTGGAAAAATATACAATTATCCCAAAATAAATAATTACATCCACTGAGCTCAAGACCCTATACAACAAGTCTATAACAGCAAACAATTTAATATAAAAATCATGTTGCAAGTACAAATACAATCAACCATCCTCACAATTCATTGGAAACTTAGAATTCATAAGATACTTGCACACATCGATTTTCACTCATCAACTCATATCCAATCATGACTCACAGGTCAACCATCCCAATGCAATATGTATATGCCAATGTACACAACTCTTGGAATTACCCAGGTGCAGTCTCTCACGGACCAGCACACGTGCAGTCTCTCACGGACCAGCACACGTGTAGTCTCTCACGGACCAGCACATGTGCAGTCTCTCATGAACCAGCACGATTTACACATGTTAGCCTCTCACAGGCCAAACATTACCAAAGTGCAGTCTCTCCCGGACCAGCACGATTTATGGATTTGAATGGACCACCACGAACACGCAGCCATTTTGTAGCCCGGATAGAATAGACCACCACGAACACGCGACCACTCTGAACCCGGATAGAATGGATCACCACAAACACGCGGCCACTCTATAACCTATCACGCTTACTACTTACCTTCACGGACCATCACGGTTACCGCTTCAACTCTGTGGCCCATCGCGGTCACCACCTAACTATGAAATGCATGGACATGCTATGTTTTCTCTTCACTGAAAACAGTATGCAAAACACAACCTGAAATCCCGACACTCCATCACCACCTCAAACCATCTCAAAACATCTCAAAAACTCCAGATAAGTTTGTCACATACCTTCCAAATGTTTTCCAACTCATTAAGTGCATAAACCAATGTTTAAAATAGAGTTTTTTTTAAAAAATCCATCTGTATTCGAATATGTAACACCCCGAGTTTAAAACACAGTGCGAGTGTATTTTTTTTTCAATAAATAATTAAAATGAGTTTTCCAAAATTAATGTCAAGGGAATTAAAATAAAATTTTCATCAGTTCATTTCAAAAGAGAACACCAGGCCTGTGGCCACTAAACAGTATCAGAGTGCGGAAAATACAGCGAAAAAGTCATACATTAATTCCCAAAATAAATTACATTTCCCAAAACTCAAGACCCTATACAAAAGTCTAGTCTGATCATGCACTAAGCTACAGTAGCACGGTCTCCACCGTATTTTCTATAAGTCTCGTCTTCAACCAGCTGTCCGTCCCTCTGCATTGTCCACGTAGACTCCGTATGTAAAGATCAGGGGAAACTAACGATGTTTCCGTCGGTAGGACGGGTTCGGGTAACATCTAAGGTCAAAGCCCAATTTCCACAATATAATAGCAAGGGTCACCGACCGAAATTAATAAATAATCACATAGCATATATTTTACAGCAACAAATATATACATGGCATATCGTGTAACAATGATGGAAATAATGATGCTCATTTGAAATTCAATGACTTATATGCCTTTTCAAAAACAGTAGCCAATGAATATGAAAAATATGTGGTAAGTACAACCAACACTTAAGCAATCACAATCATTAATCAGAAATTCATATTCTATAAAGTACTCACACATATTCAATTTCCACTCATCATCATAATCCAATCGTGACCCACCGGTCAACCCCTCGATGCAATATGTATATGCTCATGTATACAATTTCTTGGAATCACCAAGGTGCAGTCGCTCAACAGACCAGCACAATTTATATGTATGATTGACTTTAACGGCCCTCAAGACCATGGTGCAATCGCTCAACAGATCAGCACCAGTGCAGTTGCTCAACAGACCAGCACGTTTCACATATTTGAATGGACCACCACGAACACGCGGCCATTCCGTAGCCCGGATAGAATGGACCACAACGAACACGCGGCCACTCTACAACCCATCACGGTTACTACTTTCACGTGTATTAGCCTCTCACAGAAGTTAAATCCTCGCACGAATAGAATGGACCACCACGAACACGTGGCCATTCCGTAGCCCGAGTAGAATAGACCGTCTAATACACGCGGAACTATTCTATAACCCATGGTTACTACTTAACTTCACGGCCCATCACGGTCACCGCATCAACTCTGTGGCCCATCGCGGTCACCACCTGACTTTGCAATGCATGAATATGCAATGTTTTCTCTTCATAGAAAACAGTATGCAAAATCATAAAAATTCATGCCATCCCACCATATTTCAAAACATCTCAACATAATCAATATCATCAACAACACATCAATGATTAAACAGTCAAGCAATCATTAATAATTCACATTATCTCACAAAATTCCATACTTATTCATCTCAAGTCTTTCCATTATTCCCCAAACTCTTAAAATTCACAAAATAGTGTTTAAAACTGAGATTTTTGGAAAATTACGAATCTGTATTTTCGAATACAGAAGCCAAAAACAGTGCAGAATTACACGCTATATTCGAATACAGCCCTCTGGTATTCGAATACAGAGGCAGTCTCAGTGCACAAATCAACATTTTTCACTACATCATTAAAATCTCAAAAACTTCATCACCAACACTTCAAACTATCACCAAAAGTTCCATTTTAATTCACCACAAACATTCCCAATATTCCTCAACACTTAGGGTTTATAAAACATTGTTAAAAACTTTAAATTTCTGAAAACTCGAATCTGTATTCGAATACAGACCCCTTGTATTCGAATACAGAAGCTGAAACTATAATTTCAACATTCTGTATTCGAATACAGCATGCCTGTAGTCGAATACATAAGCCAAAAACAGAACCAGAATGATCAACATCAAAACATTAGAAACAGAACCAGAATGATCAACATCAGAACATCATAAACGGAACCAGAATGATCAACATCAGAACATCAGAAACAGAACCAGAATGATCAACATCAGAACATAAGAAACAGAACCAGAATGATGACCATCAGAACATCATAAATAGAACCAGAATGATCAGCATCAGAAGCAAAACAGAATAATTCACACCAGAATCATCAGAAGCAAAACCGAATGATTCACACCAGAATCATCAGAAGAAAAACATAATGATTCACACCAGAATCATCAGAAGCAAAACAGAATGATTAACACCAGAATCATCAGAAGCAAAACCGAATGATTCACACCTGAATCATCAGAAACAAAACAGAATGATTCACACCAGAATCATTAGAAGCAAAACAAAATGATTAACACCAGAATCATCAGAAGCAAAACAGAATGATTAACACCAGAATCATCAGAAGCAAAACAGAATGATTCACACCAGAATCATTAGAAGCAAAACAGAATGATTCACACCAGAATCATCAGAAGCAAAACAGAATGATTCACACTAGAATCATCAGAAGTAGAAATAGAATGATTCACACCAGAATCATCAGAAGCAGAAATAGAATGATTAACATCAAAATCATCAGAAGCAGAAATAGGATGATTAACATCAGAATCATCAGAAGCAGAAACATGATGATTAACATCAGAATCATCAGAAGCAGAAACAGAATGATTAACATCAAAATCATCAGAAGCAGAAATAGGATGATTAACATAAGAATCATCAGAAGCAGAAACAGGAGGATTAACATCAATGTCATTAGAAGCAGAAGCAGAATGATTAACATCAAAATCATCAGAAGCAGAAATAGGATGATTAACATCAGAATCATCAGAAGCAGAAACAGGATGATTAACATCAAAGTCATCAGAAGCAGAAACAGAATGATCCACACCAGAATCATCAGAAGTAAAACATAATGATTCACACCAGAATCATCAGAAGCAAAACAGAATTGTTAACACCAGAATCATCAGAAGCAAAACAGAATGGTTAACACCAGAATCATCAGAAGCAAAACAGAATGATTCACACCACAATCATCAGAAACAAGACAAAATGATTCACACCAGAATCATGAGAAGCAAAACAGAATGATTCACACCAGAATCATCAGAAGAAAAATAGAATGATTCACACCAGAATCATCAGAAGCAAAATAGAATGATTCACACCAGAATCATCAGAAGCAAAACAGAATGATTCACACCAGAATCATCAGAAGCAAAACAGAATGACAATAAGTAAAACGGTTTGAAAACTTAAGTAAAATAGAAGCTTGAGAGGCTGTATTCGAATATACACATGTTGTATTCCAATACACCTTCGAAATCAGTGAAATTTTCCTGAGACATTCAACACATTTAAAACTGTTTCTTTTGAAAAATCAGCACAACTCCAAAATAGTTTTATCACTCTTTTAAACCACAAAACTCAGACTTTTACATCAAACCAGATTTTCCAGAAGAAAACACTTTCATCAGTTTTAAACCCCTTTTTATTTTGAAATCATCAGCAACACCAGATTTTCATCAACAGAACAGCATGCAAGCATTTCAGCTTTCTCAAGCCATCAGAACATCATGCAAGCATTTTAGCTTTTTCAAACATCAGAACAACATGCAAAGCATTCAGCTTTTCTCAAACATCAGAACAACATGCAAAGCATTCAGCTTTCTCAAACATCAGAACAACATGCAAAGCATTCAGTTTTTCTCAAACATCAGAACAACATGCAAAGCATTCAGTTTTTCTCAAACATCAGAACAACATGCAAAGCATTTCAGCTTTCTCAAATATCAGAACAACATTAACACATTCAGTCAAACAGCAAGCATCACTTAGCAGCAAAATACCAACATAATGCATTTTTGCAATATTCAAAACAGTTTTATGAATATGCTTTTTACTCCTCTTCAGAATAACATGCAATGCATTTTTCAGCTTTCCCCATAAACAAAACAGTATTGGAATCATCACCCAAAACAGCATGTTGCAGATTTTTAAAACCTCAACAGAATGCATTTTCTTTCATCTTTCAAAATATCATGTAAAACAATTTTTTTTTCAAAACAGAAACTCAAATATAATCACACCTCAAACATACATTTACATTCCTAGAATGCAACTAGAAAGTGGAAGGTGCCCTTACCCTTGTTGCGTGTTTGCTACTTCTCACGTTTCTGTTTTCGTTCCCGTTTGCGTGTCAAAAATCGGCGAAACTCCCGCCTGCGTTTGCTGCTACGAAACTGGGTTCTTTAGCTCCGTAATGATGTGGGGAATAACTTTTGTACTGGGGGTTTTCTGGTTTGGTGCCTAGGTTTCCAATTAATGGCACTTTGACGGAACTCCCTCTTTTTCCTTTCGAAATTGAGAACAGAATTTAGAAAACAGAATGGGAGGGAAGGGTGCTGTTACATGCAGCATTGTTACATGCAATATGGGAAGTGAGGGAGGAGGAATGGTGTTCTGTCTTTGCTCTGTCCTTTGCAGTCCATATATAGGCACCTCCATGTGCCACCTCATCACAATTAATGTTAAAATATTGTTGGATCCTCCAGCACTTAAACGTTTTGCAATTAGCCGCTAATCCTTAATTAACTGTCTGATTAATTTAATTACTCGTAATTAAATTAATTTATTCTTCATCCAATAGTTTTAATTCATCTTCCAAAATTAATATTTATATATATATATTTACTCAAAACATACATATATTAAATATTTTACAAATATCCCCAAAATACCCTTAATATTAATTCCAAAATTAATATTAAATTTAAGGGTCTTACAGAATACAGTATCCTTGTATTCGAATACAGATGCAAAAACAGTGAAAAATCAGCATTTCTGTATTCAAATACGAGGTTGTCGTAGCCGAGTTCAGATGCGAAAACAGTGGCAAAATCAACAATTCTGTATTCGAATACGACAGGGTCGTAGCCGAATACAGATGCGAAGTTAGTAGCAAAACTTGCAATCTTGTATTCGAATACGACAAGGTCGTAGCCGAATACAGATGTGAAGTCAGTAACAAAAATTATGTATTTGTATTCGAAGACGGAGTGTCGTATTCGAATACGACATTCAAAATTTGAATAAAAATTGGAAATTTATAGGAATGTATTGAATACACGAGTACTGTATTCGAATACTCCTTCGAATACAGTTTGATTTTCCAGAAAATTTCAACACGTTTTCAAACTCTTTTCTTTGAAAAACCAACACAAACACCAAAATATAATCACATCTTCTTTAACCACCAAAACCCAAAACATCCTTAACACAACATCAATGATTTCGTTCACAAAAACAGTAAGGCAGTAATCATCAATGACAACAACTAGAAACAGCATAGCAACAACAACTCACAAACATGCATCAAGGCATCAACCAAGGCAGTAACAACACATTACAGCTCAACCACATGCATTTCCATCATCTATAACTACATGCAAGGCAATTTCAGTATCAAAACAACAACACCATTTTTACACAGCCCTAAATGCAATCTAGAAAGTTGGAAGGAGCTTCTTACCTTTCTTACGTTTTCTTGCTCGTTTACGATATCGCGACAAAATTTGGCGAATTCCCGCTCGCGTCGTCGCTACCAAAGTGGGTTCTCTAGCACCATAACGATGAGAGGAACAACTTTCCTTCTTGACACTTTTTGTTCGACGCTTGGATTTCCAAGTAATTTGAGTTTTGAGCATACTCTTTTGTTACCACCAACACTAAACAGAATGCAAAGAAGAATAAGGAAAAGAAGGGTACACGGCTGGTGAGGGAAACTGTTTTTTTTTTCTGCTTATGTGTCTGATTTTCTTTGCCTTCTCATGACATCCATATATATAGGCATACCCTTACCTACTATACACATATCAATATTATAAGAATCTTACTTGACCTTCAAGTAATTAAACACTCCCGTTGCCACTTTGTTTACAGATAAAATCTTAATTAACTGCCGATATTTAATTACTCATAATTAAATTAAATAACCCTTCGTCC
Source organism: Cicer cuneatum (assembly GCA_037974295.1). Classification (NCBI taxonomy): domain Eukaryota; kingdom Viridiplantae; phylum Streptophyta; class Magnoliopsida; order Fabales; family Fabaceae; genus Cicer; species Cicer cuneatum. The sequence goes on along the minus strand of JBBPBO010000003.1, from coordinate 38,259,216 downwards.
AATAATTTAAATCAATATAAAAAATATTTATATGTCTATATATATAAAAATATACATATATCAAATATTTTACAAATATTCCAAAATACACTTGATATTAAATCCATAATTTATTTTAAAATTTAATGGTCTTACACTAAGGAACATGGAAGTCCCACTAGTAAAAGTGATTTGGAATCCAACTACTGGAGACGCGACTTGGGAACTAGAGAGTAAGATGAGGGAACAACATCCTCAGTTGTTTATTGACACATAGTTTCGAGGACGAAACTGATTTAAGGGGGTAGTAATGTAAGATCCTTAAATTTAAATTAAATTTTGGATATAATATCAAGTGTAATTTTGGAATATTTGATATATGTATATTTATATGTATATATATATATATATTTGAGATTGATTAAAATTATTGGACGAAGGATAAATTAATTTAATTACGAGTAATTAAATATCGGGCAGTTAATTAAGATAATATCTGTTAATTACGACGGGAATAGTTAGTTACTTAATGGTCAAGTAATATTATAATACAAATATGTGTACATAGTAAGTGAGGGCCAGGAGTGTGCCTATATATATGAATGTCACGACAAGGAAAATCAGTAACAGAGACAGAAAAACAGTTTCCTTCTCCTAACAACCTTGTACCCTTTTCTTCCTCTTCGCATTCTGTTTTGTGTTGGTGGTAACAAAAGAGCTTCCTCAAAACTCAAATTACACGGAAATCCAAGCGACGAAACTGAAAGTGTCAAGAAGGAAAGTTGTTCCTCTCATCTTCACGGTGCTAAAGAACTAACTTTGGTAGCGACGACGCGAGTGGGAGTGTCGCCGGCTTTTGTCGCGGTAACGGAAACGAGCAAGAAAACGTAACTAAGGTAAGGGGCACCTTCCAACTTTCTAGATTGCATTTAGGGATGTAAATGCATGTTGATGGATGATTATATGTGATGTTCTGTTTTGAAAGTGAAACTGCTTTGCATGTTGTTGTGAGTGATAAAAATGCATGTTGTTGAGATGATGCATGTTTGTGAGTTGTTGTTGCTGTGCTGTTCTAGTTGCTGTTATTGATGTTACTGCCTTGCTGTTGTTGTGAATGAAATCATTGATGTGTGTTGAGAAATGTTCTGAGTTTTGTGGTTCAAAAGAATGGTGATTGTGTTATGGTGTTGGTGGTGGTTTTTGAAGAAAAAGTTTGAAACTGTGTTGAAGTTTTTTGGAAAATCTCACTGTATTTGAAGGTGTATTCGAATACATTCCTGTAAATTTCCAGTTTTTATTCAAATTTTGAATGTCATATTCGAATACGACACTCCGTATTCGAATACAAATACATGATTTTTGCTACTGTTTTAGCATATGTATTCGGCTACGACCTTGTCGTATTCGAATACAGGATTGCAAGTTTTGCTACTGACTTCGCATCTGTATTCGACTACGACTTTGTCGTATTCGAATACATAATTGCTGATTTTTCCACTGTTTTCGCATCTGTATTCGGCTACGACAACCTCGTATTCGAATACATAAATGCTGATTTTTCACTGTTTTGGCATCTGTGTTCGAATACAAGGATACTGTATTCGAATATAGATTGATTTTTTTCAAAAACTCTATCACAAACATTGGTTTATGCACTTAATGAGTTGAAAAACATTTGGAAGCTATATGACAAACTTATGTGGAGTTTTTGAGATGTTTTGAGATGGTTTGAGATTGTTTGAGTGGTGATGGAGTGTCTGGATTTCATATTGTGTTTTGCATACTGTTTTCAGTGAAGAGAAAACAGAGCATGTCCATGCATAGCATAGTTAGGTGGTGACCGCGATAGGCCACAGAGTTGATGCGGTGACCGTGATGGGCCGTGAAGTTAAGTAGTAACTGTGATAGGTTATAGAGTGGCCGCGTGTTCGTGGTTGTCCATTCTATCGTGCGAGGATTTAACTTCTGTGTATTTGGCCTGTGAGAGGCTAATACACGTAAATGTAGTAACCGTGATGGGTTGTAGAGTGGCCGCGTGTTCGTGGTGGTCCATTCTATCCGGGTTCAGAGTGGCCGCGTGTTCATGGTAGTCCATTCTATCCGGGCTACGGAATGACCGCGTGTTCGTGGTGGTGCATTCAAATCCGTAAATCGTGCTGGTCCGTGAGAGACTGCAGTTTGGTAATGTTTGGCCTGTGAGAGACTAACATGTGTAAACCGTGCTGGTCCGTGAGAGACTGCACTTTGGTAATTCCAAGAGTTGTGTACATTGACATATACATATTGCATTGGGATGGTTGACCTGTGAGTCATGATTGGATATGAGTTGATGAGTGGAAATCGATGTGTGCAAGTATCTTATGAATTCTAAGTTTCCAATGAATTGTGAGGATGGTTGATTGTATTTGTACTTGCAACATGATTTTTATATTAAATTGTTTGCTGTTTTGCAAGATGCAGAAGACATGTATTTTAAAAAGTGAGCATCCTTATTTATCATCGTTGTTATAGCATTGAAACATGCCATGAATATACTTGTTATTGTTGACATAAATGCTATGTGGTAATTGTTAATTTCGGTCGATGACCTTTTACAATTATTGTGGAAATTGGGCTTTGCCCTCAAATGATACCTAAACCCGTCCCACCAACGGTTGCACTAACGACTGAGACGTCGTTAGTTTTCCTTGATCTTCACGTACGGCGTATTTGTGGACAACGCAGAGGGACGGACAGCTGGGTGAAGACGAGACTTGTAGAGGATGCGGTGGAAACCATGCTACTATATCTGTAGTGCATGATCAGTTTAGACTTGTTGTATAGGGTCTTGAGCTCGGTGGATGTAATTATTTATTTTAGGATAATTGTATATTTTTCCGCACTCTGATAGTGTTTTGTTGGGTCCAGGATACAGTTTTTGATGTATTTTTATTTTGGTATATTTTGAAGATCAATTTCCCAAAATTATCTTACATGGTTATAATCATGGTGTAATTAATTAATTACTTTTTTCGTTTTGGATTACGACAAATTATTTTAAGAAATGACTTAATTTTATTTTAATTCCTTTGAATTAATTCTGAAAATTCTTTTTATTTATTTTGGTTGAAAAAAAAAATACACTCGCGCTGTTTAAAAACTCGGGGTGTTACAAGCGACCTAGTCCGCAACTCAACCCAGTAATATCTTCTGTGGCATAAATTGATTTAGAAACAGTTTTCGTAACATAAAAACAACATATACTCATATGATTTCTATGTTAAGTGCATGTTGAATTGTGTGAATGGAGTAAATGATTACTTGTATGTTATGATTAAATATATAATCTAACTATTAGTTATATATATATATATATATATATATATATATATATATATATATATATATATATATATATATATATATATATATATATATATATATATATATATATATGGTTCAGTTTAGTTAGATGAATTCTTCTTCTATATATGACGGGAGCGAGGGGTAAGCAAGGGTAAGTGAGGCACCACTTACGAACTCAATTATGTCCAATCTTACCAAAAGAGGTTATTGAAGTAGAAGGCATTGAGTGGAACCAGTGTAGTCTTTATGACTTACTTCTTATATTGAATTTAAGTCATTAGATTACTCATGTCTAGATTGTTCATCAGTCCTTCAATTTTATGAGTCGGAGTCGGATCACGTCTTGAGTCTAGATTAGAGTTATAGTTTAATTAGGTATCATTTGAAATTTGTTTTAAATTTTATAAATATTTTAGCATTCTAAGTTATTTCAAAAATTTACAAAAGAATTTTTATTTATTTGCAAGTAGTTAAATATTTTTGAAATGAAAATTTCAATTTCATTTGCATTATGTACAATTTTTTAAGATTCATAGTTAACTTTTAAGCATTACACTATCGTGGTGTTGATATGAAATTGAAACCAGTTCTTTAAAGCTAGTGTCATCCTTATAGAAACCCCTCGTCTAGTAAAAGCGAAAACAATATTGTCATTTGTCATGAAAAGATGCCTGTTGGCAATTGAAAGCAACAATCTGGTTGGAAATTTTATGTTAGAAGAATCTTTTGTGTAGGAGTTGTGGCACTAATGCAAGTCAATTGATTAGTGTGATTTACATTGTATTGTTGAGAATGCTAAAATTCTGTTGCTTTCTATTTTGACCCTATTTCATTTCTTTGTTCGTTTGCATGAGTATTTTTTTCTTTCATATCTATTTTCAATACTGATGCAGTTTTGGTAGAATAGTTAGTTCTGTAATACAAAATTTCAAATTATTCAAAAAAGAAAGAGAGAAAGGCAAAGTGATAGGAACCATTGTACTTTGTTACCGTAAACAGTAACACAGCACAAGTAAGAAGAAGAAATAGATGCAATTAAGATAAATAAGGTGTTTTATTAATAATAAACTAGACACAGGAAAAACGTGGATATAATACCAAATGTTAGAATTTTTTTCAACATTTCTTTAAGTTTATGAAAACAAAACAAAAATACATTATTTACTAAATGTAGAACAAATTAACTCATAAAATTACCTCTATAAATGATGTATCAGAAAATGAAATGGGATAGAGAAGCTTAGAAACCAACCAATTATATATAGACATTCTACCTTCATGAATACATTGTTTCTCATTTTACCACTATCATAATATTCATGAAAGCTATAACATTTCATGTCCATAACCTAGCTTTAACTTGATGGGGATTTTTTTTTTTAAATTAAAATCAATATTCATTCATTCAAATTGGTAGAAATTATATGATCAAGGATAGTACAATTCAAATTTGCTAAAATAAAAAGTGATGAATCTGTGAACAAAATCACAACACCCAGATTAAAATAAAAAGTGATGAATCCGTGAACAAAATGCATACAAATATGACAAAATTGAAGTGTTCATAATATTCATGCCTTTGAAGTCTTAATGTTGAAGACACCAAAATCATTAATTGAATCTGCACTAACACTAGATCGAAGTTTGATCTAACAATTTGAAGCAAACGAATATAGTAACAAGGCAAAAAAGCAAACAACGTCACACTAAGACAATGATCAAAACAACACAACACAGACAAAAAAATTACAGACGAAACACGATAGAAAACTAAATACGTCTGAAAACTACTTATATATATATATATATGTGTGTGTGTGTGTGTGTATAAAGAGAGAGAGAGAGTGAGTATTTTGTATCAAGTTATTCTTTACTAATAATTTTGTTAATCCTATTATTGAAGCTTTAGGACCCATTTAGTTTGTGAAAATATTTTGTTTTTGTTTTAATTTTATAAAATGTGTGTTAATTTTATTTGTTAATAAGGAAGTTAAAGACTTTTGAAGTGAACGATTGTCTATATTTATAGAAACGATGATTATATATATATATATATATAAGTCGTTATTTTCAAAATTGCATATGAATTAACTAACATTTCACCTTCTCTATTGACAATAATTTACTTCAAAAGTTTTTAATCAAAGTAAAATGAATATACATTTTTTAAAAGAAAACACTATTTTCACAAAGTAAACAACGCCTTAATCTTCTTTCTATTTCTCTTTCTCCTCCTTTGCCTTTTTCTATGGATGTCTATTCTTAATAAGATTATAGGTTGTTTGATTGTATCTACCCAACTATTGTTTGAGGTGTGTAACGTGAAATTTTTAATATAAAATCATGTGTATTTCTGCATAATATATAATTTTTAATATTTAACAATAATTTAATTAAAAACAAAGCAATATTTTCTATTAAATAAATTATAATTTGAAAAACCATTAGTATGCTCTTAATCCAAATTCCGATGTTCTAACTCCTTTTCTAACCATAACATTTTGTTTAAATATATCAATTTTAAGATAAAGTTTTTATAGTTGACTAGATATTGACAGGTGCTTTGGAACATTTGATATATTAAGATTTTATATATTAAATTAAGATTAAATTTTACTTTAATTTTATAATTACTATTTGAATTTAGAAGCAAAAATAATTAGTAGATAATAATTGTTGAATGATATATTAGAAGTAGACAAGCTTTATGTTGCACTAGTGAGGTAAGCCTTCCATTATGCATAAACTTTTATCGACCATTTGATTAATAAGTTTTATGGTTGGGTAAAATGAGATATTACGAGACATAATGATCCAATAATGAAAAATAAACTTATGCATGGTGCAAGATGGTCTTACCTATACATATTAGAGAAAGCCTAAAAAGTAATCATATTTAGTATTGCATTTATTGTAATTTTCTATCACCTTTTTTTGGATATGTTCAAGATAATTGACAATGATTTAAAAAATAAAAGTTAAAATATTTATTTGAACTAATTATTTTTGATTTCCTATTTTATACCCATATAATAAAATTTCTCTGATATTAATATACTAAGATTTTCTATCACCTTTGGAACTCTTTTAAATAAAATAGACAATATATTTCAAGAGTTATGTAAAAGTTTGTATAAATCAAATGACCTCATGATATGTTATTCTCTACCAATCTTTTATTAGATAACATTTTGAAAGTTTCTAAGGAAAAATATATGATATATCTTTTAGCAAAACTATTTGAAATGAAATTTGAGTTGTAAATATTAAAATATAGTAAAAAATGAAACATCAAAGTTGAAATAGTTTAGAAATAGGACATTCATAAAAATTGGTATGGCGTTGAAGAAAAATTAATCAGTATTATGCAATTGTATTGAAATAGTGCATTTGAGTTAAACATTTTAAAATATTAAGAAGAACAATCATATTATAATAAGTTAGACTAATAATATGCAAGTTTCCAAACTAATAAATTATGAACTTCAAATAATTGAAACATTATAACAATGAAGCTATAGAAGTCGCATATTGAGCTCTTTCAACTTGGTGATTGAATGAACTGTTGCAATCTATTGCAAGTGCAATATTGAGTGTCACAATTAGAACTCAATAGTTGTCATGGAAGAATGGATGTAAATTACTATTAGAGAAGAGTAGTAGTAGGTTGAATTTTGAAGGTCATCAGAATAATTTGATGTGATAAAATTTAGATGAAGTGTCAATAAATATAATTGAGATGTTTTAATATATTATAAATAAATGATAATAGTAATAGAGAGTTTCTCTAGTTACTCTAGAGCAAAGTTCCAACATAGAAAGAAATCATACTCTGACTCTAACAATAACTTATTCCGTTATAACCTCTAAAATCCTAGAATATCTTTATTATATATTACTAATAAAATATTAAGGAAATAATTCTAGATAATATCTTCACTAACAAGATATTATTCATAGAATATCTTTATTATATATTACTAGTAAAATATTTCTATTACTTGGACACTCTTCTAATTACATACACATCTCATTAGTAAACTTAGCCATTAGTCTTCTTAGCATTCCTTTTATAAGCCCTCTATTTTTTAGATTTGCCCATAATATCCTCATCGGTAGTTGTGTTCCCATTAATATCCACTCCTTGAAATACAGCCTTGTCTTCAAGGCTGGAATTTGCATCCATCAAAACTTGCCTCTATCGAATACAAAATTGAGCAACCCTAGGAATATTCTTCGACAAACTCCATTCACACTAATTGTCATAGGAAAATTGAATTCTCTTGGAGTGATCAAATTTTTAAAATTTTAATAGATAAATAATGAGGAACATTCTTTGGTAGGCTCCATTCACAAATAAATTATCTAGTATTTTTAATATAATTCAAAAATATATTTAATACTATACATACTTATGATTATATTAACATAAACACATATTTTACTTAAAAAGAAATCATATAATGTTAAATAATTATAATATATATATATATATATATATATATATATATATATATATATATATATATATATATTAAACGAGTAAGCAATATATCACATGTAATGCCAATAATAATTTACAACTCAAAAACATAGTGTACAATTTTAAATTATAATTAAAATGAATTAAAGTCTTTGAATGTTGTAAGACTCTTAATTTTAAATCCTAATTTATGCAATTTTAGGGTATTTTGTGTTAAAACTAATTGGACTTTTAGCCAATTGTAAATTAATTTATGAATTAAGTACCAAAAATATATTTTGAGATGTTTTGTAATATGTTTAAGTGTTGGTAGAAACACAAAACACAAATCCTAAATTACTTCCTAGATCTAAGCTTCCATTCGAGAAGTGGCAAGAGGGAAAGTTACTACTCTCCACACTACGGTGCTTGTGAGCTAACATTTGTGGCGTCGACGCGAACGAGAGTTTCGCCGTATTTGATTGCGGTAGCGGAAAACGGTTGAGAAAGTGTTAAAAAAAGTAAGGAGCTTTTTCCAAATTTTTAGTTTGCATATAGGAACTCTATATGTGTGATTGATGGATAATAAATTTTGACGTGAAAATATATACGTTTGGAGTTCTTAACCGACTCATTGTAGTTGTGTTATTGCTATTCAAGATGTTGTTGTTGTGTTATTGTGTTGAAGATGTTTTTGATTGAGTTGTTGTCGTTATCAATGTTGTTGGTAATGGTTGGATTTGAGAGATTGATTGTTGTTGTGTAATGACTTATTCTTGATTAAATGAGTTTGAGCTGAAGTTGAAATTTACAAGAAAAAAATATGCATTGTTTCGAAGATGTATTCGAATACAGCTACATCGTATTCGAATACACTTTTACAAACATTCAGTTCTTATTTAAATTTTGAACATCGTATTCGAATACGATACCTCGTATTCAAATACAACTACATGATTTTTACCACTGACTTGTGTGGTATTCGAATACACGAGGATGTAGTCGAATACAAAAGTTCTGATTTTGCTACTGACTTGTCATCTGTATTCGGCTACGACTCTCCATATTCGAATACAGAATTGAAGATTTTGCTACTGACTTGTCATCTGTATTCGCTACGACTCTCTATATTCGAATACAGAACTAAATATTTTGCTACTGACTTGTCATCTTTATTCGGCTACGACTCTTCGTATTCGAATACAAATCTCCAGATTTTGTTACTGACTTCGCATCTGTATTCGGCTACGAGAAGCAGTAGTCGAATACTACCTTGATTTTTGTGAAAAATACTATTTTTAAATATTTGTTTATGCACTTAATTACTTGAAATTTTTTTAATGCTTATGATAAATTATATGAGGTTCTCTTAATATTCTTTCTTTAATGGTTATGAAGTATCCAGGTTCATAGTTGCATTCACGTACTAATTACAGTGAAGAGAATAAGAGTACGCTCATGCATTTCATAGTTTGTGGTGACCGCGATGGGCCACAGTGTCAACGGTGACCGTGATGGGCTACGGGTTAGTTCCACGTGATTAGATGTGTAAGGCCTATGATAGGCTACACTTTAAGCAAATCGTGCTAGTTTGTGATGCGACTGCACCATGGTAATTAGTATTAAAACTTGTGATAGGCAGTACAATTATGATTTACGCCCTTCGAGGAGGGTTTGGTTTTGTCCTAGAAATTCCAGAATCATGTGCACAGGCATATAAGCATTGCATTAGGGTGTTTGGCATGTGAGTCTTGTTTGTTATGATTTGATATGTGAAAATGATATGTGCAAGTACCTTAAATTCCAAGTTCCTAATAAGTTGTTGTGATTGATTGATTGTACTTTGGGGCATGCAACATGATATGTATTCTCAATCTTTTGTTTCATAAAAAACTTAGATGTTATACATTTTCAATAAGTGGGTATACTTATTTTGTCACTGTTGTTATCTTGCTGAAGCTGCTATGTATGTATTGTTTTCTTTTGACATAATTGTTAATTGTTAACTGTTATTTTCGGTTGGTGACCCTTTACATTATTGTGGAAAATTGGGCTTTGCCCTCAGATGATACCTGAGTTCGTTCCACCGATGGTTACCCTGACGACGGAGACGTCATTAGACTTCCTTGATCGACATACACCGACTGGTTGAGTATACGACCCCATCTCAAGCAGGGCTACTTATACGGGGAGGGCGGTGAGAACCAGTAGGAGTGTCGGGGTAGTGTCGTATGTGGAATACACTCACGGGCAGATCGAATTTCTTGTACCTTTAGGATTAATACTAGAGGCGAATGGAGTATATACAAATGCAGAGAGTCCTGTAGTTGGAAGTGAGACGGAAGCCACCATAGGTGTGGGGACCAGGGCTCTGTTGATGAACCACCGGTGCCTTGGTTGGTGTCACCGTGGAATGAGTCTGAGCTTCCACTTCTGGTGAATGATCCGCTACCTACTGACACTGAAGTAGAGGACTGCTTTGAGATTCCAGCACCGCCGAAGCTACCTATATCGTGGGTGGATATGACTTTTGAGGAGACTGATCCTTCTATTGGTGATGAGGAGGAGGATGTCACTTTGAGGAGAGATAGTACATCAGACAAGACTTGTGCAGAGTGTGGCAGGCACCCTTGTTACTGTAGTTTTTAGTGGATGATCAAATTAGTTTTGGTGTATAGGACCGTAGTGTTTTGGTGGTTGTACTTATTTGGTTTTGGGATGACTGTACCTGTGACGTACTTTGATAGTTGTTGGAACCAAGTTGATTTTAAGTACTTAGGATTTTGATGTTTACAAAAGCACTCCATGTAATCTTATTTTGTACTTAGAATTATTTTATAAAATGTCACAAGAGGCAGAAGATGACACCACCAGAAGATACATCCAGAGGAAGCAACCAGAGGATAGAAATGTCACCAGAAGGTTTGGCAAGATAATGCATCAAGAAGGTACTAGAGGATGCATCCTGAAGGCACCAGAGGATAACCTTCAGAGGATATCAGAGGATATCATCAAAGAAGAATAGATCAGAGGATGATGATACCAGAAGCATAAATCAGAGGATGATGTCACCAGAAGCATAAATCAGAGGATGATGTCGCCAGAAGATGACGTCACCAGAAGCAGAAATCAAAGGATGACACCACCAGAAGATGACGTCACCATAAACATAAATCAGAGGATGATGTCACCAGAAGATGACGTCACCAGATGCAAAAATCAGAGGATGACGTCACCAAAGGATGATTCATCAGAGGAATATGTTAGAGAAAAATGCTCAAAACAGAATTGGAGCAAAAGACTCGAGAAACACAATTTAGCTAAAAATATGCTTAAAACAGAATCTGAAAAATGCTCAAAACAGAATTGGAGCAAAAGACTCGAGAAACAGAATCTAGCTAAAAGCATTCTCAAAACAAAAGCGGAGCAAAATGCTCAAAACAGATTAATCTAAATACACTCTAGATGTAAAGCATCAGTGAGCAAAAGACTCACACAGAATCTGAGCAAACTACTCCAGAATATTCTTAAAACAGATTAATCGAAATACACACCAGAAGTAAAGCATCAGTGAAGTCCTAAAGTTCATCTATAAAAGGAGGTTCAATGCAGAAGATTAGAGTATCGAAAAATACTTGAGAGTTAGTCTAATAAGTGCATTAGAGTTAATGGACCAAGTCTTTAGATCATTTTGGTCATTTAAAAGTTTATTCTATTCCATTTGGTTTATTAGTCGATGTAGTTCTTCTAATAAGTGCATAAGTCTATAAGGATTAGGACATTAGGTCATTTTGGTATTTACTAGCTTTATTCTAGTCTATTTTTTGTTCTTAAGCAATGTAGTTAATCTAATAAGTGCATTAGTTTTAATGGATCAAGATTTTAGCTAATTTTGGTCATTTAAAGGTTTATTCTATTCCATTTGGTTTGTTAGTCGATGTAGTTCGTCTAATAAGGGGGTAAGTCTCAAAGGATTAAGATTTTAGGTCATTTTTTTCTCTACTAGGTTTATTCTAATCTATTTTTGGTTCATAAGCATAGTTTGTCTAATAAGTGCATTAGTTTCAATGGATTACGATTTTTGGGAATTTCGGTCATTAAAAGGTTTATTTCATTCGATTTAGTTTGTTAGTCGATATAGTTTGTCTAATAAGTGCATAAGTCTCAAAGGATTAGGATTTTGTGTAATTTTGGTCTTTATTTGGTTTATTCTAGTCTATTTTTGGATCTTAAGCAACATAGTTAGTCTAATAAGTGCTTTAGTTTTAATGGATCAAGATTTTAGATCATTTTGGTCATCTAAAGGTTTATTTTATTCCATTTTGTTTGTTAGTCATTGTACTTCGTCTAACAAGTGGATAAGTCTTAAAGGTTTAGGATTTTAGGTTATTTTTTTCTTTACTAGGTTTATCCAAATCTATTTTTGGTTCTTAAGCAATGTAGTTAGTCTAATAAGTACATTAGTTTCAATAGATTAGGATTTTAGGTCATTTTGGTCATTTAAGGGTTTACTCCAATCTATTTGGTTTATTAGTCTATGTAGCTCATCTAATAACTGTATAAGTCTAAAAGGATTTGGATCTTCGGTAGTTTTGGTCTTTACTAGGTTTATTCTAGTCTATTTTTGGTTCGTAAGCAATGTGGTTAGTCTAACAAGTGCATTAGAATTAATGGATCAAGATTTTAGCTAATTTTGGTCATTAAAAGGTTTATTCTATTCCATTTGGTTTGTTAGTCGATGTAGTTCGTCTAATAAGTGGATAAGTCTCAAAGGATTAGGATTTTAGGTCATTTTTGTCTTTACTAGGTTTATTCTAGTCTATTTTCGGTTCTTAAGCATAGTTAGTCTAATAAGGGCACTAGTTTTAATGGATTACGATTTTTGGGAATTTTGGCCACTAAAATGTTTATTCCATTCGATTTGGTTTGTTAGTCGACGTAGTTCATCTCATATGTGAATAAGCCTCAAAGGATTAGGATTTTATGTAATTTTGGTCTTTACTTGGTTTATTATAGTCTATTTTTGGTTCTTAAGCAACGTAGTTAGTCTAATAAGTGCATTAGTTTTATTGGATCAAGATTTTAGATCATTTTGGCCATTAAAAAGTTTATTCTATTCTATTTGGTTTGTTAGTCGATGTACTTCGTCTAACAAGTGGATAAGTCTCAAAGGATTAGGATCTTAGGTCATTTTGGTCTTTAATAGGTTTATTCTAGTATATTTTTGGTTCGTTAGCAATGTAGTTCGTCTAATAAGTGCATTAGAATTAATGGATCAAGATTTTAGATCAATTTGGTCATTAAAAGGTTTATTCTATTCGATTTGGTTTGTTAGTCGACGAAGTTCGTCTAATAAGTGGATAAGTCTCAAAGGATTATAATTTTAGATCATTTTGGTCATTAAAAAGTTTATTCTATTCCTTTTGGTTTATTAGTCGATGTAGTTCTTCTAATAAGTGCGTAAGTCTCAAAGGATTAGGATTTTAGGTCATTTTGGTCTTCACTAGCTTTATTCTAGTCTATTTTTTATGCTTAAGCAATGTTGTTAGTCTAATAAGTGCATTAGATTTAATGCATCAAGATTTTAAATCATTTTGGTCATTAAAAAGTTTATTCTATTCCATTTGGTTTATTAGTCGATTTAGTTCTTCGAATAAGTATGTAAGTCTCAAAGGATTAGGACATTAGGTCATTTTGGTATTTACTAGCTTTGTTCTAGTCTATTTTTGGTTCTTAAGCAATGTAGTTAGTCTAATAAGTGCATAAGTTTTAATGGATCAAGATTTTAGATCATTTTGGTCATTAAAAGCTTTATTCTATTCCATTTGGTTTGTTAATCGATGTAGTTCGTCTAATAAGTGGATAAGTCTCAAAGGATTAGGATTTTAGGTCATTTTTTTCTTTACTAGGTTTATTCTAGTCTATTTTTGGTTCTTAGGTATAGTTCGTCTAATAAGTGCAATAGTTTCAATGGATTACGATTTTGGGGAATTTTTGTCATTAAAAGGTTTATTCCATTCTATTTGGTTTGTTAGTCGATGTAGTTTGTCGAATAAGTGCCCTAGTCTCAAAGGATAAGGATTTTGTTTAATTTTGGTCTTTACTTGGTTTATTCTAGTCTATTTTTGGTTCTTAAGCAACGTAGTTAGTCTAATAAGTGCATTAGTTTTAATGGATCAAGATTTTAGATCATTTTGATCATTAAAAGGTTTATTCTATTCCATTTGGTTTGTTAGTCGATGTACTTCGTCTAACAAGTGGATAAGTCTCAAAGGAATAGGATTTTAGGTTATTTTTCCCTTTACTATGTTTATTCAAATCTCTTTTTGGTTCTTAAGCAATGTACTTAGTCTAATAAGTTCATTAGTTTCAATGGATTAGGATTTTAGGATGTATTGGTCATTTAAAGGATTTTTATTCCATTCCATTTGGTTTAATAGTCGATGTAGTTCGTCTAATAACTCCATAAGTCTAAAAGGATTAGGCTTTTAGGTCGTTTTGGACTTTACTAGGTTTATTCTAGTCTTTTTTTGGTTCTTTAGCAATGTAGTTAGTCTAATAAGTGCATTAGAATTAATGGATCAAGATTTTAGATCATTTTTGTCAGTAAAAGGTTTATTCTCTTCGATTTTGTTTGTTGGTCGATGTAGGTCGTCTAATAAGTGGATAAGTCTGAAAGGAATAGGATTTTAGGTCATTTTTGTCTTTACTAGCTTTACTTTAGTCTATTTTTTGTTTTTACGCAATGTAGTTAGTCTGATAAGTGCATTAGATTTAATGAATCAAGATTTTAGATCACTTTGGTTATTAAAAAGTTTATTAGTCGATGTAGTTCTTCTAACAAGTGCATAAGTCTCCAAAGATTAGGACATTAGCTCATTTTGGTTTTTATTAGCTTTATTCTAGTCTAATAGGTGCATTAGTTTAAATGGACCAAGATTTTTTATCATTTTGGTCATTAAAAGATTTATTCTATTCCATTTGGTTTGTTAGTCGATGTAGTTCGTCTCACAGGTGGATAAGTCTGAAAGGATTAGGATTTTATGTCGTTTTGGTCTTTACTAGGTTTAGTCTAGTCTATTTTTGTTTCGTAAGCAATGTAGTTAGTGTAATAAGTGCATTAGTTTCAATGGATTATGATTTTTTGGAATTTTTGTCATTAAAAGGTTTATTTCATTCGATTTGGTTTTTTAGTCGATGTAGTTCATCGAATAAGTGCATAAGTCTCAAAGGATTAGGATTTTATGTAATTTTGGACTTTACTTAGTTTATTCTAGTCTATTTTTGGTTCTTAAGCTACGTAGTTAGTCTAATAAGTGTATTAGTTTTAATGGATCAAGATTTTAGATCATTTTGGTCATTAAAAGATTTATTCTATGCCATTTCGTTTGTTAGTCGATGTAGTTCGTCTAACAAATGGATAAGTCTCTAAGGATTAAGATTTTTGGTTATTTCTTCCTTTAATTGGTTTATTCAAATCTATTTTTGGTTCTTAAGCAAAGTAGTTAGACTAATAAGTGCAATTGTTTCAATGGAGTAGGATTTTAGGTCATTTTGGTCATTTAAACGTTTACTTGATTCCATTTGGTTTATTAGTCGATGTAGTTCGTCTAATAACTGCAGAAGTCTGAAAGGATTAGGATCGTATTAGAATTAATGGATCAAGATTTTAGATCATTTTGGTTATTAAAAGGTTTATTCTATTCGATTTGGTTTGTTAGTCGATGTAGTTCGTCTAATAAGTGGATAAGTCTCAAAGCAATAGGATTTTAAGTCATTTTTGTCTTTACTAGATTTACTTTTGTAAATTTTTGGTTCCTAAGCAATGTAGTTAGTCTTATAAGTGCATTACATATAATGGATCAAGATTTTAGATCATTTTTGTAAGACCCTTAAATTTAAAAATTAAATAAAGACTTGATTTTAAGGGTATTTTGGGAATATTGGTGTAATATTCAATATATGTATATTTTGTGTAAATATATATATATAATTAATTGTTTTGAAGTTGGAATTAAAATTATGGATGATGGATGAATTAATTTAATTTCGAGTAATTAAATTATCGGACCGTTAATTAAGATATTCTCTGCTAATTTCGTCGGAAACGGGTTAAGTGCTGGAGGATCAAAAGATATTTTAGTATAAGAGTTGGTGAGGTGGCGTAGATATTTGTGAAAAAGGAAACAATTCCTCTCTCCTCTGCTGTGTCAGTTGCATTTAAGTGGATACTTAAGTGAGAAGCTTTTCCTTCTTTCCTCTATGCGCCAGTTTCTGCTTTATTTTCTTCTTATTCTAATTTTCTGAGTGTTGGTGAAGAAAAACAGTTTACTCAAAAGTCATCGTTCTGGAAAATCTGAGTGTCGAATCAGAAAGTTTCGAGTACGAAAGTCATTCCTCTAATCGTTACGGAGCTAAAGAACTAATTTTCGTAGCGGCGAATGCGAACGGGAGTATCGTCGGCTTTTTTCGCAGAAGCGTACGAGCTAAGGGAACGTAACTAAGGTAAGGGCACCTTCCAACTTTCTAGATTGCATTTAGGGCTGTAAATGCATGTGTGTTGAATGATATTTGGTTTATGTTTGTGAAAAACATTGTATTATTTTTTTTAAAATCATTCTGTGAGTGTTGAATGATGATTCTGGTTCTGATTTTGTTTTGTTAAAAATCAGTGAGGTTATTCTGGTTTGAGTAAATCTGTGTTTTGCTGTGTTTTGTTAAACAATCTGGTGTTGATGGTTGTTTCAAATGAAAAGGGATTTAAAATGGTGGAAGTATTTTTATGAAAAATCTGTTGTTGGTATTTGATGAAAAATGTTCTGAGTTGAGGTTTTAAAAGAGGGGAATTATGATTCTGGTGTTGGGTTGGATTTTCAAAACAAAAGGTTTTGAAAATGTGTTGAAGTTTCAGGAAAATTCACTGATTTCGAAGGTGTATTCGAATACGGCATTGAGTGTATTCGAATACAACCTGCAAAGCTTCTATTTTCCCTAAGTTTTCGAACTTGTATTCGACTACGAGCCCCTATAGTGGAATACAGATTTTCCAATTTTGCTACTGACTTAGCATCTGTATTCGACTACGACCCTCTGTAGCCGAATACAGATTTGCAATTTTTGCTTCTGTTTTAACCACTGTATTCGACTACAACCCTCTGTAGCCGAATACAGATTTGCAACTTTTGCCACTGACTTCGCATCTATATTCGACTACGAAGGCCTCGTATTCGAATACAGAATGCTGACTTTTCACTGTTTTAGCTTCTGTATTCGAATACAAGTTAGCTGTAGTCGAATACAGATTCGTGTTTTTCAGAAATTCAAGTTTTTAACATTGTTTTATAAACCTTAAGTGTTGGGGTACCTTGGGAAGGTTTGTGGTGATTAAAAATGGAAATTTGGTGATAGTTTGAAGTGGTGATGATGATGTTTTTGAGAATTTACTGAAGTTGTAGAAATTCTGATTTGTGTACTGTGACAGCCTCTGTATTCGAATACAATGAAGCTGTATTCGAATACAATGAAGCTGTATTCGAATACAATGAAGCTGTATTCGAATACAGAATCGTATTTTTGCCAGAAACCTCAGTTTTAATCACAGTTTTGAATCTTAACAGTTGGGGAAAAACCTTTGTTAATAAAGAGTGGAACTTTGAGTTAATGCAATGTGTAATGCTTGCTTGAATGGTTAATCTTTGAATGTGTTGAGATGTTTTGAAAAATGAGGAAAATGCATGAATTTTACTAAGGTTGCATACTGTTTTCAATGAAGTGAAACAATGCATATTCATGCATGGCATAGTCAGGTGGTACCCGCGATGGGCCACAGAGTAATGCGCATCCACGTGCTGATCTGTAGTGATTGCATGAGTGCTGATCTGTAGTGATTGCACTAGGTACTAATCTGTGATTGTACTTTGGTATATAAGTGTTGGTCAGATAAACGACTGCACTGGTACTGGACTGTAGTGTCTGTATCCTGAAATGCGCAGCCACGTGCTGATCTGTAGTGATTGCACGAGTGCTGATCTGTAGTGATTGCACGAGTGCTGATCTGTAGTGATTGCACTACTGATCTGTAGTGATTGTACCTTGGTTTATGTCAAACGTGCTGGTCTGTAGTGACTGCACGAGTGCTGGTCTGTATGCGACTGCACTGGTGCTGATCTGTATGCGATTGCACCCTGGTCATGAGGGGCGTTAAATTGTGCTGGTCTGTAAGTTACTGCACCTTGGTGATTCCAAGAATTTATGAACATGAGCATATACATATTGCATCAAAGTGTTTGACCGGAGGGTCACGTTTTAATTTTATGTTGATGGTGGAAAATTGTTGTGGGAGTAAGTATTTTTTTTTAAAATATGTAATTTTGGATGAATTGATGTTTGTGCTTACATCATGATTTTTATACTTACTTGGTTGCTGTTTTGTAAAGTACAAATGACATGTATTTCAAAATTTAGCATCCTTATTTATCATCATGTACTATGAATATGTTTGATATTCTTGATATAACTGCTATGTGGTAATTGTTATTTTCGGTTGGTGACCCTTTATAATTATTGTGGAAATTGGGCGTTGCCCTCAGATGAGATTCAGAACCGTACCCCTGATGGTCATACTAACGACAGGGAACGTCGTTAGGTTCCCTTGATCTTTACTTGTGGGCTATGCAAAGAGATGAGCAGCTGGGTGAAGAAAAGACTTGTGAATATTGTAATGCTACTGTAGCTTAGGGTATGATCAGAGTAGACTTATGTATAGGGTTTTGAACGCAATGGTTGTAAATATTCATTTTGGGAATTATTTTAAAACTCTTCCGCACTCTAATAAATATTTTGATGTATCTTTATTTTAGTATATTATAAAGATCAAATTCCCATAAATATCTAATTCGATTTAATTGTGATGTTGCTGTTTTAAAATCCTTACTATTTTTAATTACGAAGTCGAATGATATTTAATTTGAATTGATTTTAATTTCCTTGGAACACAATTCTGAAAACTCTTTTATTTATGTATTCGTTTTAAAAAAAAAAAATACATTCGCGCTGTGTTTTAAACTCGGGGTGTTACATTAGTGGTATCAGAGCATTTGGTTAAAGTTTTGGGTTAAAGCTCTGATTTAATTGTTGGTTTTAAGTCGTTATCTGATCATACATAGGAGCAAGTAGTTAGAGTGTCAAGTCTTGTATAGTTGTGGTGTGCTGAAGTAATGATGTTGTTGAGCTATATTTTGGAATTATTCTAAACGGTGTGAGATTTCTACTTGATGATGGTTTTGTAGGGAACAATGCCTCCAAGAAGAGATGACACCGCAAGAGACAATGTCAGTCGGGAAGATAGGATGGCTGAAGCAATGATTAATATGGCTGCGTCTGTTGCTGCACAGACGGCTGCGAAGACTCAACGTGACTTAGAGAAAAGAGAAAGAGAAATTCGTGCTGCTGAGTCAAGAGGACTAGAGGATTTTCGTCGTCATAATCCTCCAAAATTCAAAGGTGATGAGGGTCCGGAAAGAGCAGACCAATGGATTCAGGAAATGGAGAAAATCATTGAAATGATTAACTGCCAGGCAGCAGTAAAAGTCAATTATGCTACATATCTGCTGCTAGGGGATGCAGAGTATTGGTGGAGGAGTACAAGGTTGCTGATGGGGGCAGCTCGTGAGGAGTTAAACTGGGAGTCGTTCAAGGAAGTTTTTGGACAAATATTTCCCAATGAGCACTAGAACGAAATTGGGTGACGATTTTCTGAAACTGCATCAGGGAAACATGACAGTGGGGGAATATGCAGCCAAATTTGAATCCCTATCAAGGCATTTCAGATTTGTCCGCGAAGAGGTGGATGAACAGTTTATGTGTCATCGTTTTCAAAATGGGTTGAAATATGAAATTCAAGACTCCGTTTTTTTTAGTAACGTTTTGGACCAAAAATTCGGGGCATTACAATTCTAGTCTATTTTGGTTCTTAAGCAATGTAGTTAGTCTAATAAGTGCATCATTTTCATTAAAAGGTTTATTCTATTCCATTTGGTTTGTTAGTCGATGTAGTTCGTCTAATTAGTGCATAAGTCTGAAAGGATTACAATTTTAGGTCATTTTGGTCTTTATTAGGTTTATTCTTGTCTATTTTTGGTTCTTAAGCAATGTAGCTATTCTAATAAGTGCATTAGTTTAAATGGATCAAGATGTTAGATCATTTTGGTCATTAAAAGGTTTATTCTATTCCATTTGGTTTGTTAGTTGACGTAATTCGTCTAATAAGTGCATAAGTCTCAAAGGATTAGGATTTTATGTCATTTTGATCTTTACTAGGTTTATCGTAATCTATTTTTGGTTCTTAAGCAGTGTAGTTAGCCTAATAAGTGCATTAGTTTCAATGGATCAAGATTTTAGATCATTTTGTTCATTAAAAGGTTTATTCTATTGCATTTGGTTTGTTAGTCGATATAGTTCGTTTAATAACCGCATAACTCTCAAAGGATCAGGATTTTTGTTCATTTTGGTCTTTACTAGGTTTATTCTAGTCTATTTTTGGTTGTTAAGCAATGTAGTTACTCTAATAGGTGCATTGGTTTAAATGGATCAATATTTTAGATCATTTTGTTCATTAAAAGGTTTATTCTATTCACTTTGGTTTGTTAGTTGATGTAGGTCGTCTAATAAGTGCATAAGTATCGGGAATAGGATTTTAGGTTATTTTGGTCTTTACTACGTTTATTCTAGTCTATTTTTGTTTGTTATGCAATGTAGTTAGTCTAATAAGTGCATTAGTTTCAATGGATCAAGTTTTTATATCATTTTGTTCATTAAAAGGTTGATTCTATTCCATTTGGGTTGTTAGTCAATGTAGTTCGTCTAAAAAGTACATAAGTCACAAAGGATTAGGATTTTTGGTCGTTTTAGTCTTTACTAGGTTCATTATTGTTTATTTTTGGTTCTTAAGCAATGTAGTTAGTCTAATAATCAAATTAGTTTCAAGGGATCAAGATTTTAGGTAATTTTGTTCATAAAAAGGTTTATTCTACTACAATTTGGTTTGTTAGTTGATGTAGTTTGTTTAATAACTTAATTCGTCGAATATGTGCATAAGTCTCAAAGGAATACGATTTTAGGTCATTTTGGTCTATACGTGGTTTATTCTAGTCTATTTTTTGGTTCTTAAGAAATGTAATTAGTCTAATAAGTGCATTAGTTTCAGTGGATCAAGATTTTAGATCATTATGTTCATTAAAAGGTTTATTCTATTCCATTTGGTTTGTTAGTCGATGTAGTTCATCTAATCAGTGCATAAGTTCAAAGGATTTGGATTTTAGGTCATTATGGTCTTTACTAGGCTGATTATTGTTCTTAAGCAATGTAGTTTGACTAATAAGTGCATTAGTTTCGATGGATCAAGATTTTAGATCATTTTGTTCATTAATAGGTTTATTCTATTACATTTTGTTTGTTGGTCGATGTAGTTCGTCAATTATGTGCATAAGTCTCAAAGGATTAGGATTTTAGGTCATTTTGGTCTTTACTCGGTTTATTCTAGTCGATTTTTGGTTCTTAAGATATGTAGTTAGTCTAATAAGTGCATTAGTTTCAATGGATCCAGATTTTAGACAATTTTGTTCATTAAAAGGTTTATTCTAGTCCATTTGGTTGGTTAGTCGATGTAGTTTGTCTAATAAGTGCATAAGTCTCAAAGGATTCGGATTTTAGGTCATTTTGGTCTTTACTGGGTTTATTCTAGTCTATTTTTGGTTCTTAGGCAGTGTAGTTATTCTAATAAGTGCATTAGTCTCAATGGATTACGATTTTAGGTTATTTGGGTCTTTACTATCGTTATTCTACTCTATTTTGTTAATTAAGTTGTGTAGTTAGTCTAATAAGTGCATTAGCGCCAATGGATCACGATTTTAAATCACTTTGGTCATTAAAACGTTTATTTTGTTTTATTTGGTTGGTTAGTTGTTGTAGTTCATCTAATATGTGCATAAATCTCAAAGGATTATGATTTTAGGTCATTTTGGTCTTTACTAGGTTTATTCTAGTCAATTTTTTGTTCTTAAGGAATGTAGTTAGTCTAATTAGTGCATTAGTCTAAATGGATTATGATTTTAGTTCATTTTGGTCTTTACTAAGTTTATTCAAGTCTATTTATGTTGTTAAGCAATGTAGTTAGTTTAATAGGAGGTTTTGTCTCAATGGATTACGATTTTAGGTCATTTATGTCTTTACTAAGTTTATTCTACTCTCTTGTCAAATTCCTTCAAGGTGACTGCATTTATAAGGAATGTTCTGGATTGATGATTCATCTTGTACAACTTCTTCTGATTAGCATTCATATCCTTTCTTGGAATTTCAATACCATCAGTATCCTCTGGAGCAACATAACCATCTTCCACGAAGTCCCAAAGTTCAGGATCTTGTGAAATAAAGAAACTTCTCCGTCTGTCTTTCAAATACTCAAAACATTCTCCATCAAATAGAGGTAGTCTATTGATGTTTCCTCCGACAGCTTCTTCACTTAATCCAGACATATTGAATCCCCATGATCTTTTCTCAAACACTGTAAAGTGCTCAGCCTTGAAACCGAGCTCCGATGCCAATTGAAGGTGCAAACACGAGAAGGGGGGTTGAATTGTGTTTGCCAAATTTGAATACTTTTTGCTGATTTGATGAAAGTTGATATAAATTACTTGGAGAAGAAGCAATTAGATTTTGTAGCACCGGATAATAAAAGCATAAGTATTTGGACACATATTTATCCTTGTTCACCATTAACTTGGCTACATCCAGTCCCTTCATTCAGAAGGCTTTAATCCACTAATTTAAACACTTTGAATTACACAACACTTGACCCTCCAAGCCAGTCTTCCCAAACAGCCTGACATCCCCAGACTTTTGAGGAACAACAACACCTTGACCCTACAAGCCAAGTCATCTCCTACCAATCTGACAACCCCATATTGAAGAAGGAACTTACACCACCTTGACCCTACAAGCCAAGTCT
Organism: Cicer cuneatum; assembly: GCA_037974295.1. NCBI lineage: Eukaryota > Viridiplantae > Streptophyta > Magnoliopsida > Fabales > Fabaceae > Cicer > Cicer cuneatum. The sequence continues at coordinate 38,236,426 of JBBPBO010000003.1, read as the reverse complement.
TCTCCTAAAGATCTGACAACCCTAGATTGAAGAAGGAACTTACACCACCTTGACCCTACAAGCCAAGTCTTCGCCTAACAATCTGACAACCCCAGATTGAAGAAGGAACTTACACCACTATCGGGTTGGATACAATGTTTTGGAACTTGAGTAGTTGCTTCTAGAAAGCTGATTATAACAATGACTCTCACAATCTATGAAAAGAACATTTAGAAAATATTTCTCTTTCGCACAAGTGTTTCTCTCTTGGAACTCTAAGATGAATTTGGATTTTAAGCTTGAGTTCTTCTACTCTCTTTTATTTTTCGATGATTTCTTTTTCAGCTTGGAGTATCTACTTATAGTTGAGATTTGGTTTTCTACTTCGTCCAAGTTTAATTTCGAATTGGATTGTGTTCAGATTTCTTTTGTAAATTCTTTAACTTGATTATGTTTCTTTTTAAATTTGAACCAAATCTTTTTCTGATTTAAATTAAATCTTCTATGGATCTTGACCTTGCCTTCTTTAATACTTTGATTTTTGCCGCGAATGGTATCCTCTGATGATGTCCTCTGATTCCTGCCTCTGAAGGTATCCTCTGATTTTTGCCTATGACGATATCTTCTGATTTTTGCCTCTAATAATATCCTCTAATTTTCACCTCTGATGATATCATCTGATTTTTACCTCTGATGATATCCTCTGTTTTTTCATCTGATGATATCCTCTGATTTTTGTCGCTGATGGTATCCCGTGATTTTTGTCTCTGATGATATCCTCTGGTGGGATCCTCTGGTGATATCCTCTGGTGGCATCCTATGGTGATATCCTCTGGTGGCATCCTCTGGAGGTATCCTCTGGTGACATCGTCTGGAGGTATCCTCTTGTGACATTCTCTGGTGGCATCCTCTAGAGGTATCCTCTGGTGGTATTCTCTGGTGACATCCTCTAGTGGCATCCTTCTTCGTAGTCAAATATATTCATAAAATAGTTTTGTTAACATCAAAACTTTAAGTGTAAAACCAACTTGGTTCCAACAATCTCCCCCTTTTTGATGATGACAAAACACGTATTTTTGATAACCACTTTTCTTTATTATTCTTTGACTCACCCTTAGCCTAAGCATTAGTTTCTCCCCATTTTATATCTTTCTCCCCTTTAGTCGAAGCCCCACTTTATTTTCTATTTATCAAAGATCTTATCTTCTCCCCCTTTTGTCATCAGACAAAAAGGCATGAAAGTGATCTTTTTTTTTTAATTTGAATAACATGAATATAACATATTACAATATAGAAGCTAATTTAAAAGTAAACTAATTTGAAGTAATTACACTATCAGTTAGAGATAAACGTAAGGTTTAAGTTTTTCTTGATGAAGTCAAAACTATCTTCAGGTAATGGTTTGGTGGATATGTCAGCCCATTGGTGATCAACGTCTACAGACTCGATGTTGAGGACCTCTTTTTGAACAAAGTCTCTAATGAAGTGATGTTTGATCTTCATGTGTTTAGCTCTGGAATGAAGTATTGGGTTTTTGGTTAGATTGATGGGAGAAGTGTTGTCACAATAGATGGGAATGTTGGTTTCAAGGATTTTGTAATCTTCCAGCTGATGTTTCATCCAAATGAGTTGAGAACTGCATCTAGCTGCTGAAATGTACTCAGCCTCTGCTGTTGACATTGCAATTGTGTTTTGTCTCTTACTTGACAAGGATATTAAGTTGTCACCTAAAAAGGTGCAGTTTCCACTTGTGCTCTTTCTCTCAAGTTTATCTCCAGCATAGTTAGAGTCACAGTATCCACTAAGTTTGTACTTAGGAGATTTCTTGTAGAACAAGGTAAGGCTGGTAGTGCCTTTTAGGTATTTAAGGATTCTCTTAACAATAGTTAAATGTGATTCCCTAGGGTCAGATTGAAATCTTGCACATACACATACACTAAACATGATGTCAGGTCTAGAAGCAGTAAGGTAAAGCAGAGATCTTATCATTCCTCTATAGGTTTTTTGATCAACTTTTTGTCCTGAATCATCTTTTTCAAGTGAGCAAGTAGGGTGAATTGGTGTAGCCATAGGTTTGCAGTCACTCATCTTAAAAATCTTGAAAAGCTCTTATGTATATTTCGTTTGATGAATGTATATACCTTTTTGACTTTGCTGAATTTGTATCCCTAAGAAGAACTTAAGTTCTCCCATCATACTCATTTGAAATTCATGCTGCATTAATTGAGAAAATTATTGGCAAAGAGTGCCATTAGTAGATCCAAAAATAGTGCCATCAACATAAACTTGAATAATAAGAATATCATCTTCTATTGATTTTCTAAAAAGTGTATTGCCTACTTGTCCTCTTTCAAAGTTATTTTTAAGCAAGAAGTTACTAAGTCTATCATACCATGCCCTAGGTGCTTGTTTTAGACCATACAGAGATTTTCTAAGTTTAAAAACATGATTTGGAAATTCAGAACTTTCAAAATATGGGGTTTGTTTAACATATATAACCGTTTAGAAAAGCACTTTTAACATCCATTTGAAATAATGTAATGTTATTATTTGCAACAAAAGAGAGTATCATATGAATAGCTTCTAACCTGGCGACTGGAGCAAATGTCTCAGTGTAATCAATGCCCTCTTGCTGAGTGTTGCATTATGCGACAAGTCTTGCCTTGTTTCTGACCACTTTACCCTTTTTATTTAGCTTGTTTCTGAAAACCCACTTGGTTCCAATAATGTTCTTCTCTGGTCTAGGTACTAGATCCCAAACATCATTCTTTTAAAATTCATTTAACTTCTCTTGCATTGCAAGAATCCATCCATCATTTGGTAATGCTTCATTAATAAAGGTATGCTTAATTGATGAGAGTAAGTCAAACAAACTGGTGTCTTTAAGTGACGATCTGGTTCTTAAAGGATCATTTGCACTTCCAATGATTAGAGTTTCAGGATGAGATGAGTTTTACTTCCATCCACATCTTTCTTCTAACTTATCTTCAGATTCATCCTTTGAAAATTTGTCATATTCTTCTAATTTGCTTGTATCCTCTACTTTTTCAAGTTCTTCTGGTTTTTCTGCATCAACTTCCTTTGGTTCTGGTAAATAGCCAAAACATCAATTTTGTTTCTGGTAGTTTCTGCTTGCTTTTGAAACTACTGGTATGTTATTTCTGCTGAAGTGTTCAAATTATGTGGATCACCTGGTTCCTCTCAATTTTTGAGAACCTGCAAAATACTTATCTTGCTTTGATTTTTAAGATCAAGCTTCTTGTTATCACAGTAAACATAATATCAAAACAATAGTAATATTTAAAGAAAGATATAACCTATATGTCAACAGTTTCAGTTTCACTCTAAAAACCCTCTTATTTCTTCTTTTCTGGTTTTCAGATTCTGAATTTGCATATTCTATGATTAGAGGGTCTGGATAAAGGGATTTGAATTCCCATAAAGGTTTGTAGTTTTGATGAATTTGATTGGAATGTTCAAAGAAGTCTTTTGATTCTGATTGTTAATCTGACACTTCTTTTTCTGCTGCTATATCAGGTTCCTCTGATAGTTTTGGAACTGATGGAAATTATGATTCTTCTGGTAGTTCCAGTTTTGTTGATATGTGTGATTTCTCTGCCTATTTTGATTTGGTTGATATGTTTGATATTTATGATATTTCTAATTCATCATATGGTTCTAGTTTTGATATGTATTGTGTTGACCAGTACTTCTTCCACTAGAGTCAATCGGCTTCTGTTTGGTAGGTGTTGGAACATAGACCTTTTTCCCGTCATATATTGCAAGCATCCATTGACCAGGCACCATGACTGGTGTTTCAATTTGGTTGCTTAGAACATCTGCAACATAAACAATTTTATCTTTTGGTACCCAAATCTGGTCGGGTCCTGGTTTGTTAGTCTTCAAAGGTTTCTTGTCTTTCCTTGTATTTATGATGGGACAAGACAGTTTGGAGTGACATTTCTTAGAGCAAACAATACACAAAACATCAGAGGAAATAGGTTTAGTTTCAGTTACAGGTTCTTCAAATCCTATCCCTTTTTTACCATTACTACTAACTCCATAAATCATAGAAGCGTATTTGCTTCTTTCCATACCATTAGCAAGACAGTCTTGAAATACTTGTTCATGCATAGCAGAATTACATGTAGTATTTTCACTTGATGTGAACAATGATTACTTTTTAGAGTTAGATTTTCAACCTTAAGTTCAGCAATTAGTTTTAAGAGCTGCATTTTCTGTTTTACATTTTGCACATTGATTCTTTAAAACATTGACTTCTTTGGTTAGAATTTTATTTTCTTTCTTACATGTTTTCAGTTTTAAAGACAATTTGTTATTAATATTTAAAAAATCATTTATTGCAGTAATTAAATCAGATTGAGTGAATTCAGAAAATACCTATTTTTCTTCATCTGTTGATTCACTTCTAGAGTCAGAATCTGTGTTGGATCCAGAGGAAGAGTTGGAGGCAGAGTTGGTGTGAGCCATCATAGCCAAATCTGCTTCTTCATCATCGGAAGATTCATCAAAATCATCCCATGTAGGCATTAGACTCTTCTTCTTGGGTCTGGAATCTTTCTTCTAGTGTTTCCCTTTCTCCATGTTTGTACATTCTGACTTGATATGTCCAGGTTCATTGCATCCATAGCAGATGATACTTTTCTTGTCATATATCATCCTTTCCTCTGTTGGAATGCTTGGAATACCTTTGGGGAAATTTCTTCTTTCTATTGTGCCACATCTTTATAACCTTTCTGGTTATGAAAGCAATCTCCTCTTCCTCTGGGTTCAGATTCTGATTCTGATGTTGCTTTTAGAACCTTCTTCTGCTAGGATTGCAAGGCTAGGGTTTTGTTCTTTTTCTTGGGACCATCATCTTTAAACTCAATTTCATGTGATCTGAGGGAGCTGATTAATTCTTCCAACTTTAGAGTATTCAGATCCTTTGCTTCCTGAATGGCAGTGATCTTTGGTCTCCACTTGGTTGGTAGGCTCCTAAGGATTTTCTTCACATGATCAGCAGTAGTATAACTCTTCTCAAGTACCTTTAATCCTGAGACCAGAGTTTGGAATCCGGAAAACATTGTTTCAATGTCTTCATCTTCTTCCATCTTGAACCACTCATACTTTTTGACTTGGATGTTGGCGTTTACTTCTTGAACTTTCTTGCTTCCTTCATAGGTTAGAGTCAGACTGTCATAAATATTCTTTGTTGTCGCTTTGTTGGTGCACTTGTCATATTCCTTGAAGGTGATTGCATTTATCATGAATGTTGTGGAGTTATGATGCATCTTGTACATCTTCTTCTGATCAGCATTCATATCCTTTCTTGGAATTTCAATACCATCACTATCCTCTGGAGCAACATAACTATCTTCCACGAAGTCCCAAAGTTCAGGATCTTGAGAAATAAAGAAACTTCTCAGCCTGTCTTTCCAATACTCAAAACGTTCTCCATCAAATAGAGGTGGTATGTTGATGTTTCCTCCGGCAGCTTCTTCACTGAATCTAGAAATATTGAATTCTTGGATACTTTCTCAAACACTGTAAAGTGCTCAGCCTTGAGTCCGAGCTGTGATGCCAATGGAAGGTGAAAACACGAGAAGGGGGGTTGAATTGTATTTGCCAAAGTTGAATACTTTTTGCTGATTTGATGAAAGTTGATATAAATTACTTGGAGAAGAAGCAATTAGATTTAGCAGTAGCGGATAATAAAAGAATAAGTATTTGGACACATATTTATCCTGGTTCACCGTTAACTTGGCTACATCCGGTCCCTTCATTCAGAAGGCTTTGATCCACTTATTCAAACACTTTGAATTACACAGCACCTGACCCTCCAAGCCAGTCTTCCCAAACAGCGTGACAGCCCCAGACTTTTGAGGAATAACAACACCTTGACCCTACAAGCCAAGTCTTCTCCTACCAATCTGACAACCCCAGATTGAAGAAGGAACTTACACCACCTTGACCCTACAAGCCAAGTCTTCTCCTAACAATTTGATAATCCCAGATTGAAGAAGGAACGTACACCACCTTGACCCTACAAGCCAAGTTTTCTCCTAACAATCTGACAACCCTAGATTGAAGAAGGAACTTACACCACCTTGACCCTACAAGCCAAGTCTTCTCCTAACAATCTGACAATCCCAGATTGAAGAAGGAACTTACACCACTATCGAGTTGGATACAATGGTTTGGATCTTGAGTAGTTGCTTCTGGAAAGCTGATTCTAACGATGACTCTCACACTCTAAGAAAAGAACACTTAGATGAATTGGAACTTACACCACCTGGAAAATATTTCTCTTTCGCACAAGTGTTTCTCTCTTTGACCTCTAAGATGAATTTGGATTTTAAGCTTGAGATTTTCTACTTTCTTCTATTTTTTGATGATTTCTTCTTCAGCCTGGAGTATCTATTTATAGTTGAGATTTGGGCTTTTACTTGGTTGAAGTTTAATTTCCAATTGTATTTTGTTCAGATTTCGTTTGTAAATTGTTCAACTTGATTATGTTCCTTTTGAAATTTGAACCAAATCTTCTTCTGATTTAAATTAAATCTTCTTTAAATTTTGATCAGATTTTCTTCAAATTTCAATCAAGTCTTCTTCGAATTTGAATCAAATCTTCTACGAATCTTGACCATCCCTTCTTTCACACTCTAATGTTTGCCTTAGATGGTATCCTCTAATGATGTCCTCTAATTCCTACCTCTGAAGGTATCCTCTGATTTTTGCCTCTAAGGATATCCTCTGATTTTTTCCTCTAATGATATTCTCTTATTTTTGCCTCTGATTTTTCTCACTAATGATATCCTTTTATTTTTGCCTCAAATGACATCCTCTGATTTTTGCCTCTGATGATATCCTCTAATTTTTTTCTCTGATGATATCCTCTTATTTTAGTCTCTGATGATATCCTCTGGTGGGATCCTCTGGTGATATCCTCTGGTGGCATCCTCTGGTGACATCCTCTAGAGGTATCCTCTGGTGACATCCTATGGTGGCATTCTCTGGAGGTATCCTTTGGTGACATCCTCTAGTGGTATCCTTTGGAGGTATCCTTTGGTGACATCCTCTGTAGGTATCCTCTGGTGGCGTCTTTCTTCTAAGCCAATATTATTCATAAAATACTTTTGTTAACATCAAAACATTAAGTGTAAAACCAACTTGGTTCAACCAATCACCCCTTTTTTATGATGACAAAACTTGTATTTTTTATAACCACTTTTCTTTCTATTTCTTTAACTCACCCTAAGTCTAAGCATCAGTTTCCCCCCATTTTATATCTTTCTCCCCCTTAGTTGAAGCCCCACTTTATTTTCTCTTTATCAAATATCTTATCTTTCTCCCCCTTTTATGTCATTTTGGTCTTTACTATCTTTATTCTACTCTATTTTGGTTCTTAAGCAATGTAGTTAGTCTAATAAGTGCATTCGTTTCAATGGATCAAGATTTTAGATCATTTTGGTCATTAAAAGGTTTATTCTATTCCTTTTGGTTTGTTATTGGACGTAGTTCCTCTAATAAGTGCATAAGTCTCAAAAGCATTAGGATTTTAGGTCATTTTCCTCTTTGCTGGTTTTATTCTAGTCTATTTTTTGTTCTTAAGCAATGTAGTTAGTCTAATAAGTGCATTAGTCTAAATGGATTTTAATTTTAGGTCATTTTGGTCTTTACTAAGTTAATTCTAGTCTATTTTGTTTCTTAAGTAATGTTGTTAGCCTAATCAGTGCATAAGTCTCAAAGGATTTGGATTCTATATCATTTTGGTCTCTACTAGGTTTATTCTTTTCTATTTTTGGTTCTTAAGCAATGTAGTTAGTCTAATAGGTGCATTATTTTCAATGGATCAAGATTTTATATCATTTTGTTTATTAAAAGGTTTATTCTATTCCATTTGGTTTGTTAGTCGATGTAGTTTGTCTAATATTTGCATATGTCTCAAAGGATTAGGATTTTAGGTCATTTTGGTCTTTACTTGGTTTATTCTAGTCTATTTTTTTTCTTAAGCAATGTAGTTAGTCTAATAAGTGCAATTATCTAAATAGATTACGATTTTATTTCATTTTGGTCTTTACTAACTTGATTCTAGTCAATTTTGGTTCTTAAGCAATGTAGTTAGTCTAATAAGTGATTTTGTCTCAGTGGATTACGATTTTAGGTCATTTTGGTCTTTACTATGTTTATTCTACTCTATTTTGGTTCTTAAGCAATGTAGTTAGTCCAATATATGCATTAGTCACAATGGATTACGATTTTATTTCATTTTGGTATTTACTATCTTTATTCTACTCTATTTTGGTTCTTAAGCAATGTAGTTAGTCTACTAAGTGCATTCGCTTCAATGGATCATGATTTTAGATCATTTTTGTCACTAAAAAGTTTATTCTATTCCATTTGGTTTGTTAATGGACGTATTTCCTCTAGTAAGTGCATTAGTCTCAAAGGATTAGGATTTTATGTCATTTTCGTCGTTGCTTGTTTTATTCTAGTCTATTTTTGTTGTTAGGTCTAATAATGTAGTTAGTCTAATAAGTGCATTAGTCAAAATGGATTATGATTTTAGTTCATTTTGGTCTTTACTAAGTTTATTATAGTCTATTTTTGTTCTGAAGCAATGTAGTTAGTCTAATATGTGCATTAGTTTCAATGGATCAAGATTTTAGATCATTTTGTTCATAAAAAGGTTTATTCTATTCCATTTGGTTTGTTAGTCTATGTAGTTCGTCAAATAAGTGCATAATTCTTAAAGGATTAGGATTTTATAACATTTTGGTCTCTACTAGGCTTATTCTAGGCTATTTTTGGTTCTTAAGCAATGTAGTTAGTCAAATAAGTGCATTATTTTCGATGGATCCTGATTTTAGATCATTTTGTTCATTAAAAGGTTTATTCTATTCCATTTGGTTTGTTAGTCGATGTAGTTCTTCTAATAAGTGCATAAGTCTCCTAGGATTAGGATTTTAGATCATTTTGGTCTTTACTAGGTTTATTATAGTCTGTTTTTGGTTCTTAAGCAATGTAGTTAGTCTAATAAGTGCGTTAGTCTCAATGGATTACGATTTCAGGTCATTTGGGTCTTTACTATCTTTATTCTACTCTATTTTGTTTCTTAAGTTGTGTAGTTAGTCTAATAAGTTCATTAGTTTCAATGGATCAAGATTTTAGATCATTTTAGTCATCAAAAGTTTTATTCTATTCCATTTGGTTTGTTAGTCGACGTATTTCGTCTAATAAGTGCATAAGTCGCAAAGGGTTAGGATTTTAGGTTATTTTGGGCTATACTAGGTTTAATCAAGTCTACTTTGGTTGTTAAGCAATGTAGTTACTAGGTTTATTCTAGGTCATTTTGGTCTTTACTAGGTTTATTCTAGTCTATTTTAGGTCATTTTGGTCTTTACTAGGTTTATTCTAGTCTATTTTCGGTTCATAATCAATGTAGTTAGTCTAATAAGTGCATTAGTTTCAATGGATCAAGATTTTAGATAATTTTGTTCAATAATAGGTTTATTCTATTCCATTTGGTTTGTTAGTTGATGTAGTTCGTCTAATAAGAGCAAAAGTCTCAAACGATTACAATTTTAGGTCATTTTGGTCTTTACTAGATGTAGACTAGTCTATTTTCAGTTCTTAAGAAATGTAGTTAGTCTAATAAGTGCATTAGTTTCAATGGATCTAGATTTTAGATCGATGTAGTTCATCTAAAAGTGCACAAGTCTCAAAGGATTAGGATTTTATATCATTTATGTATATACTAGATTTATCCTAGTTTATTTTTGGTTCTTAAGCAATGTACTTAGTCTAACAAGTGCATTATTTTCAATGGATCTAGATTTTAGATCATTTTGTTCATTAAAAGGTTTATTCTATCCCATTTGGTTTGTCAGTCGATGTAGTTCTTCTAATAAGTGCATAAGTCTCAAAGGAATAAGATTTTAGGTCATTTTTGTCTTTACTAAGTTTATTCTAGTCTATTTTGGTTCTTATACAATGTTGTTAGTCTAAGAAGTGCATTAATCTCAATGGATTATGATTTTATGTCATTTTGGTCTTTACTAAGTTTATTCTATTCTATTTTGGTTCTTAGGCAATGCAGTTACTCTAATACGTGCAACAGCCTCAATGGATTACGAATTTACGTCATTTTGGTCTTCACTATGATTATTCTATTATACTTTGGTTCTTAAGCAATGTTGTTAGTCTAATAAGTGCATTAGCGTAAATGGATATCGATTTTAGGTCATTTTGGTCTTTACTAGGTTTATTCTAGTCTATTTTTAGTTCTTAAGCAATGTAGTTAGTCTAATAAGTGCATTAGTTTTGATGGATCAAGATTTTAGATCATTTTGCTAATTAAAAGGTTTATTTTATTCCATTTGGTTTGGTAGTCGATGTAGTTCCTCTAATAAGTGGATAATCAAGGTGCAAAGACGAGAAGGGGGTTTGAATTGTGTTTGACTAACTTGAATACTTTTTCTGATTTTGTAGTTTTAAAACAAAACTTGATGTATGAATAAAACAGAGTTAGCAGCGGATATAAAGTAAAAATAAAAACACATAATTTTATAGTGGTTCACCGTTAACGAGGCTACGTCCAGTCCCTTCACCTTGAAGCATTCCACTAATTCAAACATTGAATTACAACAGTTCCACTGACCCTCCAAGTCAGTCTTTTCAAACAGTCTAACAATCCTAGACTCTTGAGGAATACAACACCTTGACTTCCTAAGTCAAGTCTTCTCCTACCAATCTGACAACCTCAGATTGTAGCAGGAATTACAACGCCTTGAATCTAATTGCCAAGTAATCTGCTTCCCCTTCTGACTCCCACATATTGTAGAATCTACTTCAACAACTTAGATCTAACACAAGGGAAAGAAAATAACACGAGTGCTTGCTTCTGGAAAGCTGGAACTCACAATTAACCTCACTGAAAACTTGAGTGTTTGCTTTTGGAAGTGTATGACTCTTTTGTGATTTTCGATGCTAAGTATTCTGCCTTGAGCCTCCTTTTATAGATGCATATTAGGGTCTCTTCCAAATTTAAATTCGAGCTGTATCTTGCCAGATATTCTTGCAAAAATACTTTGACCAATCGGGCTTCACTTAAATAAAAAACATATCTTTTTATATTCCAGATTGCCTTTCAAAAATAACTTTGACCAATTCTGACTTTAATTAATTCTGGAACAAATCTTTCTTCATGCCAATAGCTTCTGAATTCCACAAGTCCTCAATTTATTTTTGTATCAAATCCTTCTTAATACTTTGATCAAATTTTAATCAAATCACCACTGATTATCATCATGATTAAATCTGAACCCTTTGATCTTCTGCTCTCGTCCACATCAGGACCATACTAAGTGATCTGATGTGATCCCCTGATTTTGGCCAACCCTGGACCACACTTTCTGATCTTCTGATCTCGGCCAACCTAGACTAGCAAACTGATCTCCTGTGATCCTCTGATCTCAGTCAATGCTGGACCATACATTCTGACCTTCTGATTTCGGCCAATACTGAGCCATGGTCTGATCTTCTGATCTCGGCCAACATTGGGCCATATTCTTAAATCTGGACCATTTATCTGAACCTTTTCCCTCTGATATGGACCAATTTTAAACTGTGTCTGGATTGAACTGAAATTAAATCTGGACAAATGATATTTCAGTCTGGACATTTTACCTTCTGATTTGGATCAGGTCTGGATCATATCTGGACATCATTTCTTTTGGTCTGGACTTAGTTTCATACCCTGAACCATGCAATCATCTGGTCTGGGTCAAATCTGGATTGAATCTCCTGTTCTGGACCCATTAATGTATCCTCTGATTAAGTCTGGATCAAGTCTGGACTGTTTATCATTTCACTACCAGGCCATATTCTGGTCAGAATAACTTCTCGACTAAGTCTGACTAATGATTCATTCTGGTCTGGATCAAGTCTCCCTCTAGCAGGCTTCCTTCTGGTATGGTCCAGGTCCCCTTCTAACTTTGCTTCCTTCTGATATGGGCCAGCAAAGATATCCTCTGGTAATTTCAGGATGCATCCTCTGGTACCTTCTGGATGCATTATATGACGTCTTCATCTTCTGCCTCTGGAAACTTCATCTCCTGGTTGCATTTAATGTAATTATTCAAGGTATAAAATAAGATTACATGGAGTGCTTTTGTAAACATCAAAATCCTAAGTACTTTGAACCATTTTGTCTCCAACAGATAAGTCTCAAAGGATTAGGATTTTTGATCATTTTGGTCTTTACTAGGTTTATTCTAGTCTACTTTGGTTCTTAAGCAATGTAGTTAGTCTAATAAGTGCATCAGGGTCAATGGATTACGAGTTTAGGTCATTTTGGTCTTTACTATGTTTATCCTACTCTATTTTGGTTCTTAAGCAATATAGTCAGTCTAATAAGTGCATTTGTTTCAATGAATCAAGACTTTAGATCATTTTGTTCGTTAAAAGGTTTATTCTATTCTATTTGGTTTGTTAGTCAATGTAGTTCGCCTAATAAGTGCATAAGTCTTGTTTTATTCTAGTCTATTTTTTGCTCTTAAGCAATGTAGTTAGTCTAAAAAGTGCATTAGCGTAAATGGATTACGATTTTTTTTTCATTTTGGTCTTTAATAAGTTTATTCTAGTCTATTTTTATTCTTAAGCAATGTAGTTATTCTAATAAGTGATTTTGCCTCAATGAAATACGATTTTACGTCATTTTGGTCTTTACTAACTTTATTCTACTCTATTTTGGTTCTTTAGCAATGTAGTTAGTCTAATAACTGCATTAGTCTCAACGGATTACGGTTATAGGTCACTTTCGTCTTTACTATTTTTTTTCTACTGTATTTTGGTTTTTAAGCAATGTTAGTCTAATAAGTGCATTGATCTCAATGGATTAAGATTATAGGTCATTTTCATCTTTACTATGATTCTTCTACTGTATTTTGGTTCTTAAGCAATTTAGTTAGTCTAATAGGTGCATTAGATCATTTTGTTAGATCATTTTGTTCAGTAATAGGTTTATTCTATTCCATTTGGTTTGTTAGTCGATGTAGTTCGTCTAATAAGTGCAAAAGTCTCAAACAATTACAATTTTAGGTCATTTTGGTCTTTACTAAATGTAGACTACTCTATTTTCAGTTCTTAGGAAATGTAGTTAGTCTAATAGGTGCATTAGTTTCAATGGATCTAGATTTTAGATCAATTTGTTCATTAAATGGTTTATTCTATTCCATTTGGTTTGTTAGTCGATGTAGTTCGTCTAAAAGTGCATAAGTCTCAAAGGATTACGATTTTATATCATTTTGGTATATACTAGGTTTATCCTAGTCTATTTTTGGTTCTTAAGCAATGTACTTAGTCTAATAAGTGCATTATTTTCAGTGGATCTAGATTTTAGATCATTTTGTTCATTAAAAGGTTTATTCTATTCCATTTGGTTTTTTAGTCGATGTATTTCTTCTAATAAGTGCATAAGTCTCAAAGGAATAAGATTTTAGGTCATTTTTGTCTTTACAAAGTTTATTCTAGTCTATTTTGGTTCTTATACAATGTTGTTAGTCTAAGAAATGCATTAGTCTCAATGGATTATGATTTTATATCATTTTGGTCTTTACTAGTTTATTCTATTCTATGTTGGTTCTTAGGCAATGCAGTTAGTCTAATACGTGCAACAGCCTCAATGGATTACGAATTTACGACTTTTTGGTCTTCACTATGATTATTCTATTATACTTTGGTTCTTAAGCAATGTTGTTAGTCTAATAAGTGCATTAGTGTAAATGGATATCGATTTCTGGTCATTTTAGTCTATTTTTGTACTTAGGTAATGTAGTTAGTCTAATTAGTGATTTTATCTCAATGAAATACGATTTGAGGTAATTTTGGTCTTTACTAAGATTATTCTACTCTGTTTTGGTTCTTAAGCAATGATGTTCATCTAATAAGTGCATAAGTCTCAAAGGGTTAGCCTTTTAGGTCATATTGGTTTTTACTAGGTTTATTGTAGTCTGTTTTTAGTTCTTAAGCAATGTAGTTAGTCTAATAAGTGCATTAGTTTTGAAGGATCAAGATTTTAGATCATTTTGGTAATTAAAAGGTTTATTTTATTCCATTTGGTTTGTTAGTCGATGTAGTTCCTCTAATAAGTGGATAATGAAGGTGCAAACACGAGAAGGGGGGGTTGAATTGTGTTTTACTAACTTGAATACTTTTTCTGTTTTTGCAGTTTCAAAACAAAACTTGATGTATGAATAAAACTGAGTTAGCAGCGGATATAAAGTAAAAATAAAAACACAGAATTTTATACTGGTTCACCGTTAATGAGGCTACATCGAGTCCCTTCACCTTGAAGGATTCCACTAATTCAAACCTTGAATTACAACAGTTCCACTGACCCTGCAAGTCAGTCTTCTCAAATAGTCTAACAATCCTAGACTCTTAAGGAATACAACACCTTCACTTCCTAAGTCAAGTCTTCTCCTACCAATCCGACAACCCCAGATTGTAGAAGGAATTACAACGCCTTGAACCTAATTGCCAAGTAATCTGCTACCTCTTCTGACTCCCTCAGATTGTAGACTCTACTTCAACAACTTAGATCTAAAACAAGGGAAAGAAAATAACACAAGTGCTTGCTTTTGGAAGTGTATGACTCTTTTGTGATTTTCGATGCTAAGTATTTTGCCTTGAGCCTCTTTTTATAGATGCGAATTAGGGTGTCTTCCAAGCATAATTTTGAGCTGTATCTTGCTGGATTCTCTTGCAAAAATATCTTGACCAGTCTGGCTTCACTTAAATAAAAAACATATCTTTTTAAGCTTCAGATTTGCTTTCAAAACTAACTGGCCAATCATGTCTTTAGTTTCTTCCCGCCAACAGGTTCTGAATTCCTCAAGACTTCACTTTATTTTTGAATCAAATCCTTTTAATACTTTGATCAAATTTAATTAAATCTCCACCGTTAATCCTCATGATTAAATCTTGACCATTTGATCTTCTCCACTAGTCCACATCTGGACCATACTAAGTGATCTGCTGTGATCCTCTGATTTCGGCCAACCCTGGACCATACTTTCTGATCTTCTGATCTCGGCCAACTTGGTCTAGCAAACTGATCTGCTGTGATCCTTTGATCTCGGCCAATGCTGGACCACACATTCTGACCTTCTGATTTCGGCCAACACTGGGCCATGGTCTGATCTTCTGATCTCGGCCAACACTAGGCCATATGCTTAAATTTGGACCATTGATCTGAATATCTTCCCTCTGATCTGGACCAATTCAGGACTTGGTCTAGATTGAATTGGAATTACATTTGGACAAATGTTATTTCAGTCTTGACATTTTACCTTCTAATTTGGATAAGGTCTGGATCAAATCTGGACATCATTTCTTCTGGTCTGGACTTAGTTTCATACCCAGAACCATGCTATCTTCTGGTCTGGGTCAAATCTGGATTGAATCTCTTATTCTGGACCCATTAATTTATCATCTGATTAAGTCTGGATCAAGTCTGGGCTATTTATCATTTCACTTCCAGGCCATCTTCTGGTCAAAATAACTTCTGGACTAAGTCTGACTTATGATTCCTTCTGGTCTAAATCAAGTCTCCCTCTAGATGGCTTCCTTCTGGTCTGGTCCAGGAATGCTTCTGACTTTGCTTCCTTCTGATCTGGGCCAGCAAAGATATCCTCTGGTGATTTCAGGATGCATCCTCTGGTACCTTCTTGATGCATTATCTGGTGTCTTCATCTTCTGCCTCTAGAAACTTCATCTTCTGGTGGTATTTACTGTAATAATTCAAGGTACAACATAAGATTACATGGAGTGCTTTTGTAAACATCAAAATCCTAAGTACATAGAACCAACTTGGTTCCAACATCCACTTGGTTGGCAGGCTCCTAAGCATTTTTTTCACATGATCAGCAGTAGTATAACTCTTCTCAAGTACCTTTAATCTTGAGACCAGAGTCTGAAATCTGGAAAACATTGTTCATGTTGGTGTTTATTATGTTTATTCTGGTCTATTTTGGTTATTAAGCAATGTAGTTAGTCTAATAAGTGCGTTAGTTTATACAAATCCAGATTTTAGATCATTTTGGTCATTAATAGGTTATTTTATTCCATTTGGTTTGTTAGTCAATGTGGTTCGCGTAATAATTACATAAGTCTAGAAGGATTAGGATTTTAGGTCATTTTGGTCATTAATAGGTTAATTCTAGTCTATTTTTGTTCTTAAGCAATGTAGTTAGTCTAATACGTGCATTAGTCTCAATGGATTACGATTTTAATTGCTTCTAACCTGGCCACTGGAGCAAAAGTCTCAGTGTAATCAATACCTTCCTGTTGATTGTATCCTTGATCTACAAATCTGGGTTTGTTCCTTACCACTTCTCCTTTGTCATTGAGTTTATTCCTGAACACCCACTTGGTTCCAATAATGTTTCTGTTTGGTCTGGATACCAGATCCCAAACATCATTCCTTTGAAATTTATTCAGCTCTTCTTGCATTGCAAGTATCCAACCTTCCTTTAACAAAGCTTCATCAACATTGCTTGGTTCAATTATTGAGAGTAAACCAAACAGACTGGTTTCTCTACTTCATGATCTGGTCTTCAATGGTTCTGCTGCACTGCCAATAACAAGAGTTTCTGGATGTGAAGACTTGTACTTCCATCCATTTTTTCCCTCTGACTTGTCTTCGGAGTCAGCATGTTCTTCTTCCTTGCTTTCATCTTTATTTTTCTCAAGTTCTGCTGCTGGTCCAGCTTCTAGGTCCTGTGCCTCTAGTTCACTTGCAATTTCCTCATCTTGCTTTGACTTTTCAGAGTCAAGTTGTTTATCATCAAACTTAATGTGGATTTATTCTTCCAAAGTGTTAGTTTCCTTGTTAAACACTCTATAAGCTTTTGATCTCTCAGAGTAACCAATAAAGGTACACTTTTGAGATCTAGAGTCAAACTTAGCCAGATTATCTTTAATGTTTAACATAAAACAAGTACAGCCAAATTTCTTGAAATAGGAAATGTTAGGTTTCTTACCTTTTCACAGTTCATATGGAGCTTTATTTAAGATTCACCTGATGTACACTCTATTATGAATGTAGCAAGCTGTGTTGACAGCTTCTGCCCAAAGGTAGGTGGCAAGCTTCATATCATTCATCATGGTTCTGGCCATCTCATGTGGTGATCTATTCTTTCTTTCCACCACTCCATTCTATTGTGGTGTTCTGGGGGATGAGAAGTTGTGAGAGATGCCATTCTCATCACAGAATTGTTCAAAGTATTTGTTCTCATATTCACCTCCATGATCACTTCTGATGGTTATGATCTTGACACCCTGTTCATTCATAACTTGCTTACAAAAAGAAATAAACACTTTGTGAGATTCATCTTTGTTCTTTAAAAAATTTACCCAAGTCCACCTTGATTAATCATCAACAATCACAAAACCATATTTCTTACCACTGAGTGAAGCAGTTCAAGTGATTGAGAAGTAGAAACACAATTTTTAGTTTTGAAAGAACTTTTAGTTTGTTTACCTCTTTGACATGCTTCACATAGAATCTCAGTTTTGGTACTTACCTTGGGGAGCCCTCTTACCAACTGGAGTTTGCTCAATTCAGATATAAGCCTAGGGTTTGCATGCCATAACCTTTTGTGCCAAATCAAATTCTGCTCACCTACAGACAATAAGCATTTAACCTGTTGCTTAGCAAGACTAAACAGATCAATTTTATAAACATTATCCTTCCTAATGCTAGTAAATAAAACAGACCCATCAAGTTGACTAACAGCTTTGCAAGTTTTCTGATTAAAGATAACATCATATTTGCAATCACTTAATTGACTTATGCTCAAAAGATTATGTCTCAGCCCTCTAACTAATAGAACATTTTTAATAGAAAGGGAAGAAGAAGTGTTACCAACTGTTCCTGTACCAATAATTTGACCTTTCTGGTTTCCTCCAAAGGAAACTTTGCCTCCAATATTCATAGTCAGATTCAAAAACATGGATTTGTCTCCTGTCATGTGTTTGGAGCATCGACTATCAAGATACCAAGCTTTGTGTTGCTGATCAGACCTTGCTTTTCTCTATCAGAATCAGAGTCAGAGTCACACTCAGACTCTGACTCAACTTCTGTTCGAGCCATCAGTGCCAGTTCTGCTTCTGGCCTGTTTGAGCAGTTTCCTTGATTCTAATTTGGTTGATAAACCATGTACCTCTGATGATTTTGGAACATGTTTTGGTTCTGGTAACTTTGGTGAATCTAGTGATTCAGATAAACTTGATGATTCTGGTGATTTGAATGAGTTTGGTGATTTTGGTGGTTCTTATGAATTTGGTGATTCTGATGATTATGATAATTCCTATAGTTATATTGATTATGATAAATAGAGTAATTCTGATGATCATACCTGAACCTTTGATACTGATACCTGTTCTGGTTTTTGTTATGGTTCTAGTACTGATTATGATTCTGGTTTTAGTGTTGGTTCTGGTACCAGTTCCTATGCTTCTGATACTGGTTCCAGTTTTGGTTCTAGTTCCTGTTCTGATTCTGGTTCTGGTTCTAATTCTGGTTCTGGTTCTAGTTCTGGTTCTGATTCTGATTCTGGTTCTGGTTCTGGTTGAGTTGACTTGACCTTCTTCCATCACACTCAGATTGCCTCTGTCTCATTGTAGCAGGAACATAAACCTTCTTCTGCTTGTGCATTGCCAACATCCATTATCCAGGCACCATTGTTGGTGTCTCCTTCTGGTTGCTCAGAATATCTGCAACATAGACAATTTGATCTTTTGGTACCCAGAACTGATTGGGTCCAGGATTGTTAGTTCTAACAGCTCTCTGATCTTGTTCAGATTTTACCATTGGACAAGATAATTCAGAGTGACCTTTCTTAGTACAAATAATGCATAAAACATCATAATTAACAGTTTTAGTTTCAGCAATAGTTTCTGTAAAACCAAGACCTCTCTTTCCAATGTTACTGTTTACATAAATCATAGATGCATATTTACTTCTTTCCATTCCATTAGAAATAAAGTTTTGAAAAAATTGATCATGCATATCAGATTCACAAACAGTTTTGGAAGTGGAACAAATATTACTTTTGAGAGTTTGGTTTTCAGATTTGAGTCTTGCAACTTGAGTTTAGGGTTTAGAGTTTAGTTTTAAAATCTTTGTTTTCAGTTGCATACTCGGAATTTGGATTCCTTAAAACTTGGACTTCTTTGGTAAGATTTTTCTTATCTTCCCTAAGAGTTTTGAGTTTTAAAGACATCTTATTGTTTGCATTTAAAAAATCTTTTAAAGCATCAATTAATTCAGATTTAGTGAGATCAGAAAATACCTCATTGTCTTCATCTTCTGAATGTGTTCCAAAGCCTGAGCTGTATCCAGAACTTGAGTTGGTATGAGCCATCAGAGCTAGAATTGCTTCCTCTGATGTGCTTCCATACTTGCCTGAATGACTGCTTTGATCATTCTTCGTTTTGCCTGCTTTCCTTCCTGAACCGTGCCTTTATGAAGTCCAGAAGCAGACCTGATGTGTGCCATCATTGCTGTTTCTGCCTCTTCTTCATCAGAAGATTCTTCTTCTAATTCTGATGCATCCCAAGCTGCCATCAGACCTTTCTTTTTGAATCTAGAACTCTTCTTGTGTTGTTTGCCTTTTTCTAGATTTGGACATTCTGACTTGATATGTCCAGAATCATTGCATCCATAACAGATGATGCTTTTCTTGTCAGATTCTTCCTTTCCTTTGTTGTTATGTTTCTTCTTGGAGCCTATCCTCTTCCAGTTTTCCCAGATCTTAACCATCTCTTTGGTTAAGTAAGCCATATCATCACAACCACTGTCGCTATCCTCTGATTCTGGTGCTGCCTTTGCACCTTTCTTCTGTTTTGACTTCAGGGCCAGATTCTTCTTCTTCTTTGGTTCATCTGCGTCCAACTTTATTTCACGAGACTTGAGTGAGCTGATCAGATCTTCAAGTGTTAAGTTATTCAGATCTCTGGTTTTCTGAAATGCAGTAACCATTGGTCTCCACTTGATTGGTAAGCTTCTTAGAATCTTCTTGACATGATTTGCTGTTGTGTAGCTTTTCTTCAAGACCTTCAATCCAGATTTCAGAGTTTGGAATCTGCATAACATTCCATCAATATTTTCATCATCTTCCATCTTGAACATCTCAGACTGTTTGACCAGTATGTTAGCCCTTGCTTCTTGAACCTACTGGCTTCCTTTATAGGTCAGAACCAGACTGTCGAATATGCTCTTTGTTGTTTCTTTATCTGTGCATCTGTCAAATTGCTTGAATGTGATGGCACTGATCATGATGTTTCTGGACTTGTGATGAAGTTTGTATAATTTGCTCTGGTCTGGTTTCATATCATTTATGTCCAGTTCTTTAGTTGGATCTTCTGGAACAGTAGGTGCAGTGTATCCTTTGACTACCATATTCCATAGTTCAGGATCTTGAGATATGAAGAAACTTCTCATTCTGTCCTTCCAATACTCAAACCTTTCACCATCAAACAGTGGTGGTCTGTTGATGTTGCCTCCCAATTCATCTCTGGATTCTGCCATGTTGAACCCCTTGAGACCGAGCTCTGATACCAATTGAAGGTGCAAACACGAGAAGGGGGGTTCTATTGTGTTTGACTAACTTGAATATTTTTTCTGTTTTTGCAGTTTTATAAAAAAACTTGATGTATGAATAAAACAAAGTTAGCAGCGGATATAAAGTAAAATAAAAACACATAATTTTATACTGGTTCACCGTTAACGAGGTTACGTCCAGTCCTTTCACCTTGAAGGATTTCACTAATTCAAACCTTGAATTACAACAATACCACTGACCCTCAAAGTCAGTCTTCTCAAACAGTCTAACAATCCTAGAATTTTGAGGAATGCAGCACCTTGACTTCTTAAGTCAAGTCTTCTCCAACCAATCTGACAACCCCAGATTGTAGAAGGAATTACAACGCCTTGAATCTAATTGCCAAGTAATCTGCTATCCTTTCTAACTCCCTCAGATTGTAGACTCTACTTCAACAACTTAGATCTAACACAAGGGAAAGAAAATAACACGAGTGCTTGCTTCTGGAAAGCTGGAACTCACAATTCACCTCACTGAAAACTTAAGTGTTTGCTTTTGGAAGTGTATGTCTCTTTTGTGATTTTCGATAAAAGTAATCTTCCTTCAGCCTCCTTTTATAGATGCAGATTAGGGTCTCTTCCAAGCTTAATTTCGAGCTGTATCTTGCTGGATTCTCTTGCAAAAACATCTTGACCAATCGGGGTTCACTTAAATAAAAGACATATGTTTTTAAGCTTCTGATTTGCTTTCAAAAATAACTGGCCAATCCTATCTTTAGTTTCTTCCCGCCAACAGCTTCTGAACTTCCATACGACTTCACTTTATTTTTGTAACAAATCCTGTTAATACTTTGATCAAATTTAATTAAATCTCCACCGTTAATCCTCATGATTAAATCTGGACCGTTTGATCTTCTGCGCTAGTCCACATATGGACCATACTAAGTGATCTGTTGTGATCCTCTGATTTTGGCCAACGCTGGACCACAATTTCTGATCTTCTGATCTCGGCCAACACTAGGCCATGTTCTGATCTGTTGTGATCCTCTGATCTCGGCCAAGGTTGGACCACACATTCTGACCTTCTGATTTCGGCCAACAATGGGCCATTGTCTGATCTTCTGATCTCGGCCAACACTGGGCCATATACTCAAATCTTGACCATTGATCTGAACCTTTTTCCTCTGATCTGGACCAATTCGGAACTGGGTCTGGATTGAACTGAAATTAAATCTGGACAAATAATATTTCAGTCTGGACATTTTACCTTCTGATTTGGATCAAGTCTGGATCAAATCTGGAGATTATTTCTTCTGGTCTGGACTTAGTTTCATACCCTGAACCATGCTATCTTCTGGTATGGGTCAAATCTGAATTGAATCTCTTGTTCTGGACCCATTAACTTATCCTCTGATTAAGTCTGGATCAGGTCTGGGCTGTTTATCATTTCACTGCCAAGCCATCTTCTGGTTAGAATAACTTCTGGACTAAGTCTGTCTTATGATTCCTTCTGGTCTGGATCAAGTCTCCCTCTGGCAGGCTTCCTTCTGGTCTGGTCCAGGTCTCTTTCTGACTTTGCTTCCTTCTGATCTGGGCCAGCCAAGATATCCTCTGGTAATTGCAGGATGCATCCTCTGGTACCTTCTGGATGCATTTTCTTGTGACTTCTGGAGGTGTATCCTCTGGTCTGTTTTTATCCTCTGGTAACTCATCTTCAACCTCTGGTGTCTTCATCTTCTTCCTCTGGAAACTTTATCTTCTTGTGGCATTAAATGTAGTAATTCAAGGTACAAAATAAGTCTCAATGTAGTTCGTCTAATAATTGCATAAGTCTCGAAGGATTAGGATTTTAGGTCACTTTGGTCTTTACTAGGTTTATTCTAGTCTATTTGGGTTCTTAAGCAATGTAGTTAGTTTAATAAGTGCATTTGTCTCAATGGATTACGATTTGAGGTCACTTTGGTCTTTACTAAGCTTATTCTACTCTATTTTGGTTCTTATGCAATGTAGTTAGTCTAATAAGTACATTAGTTTCAATGGATCAAGGTTTTAGATCATTTTGGTCCTTAAAAGGTTTATTTTATTCCATTTGGTTTGTTAGGCCATGTAGTTCGTCTAATAACTGCTTATGCTTCAAAAGATAAGGATTTTAGGTCATTTTGTTCTTTACTAGGTTTATTCTAATACATTTAGGTTTTTAAGCATTGTAGTTTGTCCTATAAGTTTGTAACTTTGTATTCTACTCAATTTTAGCTCTTAATCAATATAGTTTGTCTAATAAGTGCATTAATTTCAATGGATTATGATTTTATATCATTTAGGCCTTTACTAGGCTTATTCTAAAGCATTTTGGTTCTTAAGCATTGTAGTTCGTCAAATAAGTGCATAAGTCTCAATGCATTATGATTTTAGGTGATTTTGTTCTTTACTAAGTTTATTCTAGTCTATTTTGGTTCTAAGACATTGTAGCTAGTCTCATAAGTGCATTAGTTTCAATGGATCAAGATTTTAGATCTTTTTGGTCACTAAAAGGTTTATTATATTTCATTTGGTTCGTCTAATAAGTACATAAGTCTCAAAGGATTAGGATTTTAGGTCATTTTGGTCTTCACTAGGTTTATTCTAGGCTATTTTTGTTCTTAGACAATGATGCTAGTCAAATAAGTGCATTAGTTAGGATAATGGATTATGATTTTAGGTCATTTTGGTCTTTACTAAGTTTATTCTACTCTATTTTGGTTCTTAATCAATGTAGTTAGCATAATAAGTGAATTAGTTTCAATGGATCAAGATTTAAAATCATTTTTTGTCATTAAAAGGTTTATTATATTACATTTGGTTTGTTAGTAAATGTTGTTCATCTTTTAAGTGCATAAGTCCCAAACGATTAGGACTTTAGGTCATTTTGGGCTTTACTAGGTTTATTCTAATGCATTTTACTTCTTAAGCATTGTAGTTCGTCCAATAATTTCATAACTCTCAATGGATTAAATTATAGGTAATTTTGGTCTTTACTAAGTTTATTCTAGTCTATTTTGGTTCTTAAGCAATGTAGTTTGTCTAATAAGTGCATTAGTTTCAATGGATCAAGATTTTAGGTCATTTTGGTCTTTACTAGGTTTATTCGAATACATTTAGGTTCTTAAGCATTGTAGTTTACCCAATAAGTGCATTAGTTTCGATGGATCAATATTATAGGTCATTTTTGTCATTACTAGGTTTATTCTAATCCATTTAGGTTCTTAAGCATCGTAGTTTGTCAAATAAAAACATTAGTTTCAATGGATCAAGATTTTAGGTCATTTTCGTCTTTACTTTGTTTATTCTAATGTAGTTAGGTTTTTAAGCATTGTTGTTCGTCCAATAAGTGCATAAGTCTCAATGGATTAACATTTTGGTCATTTAGAGTTGATTCATCAAAAATATCAATTTTTGTCGGATAATAGTGTAAAATAATTTTACACCAACGACATATTGTTATATGTAAAATTCAATAGTTTAAACTCAGAATGCAAACAGAAAGTCGGCATGAAAAGAATTATACAAAGGCGTGAAAATCGAATGATTAATATGACTTGAAGATCAAAACAATATAATTTTGAACGAAATGTGAGACCAAGACTTCATGGACAAATAAAAATATAGGTTCTTCGAATGCTGACGCTTGAAAGTTTTTTGCATTAGAAACTTGAAAAAGAAGCTATGAAAAGGAAACACACATGGCATGCCCATCAAGGACTAGTCGTTGCAACACTTATAAAATTATTTTAGTTTTTAGGGGATAGAAAATTCATTCAGAAAATGTCCTAAAAGATGCACACACATCCACTATGTTTGGATTCTCAATCTACTTGGCTTTTTGAATGCTAATGTATGTTTATATTCTTAGTTACTTCAACAATTTATTTCTTATGACTTTACTTTTCTTGTGTATTATTTTGCAATTCATGCTTTGGTTTTTACACCTAACGACTTGATTCCATAAACCTATCAACTTAGAGTCCGTAAGGATCCAATTCGAGTCCAAGATTGATCTTCAAATTCATTTATTGAGGTTTTCAATATAATTGTCAACAAATTGGCGTGTCCAGCGGGACGAAGTTAGAGATAGTTGGTGGCATTTATGTTTTATTAGGATTAGTGTAGAAACGGTTAACAATAGATGGAAAAATACTAACTCTCCCAACAATAATGTTAGTTAGAATAGTGATAATGTGAATGATGACACTCAAGAGAAGTATGTGTCTCATCATGTTGATCACATTGGTGCTAAAGAGTAACCTTTGAATCCAGTTGTTAGTCATATTAATAATAATCTACCATCTTTGACTTCACCAACGCAAAGACCAACTGTGGTGATACCTCCATATGGTCCCGCTCTAAGAATTTTTCCTCATGTAATAGGGTCGTATGCCACAAAAGAATATGGCAATCAAAATCATATAGGGACAAGTAGCGCATGCTATATTCATGAAATTGAGAGTAGAAAAATGTCTCCACGTATCAATACCATGTTGCATTCATTCAAACAACAAATGGATGACAATGAACATGATTACACATCAAATTGCCACTGGGTTTAGCCCGACTATAGAACACACTAATACATCCTATGTTGCATTGCATATTTTTTTGGGCTCCGAATGAGGCAAAAGTAAACAACGAAGTAATCAATAATGAAATTCCTCGGGCTATACTAAATCAACCACTTCGAGTAAACCTTTGAAACATTGCAATGATTACAGGTAACCAAAAAGCGTACGAACAAATGGTTGACATTGTTCGATGAAGTAATAATGGAATACATCCCTCAAATTGAAAATTTCAAGGTAAATGAATTAGATCAAAACACTTTTGATTATAAATTATTGAGAAAACATTTTCAGGAAATCATCAAGATTCAGAATGTTATCAATCAATGTGAATTCGAAGTCATGAATATTGATGAGATCGAGAATGGAAATTATTGAATATCTATGCAACTCGAGCTTGAAGCCTGAAAAAAATAAGATACAGACTCTGTTTTATACTATACTTAGTCATGAATTGTACAAACAATTGTCTTATGGTACTTTAGCTAGGTGTCTAGGTGAAAAATAAGCTTACATCGGGTTAACTGAAGTACATCAAGGCATTTTTGGGTCTCATCA
This sequence comes from Cicer cuneatum, assembly GCA_037974295.1. Classification (NCBI taxonomy): domain Eukaryota; kingdom Viridiplantae; phylum Streptophyta; class Magnoliopsida; order Fabales; family Fabaceae; genus Cicer; species Cicer cuneatum. The sequence goes on along the minus strand of JBBPBO010000003.1, from coordinate 38,210,686 downwards.
AGCAGGGGACAAGATGTTATGCGTTTTAAAACGTCAAATCTTGTTTTAGCCAACGATGGTTAAGGATTGCTTTGAGTTTTCCGAAGGGTGTGAAGAGTATCAAAAACATGCTAACGTTCAACATGTGTTTGTTAACGAGTTGCACTCTGTCATCAAGCCTTGGCCATTTTGAGGATGGGCTTTAGACTTGATCGGGTAAATCCACCCAACATCTTTGAAATGACATAAGTATAACTTGGTGGTTGTAGATTACTTTCCAAAGTGGATTGAGGCCATTCCCTTAAGATAAGTGGAGCAAAAAGATGTCATAGATTTCATCAAAGATCATATTGTGTGCCGGTTTGGAATGCCTAAAACATTAACTACAAATAGAGGAACGATGTTTGATGGAAACAAGATGGTACAATATGTTGAATCAAGGAACATCAAATTACTTGCTTCGACTCCTCACTATGCCTAGGCTATCAAGAAACATATTGATCATAAGACTCAAGTTGGGCATGAAACGTTAAATCTCCTAAATGTGCAACTGGCACCACCCTTTTTCGATTTGTATATCGTCAATAAGCTATGTTACCAATTGAAACAAATTTGTAATCTTTGAGAATTCAAAGACAAAATGATTTACCATTGCAAGACTGTTGGATTATGATGTGTGACCAATTAGATAAATTGGCTAAGGAGAGATTGACAGCTTTAAACCACATTATTTGACAAAAAGAAATGGTGAGTAGATTTTATGACAAAAGAATTAAAAAGAGGAAGTTTCAAGTTAATGACTTGGTTTAGAAAACCATTCTCCCAGTTGATACCATATAGTGCGCATATGGTAAATGGTCTCCCAATTGGGCAAGTCTTTTAATTGTAGAAAAGGTATTTTTAAATAAGGCCTATTTGATTCGAGATACAAACTCAAAGAGTGGTAGAACCTTGTCAATAAATGGGAAATATTTAAAATACTATAAACCACAGATTCAAGAAATAAAAATAACATAATCTATACAAATAGTAATGGTCTGGAGCCATAAAATGTGCATCAATAATAAACATTCAAACAATTCAAAAGGATGGATCTTGTTTAAATTTAGAGGAGATTTCCTTCAAAGCTGCTAGTTTCTTCTCAACAGTCGAAATTTGAAGACTAGAAGTTTCAACTTGAGTCCTTGTAGAAATCTGATAAACATTTACATCGAATCCTACGCTACTCTAACCGTTGTTGCGAGGCAATGACAAATAATCCAGCTTCACTATAGGTTCAATGGTTTTTGGTGTTAAATTCAATTTCGAGGTTACTCCTTCCATCTCTTGATCATTCACGTCATTTCCCTCTTTAGACCTATTGGAAAGAGAACCAGCGCGAAAGCTTGCTTCATCATCCTAGATGTTCGAGGTTTCCTTGTTTGCAAATTATACTGCCTTAGGCACATCCATTGCAACATCGAGAGGTTGTTTTTTCTGAACCAAGGGTGTTATGACTCCTTCGACCTTGTTTACAATTTCGAGGTTGCCTGCAAACAACAAAGTTTGGAAACAAAATAAGTTTAAGTAAAAGAGAAAGACGTAAGACAGCTCGTAACATTAAATACTTTAACAATTTATAGAGAATTAGGGGTTGCAGGTTTGACTAAGAAGGATTTATTGTTTCATTGTTATTCATGTTTCAAGCTGGAGATAGTTCAATTGATGCATCATGTGACTTGTTGCTGCACTTTCGGAGTTTCTTGACTTTTTGAGCTCAAGGTTTGTGTTTAAAAAGCACTTCGATGGGTTCATCCGGTTTAAACATATTAAAAATTAGAGCATAGTAATGAAAATATATTTGAAGTTTTTAGACTCTGGGAAGGAAAACTCACATCTTCAAAAGGGTCTCTAGATTCTTTAACGGGAGATTGTTTTTTCTTTTAACCTTCTTTGAAATGATCTATTGGTTCTAAAAAAAGTAAAAGTGAGTTAAATGGAATGAAAAATGAAGAATGAAAAGGTAAATACCTGAGTAGTAGAAGAGTGAATTGAAACACTTGATTTAAATTTTGGTTTTTTCTTTTTCTTTTCTTTGGGTGATTTTTATTCATCTAAGGACTTAATCACAACAAGCAAAGGTTTTTCGAGTTTCTTCTTCTTTCTAGTTAAAGTAGTTTTCTTCGAAACATCAATAGAAACAACATCTGTTGAAAAGAAAAGAAATGAGTCAAAAGCATATGGGTCGACTTAATATGATATATATAGAATCGAAATTACCTTTGGAGTTAATAATCTATGTTCATCTTTTTTCTTTTCTTCTTAACAAGTTCATAAGAACACAAAGAAAGATTGTGAGATGAAGGAATCTCTTTTTCACTCGAAATAATGGACACATGTAAAATTTGGGCAAGACAAAACTGCCTAGAAATGAGTTGAGGTTGATAAGGATAAACTCTAGTTTTTTTTTCACCTAATCCAAAAGGTAATAGTCTCCCTATTAGAAAATCTGTCTAAATTTCAATTAACTCGCTTTGAGCACCTATTGTCTCACAAGGGATTGATCGGGAAAACCATCTAGGTCCCATTCATGGGAGGCATAAGGGGCAAGTTTGGAGTGATATAGTTTCATATTAAGAACCAATTCGAACAAGTTTTTTACCATACGGATTCCTTGTTGGCATGATAATGTAGTGTAGGAAACACAAGAAATTGGGGTTTGAATTGTGTTTCTTTTTTAAAAAATTAACGTGACTGAGCTATAGTAAAGAAAATAGGGCAGATGAACAAGAATAGAACAGAACAACACAAACGAACAAATGATTATCCTGGTTCACCACCAACACCATACCTACACCCAGTCCCTTCAACCTAAAGGATTTCACCCACTAGTTCACCATAGAATTACACTTTCACTAAGCACCTACTACTCAAACTAATGGTGTTCAAGTCTTCTTAACCTACTAGCTTAGTACAGTTAAGCTTTTGAGATAGGTAGCCATTACTAATCTTGGTTACAAGAGAATAGGTTTAGGTTTTCTAAAATAGCTCTCACAATAAAGTGTTTACAAAATGTTCTTTCAAAAACATATTTCAGCACTTGAGTAAAACCAAATATTAGGATCATGAGTGCAAATGAAGATGTAGGTGCTTATAGCTTGTGCATTTCTTATTTTTCCAATGAGGAATGCACGTCTTTGTGTGTTGTCCTGATTGCAAGATATCAGCATAAGTCATAAAGTTTCATATCATATCTTTTGAGATTGATTTCCCATAGAAAACTTTCCAAAACAGATCCTTGTAATTAATTCATCTTATCTTGTTATGAAGACTGGGAAGCAGAGGATATGATGATCAATGCATGTCTTAAAAAAGTTCATACAAGTAGTAGGTTTAGGATGTTCATCAGAGGATGCACAAATGCCTTTTCTTCTTGAGAGCGTTGACTTCTTCCATAGCATTCATCATGAATCAGAGTCAGACGATCAGATACTTGATGTAATTATCAAAGGCAAGCAATCACTTGTTTGTCAAGTTTATTAGTGGTGAGAGAACAGAGCATAGCTGAGTTCAACAGAGGCAGCTGAAACAGAACATATCATGTAGTTCCATAGTCACCAAAACCAGAGCATTGCATGTATTATCGGAGTCAATCTAAAACAAAGTGTCGCTTGCATCACTAGAGGCTCATGTCAGAGCGCTATCACTTAGTTCAATCATTAGAGGATACAACATAAGAACCTATATAATTCACTTGATCTAGTACCTGCACACTTAATCAAACCGTTAGTGCATTAAATTCATCACACAAACTGATTTTATTATCATCAAAACAAGTAAGCGTCATAGTTCTTCAAACCAACTTAGTTCTAACAGATCATACAAAGATCCTGGAAGTGAGGAGAATAAATGGCATTTTTCAATAGTTGAAGTAGCAAAAGTGGACCTCCTATTTGAAATAGAATCTTATGAAATTTAAAGATCTACATTTTTTATGAAAACAAAAAGATCATTGATCAAAAAGCAAAAGGATTTTAAGCAACTCATCTTTCAAATTTATATTTAGGTAAAGTATTTAATATTAAATGAAAATACATTTCAAAGTACAATATTATGAGAAACTTCTTGATAGCATATGCATTAAAATATTTCATAAAAATATTTAATAACATAAACATATGTTTGAAAATAAAGTTTGTTACAAAACTGGAAATCTATATTCGAATACGAAGTTTCGTAGTCGAATACAGATATCAAGTCATTAGCCAAAACTGAATATCTGTATTCGAATACGAAGTGTCGTAGCCGAATACAGATTGCAAGTCAATAGCTAAATTTAAACATTTGTATTCGACTACAGCTTTGTGTATTCGAATACAACTCAAGTCACTGGCAAAAATCTCATACTTGTATTCGACTACAAGGTATTGTATTCGAATACGAAGTTCAAATTTTAAATACAAACAGAATGTTATAGAAGTGTATTCGAATACACTGAGACTATATTCGAATACAACTTCGAAACAATGCAACTTTTCAGTTTTGAAACATTGCACAAGTTCATCAAAACATTTGGGAACCATTGCCATTGATCTGAAGTGTTACCTATGAAGTATAAATACTTCAAAGTTTCAGTTTTAAACTGAGAACTTTCGACTTACCTTTTAGAATCAATTTTCTAAAACTTCAAACACTTCAAAACTTAATTTTCATATTTTCAAGTGCATGCTTTTCATTTCATATCATTAAGAAAGGTTCTCAGTTGTACTTGGAAGTGTGATTGATTAAGTATCAAATACTTAGTGTTATAATCTTGTTCTTAGTCAAGAACATCGTTACAAAATCATTGTATCACTTGAAGAATTTAGTGTAGATTCTTCAAGTTTTGTTAACAGAGATAGTGGTGTACTATCTTCTGTTAAGTGTCAAAGAATCTGTAACATAAGTCTTAGGGTTAGACTTGTAACATATTTGAACAAAGTGGAAAATCTCTTGTGGTCTGCAAGAGGACTGGATGTACCCTTGGTTGTAAGGGGAACCAGGATAAATTTCTGTGTGTTTTTTACCTTCTGTCATTTATAGCTTTCATTCACTAACACAGCAAGAGTAAAAACAGAAAAATTGTCTAACACCTAATTCACCCCCTCCCCCTCTTAGGTGCAACTCTGTTCTTACATCTTAGTTTTTCAAAAGTAGCCCACAATATAAGTGAAGGGTAACACCGTAAAAAGTTGTATTAGTGGAATTCTGACTAAGGAAAGACTTGGTTATTAAGTGGTCCATTGACCCACCTCTCTTTCCTGGGAACTCCACTAGCACACGACTTATCGTGTGACCTAAAGCTATTGTCCCCATAATAGAAGGGAAGGGTAATACCGTAAAAAGTTGTAGTAGTGGGATTCTGGCTAAGGAAAGACTTGGTTATTAAGTGGTCCGTAGACCCACTTCTCTTTCCTGGGAACCCCCCTAGTACACAATTTATTGTGTGACCCGAACCTACTATATAGTCGTGAATAAAATATTCCTTACGACCCTAAGGCTACAATGAGATCGTAGTCTCATCTTGATTAGATAATTTGTAGGAAGTATGGCTCGTCGGGCGAATCGACCAGTGCTCCAGGGAGAAAGTAATATGACTGAAGCTATCCAAGCCATGAATGCAATGGCTGCCGCAATGGCCCAACAAGCTGCAATTCAAGCTCAACAAGCTGCAGACCAGGCTCAACGTAATGTGCAGAGGGACCTGAGGGAGGAAGTAGCTATGGCAATAAGAGGACTGACCGAATTCCTTAGGCAAGATCCGCCAAAATTTAAAGGGGAGCATGACCCTGACAAGGCCGACCTCTGGCTGCAGGAGATCGAGAAGATCCTTGAGATCCTCCACTACCCAGATGACACGAAGGTGGAGTATGCCACCTATTTGTTGATTGGTGAAGCTGAAAACTGGTGGCGAGGGGCGAGGCAAATGATGGAAGGAAATCATGAAGAGGTGACCTGGTAAGTTTTCAAGAGAAAGTTCTTGGAAAAACATTTTCCGAACAGTGTCAGGGCTGAGAAGGAGGCCCAATTCCTGAGACTATATCAGGGAAGTCTCACAGTGTCCGAGTATGCAGCAAAGTTTGAGTCCCTAGCAAAACATTTTTGCTACTTTCGTAACCAAATGGATGAAGAGTACATGTGTGAGAGGTTTGAAAGCGGGCTCAGATATGAAATTAAGGAGTCTGTGGGACCTCTAGATATACGTCAGTATCAGGTGCTGGTGGAGAAATGCAAAAAGGTGGAGATCATGAAACGGGGCCTCCTGAACAGAGGTGATATTGGGGGACCAACGAGATATCAGGGAAACGGTGACCAACAAAACAAAGGCAGTCAGTTCCAATAGAAAAAGCCGTATGCCCACCGACAGGAGACTACTGGAGATCGACCGGGACCCCAAAATGGGGGAGATCAGGGGCATCAGTACCCAACAACACAAAACCAGGCACGTATTGTTCGATGCTATCACTGTGGACAGGAGGGACATAGGCTGACTAAGTGTCCAAAAAGAACCAGGATATGTTATGCTTGTTAGAAACCAGGTCATATGGCAAAAGATTGTCCGGAGAAGGATACTGTCAACAACAAGGATGTGGCCCGCCCTACTGCTCGAGGACGTGTTTATCACATTAGAGGAGAAGAAGCACCATCTTCCTCAGAACTTATCCATGGTGAGTGTTTTATTGCTGGAAAAATACTTTCTGTGATATATGATTCTGGGGCAACACACTCGTTCATTTCATTAGATTGGGTGGAATCGCTCCAACTAGATGTCACTACCTTACCATTTGATTTAATGGTTACCCTTCCCTCTGCTGAACCAGTAAAATGTAATTTGGCGTGTTTGCAATGCTCGCTGACTGTGCTTAAAATGAATTTTAAGATCCATTTAATTTGTATTCCTCTTAAACATCTTGGAGTAATTTTGGGAATGGATTGGTTGTCTAGCAACTACATCATGTTAGACTGTGCCCAACGGAACGTGATATTTCCAGATCCCGATATTTCGAAGTTCCTTTCATCCAACAAATTGAAGTTTTCTCTGGAGGGAGGAGTCCAGAAATATGTGTTTCTCAACTCAGTAAGCATGAGTCCAGAGGTTGTTGTCGATGAGATCCCGGTAGTGAAGGATTTCTTTGAGGTTTTCCCACCAGATGTACCAGGACTACCCCTAGTCCATGATGTCGAATTTGCTATCGATGTTATTCCAGGTACTGGTCCCATCTCTATCGCTCCTTACAGAATGGCCCCCTTAGAGCTATCAGAACTAAAGAACCAATTGGAAGACCTTATGTCTAAGAAATTCATTCGGCCTAGTGTGTCACCATGGGGAGCCCCCGTGTTATTGGTCAAGAAGAAGGATGGAAAGTCGAGATTGTGTGTTGATTATCGACAGCTCAACAAAGTCACAATAAAAAATAGATACCCTTTACCTCGCATTGATGATTTAATGGACCAACTCAGAGGGGCAGAGGTGTTTTCTAAGATTGATCTAAAGTCGGGATACCACCAGATTCGAGTGAAAGAAGATGATATATCCAAGACAGCCTTTAGAACGCGATATGGGCACTATGAGTACTTGGTGATGCCTTTTGGAGTAACCAATGTGCCGGCTATCTTCCTGGATTATATGAACCGTATCTTCCGTCCGTTCTTAGACAAGTTTGTGGTGATCTTTATTGATGACATCTTGATCTATTCCAAGAGTAGGGAGGAACATGAGGAACATTTGCGTCAAGTTCTGCAAGTACTGAAGGAGCAACAACTATATGCCAATCTAGGAAAATGTGAATTTTGGTTGGAAGAAGTGAAGTTCTTGGGACACATAATTTCTAAGGAAGGGATCGCTGTCAACCCATCCAAGGTAGAAGCCGTGATGGCATGGAAACAACCGCAGACAGTCACAGAGATTAGGATTTTTCTGGGCTTGGCTGGGTACTATAGGAGATTTATTGAGGGATTTGCCAAGATTGCTGCTCCGTTGACACACCTTACGAAGAAGAACCAGATTTATGCTTGGACTGAGGAATGTGAGAAAAATTTCCAACTGATGAAAGAGAAACTAACTACATCTCCAGTGTTAGTGTTGCCACTACCAGAAGAGCCTTACGAAGTTTATTGTGATGCCTCATACCAAGGATTGGGTTGTGTACTGATGCAAAACAAACAAGTAGTGGCCTATGCTTCGAGGCAATTGAAGGTGCATGAAAAGAATTATCCCACTCATGACTTGGAGTTAGCTGCATTTGTCTTTGCATTGAAAATTTGGAGACATTATCTGTATGGGTGTAGTTTTGATGTATTTAGTGACCATAAGAGTTTGAAATACTTGTTTGATCAAAAAGAGCTTAACATTAGGCAGAGGAGATGGATGGAGTTTATTAAAGATTATGAGTTCACATTGCATTACCATCCAGGGAAAGCGAACGTGGTGGCTGATTCCCTCAGCAGGAAGCGTGTTCATCTCTCGTTTGCAACAATGAAGGGGTTGGAGTTGTTAGAGAAGTTCTGTGACTTGAATCATAATTTGGAATCTCCATTGGGGAAATTGCACTGTGGAATGATCATTATAGATAGTCAACTGATGAATGAGATTAAAGTTCTCCAAGTTACAGACGTGTTGACTCAAGGGAAAAGGAAGTTGATCGAGGTTGGCAGGGCACCTAAATTCAAGGTGAGCCCAGATGATATTTTGAGATGTAATGGACGTGTTTGTATACCCGAAAATACCGAATTAACGAGGACTATCTTGGATGAGGCCCACAAAAGCAAGCTGAGTATTCACCCTGGTACCACCAAAATGTATAAAGACCTTAAGCAGAAGTTTTGGTGGCCAGGAATGAAGAAACAAGTAGCAGAATACGTGGCTTCGTGTTTGACTTGTCAGAAAGCTAAGGTAGAACATCAAAAGCCAGGAGGACTATTAAGGCCACTAAACATACTAGTATGGAAATGGGATAGTATATCCATGGATTTTGTGGTAGCATTGCCTAAGACTCAACGGAAGTTTGACTCCATTTGGGTGATTGTGGACAGGTTAACCAAATCTGCCCATTTCATACCCGTGAGGACTAATTATGATGTGACTAAGCTTGCAGAGATATACATTGCAGAGATTGTAAGACTACATGGGGTACCTTCTAGCATTGTGTCAGATAGAGATCCGAAGTTCATTTCTCGTTTGTGAAGAGCATTACATGAGGCGTTGGGTACTAAGTTGAGATTGAGTTCGGCCTATCATGCAAACCCCCTTGTGTTGGTACTAGGATGGTGAGACTTAATTGTGGGGCCAGAATTGGTACAACAGACCACAGATAAGGTCCGTCTGATCCAAGAAAGGTGAAGGCAGCACAAAGCAGACAAAAGAGTTATGCCGACCAACGGAGGAAACCGCTTGAGTTTCAAGAGGGTGAACATGTACTTTTGAGAGTGACGGCTACTACTGGAGTTGGAAGGGCACTGAAGTCTAAGAAGTTAACTCCTAAATTCATCGGCCCATACCAAATCCTCCAATGTGTGGGTCTAGTAGCTTATCAAATTGCCTTGCCTCCGAGTTTGGCCAAGCTGCATGATGTGTTCCACGTGTCATAGTTGAGGAAGTACATGGCTGATCCTTCCCATATTATCGTGCCAGATGATATCCAGTTGAAAGAGAACCTTTCTTTTGCAGTTCCACCATTGAGCATTGGAGACAGGACTACTAAGCACCTAAGAGGTAAGGAGATCACATTGGTCAAGGTAATTTGGGACCAAACAACTGGAGATGCAACTTGGGAATTAGAGGAAAAAATGAGAGAGCTCTACCCTAACCTTTTCATGTTAGACTAGTTTCGAGGACGAAACTGTTTTTAAGGGGGTGAGTATTGTAACATCCTCTAAATTTATTATTTAAAATAATTAAGACTTATAAATATATATATTTCATTATTAATTTAGGTGTGATAATTATTTGTCTTGTTCGACTTATTGTAGTTGATAAAATTATTAGTAAGAATTATTTAATCAATGGAGAAGTTTTATATAATTATATATATATGTGTGTGTTTTTAGTACAAGAAGAATTTGAGCTAAGGGTTTGTGGCTAGGTGTGACCCAACCCGTAATAGAAATTTGGGCTTGGAGTTGGTGGCTTAGTTTTTGTATGATCAAGGTTAAGAAAAAAATAAAATAAATAAAATAATATTTTCTCCCTTCTTTTCTTTATTTGGGCCCAACACTATCTACCCAATAATCTCCACTTTAAATTTTCCCTAAAGTCCACAATATTTCGATACTAAGTAATAGTAAGCAGAAAAAAATACCGAATCCCTAGCCGTCATCTCCTTCACACCTTATCTCCTTCGTGCGGCAAACTTTTCGTGTGAACAACTTCGTGGGGGCTTAGAGTTTCGTACTAGGAAGAAAAGCGGCCAAGGTAAGGGCTTTTCCCCACACAAATTTGAGTTAGACCGTTAGTTGGATGACATAGAACTAATAATTGTAATTGCTTGCTTTCGAAAGAAATAAATGTAGACTAATAAAATAAAATAATGGAATATGAAATCCTTTATGTTGAGTTCGATATGTAATGTATGTCTTTTTAAGAAGTAAAATATGAATTTTTATATTATACATGATAGAGTTTTAATTTTTATGATAGATATGAAGCAAAATATGATTTTTCTTATGTTATATATATGATAAAGTTTTGATTTTGATGATGTATTATGAATTGGAGTTTGAAGTTTCTTGTTATATATAAAGTTTTAATCTTTATGGTGTAAATGAAGTCAAGTCCCGATTTTTATGCGTACGTGGTGAAAATTATTATTGAATGATTATTTGTCTATGAATATATGATTCTCATGATAAGAATGTGTGATATGTGATCTTTGTGGTGTGAATAAGATGATGGTTTTAAAAAGGTGATTTTTTGAATGTATATGACATGATTCTTAGTGGGCTGTGTGCGAGTATAATTGTGATAATATATGGTCATGTCATGGCATATGCATCTTTGTGGGAGTTGCCTTAGTGGCAGGTTTATTTTCCCCATTGGTATGGGTGATCTTTCTGTGTGGAAGTTGCCTTAGTGGCAGGTTTATATCCGGATCATATAGTTTTAGGAGCATGCATTATGCATATTTTTTATATACGATTTACTGTTTGCGCATTTTTTTCTTTTAAATTACAAGTTTTTACCTTTATATGTTTTGTGTTATTCTTCTATATGTTTAGCTTTGGTTTGATGTGGATGATGGAAAAAGGTACTAATGAGTTCGAGGAGATTCAAGAGTAATTGATGAGTATTAACGTGCGGCGAACGTGGGGTAAAAATGGGGTTTTCAAGACAATTTTGTAATAATAAGTATTGCCGCAAAATTTCTATGTTTATTTATTTTTTTAATTTTTGTCACTAAACTTTTAAATGCATTCGAATTCTATAAATACGGAAGTGGATTTTTGCTTCCGTTAGGAATAATTGATTTTTCCTTTATTTTAGCTTGAATAAACCTTTTTTTATAATATTAAACAAATGTGATTGTTACTAATTATTTAAAAGCATAAATGTGATTGTTACTAATTATTTAAAAGTATAAATGTAGATATTCTTACCAAAAAAAAATCATCGTAAATTTTTCTAAAACTATTTTTTTTAGTAATTTTGGACCAAAAATCCAAGGCGTTACACATACAGGATTGCAATTTTTGCCATTGTATTCGCATCTGTATTCGAATACGACCCTGTTGATTTTTGCCACTGACTTCGCATCTGTATTCGGCTACGAAAGCCTCGTATTCGAATACATAATGCTGATTTTTCATTGTTTTTGCCTCTGTATTCAAATACAAGGAAGCTGTATTCGAATACAGATTGGTTTTTTTTCAAAAATTCCAGTTTTAAACATTGGTTTATGAACTTAAAGAGTTGGGGAAATACTTGGGAAGGCTTGTGATGAATTAAAATGGAGTTTTTGAGATGGTTTGAGGTGGTGATGATGAGGTTCTTGAATTCTTTGTTGATGTGGTGATAAATGCTGATTTTCCACTGTTTTTAGCTTTTGTATTCGAATACAAGGAGGCTGTATTCGAGTACAGATTGGTTTATTTCCAGAAATTCCAATTTTAAACATTGGTTTATGAACTTTAAGAGTTGGGGAACATTGGGAAGGTTTGTGATGAATTAAAATGGAGTTTAAGATGGTTTGAGGTGGTAATGATGAGGTTCTTGAATTATTTATTGATGTAATGAAAATGAAATTGTTGAGATGGTTTGAGGAGGTGATAGAGTGGCTATACTTTCAGCTAGCATTTGCATTCTGTTTTCAATGAAGAGAAAACATTGCATGTCCATGCATTGCATAGTTAGGTGGTGACCGCGATGGACCACAGAATTACAGCGGTAACCGTGATGGTCCACGAAGTTAAGTAGTAACCACCATGATGGGCTACAGAATGGCCGCGTGTTCGTGGTGGTCCATTTTATCAGTGCGAGGATTTAATTTCTGTATGTTCTGGCTTGTGAGAGGCTAACATACGTGAAACGTGCTGGTCTATGAGCGACTGCACGTGTGCTGGTCTATGAAAGACTACACTAGTTCTGGTCTGTGAGCGACTGCACCTTGGTATACGTAAAATGTGCTGGTCTGTGAGCGACTGCACGTGTGCTGGCCTGTGAGCGACTGCACTGGTGCTGATCTGTGAGAGATTGCACTATGGTCATGTTGGCCGTTAAAGCCTAACTTATATAAATCGTGCTGGTCCGTGAGAGACTGCAAGTGTGCTGGTCTGTGAGCGATTGCACCTTGGTTATTCCAAGAAGTTCTGTACATTGGCATATACATATTGTATGGGATAGTTGATTGTGAGTCATATTTTAATATGAGTTGATGAGTGGGAATCGATGTGTGTAAGTACCTTATGAGATCTGAATTTCTAATGAATTGTTGTGATTGTTGAATTGATGTTTGTACTTACCACATGATCTTTATATTAATTTGGGTGCTGTTTTACAAAGGTACAAATGTCATGTCTTTCCAAAAATGAGCATCCTTATTTATCATCATTGTTATATAATATGCCATGAGTGTATCGGTTTTATCATAAATAATTTCTTTGTGGTAATTGTTAATTTCGGTCGGTAACCCTTTACTATTATTGTGGAAAATTGGGCTTTGCCCTCAGATGAACCCCAAACCCGTACCACCGGTGGGTACCTACACAACGGAAACGTCGCTAGGTTTCCTGGACCGTTATTTGTCTACTGCTTGGGTATATGACCCCGTCTCAAGTAGGGCGACTTACACGGGGAGGTTGGCGAGGACTTGCAGGACCAATGGGATAGTGGATTACGTAGAGCACACTCACGCGAGGATTTGATTTTCCGGTACCTTCCAAACTGATATTGGAGGCGTACGGAGTTTTTGAGGACACGAAGGAGTTGACTGGAGGGGTTGAGACGGAGGCCACGGTAAGTGTGGTGACTCTTAACCCGGTGACTGGAGGGGTTGTGCGTGAACCCGAGACGGGAGACAAGAATAAAGGACCGATGCTGGCAGCAGCTGATATTCAGGGTCCATCTAGGACAGCAGATGATTGTTTTGAGATTCCGGCACCGCCGAAGCGACCCAGATCGTGGATTGATCTGACTTCAGGGGAGACTGATCCTTCCCTGTATGATGAGGAGGAGGATGTCACATCGAGCCGAGCTGCGGAGTCAGACGAGACTTGTATTGGATGCGGAGGGAACCCTTGCTATTGTAGCTTTAGTGCATGATCAGTTTAGACTTGTTGTATAGGGTTTTGAGTCCGATGGATGTAATTATTTATTTTGGGAATTATTGTATATCTTTTCCGCACTCTGATATTGTTTAGTGGGCCGCAGGCCGGATGTTTTCTTGATATGTTATGACACCGAATTTTATGATGTATTATCTTTTATTACATTATAAGTATTAAATCTCAAAATTTTAATTACTTAGTTATAATTATGAGGTAATTATTTAATTACGTTCGTCATTTGAATTACGACGTATTATTTTATGAAAGGACTTAATGAAATTTTTATTTTAATTATCTGGAATTAATTCGAAAAAAAGTTCTTTTATTTATTTATTTCGGTTGAAAAAAAAATACATTCGCGCTGTTTAAAAACTCGGGGTGTTACAATTGTGGTATCAGAGCATTTGGTTAAAGTTTTGGGTTAAACCTCTGGTTAGATTATTGGTTTTGAGTCGTTATCTGATCATGCATAGGAGCAAGTAGTTAGAGTATCAAGTCTTGTATAGTTGTGGTGTGCTGAAGTGATGATGTTGTTAAGTTATATTTTGGGATTATTCTAAGTGGTGTGAGATTTCTACTTGATGATGGTTTTGTAGGAAACAATGCCTCCAAGGAGAGACGACACTGCAAGAGCCAACGTCAGCCGGGAGGATAGGATGGCTGAAGCGATGAATAACATGGATGCGTCTGTTGCTGCACAAACGGCTGCGAAGACTCAACGTGATCTAGAGAAAAGAGAAAGAGAGATTCGTGCTGTTGAATGAAGAGGACTAGAGGATTTTCATCGTCATAATCCTCCAAAGTTCAAGGGTGATGAGGGTCTAGAAAGAGCAGACCAATGGATTTAGGAAATGGAGAAATTTTTTGAAATGATTAATTGCCAAGCAGCGGTAAAGGTCAACTATGCTACATATCTGCTGCTAGGGGATGCAGAGTATTGGTGGAGAAGTACAAGGCTACTGATGGGATCAGCTCATGAGGAGGTGAACTGGGAGTCGTTCAAAAAGAAGTTTTTGGACAAATACTTCCCGATGAGCACTAGAACTAAGTTTGCTGATGATTTTCTGAAATTACACCAAGGAAACATGACAGTGGGTGAATATGTAGGTAAGTTTGAATCTTTGTCGAGACATTTCATATTTTTCTATGAAGAGGTGGATGAACAATTTATGTGTCATCGTTTCCAAAGTGGGCTGAAGTATGAGATTCAAGACTTAGTTTTACCCATGGGAATTCAACGTTTCCAAGCATTAGTGGAGAAGTGTAGAGAAGTTGAGGATATGAAAAATAGGAGGGCCAACCAAGGAGGTAACTTTAATTCGGGAGTGCCGAGCCGGATGAATGATCAGAATAATAAAGGGAAGCAAGTTGCTAAGCCATATAACCGGCCACAGAACAACAATAGAGGCCAGAATCGGCCGGGAAATCAAAATTTTGGAAGACAATTAGGACAAAGGGTTCGATGTTTCCGATGTGGAAAAGAGGGACATTATGCTACTGCTTGTACCACAAAGGATCCTACATGCTTCAATTGCCAGAAACCAGGACACATTGCAAGGGATTGCAAGGCTCCGAAGGTGGAACCAACAGTGAACGCAACTAGGGCTACTCGTCCTATTGCTAGGGGCTGCGTATATCACACGGGTGCTGAAGCTGGGAGTCAAGCTCATAATTTAATCCAGCGAGATTGCGAGATTGCAGGTAACACACTAACTGCACTTTTTGATTCGGGGGCAACCCATTCTTTCATTGCTATGGATTGTGTGAATCGTTTGAAGTTATCTGTGTCTGCTTTGCCTTTTGATTTGGTTGTTTCCACACCTGCTAAGACTTTGACAGTAAATTCTGTATGTTTACGATGTCCTGTAACGATTCATAATAGAGATTTCTTGGTTAATTTAATCTGTCTACCCCTCAAATCACTCGAGATCATTCTCGGCATGGATTGGATGTCGTATAATTAAGTAGTCTTGGATTGTGCTCGCAAATTAGTTCTTTTTCCCGAACCTGGAGTCGTTCGGTATTTGGCTGCTAACCAGCTCGGAGTATCACTGAGTGAAGGAACTCAGGAATTTTTATCATTGGCTAACGTGAAGACCAAGATGGATGTGAGCATAGAAGATGTGGTGTTAGTCAAAGAGTATCCGGACGTATTTCCAACAGAAATTCCAAGATTACCCCAAGTAAGAGAGGTGGAATTCTTCATTGATCTACACCCAGGAAATGGACCTATTTCAATTGCACCGTATCGGATGTCGCCATTGGAATTAAGCGAGCTTAAGGGTCAAATTAAAGGTTTGTTGGAAATAGGATTTATCAGACCAAGTGTGTCGCCATGGGGAGCCCTGATGTTGTTGGTTAAGAAGAAGGATGGAAGTTCGCGCTTATGTGTGGATTATAGGCAACTTAACAAGGTAACTATTAAGAATCGTTATCCTTTGCCATGCATCGATGATTTGATGGACCAATTGAGAGGAGCCGCGGTGTTTTCAAAGATCGATTTGAACTCAGGATACCATCAGATTCGGGTGAGAGAAGGAGATATTCAAAAGACTACTTTCAGGACCCGTTATGGACATTATGAATATCTCGTTATGCCATTTGGGGTTACGAATGCACCACCGATTTTTATGGATTATATGAATAGAATCTTTAGCCCATTCCTGGATAAATTTGTTGTGGTGTTCATCGATGATATTTTGATTTATTCAAAGGATGAAGAAGAACATGGAGAGCATTTACGTCAAGTTCTTGAAGTTTTACGAGAAAAGCAATTGTACGCCAATATGTCGAAGTGCGAGTTTTGGTTAGAGAAAGTGAATTTCTTGGGACATGTAATAACCAAAGAAGGAATCGTTGTGGATCCAGCAAAGATTGTGACAATTCTTGCCTGGAAACAACCTCAAACTGTCACAGACATACGTAGTTTTGTCGAGCTGGCAGGATACTACAGGAGATTTATTGAAGGATTTGCTAAGATTGTAGCTCCTTTGACACAACTCACCAGAAAGAATCAGCCGTTTGCATGGACGGAGAAGTGTGAGGAAAGTTTTCAGTTGCTTAAGGAAAAGTTGACAACCTCACTAGTATTGGTTTTTCCACAACCAGAGGAACCCTATGAGGTTTATTGCGATGCATCTCACCAAGGTTTGGGATGTGTTTTAATGCAACACAAGAAAGCTGTAGCCTACGCCTCAAGGCAGTTGAAAACGCACAACTGAAACTATCCTACTCATGTTTTAGAGCTTGCTGCAGTAGTTTTTCCATTAAAGGTCTGGAGGCACTACTTATATGGATGCACGTTCACGATATTCAGTGATCATAAAAGTTCGAAGTATCTGTTCAATCAGAAAGAATTGAACATGCGTCATAGGAGATGGATAGACATTCTCAAGGATTTTGATTTTTCATTGCAGTACCACCCTGGAAAATCCAATGTGGTGGCTGATGCATTGAGTAGGAAAACTGTGTTAGTATCTTCAATGATAATGGCCAAACAACAAGAGTTGTGGGAAGCATTTAGAGATCTACACTTCGACGTAGAGTTTGTGTTGGAACCAAGTTGGTTCTAAGACATAGGATTTTGATGTTTACAAAAGCACTAAATGTAAACTTATTTTATACCTTGAATTATTAAATTAAATGTCATCAGAAACTGAAGAAATCAGAAGCAGAAGATCAAAGGAAAATGAATTCTGGAATTTCCAGAAGATGTTTCAGGATGACAAAACTGAACCAGAAGATAACTTTGCAGGCCTATATCAGAAGGAATAAAATTCAGAATGAAACATGGATCATATCATTGGAAAGCCTGCTAGAAGGAGAGTTGATCAAGACAAACAGGAATCAAATATCAATTTTATTCCAGAAGTTATTCTGACCAGAAGATGGCCTGGCAGTAAAAATTACACAGCCCAGACTTGTTCCAGACTTGACCAAAAGGTATGTTTATGAGTCCAGAACATGAAGATCAATCCATATTTGTCCCAGACCATAAGATAGCATGATTTAGGGCATGGAACTAAGTCCAGAACAAAAGAAATGAGTTCCAGAATCAACCCAGACCTGGTCCAAAATTAAAGGTAAAATGTCCAGACTGAAATATTTTGTGATCAAGTTTATTTCAGTTTGTTCCAGACCAAATTCCAGAATCTGTCTAGATCAGAGTAAAAATATCCAAATCAATGGTTCAGAAATAATTTTTTGAGTCCAGTGATGGTCAAGATCAGAAAATCAGACTATGGCCCAGAAGTGGCCGAAATCAGATGGACAGGCTGTGTAGTCCAGAAATGGCCGAATCCAGAAGTTCATAGCTGATCAGGCGCGCATCCAGGAAGGCCAAAATCAGAAGATCAGAGGGCTATGAAGTGTGGTCCAGGAATGGCCGAATTCGGAGGATAATAGCTTAGCAATCAGGCTGGTCCAGCTGTGGAATATCGCATGGTGCAGATTTGATCATGGGAATCAATGGTGAGAATCTGAAGATATTTTTATCAAATTATGGTGAGGATCTGGAGTAGCATGGAAGTCAGGATCTGTGGCGGGAAGCAATGCACAGATTTGATTGGCCAGTTAAGATATGAAACAAATCTAAGGCTTAAAAAAAGATATGTTTTGGAATTAATTGAAGCCCGATTGGTCAATTTATTTTTGCCAGAGAATCCAGCAATATTTAGCTCGAATTTAAGGATTGGAAGAGGCCCAAATCAGCATCTATAAAAGGAGGCACAAGGCAGATTACTTAACATCGAAAATCACAAAAGGGTCATACTCTTCAAAAGCAAACACTCTCAAATTTTCATATAAGTCAATTGTTGAGTCTTAGTTTTTAAAGCAAGTACTCTTGTTGTTTTCGTTCCACTGTGTCAAATCTAAGTTGTCGAAGTAGAGTCTACAAGCTGTGGGAGTCAGTAGAGGTAGCAGGTTACTTGGCAATTAGATTCATAGTGATAGTGATTGTGATGAGATGGCATACTTAACCAAAAAGATGGTTAAGATCTGGGAAAACAGGAAGAAAAGAAACTTTAGAAAGAAACATAACAGCAAGGATAAGGAAGATTCTGACAAGAAAAATATTGTTTGTTATGGATGCAATGAACCTAGACATATCAAGTCAGAATGTCCAAATCTGGATAAAGGCAAACAAACCAAGAAGAGTTCCAGATACAGAAAGAAAGGTCTGATGGCTGCCTGGGATGTATCAGAATCAGAGGAAGAATCTTCTGATGAAGAAGAGGCAGAAACAGCAAAGATGGCTCACATTAAGTCTGCTTTTGGACCTTATAAAGGCACGAATTCCAGAAGGAAAGCAGGCAGAAGGAAGAATGATCGAAGCAGTCATTCAAGCAAGTCTGGAAGCACATCAGTGGAAACAATTCTGTCTCTGATTGCTCATACCAACTCATGTTCTGAATATAGCTCAGGCTCTGGAACAGAATCAGAAGATGAAGACAATGAGGTATTTTCTGATCTGTCTAAATCTGAATTAATTGAGACTTTAAAAGACTTGTTAAATGCAAACAATAAAAGGACTTTAAAACTGAAAACTCTTACGGAAGATAAGGAAAATCTAACCAAAGAAGTCCAAGATTTAAAGAATCGAAATTCTGAGTATGCAATTGAAAACAAAAATTTTAAAACTGATGTTGCAAGACTCAAATCTAAAAACCAAACTCTGAAAAGTAATAATTGTTCCACTTCTGAAACTGTTTGTAAATCTGATATGCATGAGCAAGTTTTTCAAAACTTTATTTCCAATGGAATGGAAAGAAGTAAAAATGCATCTATGATTTATGGAAACAATAATTCTGGAAAAAGATATCTTGGTTTTACAGAAACAATTACTGAAAATAAAGCTGTTCATTCAAATGTTTTATGTAGTGTTTGTGCCAAGAAAGGTCACTCTGAATTATCTTGTCCAATGGTAAAATCTGAACAAGATTAGAGAGCTGTTACAACTAACAAACCTGGACCCAATCAGTTATGGGTACCAAAAGATCAAATTGTCTATGTTGCAGATATTCTGAGTAACCAGAAGGAGACACCAACAATGGTTCCTGGACAATGGATGTTGGCAACGCACAAGCAGAAGAAGGTTTATGTTCCAACATCTACCAAACTAAAGGCAAGTGACTCTGGTAGAAGAAGAACTGGTCAACACAATCAGAACCAGAACCAGAATCATAGGAGGAACAAGAAATATCAAAGATATCACACGAATCAGAACAGGAACTGGAAACAGAATCAGAACTGGAACCAGTATCAGAGGAACAGGAATTGGAACCAGTATCAGAGGAACAGGAACTAGAACCAGAACTGGAGGCACAGAAACTGGAACCAGAATCAGAATCAGTACCAGAACCAGAACCTGAACAGGTATCAGTATCAAAGGTTGAGGTATGATCATCAGAACTACTTTAATTATCATAATCAGTATGATTACCAGAATCACCATAAGTTCCAGAATCACCAGAGGAACATGGTGTATGTGCCAAAGCAGAAATTAAAGAATCAGAATCAAGAGAGTTCTTCAAACACTCCAGTGAAGACTACAAACCTGGAAGGGAATTCAAATTCCCTCATCCAAACCATGTAATCTCAGAACATATAGATTAGGAATCTGAAAATCAGAAGCAAGAGGATTTTCAGAGTAAAACCGAGGCTACATCTTGCTGTAAATACTATTATTATTTTATATTTATGTTTACTGTGATAACAAGAAGCTTGATCTTAACCAATCAAAGCAAGATAAGCATTCTGCAGGTCTTCAAACTGTCAGAGGAACCAGGTGATTCACACGAATTGAACACCTCAGCAGAAACCGCATTCCAGTGGTTTCAAAAACAAACAGAAACCACCAGAAGCAGAATTAATGGTTTGGCTGTACTAAGTTCTTTTTTTAAATTAATTGATGGTATATGACAAACTGCTTGACAAATCAAAGCAAGATAAAGATAGTACAGGTTCATCAGAAGCAAAGGGAGCAGAAGCAGAAGCAGAACGAATGGTTTGGCTGTATTGAGTTAAATTTTAACTTATTTGATTTGCATTATGTAAAATGACAAACTGCTTGATCTTAACAAATCAAAGTAAGATAAAAATAGTGCAGGGAGCAGAAGCACAAGAAACAGAAGTACTTGGAAAGGTATGGATTACACTGAGACTTTTGTTCCAGTGGCCAGGTTAGAAGCAATTAGAATTATGTTATCATTCGCTGTTAATCTTGATATAATGCTGTATCAAATGGATGTTAAAAGTGCATTCTTAAATGGCTACATAAGTGAGGAAGTCTATGTCAAACAGCCCCCTGAATTAGAAAAATTCTGATTTTCCAGACCATGTTTTTAAACTTAAAGAAATCTTTATATGGTTTAAAACAAGCACCAAGGGCATGGTATGACAGACTTAGTAACTTTCTGCTTAAAGATGAATTTAATAGAGGCCAGATTGATAATACACTATTTAGGAAATCCATTAAAAATGATATTTTGATTATCCAAGTCTATGTTGATGATATCATATTTGGATCCACTAATGGCACTCTGTGCAAAGAGTTTTCTGACCTAATGCAGAAGGAGTTCCAAATGAGCATGATGGGAGAACTTAAGTTCTTCCTGGGAATTCAGATTCATCAAGGTAAATCAGATGAAACCAGCCAAAAGGTAGACCAGAAAACATACAGAGGAACCACCAACCTTACCTTGTTATACAAGAAAACCCCCCACCTACAAACTAAAGGTTTTTGTGATTCTGACTATGCTGAAGACAAGTTGGAAAAGAAAAGTACAAGTGGCAACTGCACTTTCTCAGCAGGATTAAGTTCACAGTTTGTGGACACTGATCATCAATGGACTGATATCTTCACCAAAGCATTACCAGAAGATAGGTTCGAGTTCATTAAGAAGCATCTCAGCATGACCTCCATATCTGACTAGCTCAAGTAGTCAACTTAGGAGTTTTTATATTTCTTGCAATTTTAATTTCTGTCTTTTATTTCATGTTTTTTTTTCCTTCTGAAATTTGTACAGAGAAAAAAATAAAATACAAAAAAATCAGAACCACTTTTTGGCTGATGACAAAAAGGGAGAGAAAAAGAGAGAGAAAAAGAAGAAATAAGTAGAAAAGGAGAGATAAAAAGAATCAAGGAGAGAGAGAAAAAGAAAGAGTGAAATCAGAACGAGTTGTAAAGGAGAGGAATCAGGGAGAGAGAAAAAGAAAGAGTGAAATAAGAAGGAGTTGAAAAGGAGAGGAAATGTGAACAAAAAGAAAGAGAGCAAAAAGAAGGAGTTGAAAAGGAGAGGAGAAGAGAAGAAAAGAAAGAGTGAAAAGAAGGAGTTGAAAAGGAGAGTATCAGACTTAGGGGGAGAGATTGGTCTGAGGGGGAGTAATTCAAGCCATTCGAGTTATAAATTAGCAAAATAAATTAAGGTTTTGTCATCATCAAAAAGGGGGAGATTGTTGGAACCAAGTTGGTTCTAAGACTTAGGATTTTGATTTTTACAAAAGCACTAAATGTAAACTTATTTTATACCTTGAATTATTAAATTAAATGTCATCAGAAACTGAAGAAATCAGAAGCAGAAGATCAAAGGCAAATGAATTCTGGAATTTCCAGAAGATGTTTCAGGATGACAAAACTGAACCAGAAGATAACTTTGTAGGCCTATATCAGAAGGAATAAAATTCAGAATGAAACATGGATCATATCATTGGAAAGCCTGCTAGAAGGATAGTTGATCAAGACAAACAGGAATCAAAGATCAATTTTATTCCAGAAGTTATTCTGACCAGAAGATGGCCTGGCAGTAAAAATTACACAGCCTAGACTTGTTCCAGACTTGACCAGAAGGTATGTTTATGATTCCAGAAAATGAAGATCAATCCATATTTGTCCCAGACCATAAGATAGCATGATTTAGGGCATGGAACTAAGTCCAGAACAAAAGAAATGAGTTCCATAATCAACCTAGACTTGGTCCAAAATTAAAGGTAAAATGTCCAAACTGAAATATTTTGTGATCAAGTTTATTTCAGTTTGTTCCAGACCAAATTCCAGATTCTGTCCAGATCAGAGTAAAAATATCGAGATCAATGGTTCAGAAATAATTTTTTGAGTCCAGTGATGGTCAAGATCAGAAAATGAGACCATGGCCCAGAAGTGGCCGAAATCAGATGGACAGGCTATGCAGTCCAAAAATGGCCGAATCCAGAAGTTCATAGCTGATCAGGGGCGCATCCAGGAAGGCCAAAATCAGAAGATCAGAGGGCTATGAAGTGTGGTCCAGGAATGGCCGAATTCGGAGGATAATAGCTTAGCAATCAGGCTGGTCCAGCTGTGGAATATCGCATGGTGCAGATTTGATCATGGGAATCAATGGTGAGGATCTGAAGATATTTTTATCAAATTATTGTTAAAGATTCGTTTTAAATTAAAGTGGAGTAGCATGGAAGTCAGGAGCTGTGGCGGGAAGCAATGCATAGATTTGATTGGCCAGTTAAGATATGAAACAAATCTAAGGCTTAAAAAAAGATATGTTTTGGAATTAATTGAAGCCCGATTGGTCAATTTATTTTTGCCAGAGAATTCAGCAATATTTAGCTCGAATTTAAGGATTGGAAGAGGCCCAAATCAGCATCTATAAAAGGAGGAACAAGGCAGATTACTTAGCATCGAAAATCACAAAATGGTCATACACTTCAAAAGCAAACACTCTCAAATTTTCATATAAGTCAATTGTTGAGTCTTAGTTTTTAAAGCAAGTACTCTTATTGTTTTCTTTCCATTGTGTCAAATCTAAGTTGTTGAAGTAGAGTCTACAAGCTGTGGGAGTCAGTAGAGGTAGCAGGTTACTTGGCAATTAGATTCATAGTGTTGTGATTTCTTCTACAATCTGGGGTGTCAGATTGGCTGAAGAACAGGAGTTGTTTTTCCTCAAAGAAGTCTAGGATTGTTACACTATTTGAGAAGATTGACTTGGAGGGTCAGTAGCAAGGTTGTAATTCAAAATTGAATTAGTGAAATCCTTCAAGGCGAAGGGACTGGACGTAGCCTCGTTAACGGTGAAGCAGTATAAAATCTGTGAGTTTTTATTTTTATTTTTATCCGCTGCTAACTCTGTTTTAATTATACATCAAGTTTTGTTTTGAAAGTATTAAAATAGGAAAAGTTTCAAGTTAAGTCAAACACAATTCAACCCCCCCTTCTCGTGTTTGCACCTTCAGTTTGCACCAGGAATTTTAAAGTGTGGAATGATAAAGATTGCGAGTGGACTACTTGAGGAGATTGCAAACTTGCAAGATGATGCATTAATCCAAGAGAAGAAGAACCTCATAGTGCAAGTAAAGACCACTCAGTTCAGGATCGGACCAGATAATATTCGGAGATGTGATGAAAGAATTTGTGTACCGAAAGTTGCAGATATGAGAAGAACGATTTTGGAAGAGGCTCATAAGAGAAAATTGAGTATTCATCCTGGAGTGACCAAGATGTACCAAGACTTAAGACAGAATTACTGGTGGCCAGGAATGAAGAGGGACGTAGTGGAGTATGTATCGGTTTGTTTAACTTGTCAGAAAGCGAAAGTGGAACATCATCGACTTGCTGGAATGTTGCAACCTTTGGATATACCGGAATAGAAGTGGGATAGCATTTCCATGGATTTTATAATTGGATTGCCCAAGACAAGGAAAAAGAATGATTCAATTTGGGTAATAGTAGATCGATTGACAAAATCCGCGCATTTCTTACCGATAAGGACCACTTATAAAGTAGATAAGCTGACGGAAATCTACATTGCTGAGATTGTGAGATTACACGGAGTTCCATCGAGTATTATATCGGATCGTGATCCAAAGTTCACATCTCATTTTTGGGGAGCGCTACATGAAGTGTTGGGAACGAAACTGAAATTCAGTTCAGCTTACCATCCACAAACAGATGGACAAACCGAGAGAACAAATCAGTCCTTGGAAGATCTATTGAGAGCATGTGTGTTGGATGATAGCGGAAACTAGGATGAGGTATTGCCATTGATTGAGTTTACTTACAACAATAGTTTTCACGCAAGTATTGGAATGGCACCCTATGAAGCTTTGTATGGACGCAAGTGTCAGACGCCTTTGTGCTGGTATAAGGACGGATAAAGTATGATTGTTGGACCTGAGATAGTGGAACAGACTACAGAGAAGGTCAAGAGGATACAAGAGAAAATGAAAATTTCACAAGATCGTCAAAAGAGTTATGCGGACAAGCGTTGCAGACCTTTGGAATTCGAGCAGGGTGATCATGTATTTCTCCGGGTCACGCCTACCACTGGAGTTGGCAGAGCTATTAAATCAAGAAAGTTGACTCCGAAATTTATTGGACCATACCAGATTACTGCACGAATTGGACCAGTGGCTTATCGGATTGCTTTACCTACAATACTGTCCAATATTCACGACGTATTTCACGTATTGCAGTTAAGGAAATACATTTCGGATCCATCACATATGATCGAACCAGAAACAATTCAACTGAAGGATAACCTGTCATTCGAACTATTACCTGTAAGAATTGAGGACAGGAACATTAAGCAATTGAGGAACAAGGAAGTCCCACTAGTCAAAGTAATTTGGAATCCGACTACTGGAGACGTGACTTGGCAACTGGAGAGTAAGATGAGGGAACAACATCCTCAGTTGTTTATCGACATGTAGTTTCGAGGACGAAACTAATTTAAGGGGGGTAGTAATGTAAGACCCTTAAATTTAAAATTAAATTATGGATTTAATATTAAGTGTATTTTGGGAATATTTGTAAAATATTTAATATATGTATATTTATATATATATATATAAATATTTATTTTTGGAGGTGGAATTAAAATTATTGGATGAAGAATAAATTAATTTAATTACGAGTAATTAAATTATCGGGCAGTTAATTAAGATGTTATCTGCTAATTGCGACGAGACTGGTTAAGTACTAGAGGGTCAAGGAATATTATAATATTAATGTGTTGGGTGAGGTGGCACATATATGTCTGTTTATATGAGTGAGAAGCCAGAAAAGGAAAACAGAAAACATTTTCCCTCCTTCCTTACTGCATGCGACAAACCCTTCTTTCTCTTCTATTTCTGTTTTCTGTGTTAGTGGTAACCAAAGAGTTGCTCAAAATTCAAATTACTTGGAAATCCAAGCGCCGAACCAGCAAGTGTCCAGAACAAAAGCTGTTCCTCTCATCGTTACGGAGCTAGGGAACTAACTTTTGTAGCGGCGAACACGAACGGGAATTTCGCCGACTTTTGTCGCGATAAAGTGAACAAGAGCAGAAAACGTAACAGAGGTAAGGGGCACCTTCCAACTTTGTAGATTGCATTTAGAGATGTAAATGCATGTTAATGTGTGATTATATTTGAGTTTTCTAGTTTGAAAGGAAATTGTTGTTGCATGTTATTAAAAATGATGAAAATGCATGCTTTTGATAATCTGTGATGTTTGCTGTTTTGGCTGATATATCAATGTTGTTTTGGTTGTGTGGGAATACTGGAAAATGTTTTGCATGTAGTTTTGGGGATGTTGAAAATGCAAGTGTTTGAAAATGGTTGTTCTGATTTGTGGTTGACTTTCTGTCTTGGTGATTAAAGAAAACTCTGAGGTTATTCTGGTGTTCGTGATTCTGTTTTGTGTTATGTTGATTACAATCTGGTGTTGATGATGGTTTTCAAAAGAAAAGGATTTAAAATGGTGGAAGTGTTTTCTAGAAAATCTGTTATTGATGAAAAATGGTCTGAGTTTGTGGTTCCAAAGAAATGGTGATTATGTTTTGGTGTTGTGTTGGTTTTTCAAAGAAAAGAATTTGAAAATGTAACACCCTGAGTTTAAAATAAAGCGCGGGTGTATTTTTTTTTTTCAATAAATGATTAAAATGAGTTTTCCAAAATTAATGTCAAGGGAATTAAAATAAAATTTTCATCAGTTCATTTCAAAAGAGAACACCCGGCCTGTGGCCACTAAATAGCATTAGAGTGCAGAATAATATAGCGGAAAAGTCATACATTAATTCCCCAAAGTAAAATTACATTTCCCAACAACTCAAGACCCTATACAAAAGTCTAGTATGATCATGCACTAAGCTACAGTAGCACGGTCTCCACCGTATCCTCTATAAGTCTCGTCTTCAACCAGCTGTCAGTCCCTCTGCATTGTCCACGTAGACTCCGTACGTGAAAATCAGGGGAAACTAACGACGTTTCCGTCGTTAGTGTATCCGTCAGTCGGACGGGTTCCAGTAACATCTGAGGACAAAGCCCAAAGTCCACAATAATAGCAAGGGTCACCGACCGAAATTAACAGATAATCACATAGCATATATTTCACAGCAACAAATATATACATGGCATATCATTTGATGATGAGGAAAATAATAATGCTCATTTGAAATTTAATGACATATATGCCTTTTCAAAAACAGCAGCCAATTATTATGAAATATGTGGTAAGTACAAACAACACCTCAGCAAATCACAATCATCATATAATCAATCGTGACCCACCGGTCAATCACCCGATGCAATATGTATGTACTCAACTTCTTGGAATTACCAAGGTGCAATCGCTCACAGACCAGCACACGTGCAGTCTCTCACAGACCAGCACGATTTATATATGTCAGACTTTAACGGCCCTCAAGACCAGGGTGCAATCTCTCAACAGATCAGCACCTAGTGCAGTCGCTCAACAGACCAGCACTCGTGCAGTCGCTCAACAGACCAGCACGTTTTACAAATAGAATGGACCGTCCAATACACGCGGAACCATCCCGTAGCCCGGATAGAATAGACCGTCTAATACACGCGGAACTACTCTAAACCTGGATAGAATAGACCGTCTAATACACGCGGAACTATTCTATAACCATCATGGTCACTACAATTACATGTATTAGCCTCTCAAAAGCCAAATACACAGAAGTTAAATCCTCACACAGATAGAATGGACCGTCTAATACACGCGGAACCACTCCGTAGCCCGAGTAGAATAGACCGTCTAATACACGTGGAACTACTCTGACCCCGGATAGAACAGACCGTCTAATACACGCGGAACTATTCTATAACCCATGGTTACTACATAACTTTGCGGCCCATCATGGTCACCGCATCAACTCTGTGGCCCATCGCGGTCACCACCTCACTATGCAATGCATGAATATGCAATGTTTTCTTTTCACTGAAAACAGTATGCAAAATCATAAAAATTCATGCCATCCCACCATATTTCAAAACATCTCAACATAATCAATATCATCGTCAACACATCAATGATTAAACAGTCAAGCAATCATTAAAAATTCACATTATCTCACAAATTCCATACTTAATCATCTCAAGTCTTTCCATTGTTCCCCAAACTCTTAAAATTCACAAAACAATGTCTAAAACTGAGATTTCTGGAAAATACGAATTTGTATTCGAATACAAGAGCCAAAACAGTGTAGAATTAACATTATGTATTCGAATACATACATGTTGTATTCGAATACACCTTCGAAATCAGTGAAATATTCCTGAGATTTCAACACATTTCAAACTGTTTCTTTTGAAAAATCAGCACAACCCCAAAACAGTTTTATCACTCTTTTAAACCACGAAACTCAGACTTTTACATCAAACCAGATTTTCCAGAAGAAAACACTTTCATCAGCAACACCAGATTTTCATCAACAGAACAGCATGCAAGCATTTCAGCTTTCTCAAACCATCAGAATATCATGCAAAGCATTCAGCTTTCTCAAACATCAGAACAACATGCAAAGCATTCAGTTTTTCTCAAACATCAGAACAACATGCAAGCATTTCAGCTTTCTCAAACATCAGAACAACATGCAAAGCATTTCAGTTTTCTCAAACATCAGAACAACATTAACACATTCAATCAAACAGCAAGCATCACATAGCAGCAAAATACCAACAGAATGCATTTTTGCAATATTCAAAATGTCATGTAAAACAGTTTCTTTTTCAAAACAGAAAATCAAATATAATCACACCTCAGACATACATTTACAGTCATAAAATGCAACTAGAAAGTGGAAGGTGCCCTTACTCTTGTTGCGTGTTCTGCTACTTCTCTCGTTTCTGATTCTGCTCCCGTTTGCGCGTCCAAAACCGGTGAAACTGCAGCTTGCGTTTGCTGCTATGAAACTGGGTTCTTTAGCTCCGTAATGAGGTGGGGATTAACTTTAATACTGGGGGTTTTTTGGTTTGGTGTTTCTATGTTCAAGTAATGGCACTTTGAAGAGTTCCCTCTTTTTCTTTTTCCTTTGAAATCGTGAAACAGTTTTCAGAAAACAGGGGGCAGATGGGAGAAAGGGTACTGTTACATGCAACACTATTACCTGCAGAATGGGGAGGTATGGAGTTATGATTTTTCTCTGCCTCCTCACATGTACTTATAGAGCCACTTAGGTGTCACCTCACCAAAATTAATCTTAAAATAATGTTGAATCCTTCAGCACTTAATTGTCTTGTAATTAGCCACTAATCCTCATTTAACTTGTCCGATTAATTTAATTACTCGTAATTAAATTTATTTAATCTTCATCCAATAATTTTAATTCATCTTCCAAAATAAATATTTATATATATATATATATTCACTCAAAACATACATATATTAACTATTTTACAAATATTCCCAAAATACCCTTAATATTAATTCCATAATTAATATTAAATTTAAGGGTCTTACAGAAAACGTGTTGAAGTTTCTGGAAAATATCACTGCATTCGAATGTGTATTCGAATACAGCATTGGTGTATTCGAATACATGCCTGCAAAGTTTCTGTTTTATTCAAAGTTTTGAACTTGTATTCGAATACGACCCTCTGTATTCGAATACAGATGAGTGATTTTTGCTTCTGACTTAGCATCTTTATTCGGCTACGACCCTGTCGTATTCGAATACAGGATTGCAATTTTTGCCACTATATTCGCATCTGTATTCGTATACGACCCTGTTGTATTCAGATACAGATTTGTTGTTTTTGCCACTGACTTCACAGTTGTATTCGGCTACGACAGCCTCGTATTAGAATACTGAATGCTGATTTTCCACTGTTTTTAGCTTCTGTATTCGAATACAAGGAAGCTGTATTCGAATATAGATTGGTTTATTTCTAGAAATTCCAATTTTAAACATTGGTTTATGAACTTTAAGAGTTGGGGAACATTGGGAAGGTTTGTGATGAATTAAAATGGAGTTTGAGATGGTTTGAGGTGGTAATGATGAGGTTCTTGAATTCTTTATTGATGTAATGAAAATGAAATTGTTAAGATAGTTTGAGATGGTTTGAGGAGATGATGGAGTGGCTGGACTTTCAGCTGGCATTTGCATTCTGTTTTCAAAGAAGAGAAAACATTGCATGTCCATGCATTGCATAGTCAGGTGGTGACCACGATGGGCCACAGAGTTAAAGCGGTAACCGTGATGGTCCGCGAAGTTAAGTAGTAACCTCCGTGATGGGCTACGGAATGGCCGCGTGGTCGTGGTGGTCCATTCTATCCGTGCGAGGATTTAACTTTTGTATGTTATGGCCTGTGAGAGGCTAACATATGTGAAACGTGCTGGTCTGTGAGCGACTGCACGTGTGCTGGTCTATGAGAGTATGCACTGGTGCTGGTCTATGAGCGACCGCACCTTGGTATACGTAAAACGTGCTGGTCTGTGAGCAACTGCACGTGTGCTGGTCTGTCAGCGACTGCACTGGTGCTGATCTGTGAGAGATTGCACTATGGTCATGTTGGCCGTTAAAGCCAAATTTATATAAATCGTGCTGGTCCGTGAGAGACTGCACGTGTGCTGGTCTGTGAGCGACTGCACCTTGGTTATTCCTAGAAGTTGTGTACATTGGCATATGCATATTGCATGGGATAGTTGACTGTGAGTAATATTTTAATATGAGTTGATGAGTGGGAATCGATGTGTGTAAGTACATTATGAGATCTGAATTTCTAATGAATTGTTGTGATTGCTGAATTGATGTTTGTACTTACCATATGATCTTAATATTAATTTGGGTGTTTTTTTGCAAAGGTACAAATGTCATGTCTTTTCAAAAATGAGCATCCTTATTTATCATCATTGTTATATCATATGCCATGACTGTATTGGTTTTATCATAAATAATTGCTTTGGGGTAATTGTTAATTTCGGTCAGTGACCCTTTACTATTATTGTGGAAAATTAAGCTTTGCCCTCAGATGAACCCCAAACCCGTACCACCGGTGGGTACCCAGACGACGGAAACGTCGCTAGATTTCCTTGACCGTTATTTGTCTACTGCTTGGGTATATGACCCCGTCTCAAGCAGGGTAACTTACACGGGGAGGATGGCGAGGACTTGCAGGACCGACGAGACAGTGGATTACGTAGAGCACACTCACGCGAGGATTGATTTTCCGGTACCTTCCAAACTGATATTGGAGGCGTACGGAGTTTTTGAGGGCGCGAAGGAGCCGATTAGAAGGGTTGAGACGGAGGCCACGGTAGGTGTGGTGACTCCTAACACGGTGATTGAGGGGTTGTGCGTGAACCCGAGACGGGAGAGAAGAATAAAGGACCGACGCTAGCAGCAGTTGATATTCCGGGTCCATCTAGGACAGCGGATGATTGTTTTGAGACTGATCCTTCCCTGTATGATGAGGAGGAGGACGTCACATCGAGGTGAGCTGCGGAGTCAGACGAGACTTGTATGGGATGCGGAGGGAACCCTTGCTATTATAGCTTTCGTGCATGATCAGTTTAGACTTGTTGTATAGGGTTTTGAGTCCAGTGGATGTAATTATTTATTTTGGGAATTATTGTATATCTTTTCCGCACTCTGATACTGTTTAGTGGGCCGCAGGCCGGATGTTTTTTTGAGATGTTATGACACCGAATTTTATGATGTATTATCTTTTATTACATTATAAGTATTAATTATCAAAATTTTAATTACTTAGTTATAATTATGAGGTAATTATTTAATTACGTTCGTCATTTGAATTACGACGTATTATTTTATGAAATGACTTAATGAAAATTTTATTTTAATTATCTTGAATTAATTCTAAAAAAAATCCTTTTATTTATTTATTTCGGTTGAAAAAAAAAATACACTCGCGCTGTTTAAAAACTCGGGGTGTACAATTGGCTTCAGCCAAGTTATAGAAGCTACATCGAGAATTTTAACTGTCAACATCCCATAAGGTAACTGAAATGTGCAGATTAAAGGGTCCCAAAAATACATAAAACTAAATATTTGGGCAAAATTGTAGACCAAATTGGCTATACTCAACATGATAAAGTTAGAAATACATGTTTGTTTCCAGAAAGAAGATTTATATTTAGCAACTCTTTCAAGCCACTGCAAATAAAGAGTTTTCAAAGAAGATTTCTTAGTGGTAGGTTTGGGAGGATTGAAATTCTTAAGCATGGATCTAAATGCATTACAAACTGACTCAAGAAACCTAGGGTTAACTCGAGATTTGAAAAATAATAAGGGTGATGAAGAGTGGTGAGGAAAGAAACACTTAACATGTTGATGATAGTTAATAGGTGGACACGAACCCAACAAAGCAAAGGTTTGGTTTTCTTAGAGGAAAGGGACGAGTACTTGAGATCGTCAAATAGCCTTTTGCTTCATCATCATCTAACTCATGAGCATACTTTTGTTGACCTTTTGTAACAAGTTTGGATGATTGAGAAGTCATGGAAGGAATAATCAAATTTCGTGAAATGGAAGACATGATGACACGAAGAAAGTTTGAGTAAGCAAAAAAACACACCTAAATGCACAAGGAAAAAAGGAGAAATAGTAACAAATGAAAAAAAGTTTTATAGGTAGAAAAACCTATATGATGATGTTTGGTAAGTTAACCCACAATCGCTGACGTGGACTACAACCAATTGATCCTTTATGTCTTAAAATATCTCCAGTCCCCCATTCCTTCTATCGATGAAGTCTAGTTCAATTTCAACCTCATCCTCAAGGTATTTTTTCCATTTAATCCCCGCATCCATTCAATTAATTAATTGACCTAAATCTGAATTCGACATTGAACAATTGTTGATTGAGACCCTTCTTATTGCAAAACTATTTCGACATTGAATTCAAACTGAAGAACTATTTCAACGTAGATTTTTTAGTTTACCATGAGCCTTCTCACATTTTCTAAGTCTTTGATGTGCATATAAGTTGTTTGTAAAATGTTATTTGGATTTTCCCTTTAGAACTGTGTTATGCATGTAGAATTTGTACTAATGTTTATATTTTAATGGAATTAGATGTTGGAATAATATATGAAAGTAGCCTTTGATGCTGAGTTTTAGGTTATTTGTGCATGTGTTTAGATTTTCGATTAGAGTCTTTCTTGAAGCTGAGTTCTAGAATACCATTTAGATTAGGGCATTTGGATTTATTCCTTTACTTGTGTTAACATTCCCAAAATATGTTAGTGTTAGTGTCGCGTCGGTATTTGTACTTCATAGTTTAATGATATTACCAAATATTGTATGATTTGATGTTTGTTTAGTTTTTATTTTTATTTTGTTTCTCATCGATTATCTTCTTCCTAATTTTTGTTCATTATCTAAACTTCTTTATTTTATGTTTAACTATATCTTCTGGATCTGTGTTCTATTTGTGCTTGATAACAATGAAATCAGTTACTTCTATTACGGCTACCAAACTTGCAAGCAATACGACAACTATCAATGTAATTAGCCAATTTTATTTAAAAAATTTGTATCTATATTGAGCTTGGTTTCATTATCTACTTCACAATATTAGTTTATCTTTATGCTATCCATGACAAATTTGATTTGGTAACTTTTGCTATTATAGTGACATGTCAAATAGAAATCATAATGGATCAACGCCTCTAGTTATTGTCATCGCTCAACATACAATCCTTTAGCTAAAGCGCAACGGCTATTTGGTGGTGAAGGTAAATATAGGTCCTCCTTATACGGAGAAGGCTAACATAGTGTCTTGTTCGAATTTTATTGATGGGTTGAGAAAGTAAGTGCCGGGATTGGTTTCTTTGAAGATGTAATAGTCTCATGGATGATGATTAAATTTATCCTCTGTTGAAGGGGTAAGGTGAAGGTGCAAACACGAGAAGGGGGTTGAATTGTGTGTGCCAAAGTTGAATACTTTTTCTGATTTGATGAAAATTGAAATAAATTACTTGGAGAAGAAGCAATCAGATTCAGCAGCAGCGGATAATAAAAGCATAAGTATTTGGACACAGATTTATCCTAGTTCACCATTAACTTGGCTATATCCAGTCCCCTCATTCAAAAGGCTTTAATCCACTCATTCAAACACTTTGACTTACACAACACCTGACCCTCCAAGCCAGTTTTCCCAAATAGCCTAACAGCCCCAGATTGAAGAAGGAACATACTGAAGGTGCAAACATGAGAAGGGGGGTTGAATTGTGTTTGTCAAACTTGATTACTTTTGCTGTTTTGTTGAATGTTAATATGAATTATTCGATATATAACTAATCAGATTCAGCAGCGGATAATAATAACATAATAACACAGCAATTTATATTGGTTCACCGTTAACTAGGCTACGTCCAGTCCCTTCCTCCAGAAGGCCTTTTCACTAATTCAAACTCCTTTGAATTACAACACCACTGACCCTACAAGCCAGTCTTCCCAAACAGCCTGATAACCCCAGACTTTTGAGGAACAACAACACCTTGACTATACCAGCCAAGTCTTCTCAAACAGCCGGACAACTCAGACTTTTGAGGAACAAAAACACCTTAACTAAACCAACTATGTCTTCTCAAATAGCCTGACAACCCCAGACTTTTGAGGAACAACAACACCTTGACTAAACCAGCCAAGTCTTCTCAAACAGTCTGACGATCCCAAACTTTTGAGGAACTTCACAACCTTAAACCTACAAGCTAAGTCTTTTTCTAACAACCTAACAACCCCAGATTTTAGAAGAAACTTCAACACTATAGGATTTAATATAAGGGATCGAAATTAGAACTGAGTAATTACATCTGGAAAGTTGATACTCACAATATGCTTAAAGGGAACTAGAGTGTTTGCTTCTGAATAATTTATGCTGACGATCAGCTTCACAGTTTAAGAAAAGAACACTTAGAAAATATTTATCTTTTAAGCATGTATTTCTCTCCTTTGAACTCTCTGAATACTTATGAATTTTTGCTTGAGTTCTTCTATTTTTCGATGCATTAATCTTCAGCATTAAGTCTCTATTTATAGTTGAACTTTAGAACTTCACTGATGCTTTACTTCTAGAGTGTATTGAAGGTGCAAACACGAGAAGGGGGGGTTGAATTGTGTTTGACTAACTTGAATACTTTTCCTGTTTTTACACTTTTAAAACAAAACTTGATGTATGAATAAAAACAGAGTTAGCAGCGGATATAAAATAAAAATGAAACACATAATTTTTATACTGGTTCACCG
This sequence comes from Cicer cuneatum, assembly GCA_037974295.1. Lineage (NCBI taxonomy): Eukaryota > Viridiplantae > Streptophyta > Magnoliopsida > Fabales > Fabaceae > Cicer > Cicer cuneatum. The sequence goes on along the minus strand of JBBPBO010000003.1, from coordinate 38,175,446 downwards.
TTAACGAGGCTACGTCCAGTCCCTTTATCTTGAAGGATTTCACTAATTCAAACCTTGAATTACAACAGTTCCACTGACCCTCCAAGTCAGTCTTCTCAAACAGTCTAACAATCCTAGACTCTTGAGGAATACAACGCCTGTCTTCTCCTGCCAATCTGACAATCCCAGATTGTAGAAGGAATTACAACACTTTGAATCTAATTGCCAAGTAATCTGCTACCCCTTCTGACTCCTTCAGATTGTAGACTCTACTTCAACAACTTAGATCTGACACAATGGAAAGAAAATAACACGAGTGCTTGCTTCTTGAAAGCTGGAACTCACAATTGACCTCACTGAAAACTTGAGTGTTTCCTTTGGAAGTGTATGACTCTTTTGTGATTTTCAATGCTAAGTATTCTGCCTTGAGCCTCCTCTTATAGATGCGAATTAGGGCCTCTTCCAAGCTTAATTTCGAGCTGAATCTTGCTGGATTCTCTTGCAAAAATATCTGGACCAATTGGGCTTCATTTAAATAAAAAACATATCTTTTTTAAGCTTCATATTTTCTTTCAAAAATAACTGGCCAATCATGTCTTTAGTTTCTTCCCGCCAACAGCTCTTGAATTCCACAATACTTCACTTTATTTTTGTAGTCAATCATTTTAATACTTTGATCAAAATAAATTAAAATCTCCACCGTTAATCCTCGTGATTAAATCTGGACCATTTGATCTTTTGCGCTAGTCCACATCTGGACCATACTAAGTGATCTCCTGTGATTTCGGCCAACCCTGGACCACACTTTCTAACCTTCTGATCTTCTGATCTCGGCCATCCTGGTCTAGCAAACTGATCTGTTGTGATCCTCTGATCTCAGCCACTACTGGACCACACATTCTGACCTTCTAATTTCGGCCAACACTGGGCCATGGTCTGATCTTCTGATCTCGGCCAACACTAGGCCAAATACTTAAATCTGAACCATTGATCTGAAAATCTACCCTCTGATCTAGACCAATTCTGGACTTGGTGTGGATTAAACTGAAATTAAATCTGGACAAATAATATTTCAATATGGACATTTTACCTTCTGTTTTAGATCAGTTATGGATCAATTCTGGAGATCATTTCTTCTGGTCTGGACTTAGTTTCATACCCTGATCCATGCTATCTTCTGGTCTGGATCAAATCTGGATTGATTCTCTTGTTTTGGACCCATTAACTTGTCCTCTGATTAAGTCTGGATCAAGTGTGGGATGATTATTATTTCACTGCCAAGCCATCTTCTGGTCAGAATAACTTCTGGAATAAATTTGACAATTGACATCTTCTGGTCTGGAATAACTCTCCCTTTGGCAGGCTTCCCTCTGGTCTGGTCCAGGTCTCCTTCTGATCTGGGCCAGCAAAGATATCCTCTGGTAGTGTTTTGACATCCTGGTGTATCCTCTGGTAATTCCAGGATGCATTCTGGATGCATTTTCTACCTCTGCAAACTTCATTTTTCTGGTGGTATTTAATGTAATAATTCAAGATACAAAATAAGATTACATGGAGTGCTTTTGTAAACATCAAAATCCTAAGTACTTAGAATCAACTTGGTTCCAACATGTATTTCGATTAATCTGTTTTGAGAATATTCTTGAGTAGTTTGCTCAAATTCTGTTTTGAGTCTTTTGCTCACTAATGCTTTACTTCTGGAGTGTATTTCGATTAATCTATTTTAAGCATTTTGCTCCGCTTCTGTTTTGAGCATACTTTTAGCTAGATTCTGTTTCTCGAGTCTTTTGCTCCAATTTTGTTTTGAGCATTTTTCTCAGATTCTGTTTTGAACATATTTTTAGCTAGATTCTGTTTCTCGAGTCTTTTGCTCTAATTCTATTTTAAGCATTTTTCTCAGATTCTGTTTTGAGCATTTTTCTCAGATTCTGTTTTGAGCATATTTCTCAGACAGATTCCTCTGATGATATCCTCTGGTGACGTCATCCCTTGATTTCTGCTTCTGATGACGTCATCCTCTGATCTATTCTTCTTGTTACATTTTTCATTCTTCTTTTAAGTCAAATATGTTATTTTCATAAAATACATTTGTTAACATCAAAACTTTAATTGCAAGAACCAACTTAGTTCCAACATCCATTGACCAGGCACCATGACTGGTGTTTCAATTTGGTTGCTTAGAACATCTGCAACATAGACAATTTTATCTTTTGGTACCGAAATCTGGTTGGATCCAGGTTTGTTAGTCTTGAAAAGTTTCTTGTTTTCCCTTGTATTTAGCATAGGACAAGACACTTTGGAATGACCTTTCTTGTAACAAACAGTACACACTATATCAGAGGGAACAGTTTTAAGTACAAGTTTAGGTTCAGTTATAATTTCTTCAAATCCTATACCTCTATTTCCATTCCTACTGACTCCATAAATCATATAAGCATATTTGCTTCTTTCCATACCACTATCAAGAAATTCTTGAAGAATTTGTTCATGCATATCAGAATTACTTGTGGTATTTTCAATTGCTGTTGAATTATGATTATTTTTCAAATTTAAACTTTCATCTTTAAGTTCAGCAAAATTGTTTTTCCAACATACATTCTCTGTTTTCAATTTTGCAATATTAGTTTCAAGAATGACACTTTCTGTTTTAAATTCTGCAATCTGATTTTTTAAAACATTAACTTCTTCTGTTAGATTTGTATTTTCTTTCTTAAGAGTTTTCAGTTTTAAAGATAATTTGTAATTACTATTTAACAAATCATTCAGAACAGTAATCAAATCAGATCGAGTGAATTCAGAATATACCTCAGTTTCATCATCTTCTGATTCTCTTCTAGAATCAGATTTTGTGTTGGATCCAGAGTTGGTGTGAGCCATCATAGCTAAATCTGCTTGTTCATCTTCAGAAGATTCATCACAATCATCCCATGTAGCCATCATGCTTTTCTTCTTAGTTCTGAAATCTTTCCTCTAGTACTTCCCTTTCTCCATATTTGGACATTCTGACTTGACATGTCCAGATTCTTGCATCCATAGCAGATGATACCTTTCATGTCATCTGTATCATCACTTCCTTTGTTGGACTGATTGGAATATCTCTGGGAAAATTTATTCCTTCTGTTATGCCACATCTTTCTGAACTTCCTGGATAAGAAAGCAATCTCTTCTTCCTCTGAGTTCAGACTTTAATCGTCTGAATCACTATCTTATGATGTTGCTTTCAGAGCCTTCTTTTGCTTGGATTTCAGTGCTAGAGTTTTGTTTTTCTTCTTGGGTTCATCTTCTCCCAACTCAATTTCATGTGATCTGAGAGAGCTGATTAATTCTTCCAGCTTTAGACTATTCAGATCTTTAGCTTCCTAAATAGCAGTAATCTTTGGTCTCCACTTGATTGTTAGACTTCTAAGCATTTTCCTTACATGATCAGCAATAGTGTAGCTCTTTTCTAGTACCCTTAATCCTGATACTAGAGTCTGGAATCTGGAAAACATAGTTTCAATGTCTTCATCTTCTTCCATCTTGAATAACTCGTACTTCTTGAATAGAATGTTAGCCTTTACTTCTTGGACTTGCTTACTGCCTTCGTAAGTCAGAATTAGACATGTTCATCCCTTGGATCTTTCCTCAAACACTGTAAAGTGTTAAGCCTTGAGACCGAGCTCTGATGCCAATTGAAAGTGCAAACACGAGAAGCGGGGTTGAATTGTGTTTGTCAAACTTGATTTCTTTTGTTGTTTTGTTGAATGTTAATATGAATTATTCGATATATACCTAATCAGATTCAGCAACGGATAATAATAACATAATAACACAGCAATTTATATTGGTTCAACGTTAACTAGGCTACGTCCAATCCCTTCCTCTAGAAGGCCTTTTCACTAATTCAAACTCCTTTGAATTACAACACCACTGACCCTACAAGCCAGTCTTCCCAAACAGCCTGACAACCCCAGACTTTTGAGGAACAACAACACCTTGACTATACCAGCCAAGTCTTCTCAAACAGCCGGACAACTCAGACTTTTGAGGAACAAAAACACCTTAACTAAACCAGCTATGTCTTCTCAAACAGCCTGACAACCCCAGACTTTTGAGGAACAACAACACCTTGACTAAACCAGCCAAGTCTTCTCAAACAGTCTGACGATCCCAGATTTTTGAGGAACTTCACAACCTTAAACCTACAAGCTAAGTCTTTTTCTAACAACCTGACAACCCCAGATTTTAGAAGAAACTTCAACACTATAGGATTTAATATAACGGATCGAAATTAGAACTTAGTAATTATATCTGGAAAGTTGATACTCACAATATGCTTAAAGGGAACTAGAGTGTTTGCTTCTGAATAATTAATGCTGACGATCAGCTTCAGAGTCTAAGAAAAGAACACTTAGAAAATATTTATCTTTTAAGCATGTATTTCTCTCCTTTGAACTCTCTGAATACTTATGAATTTTTGCTTGAGTTCTTCCATTTTTCGATGCATTAATCTTCAGCATTAAGTCTCTATTTATAGTTGAACTTTAGGACTTCACTGATGCTTTACTTCTAGAGTGTATTTCGATTAATCGGTTTTGAGAATATTCTGGAGTAGTTTGCTCAGATTCTATTTTGAGTATTTTGCTCACTGATGCTTTACTTCTGGAGTGTATTTCGATTAATCTGTTTTGAGCATTTTGCTCCGCTTCTGTTTTGAGCATACTTTTAGCTAGATTTTGTTTCTCGAGTCTTTTGCTCCAATTCTATTTTGAGCATTTTAATCAGATTCTTTTTTGAACATATTTTTAGCTAGATTCTGTTTCTTGAGTCTTTTGCTCCAATTCTGTTTTAAGCATTTTTCTCAGATTCCGTTTTGAGCATTTTTCTCAGATTCTGTTTTGAGGATATTTCTCAGACAGATTTATCTGATGATATCCTATGGTGATGTCATCCCTTGATTTCTGCTTCTGGTGACGTCATCCTCTGATCTATTCTTCTAGTGACATTTTTCATTCTTCTTCTAAGTCAAATATGTTATTTTCATAAAATACATTTGTTAACATCAAAACTTTAATTGCAAGAACCAACTTGGTTCCAACACTTACTGCACCTTGACCCTACAAGCTAAGTCTTCTCCTAACAATCTGACAACCCCAGATTGAAGAAGGAACTTACACCGCTATCTGGTTGGATACAATGGTTTGGAACTTGAGTAGTTGCTGCTGGAAAACTGATTATAATAATGACTCTCAAACTCTAAGAAAAGAACACTTAGAATATATTTCTCTTTTGCACAAGTGTTTCTCTCTTTGAACTCTAAGATGAATTTGGATTTTAAGCTTGAGTTCTTCTACATTCTTCAATTTTTCGATAATTTCTTCTTCATCCTAGAGTATCTAATTATAGATGAGATTTGGGCTTTCTACTTGGTCCAACTTGAATTTCGAATTGAATTTTGTTCAGATTTCTTTTGTAAATTCTTCAACTTGATTTTGTTCCTTTTTAAATTTGAACCAAATCTTCTTCTTATTTAAATTAAATCTTCTTCAAATTTTGATCAGATCTTCTTCAAATTTTGATCAGATCTTCTTCAAATTTTGATCAAATCTTCTTCAAATTTCGATCAGATCTTCTTCAAATTTCAATCAAGTCTTCTTCGAATTTGAATCAAATCTTCTATGAATCTTGACTATGTCTTCTTTCATACTCTGATGTTTGCCCCAGATGGTATCCTCTAATGATGTCCTTTGATTCCTGCCTCTAAAGGTATCCTCTAATTTTTGCCTCTACTGATATCCTCTAATTTTTGCCTCTGATGATATCCTCTGATATTTTCCTATGATGAAATCCTCTTATTTTTGCCTCTGATGATATCCTCTGATTTTTACCTCTGGTGGAATCCTCTAGTGATATTCTCTAGAGGTATCCTCTGGTGACATCCTCTGGTGACATCCTCTAGTGACATCCTCTGGTGGGATCCTTTGGTGACGTCCTCTGGTGACATCCTCTGGTAGTATACTTCTTCGAAGTCAAATATATTATTCTCATAAAATACTTTTGTTAACATCAAAACTTTAAGTGTAAAACCAACATGGTTGCAACATAAGGTTGCTTCTATATCATGATGGTTATCTTGATATAGGTCTTTTGTAGACCGTTTATAGGTTGGAACTATATTTTACCTTTATTTTGATGTGTCAATGTACTTTGGATTCGAAATTTCTCACCGTACCAAATTTGGATTTAACAACGTTTTTTAATGCATTTAACAACACTTTTAAGCGCTATAGTATGTAGTGATGTTAAAAAATACGACATCGTTTTTAATATGTAAAAAGCGCTGTCATAAGTGATATTTAATAGCGCTTTTTGGAGGAAAAAATGTTATAGCAGTCATTTGACAGCACTTTTCCTAGAAAAGCGTTGTCGAATGTGGTATTTTAAAGTGTTTTTTAAAAAAGCACTGCTGTAGGTACTATTTAATAGATCTTTTTAGCGCTTTTTAAAAAAAAGCGCTATCGTAGGTGTTATTTAATACAATTTTAATAGCATTTTTCTAATAAAAGCACTGTTGTAGGTGTTATTTCAAAGATAAAAGTGATGTCATATGTTAGTCACGCGACAACAATACTCCATTAAAAAAGTGTTGTGATATATTGATGTAATTTTTCCAAATACAAATTTTGTATAAACACAAATTTTGATGTTATTTTCCCATAAATCTTCCCTGTTCATTCAAACTCTATTTACAATTCAAAAAAATAAATACTTAAACAAATGCATATATATATATATATATATAATTTATCGCAACTTCAATAAGAGAATATAAATGTGATGTGCAAATTCTACACTACATTTATTATCAAACTCCATCATTATCTAACTATAATCCCAAAATATATGTCATCAACATCAAGGCTCTCTCAATTTCCAGCAACATCAATCTTTCCAAGATCATCAACAACATAGCAGATTCTAACTTTAACCCTATTGTGACGAAAAATAAAAAATACTAGAATAATTCTCAGTTCACACAAAAATATACAGTAATAGTTTACAATGTGAAACTCACCTAATAACAAATTATATAATTCTCAGTTCGAGCACATACTAACGTCATTCTTCCTTGATTTCAATTAGATCACTTTCAGAGTAACTTGACTTGGAGTTGTCAAAATATTATGTGCGATATAATATTTGAACATAAATAAATAAGTTAGAATTAAATATATAGGTGATTTATATATGAAAATAAAAATCTAATGAAAATAACGTACCATTTCTGGAATTGTATTTTGATTCATAACAACAATCTCCTTCATGGATCTCAAAATATAGTATCCGCAATCTATGTTGTTATCTTGGCAAGGGCGCTATAATTAAAACAAGTATGCCAATATAGTTATGCATTGATTGTAAATGAAATTTTATAGATATATAATTAAGTTCAGTAATAAAAATTTAAAAAGTAATGTGATGTTGGAACTCATGTGATGTTGTTAGACTTATGCTTTGACACTATAGCATCCCCTTGAGCACGAAAAACTTGTAAAACTTTAACAAATACAAATGATTATTTTGTAATGGCCAAACATATTATATATATATATAAGAAATAAATAAATATTAAGTACGTATCTAAGATATTCTTTATTTTTGAGTGAATGTTATAATGACAGTGTAGTGGATCCAAATAATATATAATTTCTGAGGTGGCATTGATGACAAACAACATCCAATGTTGCCTACAACAACAAAAATTTAGTTGCCAACTTTATTTACAACTGATAAGATATCATAAACAAGATATAGAGAAAGAATATTTAATTACCCCAAATTATATGGCACAATAAACAACTTATCATTTTCTTTATTTTCCACAAGTAGATCAACGACATATTTTTTTACTTTAATTGGATCAAGTTGAAGCATGGATAGCTTATGGGGAGATAAGAACAAAAATTTATCTATCAATTAGCATGGAAGCATGGATAGCTTATGGGGAGTAGAACAAAAATTCAAAAACACATCTCTCCATTTTTATGATACGTGTATATGTGTTCTACATATACATTTTTGTTGTTATGTCAAGACACATACCAAATCGAGAAAGGCTTGGATGACTAATTTTAGAAGAAGCTTGTTGAACATTTTCCACGGATCAGCGTTTCCAGTACGGTGGATTTATTTTTAGGCTCAACTTTCTTAACCTTTTCTAAAGCTTTTGCTTGAATATGAAAAAATGTAGTTCAATTTGTTAGGATTTGTAGGAATCTAAAACAATGTGAAACTAAATAAATTAGTGGTTGACTAAATATTTACTGACTATATATGCATATATAATTCAGGAGGAACTCCTAACCCCTTATTAGAAGGATACAAATCATGGAATTGTTATACTGCTTTACAAAACTATCTAAATAAATAACTAATTCTACTAATAAAAGCAACCCGATCAACATTCACTTGTGTCTCCTTAACAAGATGAATAGTAAGGTGAACCATTATATCAAAAAACGAGAGAGGGAAATACATTTCAAGCTCACACAAAGTAACAACAATTACCCTCTGCAATGTCGGTAATTTCTGAGGATCGATCACTTTACTACAAATCTCCCTAAAGAAGAAACATAATTTAGTTATATCTTGTCGAACTTTTTCATATAAAATATAACGTATACATATTGGTAGCAAATGCTCCATTAGAACATGACGATCATGAGTCTTCAAATCTTTTAACTTGAGGTCTTTCATAGAAACTAAATTTCTAATGTTTGAAGAGTATCCTTCTGGAACTTTAACTTCATGAAGAAATTTACATAAACAACTTTCTCCTTTCTAGATAGAGTATGAGCAGCTGGAGGTAGATATAAGTGATTTGCTTTCTATCTGGGACCCAATTCATTTCTTATTCCCATATCGACCAAGTCCAATCATGCAATGATGTCATCCTTAGACTTTCTTGGAACATTGAGTAACATACTAATAACACTTCAAATACATTTTTTCCAATATGTATCACATCGAGAAAATGTCTTAAATACAATGACTTCCCATATGACAATTCAAAGAAAATTGACTTTTTCTTCCACTTAGTTTTGACAAGCTCTCCCGCAAAAGGTTTGTCAAATTTATTAATCAAACCTTATACCTTTTCAAATATTTGATATCCATTCGATGAAAAACGAGCAGTGCCTTCCTCTTATTTTTCATTGAATGCATTTCTCTACCCATGATATTGATGACTAATATGTAAAAATCCATGATGTCCAAGAAAGACATTCTTCTTACAATGTTTCAACCGCATCCAAGTTTTACTCTCTTCACATATAGGACATGCACAATGACCTTTAATGCTATATCCTGATAACTTACTGTATGCTGGAAAATCATTAATTGTGTCGAACAATAGAGCCCTCAAATTGAAACATTCTTTCTTATACCCATCATAAACTTCCACCCATGTCTCTCACATATTTTTTAAATCTTCAATTAAAGGAGTCAAGTATACGTCGATATACTTCCCCGATTGTTTGGGTCTAGAAATTAACAGAGACAACATCATAAACTTATGCCTCATGCATAACCATGGCGGTAGGTTATAAATCAACAAAATCACAGGCCATGTGTTGTGTGAGATGCTATGAAGACCATGTGGATTCTTTCTTAAGCAATTTCGGATACACCTTTAGCAATTCATATTCATTTCAAAATAAAATGCAATCGTTAGGACAAGCATGAATCCTTTCATAGCTCGTGCCTATAGAGCACAAAATTCGTTTACCCTCATAGGTTCGACTGGGATGTTCATTATCATCTGGCGGCATATCTTTTATAAGGGTTTAAAAGTCTGTGAAGCTCTTACCAAACCATCAATTACTCGTTTTTATGTTGTACAACTTTAATATCGCCGACAATCTTGTGAATTTAGTACAACCATTATATAATGGTTTATCTGCATCAGTCAACAAACTCTCAAACATTTTAGGACAATCCTGAAGATCTTCTTCAACTGCTTTTGCAATCTCCTCAACTTGATCCCGCTCATATGTATTTGTTTCAAAATCATTTGATGCATATGTCGCACCATTCTCCAAATTAGTGTTCTCTCTTTTTTTTTCTCACCATGTCTTGTCCAAAACAACAAATGATTTGATTTGGGTATTTCCAATTGATATGCTCCAATGCGATTTCCAAAACAACAATTTAAACAAGGACAAATGATTCGATTTAGGTCTTTTTCATTCTTCACTTCAAACTCTTTCACTCCATTTTCATATTCTTTTGACAATCGATTGGCAGACATCCATTTCCGATCCATTGTTTTGATATCTACCAAACCAAATTAACTATAACAGAAAGTTACTTAAAAGTTCGAACGATGTGTCATTATAATTATTAGATGTTTTTTTGTCTACTTTATCATAAAAGTATAGTTAGGTTAAACAATTTTAGCTCAAAATAATTACATTATCCTAAAGTTAGAAGTTTTAAGAAATATAAACATGGCATCTTTCTGAATAAATGTAAAAAGTAAATTAATTTTAATCTTTTCTAATTTCCATGTGAATGCACCATCATCTTTTCTAATTTGTTGACGTCATAAGTCTAACATGGTTATTTTCATTTCTTCCTTTTTCAACATAAGACCCTATAGCATTTTAGGCATATAATTTAGCTATCTTCCCCTCAGGTTTTTCGTTAGTCTTGTGACTATTAAAACATTTGCAAAAATACTATTTATTTATTTAATAACTAATTTACAAAACTCTAAATTAATTACAAAAACTTTAAATCAGTAACTAATTTACAGAAATGTCATCCTACCAATGCATGCATTAAAATAACTTCGCATACATAAATTAATCAAAAACACACATTTAAATCTATAGAGATAAACCAAAAACACATACATTTATCATACTAACTTTGGTTTGTAATAACTTTCCATATATAAACTTGCACCTAAAGAAGAGATTTAGTAGCAAATGGTGAGAATAAATCTTTTGCAGTATAACAAAAAGGGACTTTCACATATGTAGCTAAATTAATGTACAAATTCGACGTGGAATATCAAATTTCTAACGAGAAGAAAATTAGTGATCAATAAAGAAGAATTCCCTAAGACTAAAAATTTTGATATAGAAGTGTTATATTGTATAAGTTTCTTAAGTATACAAGAGTAACAATAGTACCAGAATCACAACTTGGAATGCAAATAATTGATGCAAAAATCATCAGACAAAGTTCAAGAGACAAATTGCAAAAGCAGGAATAGAAACAAAATCATACAACAAAATGTGAATAACTAAATATGCAGACCCTTGGGTAAACATAAAGAGTTTGTGAACATAGTACCATATGGATATTGGCCAGATACAGAACCAGAGTCATTGTTCCAAAGAACAATGAATTGATAGATTCATCAACGACAAGTTTAATTATTTGCATCATGAATAACCAACTAGCGGCAACAAACCATTGATAAACCTTCCTGTTGTTCTTTAGAAGGCCGACACATGGTCTAAAATTAAATCAGCCAAGACCTCTCAAATGACAATGATGTTTTTGAATATGTATTAAAGTTCAATTCTACAATTGATTTGCTCAATTTTTTATCAAACTAAATATATATGCAAAAAAGTTTTAACCAAGCTTCAAAATTGAAAGTAACCCAGTGAGCATAACAGACTCAATTAATACAAGATTGGCTCATTGAGCTCCAGCAGCAAGGGAGCATAAATTAAGCCAAGTTGAGCCATGAAATTAAGATTGATTTCTTATCAATGGAACACGTGAGATTGAACAAGGCTTGGCTTGAATAGCTGAACTCATTCTAAAACTACTCAAAAAAGTATCTATTCGAACTAGTATATTTTTCTTGGAAAAACTTGTAATCAAAATGTTCTACTAGAGATTTTGGATTAAGAACATTTTTCAAAGTGCAAAGAATCAGAACCAAACATGAACTAAGTTAAATATTTCAGCTTATTGCAATCAAGATTATATCCAAAGGATAAACAAAACACAACAAGAAAGGAGTTACATATTACATATCATAATCCAACACGTCTACATTAAGGTGAGAACTGTCAGGTAATTCCACCAATTAATTAGTAAATAAAATAGTTAGCCAGAAACTGTCAAGTAACTTTGCATACATAAATCAATAAAAAAACACATATAAAGATAAACCAAAAAAGACTAACTTTGCATACATTTAAATAACTAATCAGAAACCTATGAATACATAAATTAACTACAAAGCTCTAAATCAGTAACTAATTTAATAACTAATTCAAAGGAAAAATCCATTATGAATCAATTCATAGCCCTAACTAACTAAGTAACAAAAACCAACAATTATGAATAGATAAACAAGTTTTTAATTCATAACTCAGCAAAATAAACAATTCTGAATCACTATATGAATACCCCTAATTATGTAGCTCTAACAAACTCAGCCAAATAAACAATTACTAATCACTAAACAAGATTATAATTTATAAAAATTGTGAAATAAAAAATTGAAAAAGGAAAAACATGGTTTACCAGTTGAAAGTCTGAATAATAGGCAGCGACAATGGATGAAGGAGTTGTGGCAATCGAGCTAAAGAAATTGTACAGTTATTAAAGTCGATGGATGAAGGAGTTGCGGCAAGATGAAGAAACAGAGTCGAAAAGAGGCAGCGTTGACACCAGGAGATGCGAGAAGGGAGAGTGAGAAACGCGAGGTCGCAGAGAGAGTGAGAGGCGCACACGCAGGGGAGAAACTGATTGAGAAAGGAGGATGGAAGAGAATGAAATATTTTCTTCAAACCCTAAAAGTACATAATAATCACTATATGAATATCCCTAATTATGTAGCTCTAACAAACTCAGCCAAATAAACAATTACTAATCACTAAACAAGATTTTAATTTATAAAAATTTTGAAATAAAAAATTGAAAAAGGAAAAACATGGTTTACCAGTTGAAAGTCTGAATAATAGGCGGCGACAATGGATGAAGGAGTTGTGGCAATCGAGCTAAAGAAATTGTACAGTTATTGAAGTCGATGGATGAAGGAGTTGCGGCAAGATGAAGAAACAGAGTCGAAAAGAGGCAGCGTTGACACCAGGAGATGCGAGAAGGGAGAGTGAGAAACGCAAGGTCGCAAAGAGAGTGAGAGGCGCACACGCAGGGGAGAAGCCGATCGAGAAAGGAGGATGGAAGAGAATGAAATATTTTCTTCAAACCCTAAAACTACATAATAAACTGATTGCAAAGGCGTGAGAGTAGTTTTAGAGAAAGGTTTATGATAAAGGGGGTTTTCTTTTTGTTTAATTAGTTTAAGTTTTTTTTTATTTTAAAAATTTTGTTTAATTTTATTTGGTTTTAGTTTTAATGGGCTAATATAACAACATTTTTTATAAAAACGCTTTTAAACAATCATGTTTAATTAACCCTAGGACAACACTTATAGAAAAAAAACGTTTTAAAATACGTTGTTATTAATAAGTGATCTTATCTATGACAGCGTTTTTTTAAAAAAAAAATGTTTTAAAAGGCGTGCACATAAGACAGAACTTTTTAAAAAAGTGTTGTCTAATACTCCATGTATTTTTAAAATAAAATACAACAACGTTTTTACTTAACAAGTATTATTAAAGGTGCTATAAAATTCATATTTTGGTGTAGTGCCTCTAAACTCATATCTTCTATTATTCTTGTTCTTTGATTATCCCCATCTTATAATACCTCATGACCAATGCAATTTATAATCCTCTGAAATTACTTTTAAAATGTATTTGAATAGAGCTCTAGGATACCTCAATCTACTTTAGTTTACTTCAGAAATTGACAATAATTTGAATCCTTCATGATATCTTATTCAGTTTTTTAAAATTTGCTTAAACTTCAACAATATAATGATATATTAGTTAAGTTTACTTGTCGATCCGAGTTCTAAAAATAGTTTTCTTATTTCCATAAGTGCATTTATTCATATTTAACTCAAATGTTATATTATTTTGCTTTGCATGGGTTATGTGGTGTATATAAATATGGTATGAGTTGTTTGGTCTTGTGAGTGTCTGACAGTATTTCGATGATGATAGGTTGACAATTTGTGCAAGCATTGCATGCTTCTTGGCCCATGTAGAGGATTCTTGTCATTGACTTATAGTAACTCATTAACAAGGTGTTGGGTATGGGAATTTTTAATTCAAATATTAAGACTTTGGATGAAAACTCTTGCCAGTAAATATAAAGTGTGCAGGTAAAGTAGATGAAAAAATAGTTTTTTTAGTTCAAATTGATTCATATAATATTTGTGAACGAACTTTATATATTATTGTTATGCATGCATGTAAAGCCTTCAAACTCTATCCTTGAAGTATCATCTCAACAAAGTTGTTGATGAAACTACATAGAGTTGGTGAACTTAAATTGGAGGATGCAATTGACCAAAGTTGGTGTTGATGTTGTTGGAAAGAGAGAACCCATAGCTGAATAAATTAGAGTCTACAATTGATCAAGCTTATTCTAGGCTGGGAAGCTTTTTACATCAGTATAGTGGCATCGCATTTGTTGACTTATATGTATGATAATAGATATTCGCATATTCTATATATAGCGTTAACATACTTTTGTTGGTTTCTTATTAGGTAATGGTGGTGTTTGATAAAGTTGTATGTAATTTGAGTTTACATTTCAATTACTATAAATTTAATCAAAGGGACAAAATGATCCACTACAACAAAGCATTTGTATACTTACGGAAAATTACCCACAGATCTTAGTTCGTGGGTAAATTATTAATTACCCACGGAAAAACTGTGAGTAAATTTATTATTGCATAAATTTATTATTATTAAGAAGATGCCACGGTTAGTCCGTAGGTAACTTTAAAAATAATCCATGGGTAATGTTAAAAAAAATGCAACTCAACTTAAGTTTTCAAAATATCTTCGTATTTTATTTTTTCACTGACTGTGTGTGGGTAAAGTTAAAGTAAAGTTTTGTTCATTATTTTTTTTTTACAAAAAAAACTATTATATGAAATTGTTTGTTTTCTAATTACCTTAGCCTTAGATACGCGAGCTCATAAACATTGTTCGTTCCTAACCTTAGCCGTCAGAAACGCGAGAAGCAAATATTACCGCCGCCGATTAGAGCTCCGGCCACGGCACCGTCTTCTACTCGAGAAGCAGTCTCGCCACCCTCGGCCCTCTTCTTTCTTCTTCTCCTCTCTCGCCCATCCCTTCTCTTTTCTCTTCTTCTCTCTTGCGCGCCTGCTGCACGTTAAGCGCTGCCTCTAAGACCTTCTCGCGCCTTCGAGATCAGCCTCCACAGTGCTCAAGCAGTGAGAAATAATTGACACACCAAGGTATTTTTCTCAGATTTAGAGTTTTGTGATTTTAGAGTTTTGTGATTTTAGATTTTTTTATGACTATATTTATATTAAATTGGTTGATTGATTATGAAATTAAGACTATTAGTAACACATGTGTTGTGAAATCATTGTTAGGGTTTTTATTTGTTTAAAATTGAGGATTTTGTATTGCTGTTGTCTGTTATTATAGAGTCTGCGTTTTTTGTATGCACAATATATATATTGTTATAAATTTCAATTTGGTAGGATTTTTTTTCGTATAAATTATAATTAGATAATTTCATTGGTCACATTATTTTTTTTTATAGCAAGTTCAGCTTATGGATTCAGCTCATTGTTCTTCTTTGTTGCAAGCCTTATTTTTCTTAGCATTTGTTTGGTTCTTTAACTATGAAAGTGTTGATGGAGCATCCAGTATAGTGAAAATGGGAAATTTTTTTCAAAGGTTGAAGATGCTGTGAACTTCCATATTTACTATGGCCAGACCTTCAAAGTCATTAAAAATGTTGTTGATGGCCAGAGCTATCTTCTTCTTCAGGTTCTTAACTGTTCACATATCTTAAAAAATCATTTCCAACAACTTGGTTTTTGGCTTTTTTTTTTCCTTTGAATTGTTGCTAAGGCTGCCCTTTTATATAACTTAATAGGTCCTTCAGTTTTGTTTTGTTTTGTTTTTGGTTTTAAGGTTCTGATTCTCATGGGAATTAGGTCTTAGTAATGCAAAGTTCGGCTGAGAGCTAAGTAAAGTCTTACCAATAATAGTTTCAATTATAATTCGAACTCAGTTCTCCTAAACGATTTATTCTTAACTGGATCTAATTAACCATTTGAGTCTAATCACTTGTTTTAAACACGTAATAAATAATGAAATAGAAACTTATTTTTAAAAAAGATAATAAAATGGAAATCAAGTGTGGTGAGAAAATTAAGGGTATGCATTAGTAAATTTTTATAAGCTGTTATAATGATTTTATAATTATTAGTTTTGGCTTAATATGACTGTGCTTTTAGTACTTTACATTGACCCCTATGATGAAAGAGTTGATGATATCTTATGTAAATACAAAGAATCTAAATTACAAAGAACGTGATATATTAGTAAGATCAATCTTTGTAGCTGCCCAATTTGTGTTTTCAAAAAATTGATTAGGTACACTAGTGTAACACCCCGACAGACCTGGGATGTCAACCGCTGCTGGCGTCGGCCCTCTATCCTTCTTTCCCGCCTCTGGATCAGGCACCACACCTCCTGCTACCGCAGTAGGAGTCACCACACCTACAGTGGCCTTTGTCTCGACCCCAACTCTCGGACCCTCTGCGTCTGCGAATACTCCGTTCGCCTCTAGTATCAGTCCGGAAGGTACCGAAAAATCAATATGCGCGTGAGTGTGCTCCACAAAAGACACTGCCCCGGCGATCCTGATAGTCCTCACCAATCTCCCCATGTAAGTAGCCCTGTTTGAGACGGGGTCTTACACCCAAGCAGTTGGACTATGGCGATCAAGGAAATCTAACGACATTTGCTTCGTCAGTGTAATCGTCGGTGGTACGGGTTTGGGTATCATCTAAGGGCAAAGCCCAATTTTCCACAATAATGTAAAAGGTCACCAACCGAAATTAACAATTAACAATTAGCAGTTATGTCAAACATAACAAATACATACATGGCATGTTCCAACACTATAACAACAGTAATTACATATGTATACTCACTTATTAAAATGTATAACATCTACATTATTGAGAAACAACGATTTAACATACAAATCATGTTGCAAATCTAAAAACAATCAACAATTACAATAACTCATTAGGAACTTAGAATTTTAAGGTACTTGCACACATCGATTTCCACAGATCAGCTCATATCAATCATGACTCTCAAGTCAACCAACCCAATGCAATGCGTTTATGCCAATGCACATGATTCTGGAATTTCCAGGATGAAAAACATAAAAAAAAACCCTCCACGAGGGGCGTAAATCATAATTGTACCGCCTATCATAGGCCAAAGTACTAATTACCATGGTGCAGTCACATCACAGACTAGCACGATTTACTTGTGTAGCCTATCACAGGCACTACACATAAGTTTAATCCTCGAACGGACATAATGGACCGTCTAATACACGCGGAACAACCCTGTAGCTCATCACGGTCACTACTTAACTTCGTGGCTCATCACGGTCACCACATAACACAAAACCCTCCTCAAAGGGGTGTAAATCGTAATTGTACCGCCTATCACAGGCCAAAGTACTAATTACCAAGGTGCAGTCGCATCACAGACTAGCACGATTTACTTGTGTAGCCTATCACAGGCACTACACATAAGTTAAATCCTCGCATCGATAGAATGGACCATCTAATACACGCTGTAACACCCCGAGTTTTAAACACAGCGATGGTGCATTTTTTTTTTCAATAAATAATTAAAATGAGTTTTCCAAAATTAATGTTAAGGGAATTAAAATAAAATTTTCATCAATTCATTTCAAAAGAAAACACCCGGCATGTGGCCACTAAACAGTATGAGAGTGCGGAAAATACAGCGGAAAAGTCATACATTAATTCCCAAAATAAATTTCATTTCCCAAAACTCAAGACCCTATACAAAAGTCTAACTGATCATGCGCTAAAGCTACAGTAGCACGGATTTCCTCCGCATCCCAAACAAGTCTCCTCTTACTCTGCCGCTCGCCTCGATGTAACCTCCTCCTCCTCATCATACAGAGAGGGGTCGGTCTCCTCAGAAGTCAGATCAATACACAGTCTCGGTCGCTTCGGCAGTGCCGGAATCTCATAACAATCATCGGAGATCTCAGCTGCTACTGGCTTCGGCTCTTCATTCTTCCCTCCTGCCTCAGACTCATGTACATCTCCTCCAATCACCGGGTTGGGAGTCACCACTCCCACGGTGGCCTCCGTCTCAACCCCTCTAACTGACTCCTCAGCATCATCGAAAATTCCATGCGCCTCCAATACCAAACGGGAAGGCACAGGAAAATCTATACTCGTATGAGTGCGCTCCACGAAATCCTCTACGTCGTCGGTCCTGCACGTTCTCTCCAACCACCCCGTGTAAGTCGCCTTGCTTGAGATGGGGTCAAATACCCAAGCAGTGCGCGAATAGCGATCAAGGAAGTCTAACGACGTTTCCGTCGTTCGGGTACCCATGGGTGGCATGGGTTTGGGGGGCATCTGAGGGCAAAGCCCAATTTCCACAATATAATAGCAAGGGTCACCGACCGAAATTAACAAATAATCACATAGCATGCATCTCACAGTAAAAATTATATACATGGTATAACATATGACGATGAGGAAAATAATAATGCTCATTTGAAATTTAATGACATATATGCCTTTTCAAACACAGTAGCCAATTATTATGAAATATGTGATAAGTACAAACAACACCTCATCAAATCACAATCATTAAATCAGAAATTTAGATTCTGTACAGCACTCACACACATCAATTTCCAACCATTCATCATATAATCAAACGTGACCCACCGGTCAATCCCTCAATGCAATATGTATATGCTTATGTATACAATTTTCTTGGAATCACCAAGGTGCAGTCGCTCAGCAGACCAGCACAATATGTTTGACTTTAACGGCCCTCAAGACCAAGGTGCAATCGCTCATCAGATCAGCACCTAGCGCAGTCGCTCAACAAACCAGCACTCGTGCAGTCACTCAACAAACCAGCACGTTTGACATATACCAAGGTACAATCGCTCAACAGATCAGTACCTAGTGCAGTCGCACAACAGACCAGCACTCGTGCAATCGCTCAACAGATCAGCACGTGGCTGCGCATTTTAGGGTACAGACGCTCAACAGTCCAGTACCAGTGCAGTCGCTCAATAGACCAGCACCTATATACCAAAGTACAATCACTCAACAGATCAGTACTTAGTGTAGTCGCTCAACAGACTAGCACTCGTGCAATCGCTCAACAGATCAGCACGTGGTTGCGCATTACTCTGTGGCCCATCGCAGGTACCACTTGACTATGCAATGCATGAATATGCACTTTTTCACTTCTCTAGAAACAGTATGCAAAATCAGAAAATTCATGTCTTTCCATCATGTTTAAAATATCTCAGCATAAACAGGATTATCATCATCACAAACATGACTAAACAGCCAAGTATTCATTAACATTTTGAAATGTTTTCCCAAACTCTTAAAATTCATACACAGTGTTTAAAATTGGGATTTCTGGAATTTTACGAGTCTGTATTCGAATACAGCTTCTCTGTATTCGAATATAGAAGCCAAAAAAACGGTGCAGAATTACACTCTGTATTCGAATACAGCCCTCTGGTATTCGAATACAGAGGCAGTCTCAGTGGACAAAACAACATCTTTCACTACATCAGTAAAGTCTCAAAAACTTCATCACCACCACTTCAAAATATCACCAAAAGTTCCATTTTAATTCACCACAACATTCTCAATATTCCCCAAACACTCATGGTTTACAAAACACTCTTGAAAACTTGGAATTTCTGAAAACTTGAATCTGTATTCGAATACAGACCCCTTGTATTCGAATACAGAAGCATGAAACTGCAATTTTAACATTCTGTATTCGAATACAGCATGCCTGTAGTCGAATACAGAAGACAAAACCTTGAAAAATTCAACATTTTCTCCCAGATCATTAAAGGTTTTCAATACTTCATCCTCTCCTCTTTAAAATATTTCAAGAACTCCATTTAAAATAACTTTAACTATTCTTAAGGTTTCTCAATACTTTAAAATTCACAAGGTAGAGTTTAAAACTTGATTTTTTGGAAAATACGAATCTGTATTCGAATACAGCTTCCTTGTATTTGAATACAGAAGCTAAAATCTGAGCTTCAGGAAATACACGAATCTGTATTCGAATACATATCCATTGTATTCGAATACAGAAGCTGAAACTAGTGGAAATCTGCATTCTGTATTCGAATACAACATTCTTGTAGCCGAATACAGATGCAAATACAGTGTTAAAATCCCACTTCTGTATTCGAATACGACCATGTCGTAGTCGAATACAGATAATAAGTCAGAAGAAAAAATCCTTCCTCTATATTCGAATACAGGGGCTCGTATTCGAATACAAGTTTGAAAACTTAAGTAAAACAGAAACTTGACAGGTTGTAGTCGAATACACACATGTTGTATTCGAATACACCTTCGAAAACCTGTGAAATTTTCCTGAGATTTCAACCCTTTTCAAACTGTTTTCTTTTAAAAACAAACAGCCAAACATTAAAACAGATTCATCACTTTTTCCAGACAATACTTTCCTCATTAAAAATCCCTTTTTTTTAAAATCATCAACATCACCAGAATCATTCACAACAGAAACAGAATCAGAATCATTAACACCAAATCATCCAGAAACAGAAACAGAATGATCAATCATCATAATCATCCATATTTTCAAACCATTAGAACATCATGCAAGCATTTCAGCTTTCTCAAGATCAGAATAACATGCAAGCATTTCAGCTTTTCTCAACATCAAAATAACATGCAAGCATCACAGAGCAGCAAAACACCAACATAATGCATTTTTGCATTTCAAAACTATTTTCAAAACAGTTTTATGAACATGCATTTTAATCATGTTTAAAATAACATACAAGACATTTTCCACTTTCCCACATAAACAACACAACTTTAGTGCATTCAGCCCAAACAGCAATCATCACAGAGCTTTTAAAATATAAAAAAAAATGCATTTTTCATTTTCTTTCAAGCAACAGGCAAACCAGTTTCTTTTTGTTCAAAACAGAAATGAAAACACCAGTAATGCCATGATAGTTATGCACTTACAGCCCTAATGCAACTAGAAAGTGGAAGGTGCCCTTACCCTTGTTGCGTGTTCTGCTACTTCTCTCGTTTCTGCTGTCGTTCCCGTTTTCGCGCCAAAAATCGGTGAAACTGTAGCCTGCGTTTGTTGCTACGAAACTGGGTTCTTTAGCTCTGTAATGGTATGGGGAATAACTTTTGTACTGGGGTTTTGGTGTTTCAGTGCTTGGATGTCCAAGTAATGGCACTTTGAAGAGTTCCCTCTTTTCTTCTTTGTAATCGTGACTGGAAATGGAGGAAGGCAGAAAACAGCAAACAGAATGGGAGGAAAGAGTGCAATTACATGCAGCACTGTTACATGCAGTATGGCCAGTGAGGAAGGAGGGATTGTGTTCTGATTTCACCATCCTTCTCACTCCTATTTATAAGCTTTTATGGTGCCACCTCACCCAAAAATAATGTTAAAATAATGTTGAATGCTTCAGCACTTAATTGTCTTGCAATTGGCCACTAATCATCAATTAACTGCCTGATTAATTTAATTACTCGTAATTAAATTAATTTAATCTTCATCCAATAATTTAATCTTCTATTGTCATCCTTTCTAGCATTGCAACAAAAATTTCACGCAGTACCGTGTTCACGTTTCAAAGCAAACATGAGACAAATACTTTTGTTATGTTCAGTACCTCATTTTTTTATTGTAAATCATGAAAACCCTAAAAGAAACATCAGATTACATCCATATATATACTCATCCCAATTTAAATGAGAAAGACTGTGATTAAAGTTCTAATCCAAAAAGGAATTAGATTCCCTACTAATATTATTACCATACACAGGAGAATACAGTAAAATCAAACAAGCGCATTTAATCATTATTCATTAATAAATAGTGACCTAAATCACCTAATAAGACCTAAATAGCATAAAATTGAAGTCTTAGAAAGTTGAACCCTTAATTAGGACAACATAAAGTTACCTAACGAAAATTAAACATCATAGCCTCCTAAACTTGCGAAAAGGGAAGTTATTGGCCTCATTAAGGTTCCAACAGGATCTCTACAAGACATACAGACAATTGAGAGCTACAACTAGCTTTTGAACAATATAAAAGTTGTGCAGTTAGATTAACTCATTTCACTCCATGGAAAGATCATTTTAGTAAAATGCAAATAGAGAGAGCTTTTTTGCTGAAAATGAATGAAAAGAAATGTGCTAGTTCTTCAAATGTTCGGAACAGAATTATCAATACCACATCTTCAATTGAACCCAGAACCAAAGTAGCCAGAGCATAGCTAAAGATTACTTAGGCACTAAATGGTTGGTTTCTTGAAAGTTGATGTAGGATCCATCACTCTAATTTATTTTTTATATTAAAAGCAAGACTAATGCATTCATAAGAGATGCATGTTGTCCATTTGAAATTTGAATAAATAATGATTTCAAAATTTATTTTATATTATTTTTATTATGCCTACTGATATCAATTCATATTGTAGAGCACATAAAATGAAACTTGTACGTAACACTTTATGAAGGACCACAGTTAAACCAGAGAGGTAAGTATATAATACAACTAGTGTTTGCATTGATAATCTACATCCAACACTGAATGTTCGGTAAAATAATTTAGTGGAAGAACTTGCTAGCAAACAATGTCCCTCAAATTATATAATCAGACAACTTTAAATTGAACTTTTCAATCCTTTCTGTCAAAGAAAAAAAATCAAGGCTCAATGTTAATGAAACACGGAAATACATTGTATCGATACATGCAACTAAACAGAATTCAATCACATATTATTGCAGCAACATAATGAAAGAAATTAAAAGCTATGAGCAAATAATCCTCACCATAACACAATCACAACTTCTTTAACCACAAAACACATAACATCATCAACACAACATAAATGATTTCTTGCTCAACAACAACAACAGAAAACAATATCTCAGCAAAAATTGTATCTAGATCATCAACAACAACAATGACAGTTTTATTGTCAAAACATAACATCACGTTTTTAACATACATAACACAATAATCATCCATCAAACATGCATTTAAAGTCCCTTCATGCAATCTAAAAAGTTGGAAGGAGCCCCTTACCTTCGTTACCCTTTCTCGATCGTTTTCGTAACCGCGGCCAAAACCGGCGAAACTCCCGCTCGCGTCGTCGCTACTGAAGTTGGTTCTCTAGCACCGTAATGATGAGAGAAGTAACTTTCCCTCTTGACACTCTTCGATTTGAGGCTTGGATTTTGAAGTAATCTAAGATTTGAGTATCGTTTTTTTGTTTTTTTAACACAACAAAAGAAAAGAAGAAGAAGGCGAGGCAGGTAGGAGGAATTGCTTTTCCTTTCTGTTTCAGTTTTTCTTTTCTTTCCTCTCACGCGTGTGTGTGTGTGTGTGTGTATATATATATATATATGCATCTTTACTTTACCAACTATATATATATTATATTGAAACTAATTCATAAATATCTAAATACCCTCACATACATTACTTCACTCACATCTCAATCTCTTTGATAAAATATCTACTTTCGTCGCAAATCTATTGCCCGATAATATACCCGGTATTAAATTTCTCGTAATATAATTAAATTATTTTTTGGCAAAAAATTTTAGTCAATCTCAAAATATATATATATATATATATATATAAAGATAAACATATATTAAACGTATTACAAATATACCAAAAATATATTTAATATTTAATTCATAAATTAATTTAAAATTAAGGGTCTTACAAGTAGCTTCCTTTATTAGCAAAGTTATCTGTAATCAAACAATAGAGAAATTTGGTTCTTCCTAGTGGCAATGTATTCACACACCTTAAGATTTCAAAATCTTAACTATTGTTTCGGTGAAAATCTGGTTAGAAAATGAAAAGCGTTAAAATAGTAAATTGTGCCTAAAGAAAATAGATAAATAAGCACACAAAAAGTCAAAAACACTGATAAATTATGGATTTCAGTCAATTGTGTCTACGTCTTCGATATCAGAGTGGTTATTGTAGTTTTTTTTATGCAATGTTTAAGGTTATAGAGTATAAATTTTGCATGTTTGCTAAATTTTTCCTGCTAAGTTGTTTTTCTAGCTAACTTATATTTCCTCGATCAATTTCTCTGATTGGCAGAATAACTCAAGGATTGCATCAAGGACTAAATATTGCACTTCAAGAATCAAATCATTTGTCATACCATTGTCAAACTTCTCTGTTGATACATATTCTTTTCCTGGTATTCCATGCATAACTAGTTCAATATTGTTCCAATGCTAAAACTAATGATTTGGCATTTCAAATTTATAGCCATTCTCTTGGATCATAAGCTTTGACAGTGTGTTATTAAGTTATTATGGACCTGCAATTTAATACATTAATTATTTCTTTCACCTTTGTTGTGGCTAACATTTTCATGTTTCCTTGTTTACAGTTAACAACTTCACTGTATCTCCTTTTTTGACCTTATATGTGTGTGTATTGGGATTGATCCATTTGAGTTTTTCTTTCTGAAATGATGGACTTTGCAGTCTATAAGTTTGTCCATTATGATTGTGCATTCTCACTACATTGATCTCATTTTTTCCCCTAAACATTTTCAGAAATTGTCCCATCGATTTGAAGGAAGCAATTGCCAGTGTAATATTTGCAACTCCAAGATGTTCAGACATACCTGAGCTCATGGATGTGAAGAAGCATATTGTGTCAAAGTATGGAAAAGAATTTGTTTCAGCAGCTGTTGAATTACGCCCTGACTGTGGTGTAAATCGCCTGGCATGTTTCTCTACATGCTCAATGTTGAACAGGATCATGTCAAAGATCATTTTGTGCCTGTTTTTCTAATTTAATGTTGCCTTTGCAGTTGGTTGAGAAATTGTCTGCCAAAAGCACCCGATGGTCCATCCAAAATAAAAATACTGGCTGCAATAGCTGAGGAGCATAATATTAAATGGGAACCAAAGTCATTTGGAGAAATTGATGCAAAACCTTCTCAAGACTTGTTGGTAGGTTTTGTTTATTCTGGATTTTCTTATAGTTTATTTTGATAAAGAAAGTTGTTACTCTAGTTTTTTATTTTGACACTACTTTTATGTTAAGGCTGGGCCAAGCACTCTTGAGAAGGCTGCTTATGTGGAACCTTTTCAAGTCCATGTTCCACCACCTGTTCATGATGAAAAGGGTCCTCCGGATTCACGTGCTACCTCACAACTTAAACCAATGCATGATGCATATACAAATTCAAATGAGCAGAGTGCAAGTGGTGCTGCTAGAAAGGCTAGTGGCAATAACTCCACAATATCAAGCAAGCCTAATCAATGACTGATAACTAATCTCTGTTGGAGAACCTGGTTGGCCGCCTTTAGTGGAGTCTCTTCTCCCAACCACACTTTTCCCATCCTAGCCCGAGACCATGCTTAAGAGATCTAGAGCCACTATTTGTTGTGCTTCAATTGTTGTATTTACATGGCATTGTCAAAACATGAACCTATAATTTATCCCGCTTAGGCTTTGATTGAGTGTCTTCGTAGCTTGTAAAATTTAAGGTGTGTTTGGAAGAGCTTATTTATAGTTTAGTTGGACTTATCTTATAACATAAGTCCTTCTAGAAGTGTTTGAATAACTTACAAAACCAGCTTATGACATGTCTATAAATTGTTTTCAGCTTATTTCAATAAACTTCTCATGATAGCTTATGAAAACATAAGCCCTTATATGAGAAACATGGACAGAAAAGTGGTACAATATTTAAGACGCATATTAATTTATATACTATAGGTTGGAGATTTTCTGTGCTTGAAATCCTTAATGATTGATTTGATGTATAAAATTTGATAGAGAGCAGAATGGATCAAATTCATGGGAGCTTTTGCAAATGTTGAAGCTAGAGCCAATCAAATCTATAATAGAGTAAGAGAGTCCATGGCATATAAATAAATTAAATTACTATACTATATGGAACATTGTTTAAGTAACTTTTACCATGTTATGTAATGTAACCTCGAAACTATATGTTCTTCTTGTAATTTATGTTACTAACACATTAATGGCTTATTATTTACCCACGGACATGTCATAGATAAAATTTTAAATATCAATTATAAATTAGTATAATAATTTACGGATTGTCTGTGGGTAATGTTACTTGTGACTTTTCCTCGGTAAGTATATGCGTTTTTTCCGACGAAAAATCTATGGGTAACTTAACCCACGAAAAATCAGTGAGTCATACTACCCACGGACATTCCTTAAGTAACTGTATCCCACTGATTGTCCGTGGGTAAATATTTACCTACGAGCGATATAGCTACGAACCCGTGTCCGTAGGTAATTTTACGTTACCTACGGACTTTCCGTGGGTAAAGATAAAATATGTCGTAGGTAACAATAATTTGTCTTGTAGTGTGATAGAATTTAGAATGGAAAAAAAAAGTATATTATTTCATATCAGAGCAGTAGCTCTTACAATGATGAGATTTGGATATGATGCAGAAAAAAAAAAACTAAACCAGAGTTTTAATAATTTAACCAAAGAAAGAATTCCCCTAATTATTTCTTACAATATTTTTCGAACCCCACTTCCCCTTTCCTTATTCTTATAATGTAAAAGAAGAGAGGTTATTCATTCATCCTTCTAGAAATAGGATGTCTTTCCCACTTCCTTTCCCACTTCCCCTTCTATTCCCTCCATTCATCCTTCTAGAAACTAAATGTGTGTGAGGCATGTGACTTGGGTGAGTAGGGTTTAATCTTTGGGTCCTCATTCCTCTTAATTTGCAATGTTTTATCACAAAACCTCTTTCAATTTTTGGAAAAAAAGAGAAATATTTTTTGAAAAAAGATCATCAACATTGATTGTTTATTAAAAATTGTTGTAAAAGACAGTATTTGAAAAATAGAACATCGACATGTGACAATGCTTTTAAAAAAAAAATTGTTATATGAACAAAGCTTAAGACAACCTTTTTTTAATTGAATGTTGTTAGAACTGGTATGTTAAAATTGAATGTAAAACTAAAGAAACTTAAGAATTGTATTATTGAAACTGAGAAAGATGAATAGAGTAGCAGTTACATAGAAACCAACTGAATTGCCCTGCAATTCAGTCCCAACGAATTAACTCTCTAACTACCTACCAACTGAATACTCATCTTCTGACTCTCTAACTGCCTACCAACTGAATACTCAGCTTCTGTTATTTATACTAGCCAATTAGTTAGGATTTACAACTAGCACAGCTCAGCAATTAACAGAAATAACAACATAGAAATTAGGCTTAGTTCCTTCTCTCATACACCTTCCTAATAGGAAGCCTTGCTTAACTAGAAATCCTATCAATACCCCCCCTAAAAGAACTACCTTGTCCTCAAGGGGAAAGTTTCTACCTCATGAGACTCAGTATCATTGTCGTCCTCCTCATCTTCCTCTAAAATAATCATACTAAACTGCTTATTCTTGCATTTATGTTCTCTATGGTAGGGCTCATTGTAAGACCCTTAAATTTAAAATTTAATTATGGAATTAATATTAAGTGTATTTTGGGGATATTTGTAAAATATTTAATATATGTATGTTTTGAGTAAATATATATGTATAAATATTTATTTTGGAAGATTATTGGATGAAGAATAAATTAATTTAATTACGAGTAATTAAATTAACGGACAGTTAATTAAGGGATTATCGGCTAATTGCGACGAGACTGCTTAAGTGCTGAGGATCAGACAAGTGTCAGGTGAGGTGGCACCCACACAAGCCTATATATAGGAGTGAGAAGGATGGTGAAATCAGAACACCATTCCTCCTCCCTTACTGCCCATACTGCATGTAACAGTATCCCTTCCCTCCCATTCTGTTTCTGTTCTAGTCCGTTCAAAAGAAAAAAAAGAGGGAGTTCCTCAAAGGTGACATTAATTAGAAATCTAAGCACCAAACCAGAAAACCCCCAGTACAATAGTTGTTCCCCTCATCATTCCGGAGCTAGAGAACCCAGTTTCGTAGCAGCAAACGCATACGGGAGTTTCACCGCTTTTTGACGCGTAAACGGGAACGAAAACAGAAACGCGAGCAGTAGCAGAAACACAACAAGGGTAAGGGCACCTTCCACTTTCTAGTTGCATTAGGGCTGTATTACTGGTGTTTTCATTATTGTTTTTGAAGGAAAACTGTTTTGCCTGTTGATTGAAAGAAATGAAAAAAAATGCATTCTGTGATGTTTTAAAAATTCTGTGATGATTGTTGTTTGGGCAGAATGCACTAAAGTTGTTTTGTTTATGTGGGAAAGTGGAAAAATGTCTTGCATGTTATTTTGAATATGATTAAAATGCATGTTCATAAAACTGTTTTGAAAGTTGTTTTAAAATGCGAAAATGCATTCTGTTGGTGTTTTACTGCTATGTGATTCTTGCTGTTTGGCTAAATGTGTTAATGTCGTTCTCATGGTTTGAGAAAGCTAAAATGCTTTGCATGTTGTTCTGTTTGTGTGAGAAAGCTGGAAATGATTTGCATTTGTTTTGAGAAATGATCAGAATGTAAATGGTTAAAAATGTCGTATTCGAATACACCTTCGAAAACCAGTGAAATTTTCCTAAGAGTTCAACACATTTCAAACTGTTTCTTTTGAAAAATCAGCACAACCCCAAAACAGTTTTATCACTCTTTTAAACCACAAAACTCAGACTTTTACATCCAACCAGATTTTCCAGAAGAAAACACTTTCATCAGTTTTAAACCCTTTTTATTTTGAAATCATCAGCAACACCAGATTTTCATTAACAGAACAGCATGCAAGCATTTCAGCTTTCTCAAATCATCAGAACATCATGCAAGCATTTCAGCTTTTTCAAACATCAGAACAACATGCAAAGCATTCAGCTTTTCTCAAAAATCAGAACAACATGCAAAGCATTTCAGCTTTCTCAAACATCAGAACAACATTAACACATTCAGTCAAACAGCAAGCATCACATAGCAGCAAAACACCAACAAAAAGCATTTTTTGCATTTTAAAACCATTTTCAATACAGTTTTATGAAATGCATTTTAATCATATTTAAAATAACATGCAAGACACTTTTCCACTTTCCCATATAAACAACACAACTTTAGTGCATTCAGCCCAAACAGCAATCATCACAGAGCTTTTAAAACATCAAAAATGCATTTTTCATTTCTTTCAAGCAACAGGCAAACCAGTTTCTTTTTGTTCAAAACAGTAATGAAAACACCAGTAATGCCATGATAGTTATGCACTTACAGCCCTAATGCAACCAAAAAGTGGAAGGTGCCCTTACCCTTGCTACGTGTCTGCTAATTCTCACGTTTCTGTTTTCGTTCCCATTTACGCGCCAAAATTCGGTGAAACTGCTGCCTGAGTTTGCTGCTACGAAACTGAGTTCTCTAGCTCCGTAATGATGTGGGGAACAACTTTAGTATTGGGGGTTTTCTGGTTTGGTGCTTGTATTTCCAATTGATGGCACTTTTGAGGAACTCCCTCTTTTGTATTTTGAAATCGTGAACTGGAAACAGATTTCAGAATGGGAAGGGAGGGTACTGTTACAAGCAGCACTGTTACATGCAGAATGGGGAGGTATGGAGTTCTGATTTTGCTCTGCCTCCTCACGTGTATTTATAGAGTTACTTAGGTGCCACCTCATAAAAAATAATGTTAAAATATTGATGGGTCCTCCAGCACTTAAACGTTTTGCAATTAGCCGCTAATCTTTAATTAACGGTCCGATTAATTTAATTACTCGAAATTCAATTAATTTAATCTTCAACCAATAATTTTAATTCATCTTCCAAAATAAATATTTTTATATATATATATTCACTCAAAACATACATATATTAAATATTTTACAAATATCCCAAAAATACCCTTAATATTAATTCCAAAATTAATATTAAATTTAAGGGTCTTACAGTCACAATCTTAGTGTAAGAACTAGCCTTAGAAATAGTGGTTGGCTTACTGAAAGTGTTGGTTCCTTTCTTAGTCCAAACCATATTCTTCTCCTCGATCAAAGCTCCAACATATTTCTCAAATTCCTCCACAAATTTTACCACCGTCCCTGTTTGTTTGAGTGCCAGCAACAACTCAAAGGGATTTTGTACCATTGAAGGTTGAAACATGCGAACCACCACCAGCTTGAACTCGCCCAAGTTGGTTCAAGACTGCACTTAGCCCACTAGTGATACCAGTTTAGTTCTCTCCTCCTCAGGAACACTTCGTAACTCGAAGTATTGTTCCAAATGGTGCGTCCAACCGTACACATCGTCGCTTGAGAAAATCAGGATCTCCAGCTTCCTCCACCGGTCGCCTCAACGTGGTCACCCAGGGATCTACCACTGCCGCTGCTGATCTCCGCTTCTTCCCTGGGAACATTTTCGCCGCCGTTGGAATCAATCTTGCATGCGAGTGCAGCCAATTGATCCTCCGTATGTTTGGCGCGCGCCTCCGCCAACTCCAGTCGTGTGCGCCATTCATCGCGCTCCTGCTCCCAATCAGTCGAATCTCTCACCATGTTTCTTGTCTTCATGCAATGTTCAGTAGAAGGAAGCAAAAATAGGGCACCAGATCGGTGCTCTGATACCAGTGTTAGAACTAGTATGTTAGAACTGAATGTAAAACTGAAGAAACTCAAGAATTGTATTTTTGAAACTGAGAAAGATGAATAAAGTAGCAGTTACAGAGAAACTAACTAAATTGCCCTGCAATTCAGTCTCAACCAATTAACTCTCTAACTGCCTACCAACTGAATACTCAGCTTCTTTATTTATACTAGCCATCCTAACTAATTCAGTTAGGATTTATAGCTGGCACAGCTCAGCAATTAACAAAAATAACAACATAGAAATTAGGCTTGGTTCCTTCTCTCATACACCTTCCTAACAGGAAGCCTTGGTTGACTAGCAATCCTATCAAATGTTATTCTCAGCTGACATATGACTGCGCTTTTATGAAAAAGCCCTATAAAATCACATAATATAACAATTTTTTTCATAAAAAGCTCTATTAAATATCACTTGTAAGAGCATTTTTCAGGAAAAAAAACGCTGTAAAGGCACAGAGAAACATTGTTGTATGTCAATATTTAAATGCGCTTATGCAAAAAAAAAACACTATTAAATAACACCTACGTCAATATTTTTTATATTTTAAAAACATTATATCTTTTAACAACATTACATAGTATAGTATTTAAAAACGCTGTTAAATGTATTAAAAAAAACATTGTTAAAGCTTTTATTGGTGTAGTGTTAGAAATGTAGTGTTAAAAACATTATATCTTTTAACAACATTATATACTATAGTATTTAAAAGCGTTGTTAAATGTATTAAAAAAACATTGTTAAAGCTTTTATTGGTATAGTGTTAGAAATTTGGTAAAGAATCTATGAAGCAGTTAATAAAGTTGAAAGGATACATACATGGCATGCCCAACAAGGACTAGCTGTTGCAACACATAGTCTATAAATAAGAATTTTATTTTAGTTTTTTGGAGGCATACAATTCATTCAAAAAATCACCTAAAAGATGTACACATTTACCATGTTAGGATTCTCAATCTGCTTGACTTTTCAAATGCTAATGTATGTTCATATTCTTAGTTAATTCGATTATTTCTATCTTATGACTTTACTTTTCTTGTTTATTATTTTGCAATTCTGGCTTTGGTATTTAAAACTAATGAATTGATTCCATAAACCTATTCACTTAGATCCCGTAAGAATCTAACTTGAGTCCTAGATTAATCATCGAATTCATTTGTTGAGGTTTCAAATATAGTTTTAAACTTTAAGATAAAATGAAAAGAAATGTGTATTTATAAAATAACATAAATATCCTTAAGCAAAAAATTTGATATAATCAAAAGAAAAATTAATGAAAACATAGAACATATAAAGAGAATAAAAATATAATATTTATAATGTATTAAATAATTTTTTTAATATATTTATTCTCATTATTTTTATTTTTTTTTTATTTTATATCTTTTTTATTTATTGTATTATCATATCTATTTTTTAAAGGACATTTATGTCATTTTATAAAGATACATATTTTTTCTAACATAATTTCTTCTTATTTTCTCTTATAACTTGCCCTGATTTAATTTTCTAAGAGACTAAAAATTAACTTTTTTTCGTAGGGACTAAATTGGGTCTCAAGATTTTTCTCAAGAACTAAATTGAATTTTTACTCTTGTTTATAATTATATAGCTTGACTATGAACAATTATAGAATATAATAATTTAACCTTAGTAGTCACAGCTACTACAAAAATAGTTAGGTCTTTCTTCTTCTTCCATTGCAAAGGGATAGTTTATGACCAATTTTTTATCCGAAATCACTTCTCCAAGTCGTTTTCTTTGCTTAGTTTATCTAAATAAGTGGTTTCCACACAGAGTTACTTTTTGTTTCGTATTTTTTTGTGATTTCATAGCTTTAGTGTGACGTTGTTTTGTTCGCCATCTTGATGCGGTGCTTTTTTGTTTTCCCGTCTTGTTACGGTGTTCGTTTGGTTCAGATTAACAAAGTAACTTTGATTAATTACAAATTTTAATCAATGACTTTGACGTCGTCAATGTCTCAGATCTGGTAACATGGGGGTTCTGAACACTTGAATTTTGTTATATTTGTAGGTTTGTAGTCAATTTGTGCTATTTTTCCGTTTTGAGCTATTGATCTGGATATTGTGAGTTTGTTCGCAAATTTATCTTTGTTATTTTTAGAGAATTTGTATTGTATTGATATATTTTCAATTTGAATAAATAAATATCCTTATTTTCCAAAAAAAAATTATATAACTTGACCGACTAACCTTTGTTGATGGAATGTAATTTTGTTTTTTTTTTTAAAATTAGAGTACAAATGCATCACATGATAAAATTGACATCTCAACAATGTTAACATCGCAAAACTACCACTTATCATTTATAGCACCCTAATAAATATATTAAAAAAAAAGTAAAACAAATATCTATGAATTAAAAAAGAATGTAACTTTACTAACCTATTGCTAAAAAAGTTATAAAGGTATGCTATGTATGTATGAATATGTGCTTATATTAGTTTTAGAGTTCTTGCAGTGATGTATTAATCTAATCATCAAAACCTCGAGTTAACAAAATCTATGATGGAGAAAATAAATATTCTCACATGTAATTAAGGTATTTTCTCTAGTACCAACGATAAAAAGTTTAAAATATTCGTCGAGTATGAAACAAAAATTTTAGAAAGTAGCACTTTTGGTGGGTTTGGAAAGCTCACGTGGTCAATTGATCATCATGTGAAAGCATTTTGTTCTTTTACCAATTTGCAAGTAACTTTATGAGCATATAAAGACAAAGCTTTTTGAACATTTGGAAGGGGTGTCTTTGTCCAAAGTGGGCAACGTTCAATGAATGGAATAACTCGAGTGTAAAATGAAATCTAACAAAACGTGATTAGATTCCCAAACTATATAGCATGTGTTTCTGGTTTTCTTCAACGGGACCTCTCGACTCTTTCAAATTTTCCAAATTTTTCCAAGAGAAGTTGAAGACATAATGAAGTAATTAACATTTATGTAGAATAAAGCTGAAGGAAATCAGAGACATTGAGTATTTTGTTTCTGTACGGCTAAAGACAACAAGAATCTCGATCTCGATAGATTATGTGCGACTTTGTAGCCAAAATTGTACGGCCCAAATATAATAGAATCAATATTCACTTTAGTAAATGAACAAATCATGACATCCGAAAATAAACCATCGATTTACTCTTTGAAGTATTACTAAAAGTATTTAAACTATTATTCAATCTAATTATTTAGTCTCGGTTGAAAATAATAATAAAAATCATAGACTTAACTGGTGTGAATTGAAAAAAAGAAGTTAGACAAAATAAAATCAAAATATTCTGATCATAGACTCAATTTAGTATCCAAAAAATAAAATAAAAATATTTTGATCATTTTCATTTAATCATTAAACTAAGACAATACATAAATATAGCCTCTAAAGTATGATGAACAACAACAATTTGGACATTCAATTAAACAAATAACAAGGAAGAAGCAAATTTTATCTTGAGGAAGATACCGAATGTAAATTCCACTTCTTAGCATATTCATTCCTCTATTAATATTATCAGAGATAGTGGAAATGACATGTCTAAACCTCAACCAACTAAACATCCATCCACCCTTGCACCCTTAAATAAAACAATCACACATACCTTTATTGTTTTATTCATATCTGATTCAGATACAAACAACTTAGATGAGATTTAAGGCAACCAGAGCAAAAAGTTTTGCTACCCTTATATATAGATTAAATTTTTATCCCCTTTGAAGGTACTGGAAAACACAAGAAATGAGGGGTTTGAATTGTATTATTCGTTTCTGAGAGCTACTTCAATTTATTTTAGAAAATTGTTCTTTATCAAAACATTCAACTTACTTTTACAACACAAGTTTAGATAGAATAAGCATGAATCATAAAGAACTGAGATGCTAGAAATAGAAGATGATAAAGGAGACACAAATATTTTTATACTAGTTCACAACAAACACTTACTACATCTAGTCCTCCCCTTACAGAGATTTTTCATCAGTACAGTCGATGACTTAATCCATTATTTCCATAAATAGCATACAAGTATTCTTTACTCTGCCTCTTCAGGCTTTGAGTATTTTTCTCTAACTTCTCCAGGTTTTCATCCCTAGAATCATCTTCAACTTTATAGCTTCCTGCTTGAGGTTCATGAGAGTGATTATACCTTTTCAAGTACCTCTTAAGGGTGAGAGGGTTGTTGCTACTATTAGGCTGATTTACATCAGTTGTAATTTGTATCTGATTTGACACAGTTTATTTCTAGTATTCTAACTCTCAATGAGAGGATGTTACAGACTAAGTCCTATATCAGTACAAGTGTGTGATAACACTTTGACTTATTTACATCAACTCTAATAACTCTCTATTGAGAGGATAATTTATTCACTCTTTTCGTTTGATGTGTTCTTAGCTTTTTCATATTTTATTCTTAACACATAGCATTTTTCATTTTTTCTCTCACTTATTTTTTGGACTGAGTAAGTTATTCTTAAATACAGATATGAAATGTTCGTTGAAAATATTACCATTGGAAATCTCCAATCACCATTTCAGGCAGATCAGTCTTTAATATGTATCCATATATATCTCTGTGAATGATTTTGTGTATTTTAGTATTGAGGATAGGGAAGCAGAGAATACTATGATTAGATCATATCTTAAATACTTTCAGACAAGTAGGAGATTCAGGATGTTCATCAGACGATGCGTAAATGCTTTGTCTTCTTTGAAGCATTGACTTTCATCAGAAGATAGTCAGACGATCAGACATTTGATGTGATTATCAAAGGCGGAGTCAATCACTTGCTTGTCACGCTTATTAGAGGCAGACAAACAGACGCTTGTTGAATTCATCAGAGGAAGACAAACCGGCGCTTGTTGAATTCAACAGAGGCAGTCGAACAGACGTTTGTTGAATTCGTCAAAGGTATACGAATAGATGTTTGTTGAATTCATTATACGTCGACGATCAAGATATATTTGCATTCATCGGAGGTAACTGAAACAGAACATATCTGTTTTCTTCATAGGTAATTAGAACAGAACATATATGCATTCATCAGAGGTAACTGAACCAAGGCATTGCTTGTGTTTCAAGAGGAAATCAAGACACAATATCTCCCTCATCACCAGAGTCAACTGAAGCTTGCAACAACAAAGGCATATGTCACCAGACTTAGACTATAGAGCAGAAGTGGAGTCTTGGTTTCTTTTGTCTTCGTTCAATCATCAGAGGATATATCTTATATTTGAACGCATATTTTGCTACACTTGTCTTTGCAGTAGTTCTTTTGCTATATTACAACTTGCTCCATTAGTAGATCTTTAATTTACTTGTAATTTATGCTACTTTAAAATGGATAGTCATTAATATTACTTTGTCCTCCAACTTAATCTACACACTTAACAAATACAGTTAGAGGATAATTGTTCTTTATTTGTTTGTTTTTGTTTTCATCAAAATATTAACCAAAGGATTGTGGTTCAAACCACCTTTGCACTAACAGCCTTACTACTGAATTTCCCACCTCAACACCATAACCTTCCCACTCTAACCCTCCACAAACACCTACCCAAACAACACGTCAAACCTCAACCATCTCTTCATCACCTACATATTTCCCTCACTCACCTATGCTTGTGGATCCTATCCACACAACAATTGAGATAGCAGCTCAAGTTGAAAATGATTTATTCTCTGAAATATCCTCATATGACACACTTATTTCTAACTCCACCAAACCTCACTCTGCACCTAATACTTATATACCTGTAGACCTAGCCCCTTTTATTCCCTCTTTTTCCTTTGGCTTCCCAAACCTTGACTCATTCATTATCTCTTTCACTGCTAAAATTAACAAGATTAGAAATATGAATGCTAAGAGTTTGGAACCTGATGAAGTCTCCAATCAGCGGGACAATGTTCTTTCTTTTGTCACAACTGTAAGACCCTTAAATTTAAAATTAAATTATGGATTTAATATTAAGTGTATTTTGGGAATATTTGTAAAATTTTTAATATATGTATATTTTGTGTAAATATATATATATATATATAAATATTTATTTTTGGAGGTTGAATTAAAATTAATGGATGAAGGATAAATTAATTTAATCACGAGTAATTAAATTTCGGGCAGTTAATTAAGATATTATTTGTTAATTACGACGAGAGTGGTTAAGTACTTGATGGTCAAGCAATATTATAATATTAATTTGTTGGGTGAGGTGGCACATATGTGCATATATATATGTGAGAGGCCAGAACAGAAAGGCAGAAAACATTTCCTCCCTCACTGCATGCGCCATTTTGTTTATCTTCCCATTCTGTTTTAACAAAAAAGAGCATCCTCAAAAGTCAAATAACTTGGAAATCCAAGCGCCGAACCAGAAAGTGTCCAGTACAAAAGTTGTTCCCCTCATCGTTACAGAGCTAGAGAACCAACTTTTGTAGCGGCAACGCAAACGGGAGTTTCGCCGACTTTTGTCGCGGTAAAGTGAACGAGAGCAGAAAACGTACCAGAGGTAAGGGGAACCTTCCAACTTTTTAGATTGCATTTAGGGCTGTAAATGCATGCTGTTGTGGCATTGATGATATTTTCATTGTTGTTTTTAAAGTGAAATTCTTTTGCATGTCGTTATAAATGATGAAAATGCATGCTATTGATGTTTTGATGATCTGTGATGTTTGCTGTTTTGGCTGATACATCAATGGTGTTTTGTTTGTGTGGGAATACTGGAAAATACTTTGCATGTCGTTTTGGGGATGATCAAAATACATGCAGTTGGAAAGGGTTGTACTGTTTTGCGAATGTTTTAGAGGGGAAGATTGTTTTTGTGTTGTGTTGTTAACAATCTGGTGTTGATGATGGTTTTCAAAAGAAAAAGGATTTTAAAATGGGTGGAGGTGTTCTGCAAAATCTGTGGTTGTTGTGTTGATGAAAAATGTTCTGAGTTTTGTGGTTCAAAAGAATGGTGATTCTGTTTTTTTGGTGTTGTTAACAATCTGGTGTTGATAGTGGTTTCAAAAGAAAAAGGATTTTAAAATGGGTGGAGGTATTCTGGAAAATCTGTTGTTGTTGTGTTGATGAAAAATGTTCTGAGTTTTGTGGTTCAAAAGAATGGTGATTCTGTTTTTCTATTGTGTTGTAAACAATCTGGTGTTGATGATGATTTTTCAAAAGAAAAAGGATTTTAAAATGGGTGGAGGTGTTCTGGAAAATCTGTTGTTGTTGCGTTGATGAAAAATGTTCTGAGTTTTGTAGTTTCAAAAGAATGGTGATTTTGTTTTGGTGTGGTTTTGGTTTTTCAAAGAAAAGAGTTTGAAAACGTGTTGAAGTTTCTAGAAATATATCACTATATTCGAAGGTGTATTCGAATACGGCATTGATGTATTCAAATACATGCCTGCAAAGCTTCTGTTTTATTCAAATAAGTGTATTCGAATACAGATAAGTGAATTTTGCTTCTGACTTAGAATCTGTATTCGGCTACGACCTTATCATATTCGAATACAGGATTGCAAATTTTGTCACTCTATTCGCATCTATAATCGAATACGACCCTGTTGTATTCGAATACAGATTTGCTGTTTTTGCCACTGACTTCACAGCTGTATTCGGCTACGACAACCTCGTATTCGAATATAGAATGCTGATTTTTCACTGTTTTAGCTTTTGTATTCGAATACAAATAGGTTTTTTTCAAAAATTCCAGTTTTAAACATTGGTTTATGAACTTAAAGAGTTGCAGAAACATTTGGGAAGGCTTGAGATGAATTAAAATGGAGTTTTTGATATGGTTTGAGGTAGTGATGATGAGGTTCTTGAGATTCTTTATTGAAGTGGTGATAAATGCTGATTTTTCACTGTTTTAGCTTTTATATTCGAATACAAGGAAGTTGTATTCGAATACATATTAGTTTTTTTCAAAAATTCCAGTTTTAAATATTTGTTTATGAACTGAAAGAGTTGGGAAAACATTGGGAAGGCTTGAGATGAATTAAAATGGAGTTTTTGAGATGGTTTGAGGTGGTAATGAGGAGGTTCTTGAATTCTTTGTTGATGTGATGATAATGAAATTGTTGAGATGGTTTGAGATGGTTTTAGGAGGTGATGAAGTGACTGGATTTTTGTCTGGTCTTTGCATACTATTTTCAGTGAAGAGAAAACATAGTATGTCTATGCTTTGCATAGTCGGGTGGTGATCGCGATGGGCCACAGAGTTAATGTGGTAACCGTGATAGTCCGCCAAGTTAAGTAGTAACCACCGTGATAGGCTACGGAATGGCCGCGTGTTCGTGGTTTTCCATTCTATCCGTGATGGTTCGTGTTCTAGTCTATGAGAGGCTAACATACGAAAAACGTGCTGGTCTGTGAGCGACTGCACGTGTGCTGGACTGTGAGCAACTGCACCGATGCTGGTCCGTGAGAGACTGCACCTTGGTATACGTAAAACCTACTGGTCTGTGACTGCACGTGTGCTGGTCCGTGAGAGACTGCACTCTGGTAATGTTTGGCCTGTGAGAGGCTAACATGGGTAAATCGTACTAGTCCGTGAGACACTGCACGTGTGCTGGTCTGTGAGAGACTTCACCTTGGAAATTTCAAGAGTTGTGTACATTGGCATATACATATTGCATTGTGTACATTGGCATATACATATTTCACGTGTGCTGGTCTGTGAGAGACTTCACCTTGGAAATTTCAAGAGTTGTGTACATTGGCATAATACATATTGATTGGATATGATGTTGACGGGTGGAAATCATTGTGTGCAAGTAACTTATGAACTCTAAGTATTGAATGAGTTGTTGTGTTTTGATTGATTGTATTTGTACTTGCAACATGACTTATATGTTAAACTGTTGGTGTTTTCCAAAAATGTCAATGTCATACATTTTAATAAGTGAGCATCATTATTCATTCATGTTGCTATAAACATTGAAAACATGCCATGAATATACTTGTTATTGTTGACATAAATGTGTTGTGGTAATTGTTAATTTCGGTCGGTGACCCTTTACTATTATTGTGGAAAATTGGGCTTTACCCTCAAATGATACCCGAACCCGTACCACAGATGGTTACACTAACGAAAGAAACGTCGTTAGTTTTCCTTGATCTTCACGGACGGAGTATTTGTGGACAACACAGAGGGACTGACAGCTGGGTGAATACGAGACTTGTAGACGATGCGGTGGAAACCGTGCTACTGTAGCTTTAGTGCATGATCAGACTAGACTTTTTGTATAGGGCCTAGTGTTGAGGGCTGTGTTTTATTTATTTTGGGGATCATTGTATATTTTTCCGCACTCTGATAATATTTTGGTGGGTCCAGGATACAGCTTTTGAATGTATTTTTATTTTAGTATATTTTGAAGATCAATTTTCCAAAACTAAATTACTCGGTTAAAGTTGTTATGTAATTATTTAATTACGTTCGTCAATTGAATTACGACGTATTATTTTATGAAATGACTTAATTTTAATTTTATTTTAATTATCTTGAATTAATTCTAAAATTCTTTTATTTATTTATTTATTTTGGTTGGAAAAAAAATACACTTGCGCTGTGTAAAAACTCGGGGTGTTACAACAACCAATATTAAGAAAAACATGGAGCATAGAATGCATCTCGCCGCTCAGTACTTGCGTTATTTCCGATATATTGTTTAGATCATCTACCTTTGGGTCTAACATTTTTAGAAAGCTCAGGGAGACCATACTAGAAAGCAACTTACTGCTACATTAGAAGGTCTATCTAGTGAAGATAATTTTCCCTCTAGTTATGTTCAATTAGAACCACCAATGGTTGCTCCCTTAGCACCATTGAAGTTTCTTGTGATCATCCCACAGGTTGAGTTACTTCCATTGGACGTTCATGTTGTTGTTGCATTAGGATGTACAGAGTCGACCTATAAAGGGCCTTTTGCCATTCCTTCATAACCTCCTTTTGACCCATCTCAGTTTAAAAAAGGAAGACTTTGATATGTTAGAACATGGATGGTATAGAGAACAAATTCATTACCTTGTTTTGATGTTAACAAAAGGTTTTTTGTGGGAATAATTTAAGTGTGCAAAAAATAAGTTAGAAGAAAGCCCAGAATCAGAGGAAATATCCAAGATCAAAGGAAATGTCTCGAATCCGAAATTGTTAGAACAAACACAAAAATAAGTTGCAAGAAAGCCCAGAATTAGAGGAAACATCCAAGATAATAGGACGCGTATCGGATCAGAGGAAATTGTTGAACAACATGTGTCCATGGTTGAGTCTAAGTATCTGACTCTAATATACAATGTTGACTCTACCCCTACTAAGTTGCCTCTCGCCAATAACTAAACACCAGAAGATGATTGGGTCTGACTCTGAACTTCACACTACTTTTGACTCTGATTATTAGACTATGCCTCCAACAAAAGCAGGTGTCTAACTCTAAGCAAAATCAATGCCTCTGGTGAAAAAATGAACGCAACATGAAAAAGTCAACACAACATGAAAAGGATGTTGGAACCAAGTTGGTTTTACACTAAACGTTTTGATGTTAACAAAAGTATTTTATGAGAATAATATATTTGACTTCGAAGAATGCCACCAGAGGATACCTCCAGAGGATGTCACTGGAGGATGCCTCCAGAAGATACAACTAGAAGATATCACCAGAGGAAAAAGTCAGAGGATATCGTCAGAGGAAAAATCAGAGGATATCATTAGAAGCAAAAATCAGAGGATATCATCAGAGGCCAAAATTAGATGACATTATCAGAGGATACCATCCGAAGCAAACATCAGAAGGAAACATAGTCCAAATCAGAAGGAAACATGGTCTAGATCAGAAGAAAACATGGTCCAGATCAGAGGAAGACATAGTCCAGATCATAAGAAGACATGCTCCAGATTCAAAGAAGACATTAATCCAGATTCATAGAAGACTTGATTCAGATTCGTAGAAGATTTGATTCAAAATTTGAAGAAGACTTAATGGATATTTGAAGGAGATCGGATCAAAGTCTGAAGAAGATTTAATTTCAATTTGAAGAAGATTTGGTTCAAAATTAAAAAGAAACAGAATCGGGTTAAAGAATTTTCAAAAGGAATCTGAGCAAGATACAATTCGAAATTAAGCTTGGATGAAGTGAAAGCCCATATCTCAACTATAAATAGAGGCTTTAGGCAGTAGAAGAAAGTATTGAAAAACACAAGAACTCAAGCTTAAAGTTCAAAGTCATCCGAGAGTTCAAAAGAGAGAAACACTTGTGTGAAAGAGAAATATTGTCTATGTGTTTTTTCTAGTGTGAGTCATTGTAATAATCAGCTTTCCAGAAGCAACTACTTAAAGCTCCAAACCCTTGTATTAAACTCGATAGTGGTGTAAGTTCCTTCTTCAATCTGGGGTTATCAGATTGTTAGGAGAAGACTTGGCTTGTAGGGTCAAGGTGGTGTAAGTTCCTTCTTCAATCTGGGATTGTCAGATTGTTAGGAGAAGACTTGGCTTGTAGGGTCAAGGTAGTGTAAGTCCCTTCTTCAATCTGGGGTTGTCAGATTGGTAGGAAAAAACTTGGCTTGTAGGGCCAAGGTGTTGTTGTTCCTCAAAAGTCTAGGGTGTTAGGCTGTTTGGGAAAACTGGTTTGGAGGGTCAGGTGCTTTGTAATTCAAAGTATTTGAATTGGTGGATTAAAGCCTTCTGAATGAAGGGCTGGATGTAGCCAAGTTAATGGCGAACAAGGATAAATCTTTGTGTTCAAATACTTATGCTATTATTATCCGCTGCTACTGAGTCTGATTGTTTCTTCCCCAAATAATTTATATCAACTTTCAACAAATTAGCAAAAAGAATTCAATTTTGGCAAACACAATTCAATCCCTCTTCTCGTGTTTTCATCTTCAATTGCCATCAGAGCTCGTTCTCAAGGCTGAGCACTTTATAGTGTTTGAAAAAAGATCCAAGGGTTCAACATGTCTGGATTCAGTAAAGAAGCTGCCGGAGGAAACATCGACAGACCACCTCTGATTGATGGAGAACGTTTTGAGTATTGGAAAGACAAGCTGAGAAGTTTTTTTATTTCAGAAGATCCTAAACTTAGGGACTTGGTGGAAGACGGTTATATTGCTCTAGAGCATACTGATGGTGTTGAAATTCCAAGAAAGGACATGAATGCTGATCAGAAGAAGATGTACAAGATGCATCATAAATCCAGAACGTTCATGATAAATGCAATCACCTTCAAGGAATTTGACAAGTGCACGAACAAAGAGACAGCAAAGAGTATTTATGATAGTCTAACTCTTACCTATGAAGGAAGGAAGCAAATTCAAGAAGCAATGGCCAACATCCTAGTCAAAAAGTATGAGTTGTTCAAGATGGAAGAAGATGAAAACATTGAAACCATGTTTTCCATATTCCAGACACTGGTCTTAAGATTAAAGGAACTGAAGAAGAGTTACACTACTGCTGATCACGTGAACAAAATTCTTAGGAGCCTGCCAACCAAGTGGAGACCAAAGATCATTCCCATTCGGGAAGAAAAGGATCTGAATACTCTAAAGCTGGAATAATTAATTAGCTCCCTCAAATCACATGAAATTGAGCTTGAAGAAGATGAGCCCAAGAAGAAGAACAAAACCTTAGCCTTGAAATCCAAGTAGAAGAAGCATCTAAAAGAAACATCAGAATCAGAAGATAGTGATTTAGATGATAATAATCTGAACCCAGAAGAAAAGGAGATTGCTTTCATAACCAGAAAGGTTCTGAAGATGTGGCACAACAGAAAGAAGAAGTTTCCTCAAAGGTATTCCAAGCATTCCAATAGAGGAAAGGATGAACATGACAAGAAAAGTATCATCTGCTATGGATGCAATGAACCTGGACATATCAAGTCAGAATGTACAAACCTGGAGAAAGGAAAACACCAGAAGAAAGATTCCATACCAAAGAAGAAGACTTTGATGGCTACATAGGATGATTCTGATGAATCTTCTGATGATGAAGCAGAATTGGCTATGATGGCTCACACTAACTCTGCCTCTGGATCCAACACAGATTCTGACTCTAGAAGTGAATCACAAGATGAAGAAGCAGAATTAGCTATGATGGCTCACACCCATTCTGCCTTTGGATCCAACACAGATTCTAATTCTGGAAGTGAATCAGAAGATGAAGAAAAAGTGTTATTTTCTAAATTCACTCGATCTAATTTAATTACTGCAATTAATGATGTTTTAAATATTAATAACAAATTGTCTTTAAAACTGAAAACACTTAGGAAAGAAAATAAAATTCTAACCAAAGAAGTCAGTGTTTTAAAGAATCAAAGTGCAGAATGTAAGACAAATAATGCAACTCTGAAAACAGATATTACTGAACTTAAAACAGAGAATGCAAATTTGAAAACTAATATTGTTGAACTTAAGGATGAAAATCTAACTCTGCAAAGCAATTTTAGTTCAACATCAATTTGTAACACTGATAAGCATGAGGAAGTATTTCAAGACTTTCTTGCAAATGGTATGGAAAGAAGCAAATATGCTTCTATGATTTATGGAGTTACTAGCAATGGTAAAAGAGGTATAGGATTTGAAGAACCTGTAACGGAAACGAAACCTATTTCTTCTTATGTTTTGTGTACTGTTTGCTCTAAGAAAGGTCACTCCAAACAATCTTGTCCCATGATAAATACAAGGAAAGACAAGAAACCTTTCAAATTTAACAAACCAAGACCCAACCAGAATTGGGTACCAAAAGATAAAATAGTTGATGTTGCAGATGTTCTAAGCAAACAAATTGAAACACCAGTCATGGTGCCTGGTCAATGGATGCTTGCAATATATGAAAGGAAAAAGGGCTATGTTCCAACATATACCAAACAGAAGCCAATTGACTCTGGTGGAAGAAGAACTGTCAACATAATACCTATCAGAACCAGAACCATATGATGAACCAGAAATATCAAAGAAATCACACATATCAACAAAATCAAAATAGACAGAGAAATCACACATATCAACAAAACTAGAACTACCAGAAGAATCAGAATTACCATCAGTTCCAAAACTACCAGAGGAACTTGATATATCAGCAGAAAGAGAAGTGTCAGATTAACAATTAGAATCAGGAGACTTCTTCAAACACTCCAATCAAATTCATCAAGACTACAAACCTGGATGGGGGAATTCAAA
This sequence comes from Cicer cuneatum, assembly GCA_037974295.1. Lineage (NCBI taxonomy): Eukaryota > Viridiplantae > Streptophyta > Magnoliopsida > Fabales > Fabaceae > Cicer > Cicer cuneatum. The sequence continues at coordinate 38,130,498 of JBBPBO010000003.1, read as the reverse complement.
TCCTTCCATCCAGACCCTCTAATCATAGAATATGCAAATTCAGAATTTGAGAACCAGAAAAGAAGAAATAAGAGGGTTTTCAGAGTGAAACTGAAACTGTTGACATATAGGTTATATCTTTCTTTAAATATTATTATTTGTTTTGATATTATGTTTTGCAGGTTCTCAAAAATTTAGAGGAAACAAGTGATCCACATAATTTGAACACTTCAGCAGAAATAGCATACCAGTAGTTTCAAAAACAAGCAGAAACTACCGGAAACAAAATTGATGTTTTGGCTGTATTGATTTCATTCTTAAATTATATGATATTTATTATGTTATATGACAAATAGCTTGAACTTGAAAAGTCAAAGCAAGATGATGATAGTGCAGGTTTACCAGAACCAAAGGAAGCTGATGCAGACAAACCAGAAGAACTTCAAAAATAGGATACAAGCAAATCAAAAGAGTATGACAAATCTTCAAAGGATGAATCTGAAGATCAGTCAGAAGAAAGATGTGGAAGGAAATACAAGTCATCTCATCCTGAAACTCTAATCATTGGAAGTGCATGTGATCCTTTAAGGACAAGGTCATCACTTAGAGACACCAGTTTGTTTGGCTTACTCTCATCTATTGAGCCTACCTCTATTGATGAAGCATTGGCAGAAAATGGATGGATTCTTGCAATGCAAGAAGATTTAAATGAATTTGAGAGGAATGATGTTTGGGATCTAGTACCAAGACCAGAAAAGAACATTATTGGAACCAAATGGGTTTTCATAAACAAGCTAGATGAAAAAGGTGAAAAGTCAGAAACAAGGCAAGACTTGTTGCACAAGGCTAAGTCAGCAAGAAGGCATTAACTACACTGAGACATTTGCTCCAGTGGCCAGGTTAGAAGCTATTCGTATCCTACTTTCCTTTGCTGCAAATAATAACATTACATTATTTCAAATGGATGTTAAAAGCGCTTTTCTAAATGGTTATATAAGTGAAGAATTCTATGTTAAACAACCCCAAGGTTTTGAAAGTTTTGAATTTCTGAGTCATCTTTTTAAACTTAAAAATCTTTGTATTGTTTAAATCAAGCACCTAGGGCATGGTATGATAGACTTAGTAACTTTTTGCTTGAAAATAACTTTGAAAGAGGACAAGTAGACAATACACTTTTTAGAAAATCAATAGAAGATGATATTCTTATTATTCAAATTTATGTTGATGATATTATTTTTGGATTACTAATGGCCCTCTTTGCCAAGAATTTTCTCAATTGATGCTGCATTAATTTCAAACGAGTATGATTGGAGAACTTAAGTTTTTCCAAGGGATACAAATTTAGCAATGTCAAAAAGGTATATACATTCATCAAACAAAATATACAAAAGAGCTTCTCAAGAAGTTTAAGATGAGTGATTGCAAACCTATGGCTACACCAATGCACCTTACTTGCTCACTTGAAAAGGATGATTTAGGCCAAAAAGTTGATCAAAAAACCTATAGAGGAATGATAGGATCTCTACTTTACCTTACTGCTTCTAGACCTGACATCATGTTTAGTGTATGTGCAAGATTTCAATCTGACCCTAGGGAATCACATTTACCTGCTGTTAAGAGAATCCTTAGATACCTAAAAGGAAATACCACCCTTACCTTGTTCTACAAGAAAACTCCTCAATACAAACTTAGTGGATACTGTGACTCTGACTATGCTAGAGATAAACTTGAGAGAAAAAGCACAATTGGAAACTGCACATTTTTTTGTGAAAACTTAAATATCTTGGTCAAGTAAGAGACAAAACCTGCCAGAGGAAACATCAATAGACCACCTCTTTTTGATGGAGAACGTTTTGAGTATTCGAAAGACGTGCTGAGAAGTTTCCATATTTCACAAGATCCTGAACTTTGGGACTTGGTGGAAGATGGTTATATTGCTCCAGAGGATACTGATAGTATTAAAATTCCAAGAAAGGATATGAATGCTAATTAGAAGAAAATGTACAAGATGCATCATAAATCCAGAACCTTCATGATAAATGCAATCACCTTCAAGGAATTTGACAAGTGGACCAAGAAAGAGACAGCAAAGAGTATTTATGATACTCTAACACTGACCTATGAAGGAAGCAAGCAAGTTCCAGAAGCAAAGGCCAACCTCCTAGTCAAAAAGTATGAGTTGTTCAAGATGGAAGAAGATGAAGACATTGAAACCATGTTTTCCAAATTCCAAACTCTGGTCTCAAGATTAAAGGTACTTAAGACGAGTTATACTACTATTGATCATGTGAAGAAAATCCTTAGGAGCCTGCCAACCAAGTGGAGACCAAAGATCGCTGCCATTCAGGAAGCAAAGAATCTTAAAAGATAATTCCAAGAAGAAGAACAAAACCTTAGCCTTGAAATCCAAGCAGAATAAGGTTCTAAAAGCAACATCAGAATCAGAAGATAATGATTCAGATGATTAGAATCTGAACCCAGAGGAAGAGGAGATTGCTTTCATAACCAGAAAGGTTCTAAAGATGTGGCACAACAGATAGAAGAAATTTCCCCAAAGGTATTCCAAGCATTCCAACAGAGGAAAGGATGAATATGACAAGAAAAGTATCATCTTCTATGGATGCAATGAACCTGGACATATCAAGTCAGAATGTACAAAAATGGAGAAAGCGAAACACCAGAAGAAAGATTCGAGACCCAAGAAGAAGAATCTGATGGCTACATAGGATGATTCTGATGAATCCTCTGATGATGAAGAAGCAGATTTGGCTATGATGGCTCACACCAACTCTGCCTCTGGATCCAACACAGATTCTGACTCTAGAAGTGAATTAGCATATAAAGAAAAAAAGGTATTTTCTGAATTCACCCGATCTGATTTCATTACTGCAATAAATGATTTTTTAAATATTAATAACAAATTGTCTTTAAAACTGAAAACACTTAGGAAAGAAAATAAAATTCTAACCAAAGAAGTCAATGTTTTAAAGAATCAAAGTTCAGAATGTAAAACAGAAAATGCAACTCTTAAAACTAATATTGTTGAACTTAAGGCTGAAAATCTAACTCTAAAAAGTAATCATTGTTCAACATCAAGTGAAAATACTACATGTAATTTTGATATGCATGAACAAGTATTTCAAGACTTTCTTGCTAATGGTATGGAAAGAAGCAAATATGTTTATATGGTTTATGGAGTTAGTAGCAATGGTAAAAGAGGTATAGGATTTGAAGAACAAGTAATTGAAACCAAACCTATTTCCTTTGATGTTTTGTGTACTGTTTGCACTAAGAAAGGTCACTCCAAATTATCTTGTCCCATGATAAATACAAGGAAAGACAATAAACCTTTCAAGACTAACAAACCAGGACCCAACCAGATTTGGGTACCTAAGAACAAAATTATCTTTGTTGCAAATGTCCTCAGCAATCAAGTTACAACACCAATCATGGTACCTGGACAGTGGATGCTCGCGACATATGACAGGAGAAAAGTCTATGTTCCAAGAACTAACCTTGAGCAAATGAGGCACAGTGACTTTTGGAGGAAAGCAAAAAAGGCCAAATCATTGGTCAAGGCATAGTTGGTAATGGTACTTGCCCTTCTATTAAAGATGTCTTGTTTGTTAAAGGTCTTAAGCATAACTTACTAACTATTACTTAGTTAAGTGATAATAATTATGATATTATATTCAATCAAAAAACATGCAAGGCAATTAGTCAGAAGGATGGATCTACTCTTTACATGTCAGAGGCAAAACAACATTAATAAGATAAATTTGTTTAGTCTTGAGTAACAAAAGGTTAAGTGTCTTATGTCAGTAAATGAAGAGAAAATAATTTGGCACAAAAGATTAGGTCATGCAAACCTTGTTGAGCAAGTTTTTCAAAACTTTATTTTCAAAACTTTATTTCCAATGGAATGGAAAGAAGTAAAAATGCATCTATGATTTATGGAAACAGTAATTCTGGAAAAAGAGGTCTTGGTTTTATAGAAACAATTACTGAAAATAAAGCTATTTATTCGGATGTTTTATGTAGTGTTTGTGCCAAGAAAGGTCACTCTGAATTATCTTGTCCAATGGTAAAATCTGAACAAGATCAGATAGCTGTTACAACTAACAAACCTGGACCCAATCAGTTCTGGGTACCAAAAGCTCAAATTGTCTATGTTGCAGATATTCTGAGCAACCAGAAGGAGACACCAACAATGGTGCCTGGACAATGGATGTTTGCAACGCACAAGCGGAAGAAGGTTTATGTTCCAACATCTACCAAACAGAAGCAAAGTGACTTTGGTAGAAGAAGAACTGGTCAACACAATCAGAACCAGAACCAGAATTATAGGAGGAACAGGAAATATCATGGATATCACTCGTATCAGAACAAGAACTGGAACCAGTACCAGAAGCACAGAAACTGGAACCAGAACCAAAACTGGAACCAGTATCAGAGGTACAGAAACTGGAACCAGAACCAACACTGGAACCAGAACCAGAACTAGAGGCACAGAAACTGGAACCAGAATCAACACTGGAACCAGAATCAGAATCAGTACCAGAACCAGAACCTGAACAGGTATCAGTATCAAAGGTTGAGGTATGATCATCAGAACTACTTTAATTATCAGAATCTGTATGATTACCAGAATCACCATAAGTTCCAGAATCACCAAAGGAACATGGTGTATGAGCCAAAGCAAAAATTAAAGAATCAGAATCAAGAGAGTTCTTCAAACACTCCAGTGAGATTCATCAAGACTACAAACCTGGAAGGGAATTCAAATTCCCTCATCCAAACTATGTAATCTCAGAACATATAGATTAGGAATCTGAAAATCAGAAGCCAGAGGATTTTCAGAGTAAAACTGAGGCTACATCTTGCTGTAAATACTATTATTATTTAATATTTACTGTGATAACAAGAAGCTTGATCTTAACAAATCAAAGCTAGATAAGTATTCTGCAGGTTTTCAAAACATCAGAGGAACCAGGTGATTCACACGAATTGAACACTCAGAAGAAACAGCATTGCAGTGGTTTCAAAAACAAACAGAAACTACCAGAAGCAGAATTAATGGTTTGGTTGTACTAAGTTCATTTTTAAATTAATTGATTTATATTATGGTATATGACAAACTGCTTGACAAATCAAAGCAAGATAAAGATAGTACCGGTTCATCAGAACCAAAGGGAAAGCACCATTGCCATGTCAACAGCTGAAACTGAGTCTATATCAACAGTAGGATGCAGTTCACAGTTACTCTGGATGAAACATCAGCTTGAAGACTACAACATCTTTGAAACCAATATCCCTTTGTTCTGTGATAACACTTCAGCTATAAACCTAACCAAGAACCCTATCTTACACTCTAGAGCCAAACACATTGAAATAAAACACAATTTCATTAGGGACCATGTTTTAGAAAGGAACCTTAAGCATCCAGTTTGTGGACACTGATCATCAATGGGCTGATATCTTCACCAAGGCATTACCAGAAGATAGGCTCAAGTTCATCAAGAAACATCTCAGAATTACCTCCATATCTGACTAGCTCAAGTAGTCATCTAAGGAGTTTTTAATTTCTTGTTATTTTATTTTCTATCTTTTAGTTTATGCTTTTACGTTCTGCCCTTTGTAAAGAGAAAAACAAAAAATACAAAAATAGTAGGACCACTTTTTGGCTGATGACAAAAAGGGGGAGAGAGAGAGAAAGAAACAGGAGAAATAAGTAGAAAATGAGAGATAAAAAGAAAGGGAGAAGCGAAAAAGAAAGAGTGAAATCAGAAGGAGTTGAAAATGAGAGGAATCGGGGGGAGAGAAAAAAAAAGAGTGAAATCAGAAGGAGTTGAAAAGGAGATGAAATAGGGAGAGAGAAAAACAAAGAAAGAAAAAGAAAGAGTGAAAACAGAAGGAGTTGAAAAGGAGAGGAAGCGTGAAGAGAGAAAAAGAAAGAGAGAATAAAGAAGGAGTTGGAAAGGAGAGGAGAAGAGAAGAAAAGAAAGAGTGAACAAAGAAGGAGTTGAAAAGGAGAGTATCAGACTTAGGGGGAGAGATTGGTCTGAGGGGGAGTAATTCAAGTCATTCGCGTTATAAACTAGCAAAATAAGTTAAGGTTTTGTCATCATCAAAAAGGGGGAGATTGTTGGAACCAATTTGGTTCTAAGTACTTAGGATTTTGATGGTTACAAAAGCACTCAATGTAATCTTATTTTGTACCTTGAATTATTAAATTAAATACAATCAGAATATGAAGAAATCAGAAGCAGAAGATCAAAGGAAAATGAATTCTGGAATTACCAGAAGATACTCCAGGATGTCAAAAACATCACCAGAAGATATCTTAGCTGGCCCATATCAGAAAGAAGAAAAATCAGAAGGAAACATGGATCATACTAGTGGAAAGCCTGCCAGAGGGAGAGTTGATCCAGACCAAAAGGAATCAAATTTCAAATTTATTCCAGAATTTATTCTGACCAGAAGATGGCCTGGCAATGAAATATTAAACTGCCCAGACTTGTTCCAGACTCAACCAGAAGCTAAGTTTATGAGTCCAGAACAAGAGAATCAATCCAGATTTGACCCAAACAATAAGAAAGCATGATTCGGGGCATGAAACTAAGTCAAGACAAGAAGAAAGGATTTCCAGAATGATCTAGACCTGATCTAAAATCAAAGGTAAAATGCCCAGACTAAAATATTTATTGTCCAGATTTAATTTCAATTTAATCCAGACCAAAGTCCAGAATTAGTCCAGATCAGAGGGAAGATTTCCAGATCAGTGGTTCAGAATTAATTATTTGGTCCAGTGATGGTCCAGATCAGAAAATCAGACCATGGCCCAGTGTTGGCCGAAATCAGAGGGACAGAATGTATAGTCCAGCAAAGGCCGAATTCAGAGGATTATAGCATATCAGGTGCGCATCCAAGATGGCCGAAATCAGAAGATCAGAGGGTCAAGAAGTGTGGTCCAGGGAAGGCCGAAATCAGAGGATCACAGCATAAACAATCAGTATGGTCCAGATGTGGACTAGCGCATGAAGATCCAATGGTCCAGATTTAATCAGGAAATTTATACGATGGAGAATTTAATTTATTTTGATCAAAGGATTAAAAAGATTTATTACAAAAATAAAGTGAGGTGTTGTGGAATTCAGGAGCTGTGGCGGGAAGGAACCAACAGATTTAATTGGCCAGTTATTTTGAAAGGAAATCTGAAGATATGTTTTTTATTTATATGAAGCCCAATTGGTCAAGTTATTTTTACAGAGAATCCAGCAAGATTCAGCTCAAATTTAAGCATCGGAAGAGGCCCTAATCTGCATCTATAAAAGAAGGCTCAAGGCAGATTACTTAGAATTGAAAATCACAAAAGAGTCATACACTTCCAAAAGCAAACACCCAAATTTTCATATAAGTCAATTGTGAGTTTCAGCTTTCAAGAAGCAAGTACTCTTGTTATTTTCGTTCCACTGTGTCAAATCTAAGTTGTTGAAGTAGAGTCTACAAGCTGAGGGAGTCAGTAGGGGTAGCAGGTTACTTGGCAATTAGATTCATATTGTTGTGTGTTAAATCTAAGTTGTTGAAGTAGAGTCTACAATCTGAGGGAGTCAGAAGGGGTAGCAGGTTACTTGGCAATTAGATTTATAGTATTGTGATTTCTTCTACAATCTGGGATTGTCAGATTGGCTGAAGACAGGAGCTGCATTCCTCAAAGAAGTCTAGGATTGTTAGACTGTTTGAGAAGACTGACTTGGAGGGTCAGTAGCAAGGTTGTAATTCAAGGTTTGAATTAGTGAAATCCTTCAAGGTGAAGGGACTGGACGTAGCCTCGTTAACGGTGAACCAGTATAAAAACTGTGAGTTTTATTTTTATTTTTATTCGCTGCTAACTCTGTTTTTAATTGTACATCAAGTTTTGTTTTAAAAGTATAAAAACAGGAAAAGTAATCAAGTTAAGTCAAACACAATTCAACCCCCCTTCTCGTGTTTGCACCTTCAAACCTTAGATTAGTTTCAAAACTGAATAAACTTCAACTGGTGAGAGGTCTACCTAAGCTTAGTTACAAAAATGAAATTATGTGTGAAGCTTGTCAAAAGGGAAAACAAACAAAAAACTCCTTTAACCCTAAAAACTTAGTCTCTACCTCAAAGCCCCTTAAGCTCTTACATATAGATCTATTTGAAGGTGCAAACAAGAGAAGGGGGGTTGAATTGTGTTTGTCAAACTTGAATTCTTTTGTTGTTTTGTTGAATATTGATGTGAGTTATTTGGTGGAAAATTAATCAGACTCAGCAGCGAATAATAATAACATAATTACACATCAATTTATACTGGTTCACCATTAACTAGGCTACGTCCAGTCCCTTCCTACAGAATGCCTTTTCACTAATTCAAACTCCTTTGAATTACAACACCACTGACCGTTCAAGCCAGTCTTCCCAAACAGCCTGAAACCCCAGATTTTAGAGGAAACTTCAACACTATAGGATGTTATACAAGGGATCGAAATTAGAACAGAGTAATTACTTTTGGAAAGTTGATACTCACAATAAGCTTAAAGTGAACTAGAGTGTTTGCTTCTGAAAATTTATGATAACGATCTGCTTCATGTAACGCCCCAGATTTTTTATCCAAAACATTACTTAAAAAAAATACTTTTAGAAAAATATACGATAATTTTTTTTTTTGTAAAAATATTTAACATTTATGCTTTTAAATAATTAGTAACAATCACATTTATTTCATATTATAAAAAATGTTTATTCAAAAAAATAAAACAAAAAATAGCTTATTAAAGTTTGGTGACAAGAATTTAAAATAGACATAGAAAAATATTGCGGAAATCTTATTATAAAATTTTCTTGAAAACCCTATTTTTACCCCACGTTCGCCGCACGTTAATATTCATCAACTACTCTTGAATCTCCTCGAACTCATTAGTACCTAAAATGTTATTGTAAGGGTCAGTTTTTTTTCCATCGTCCACATCAAACCAAAGCTAAACATATAGAAGAATAACACAAAACATATCAAAGTAAAAACTTCTAATCTAAAAGAAAAATGCGTAAACGGAATATCGTATATAAAAAATATATGTATAATGCATGCTCTTAAAACTATATGATCCGGATATAAACCTGCCACTAAGGCAACTTCCACACAGAAAAATCACTCATACCAATGGGGAAAATAAACCTGCCACTAAGGCAACTCCCACAAAGATGCATATGCGATGACATGACCATATATTATCAAAACTAAACTCGCACACAGCCCACTAGTAATCATGTCATATGCATTCAACAAAAAAAACACATTGTTAAAATCATCATCGTATTCACACATCACATTCATGAGAATCATATATTCATAGACAAATAATCATTAAATAATAATTTTCACCACATACGCATAAAAATCAGAACTTGACTCCATTTACACCATAAAGATTAAAACTTTATATATAACAAGAAACTTCAAACTCCAACTCATAAACATCATCAAATCAACATCTTATCATATATATATAACATAAAAAAATCATATTTTGCTTCATACCCATCATAAAAATTAAAACTTTATCACGTAAAATATAAAAATTCATATTTTACTTCTTAAAAAGACATATATTACATATAAAACTCAACATAAAAGATTTCGGATTTCATTATTTTATTTTATTAGACTACATTTATTTCTTTAAAAAGCAAGCAATTACAATTATTAATTTCATGTATCCAACTAACGGTCTAACTATAATTTGTGCGGGGAAAAGCTCTTACCTTGGCCGCTTTTCTTCCTAGTACGAAGCTCTAAGCCTCCACGAAGTTATTCACACGAAAAGTTTGATGCACGAAGGAGAGGAGGTTTGAAGGAGATGACGGCTAGGGTTTCGGTATTCTTTTCTTCTTATTATTACTTAGTATGGAAATATTGTGGACTTTAGGGAAAATTTAAAGTGGAGATTATTGGGTAGATAGTGTTGGGCCCCAAATAAAGAATAGAAGGGAGAAAATATTATTTTATTTATTTATCATTTTTTTTTCTTAACCTTGATCATACAAAAACTAAGCCACCAACTCCAAGCCCAAATTTCTATTATGGGTTCGGTCACACCTAGCCACAAACACTTAGCTCAAATTATTTTTGTACTAAAAAAACATATATATATATATATATATATATATATATATATATATATATATATATAAAACTTCTCCATTGATTAAATAATTCTTACTAATAATTTTATCAACTATAATAAGTCGAACAAGGCAAATAATTATCACACCTAAATTAATAATGAAATATATATATTTATAAGTCTTAATTATTTTAAATAATAAATTTAGAGGATGTTACACTTCATACTCTAAGAAAAGAACACCTAGAAAATATTTATCTTTTAAGAAAGTGTGTCTCCCCTTTGAACTCTTTGAATACTTAGAAATTTTTTGCTCGATTTCTTCTATTTTTCGATGCTTCATTCTTCAGCATTAAGCCTCTATTTATAGTTGTAATTAGGGCTTCACTTTGATCTGATGCTTTACTTCTGCAGTGTATTTTGATTAATTGTATTTTGAGAATATTCTGAAGTATTTTGCTCAGATTCTGTTTTTGAAGTCTTTTCTCTGATTCTATTTTGAGCATTTTTCTCAGATTCTGTTTTAAGCATGTTTTTAGCTAGATTCTGTTTCTTGAGTCTTTTGCTCCAATTCTGTTTTGAGCATTTTTCTCAGTTTCTGCGTTGAGTATGCTTTTAGCTAGATTCTATTTCTTGAGTCTTTTGCTCCAATTCTTTTTTGAGCATTTTTCTCAGATTCTGTTTCGAGCATACTTTTAGCTAGATTCTGTTTTTCTGATTTTCGTCTCTAATGAGATCCTCTTATGATATCCTCTGACAAGTTCCTCTAATCATACCTTCTAATGACCATCGTCTGGTAATCATCCTCTCATAATATCCTCTGATAATATCCTCTGGTATTTTCTGGAGGTATCTTCTGGTACCCTATGGTGACATCCTCTAGTATCCCCTGGATGTTTCCTCTGGTATCCTCTGAATGTATCTTCTAGATGCATTTTTATCTTCTGATGACATCATTTTCTGATGACATCTTCTGCTTCTGATTTGTATCTTCTGGTGATATCTTTTGCTAATGTCATCTTCTGGTGACATCCTCTAGTGACGTCATCCTCAGATTTTTGCTTCTTAACGTTATCCTCTGATTTCCGCTTCTAGTTACGTCATTTATTTTTCATTCTTCTTCTAAGTCAAAATATGATTTTCATAAAATACATTTGTTAACATCAAAACTTTAATTGAAAGAACCAACTTGGTTCCAACACTATTTGGCTCAGTGAAAACAACCTCTATAAGTGGAAAGAAATATGGCTTTGTTATAGTAGATGATTACACTAGGTGGACATGGGTAAAAATTTTAAGAAGTAAGGATGAATCCCACAAAGTGTTTATCACATTTTGAAAACAAATCATGAATGAAAAGGGTCTTAAGATTATAACAATTAGAAGTGATCATGGAGGAGAATTTGAGAACAAGTTCTTCGAAAGTTTTTGTGATGAGAATGGAATCTCTCACAACTTTTCTTCTCCTAGAACACCCCAACAAAATGGAGTTGTATAAACAAAGAATAGATCACTCCAAGAAATGGCCAGAACCATGTTAAATGATATGAATGTTGCAAAACACTTTTGGGCTGAAGTAATTAATAATGCATGTTACATTCAAAATAGAGTATATATCAGATCCATATTGAATAAAACACTATATGAACTATGGAAAGGTAAAAAGCCTAACATCTCCTATTTTAAACAATTTGGTTGTACTTGTTATATGTTGAACACCAAAGATAACCTTGGAAAATTTGATTCTCGATCTCAAAAGTGTACCTTCATTGGTTACTCTAAAAGATCTAAGGCTTATAGAGTGTTTAATAGGGAAACTAATATTGTGGAAGAATCCATACATGTTCAATTTGATGACAAACAGCTTGACCTTGAAAAGTCAAAGCAAGATGATGATAGTGCAGGTTTACCAGAACCATAGGAAGTCGATGCAGACAAACTAGAAGATTTTGAAAAAGTAAAGGATACAAGCAAATCAGAAGAATATGACAAATCTTCAAAGGATGAATCTAAAGATAAGTTAGAAGAAAGATGTGGAAGGAAGTACAAGTCATCTCATCATGAAACTCTAATTAATGGAAGTGCAACTGATCCTTTAAGAACCAGATCATCACTTAAAGACACCAGTTTGTTTGGCTTACTCTCATCAATTGAGCTTACTTCTATTGATGAAGCATTGGCAGATAATGGATGGATTCTTGCAATGCAAGAAGAGTTAAATAAATTTGAGACGAATGATGTTTAGGATCTAGTACCAAGACCAGAAAAGAACATTATTGGAATCAAATGGGTTTTCAGAAACAAGCTAAATGAAAAAGGTGAAGAGGTCAGAAACAAAGTAAGACTTGTTGCACAAGGCTACAGTCAACAAGAAGGTATTGATTACACTGAGACATTTGCTCTAGTGGCCAGGTTAAAAACTATTTGTATCCTACTCTGTTTTGCTGCAAATAACAACATTGCATTATTTCAAATGGATTTTAAAAGTGCTTTTCTAAATGGTTATATAAGTGAAGAAGTCTATGTTAAACAACCCCCAGGTTTTGAAAGTTCTGAATTTGCAAATCATGTTTTTAAACATAGAAAATTTATGTATGGTCTTAAACAAGCACCTAGGGCATGGTATGATAGACTTAGTAACTTCTTGCTTAAAAATAACTTTGAAAGAGGACAAGTAGACAATACACTTTTTAGAAAATCAATAGAAGATGACATTCTTAGTATTCAAGTTTATGTTGATGACATTATTTTTGGATCTACTAATGGCACTCTCATTCATCAGTTCACTATCTATAATGATCATTCCACAATGCACTTTCCCCAATGGAGAATCCAAATTAAGATTCAAGTCACAGAACTTCTCTAACAACTCCAACCCCCTTCATTGTTACAAACGAGAGATGAATGCGCTTCCTGCTTATGGCATCAGCCACCACGTTCGCTTTGCCTAGATTGTAATACAATGTGAACTCATAATCTTTAATAAACTCCGTCCATCTCCTCTACCTAATGTTATGCTCCTTTTGATCAAACAAGTATTTCAAACTCTTATGGTCACTAAACACATCAAAACTACACCCATACAGATAATGTCTCCAAATTTTCAATGCAAAGACAATTGCAGCTAACTCCAAGTCATGAGTGGGATAATTCTTTTCATGCACCTTTAATTGCCTCGAAGCATAGGCCACTACTTGTTTGTTTTGCATCAGTACACAACCCAATCCTTGGTATGAGGCATCACAATAAACTTCGAAAGGCTCTTTTGGTTGTGGCAACACTAACACTGGAGATGTAGTTAGTTTCTCTTTCATTAGTTGGAAACTTTTCTCACACTCCTCAGTCCAAGCATAAATCTGGTTCTTCTTCGTAAGGTGTTTCAATGGAGCAGCAATCTTGGCAAATCCCTCAATAAATCTCCTATAGTACCCAGCCAAGCCCAGAAAACTCCTAATCTCTTTGACTGTCTGCGGTTGTTTCCATGCCATCACAGCTTCTACCTTAGATGGGTAGACAACGATCCCTTCCTTAGAAATTACATGTCCCAAGAACTTCACTTCTTCCAACCAAAATTCACATTTTCCTAGATTGGCATATAGTTGTTGCTCTTTCAGTACTAGCAGAACTTGACGCATATGTTCCTCATATTTCTCCCGACTCTTGGAATAGATCAAGATGTCATCAATAAAGATCACCACAAACTTGTCTAAGAACGGACGAAAGATATGGTTCATATAATCCATGAAGATAGCTGGCGCATTGGCCACTCCAAAAGGCATCACCAAGTACTCATAGTGCCCATATCGCGTTCTAAAGGGTGTCTTGGATATATCATCTTCTTTCACTCGAATCTGGTGGTATCCCGACTTTAGATCAATCTTAGAAAACACCTCTGCCCCTTTGAGTTGGTCCATTAAATCATCAATGCGAGGTAAAGGGTATCTGTTTTTTTATTGTGACTTTGTTCAGAGAAAACTTCAATCTATTGGCTGAAAGGAACTTCGAAATATCAGGATCTGGAAATATCACGTTCCGTCGGGCAAAGTCTAACATGATGTAGTTGCTAGACAACCAATCCATTCCCAAAATTACTCCAAGATGTTTCAAAGGAATACAAATTAAATCGATCTTAAAATTCATTTTAAACACAATCAGCAAGCATTGCAAACACGCCAAATTACATTTTACTAGTTCAGTAGAGGGAAGGGTAACCATTAAATCGAATGGTAAGGTAGTGGCATCTAGTTGGAGCGATTCCACCCAATCTAATGAAATGAACGAGTGTGTTGCCCCAGAATCATATATCACAAAAAGTATTTTTCCAACAATAAAACACTCACCCTAGATAAGTCCTGAGAAAGATGGTGCTTCTTCTCCTCTAATGTGATAAACATGTCCTCGAGCAGTAGGGCATGCCACATCCTTGTTGTTGACGAGATCCTTCTCCTGACAATCTTTTGCCATATGGCCTAGTTTCTGACAAGCATAACATATCCTGGTTCTTCTTGGACACTCACTTAGCCTATGTCCCTCCTGTCCACAGTGCTAGCATCGAACAATATGCGCCTGGTTTTGTGTTGGATTCTGATGCCTCTGATCTCCCCTGTTTTGGGGTCTTGTTCGATCTCCAATAGTCCCCTGTGGGCGAGCATACAACTTTTTCTGTTGGAACTGACTGCCTTTGTTTTGTTGGTCACCATTTCCCTATTTGAAAGTAATATTTAGAGATAGAACTGTTGGAACCAAGTTGGTTCTTGCAATTAAAGTTTTGATGTTAACAAATGTATTTTATGAAAATAACATATTTGACTTAGAAGAAGAATGAAAAATGTCATCAGAAGAATAGATAAGAGGATGACGTTACTAGAAGCAGAAATCAAAAGATGATTTCACCAGAAGATGACGTCACCAGAAGAAGAAATCAGAGGAAGACGTCACCAGAGGATGATCGTCAGAAGAATCTGTCAGAGGAATATGTTATAGAAAAATGCTCAAAACAGAATTGGAGCAAAAGACTGGAGAAACAAAATCTAGCTAAAAATATGCTGAAAACAGAATTGGAGCAAAAGACTCGAGAAACAGAATCTAGCTAAAAGTATGCTCAAAACATAAGCGGAGCAAAATGCTCAAAACAGATTAATCGAAATACACTCCAGAAGTAAAGCATCAGTGAGCAAAAGACTCAAAACATAATCTGAGCAAACTACTCCAGAATATTCTCAAAACAGATTAATCGAAATACACTCCAAAAGTAAAGCATCAGTGAAGCCCTAATTTCAACTATAAATAGAGGCTTAATGCTAGAGAATAAAGCATCAAAAAATAGAAGAACTGAAGCAAAAATTCATAAGTATTCAGAGAGTTCAAAGGAGAGAAACACATGCTTAAAAGATAAATATTTTCTAAGTGTTCTTTTCTGAGAGTGTGAAGCCGATCGTCATCATAAATTATTCAGAAGCAAACACTCTAGTTCACTTTAAGCATATTGTGAGTATCAAATTTCCAGAAGTAATTACTCAGTTCTAATTTTGATCCCTTATATGAAATCCTATAGTGTTGAAGTTTCTTCTAAAATATGGGGTTGTCAAGTTGTTAGAAAAAGACTTAGCTTGTAGGTTTAAGGTTGTAAAGTTCCTCAAAAGTCTAAGATTGTCAGACTGTTTGAGAAGACTTAGCAGGTTTAGTTAAGGTGTTGTTGTTTCTCAAAAGTCTGGCGTTGTCAGGCTGTTTGAGAAGACTTAGTTGGTTTAGTTAAGGTGTTGTTGTTCCTCAAAAGTCTGGGGTTGTCAGGCTGTTTGAGAAGACTTAGCTGGTTTAGTTAAGGTGTTGTTGTTCCTCAAAAGTCTGCGGTTGTCATACTGTTTGGGAAGACTGGCTTGTAGGGTCAGTGGTGTTGTAATTCAAAGGAGTTTGAATTAGTGAAAAGGTCGTCTGGAGGAAGGGACTAGACGTAGCCTAGTTAACGGTGAACCAGTATAAATTGCTGTGTTATTATGTTATGATTATCCGCTGCTGAATCTGATTAGTTATATTTCGAATAATTCACATTAACATTCAACAAAACAGCAAAAGAAATCAAGTTTGACAAACACAATTCAACCCACCTTCTCGTGTTTGCACCTTTAATTGGTATCAGAGCTCGGTCTCAAGGCTGAGCACTTTACAGTGTTTGAGGAAAGATTTCAGGGATCAATATGTCCGGATTCAATGAAGAAGCTACTGGAGGAAACATCAACAGACCACCTCTGTTTGATGGAGGACGATTTGAATACTGGAAGGATAAGCTGAGAAGTTTTTTTATTTCACAAGATCCTGAACTTTGGGACTTGGTGGAAGATGGTTATACTGCTCCAGAAGATGCTGATGGTGTTAAAATTTCCAAAAAAGATATGGATGCTGATCAGAAGAAGATGTTCAAGTTGCATCACAAATCCAGAACGTTCATGATCAATGCAATCACGTTCAAGAAGTTCAACAAATGCACTAACAGAGAAATAGCGAAGAGCATTTATGATAGTCTGATTCTGACTTACGAAGGCAGTAAGCAAGTCCAAGAAGCAAAGGCTAACATTCTAGTCAAGAAGTACGAGTTATTCAAGATGGAAGAAGATGAAGACATTGAAACTATGTTTTCCAGATTCCAGACTCTAGTATCAGGATTAAGGGTACTAGAAAAGAGCTACACTAGAGCCGATCATGTAAGGAAAATACTTAGAAGTCTGACAATCAAGTGGAGACCAAAGATCACTACTATTCAGGAAGCTAAAGATCTGAATACTCTAAAGCTGGAAGAATTAATCAGCTCCCTCAGATCACATGAAATTGAATTGGAAGAAGATGAACCCAAGAAGAAGAACAAAACTCTAGCCCTGAAATCCAAGCAGAAGAAGGCTCTGAAAGCAACATCAGAAAATAGGGATTCAGTTCATCAAAGTCTGAACTCATAGGAATAAGAAATTGCTTTCTTATCCAGGAAGTTCAGAAAGATGTGGCATAACAGAAGGAATAAATTTCCCCAGAGATATTCCAATCAGTCCAACAAAGGAAGTGATGATACACATGACAAGAAAGGTATCATCTGCTACGGATGCAATGAATCTGGACATATCAAGTCAGAATGTCCAAATATGGAGAAAGGGAAGTACCAGAGGAAAGATGTCAGAACTAAGAAGAAAAGCATGATGGCCACATGGGATGATTCTGATGAATCTTCTAAAGATGAACAAGCAAATTTAGCTATGATGGCTCACACCAACTCTGGATCCAACACAGAATCTGATTCTGGAAGAGAATCAGAAGATGATTAAACTGAGGTATATTCTGAATTCACTCGATCTGATTTGATTACTGTTCTGAATGATTTTTTAAACAGTAATTACAAATTATCTTTAAAACTGAAAACTCTTAAGAAAGAAAATACAAATCTAACAGAAGAAGTTAATGTTTTAAAAAATCATATTGCAGAATTTAAAACAGAAAGTGTCATTCTTGAAACTAATATTGCAGAATTGAAATAAAAGAATGTATGTTTGAAAAACAGTTTTGCTGAACTTAAAGATGAAAGTTTAAATCTGAAAAATAATCCTAATTCAACAGCAATTGAAAATACCACAAGTAATTATGATATGCATGAAGAAGTTCTTCAAGAATTTCTTGATAGTGGTATGGAAAGAAGCAAATATGCTTCTATGATTTATGGAGTTAGTAGGAACTGAAATAGAGGTATAGGATTTGAAGAAACAATAATTAAACCTAAACCTATGTTTAAACCTGTTCCCTCAGATATAGTGTGTATTGGTTGCTACAAGAAAGATCGTTTCAAAGTGTTTTGTCTTATGCTAAATACAAGGAAAAACAAGAATGTTTTCAAGACTAACAAACCTGGACCCAACCAGATTTGGGTACTAAAAGATAAAATTGTTTATGTTGCAGATGTTCTGAGCAACCAAAGTGAAACACCAGTCATGGTGCCTGGTCAATGGATGCTGGCAATATATGAAGGAAAAAAGGTCTATGTTCCAACATCTACCAAACAGAAGCCAATTGACTTTGGCAGAAGAAGAACTGGTCAACATAATACCTATCAGAACCAGAACCAGAATCATAGGAGGAACAGGAAATATCAAAGAAATCACACATATCACACAAATCAGAAAAGACAGAGAAATCACTCATATCAATAAACCTGGAACTACCAGAAGAATCATAATTACCATCAGTTCCAGAACTAGAAGAATCAGAATTATCATCAGTTCCAGAATTATCAGAGGAACCTAATATATCAGCAGAAATAGAAAAATCAGAATCAGGAGAGTTCTTCAAATACTCCAGTAAAATTCATTAAGACTACAAACCAGGAAGGGAATTCAAATCCTTTCATTCAAACCATCTAATCACAGAACATATAGATTCAGAATCTAAAAATCAGAAACAAGAGGATTTTCAAAGTAAAATTGAAATTGTTGACATTGAGGTTACATCTTGCTGTAAATACTATTATTTTTTTATATTTATGTTTACTGTGATAACAAGAAGCTTGATCTTAAAAATCAAAGCTAGATAAGTATTCTGCAGGTTTTCAAACTGTCAGAGGAACCAAGTGATTCACGTGATGTGAACACTTCAACAGAAACAGTATTTCAGTGGTTTCAAAAACAAGTAGAAACCACCGGAAGCAGAATTAATGGTTTGGCTGTATTGAGTTTATTTTTAAATTAATTGATTTGTATTATGTTATATGACAAATAGCTTCACCTGAAAAGTCAAAGCAAGATGAAGCTGATGCAGGTTAACTAGAACCAGAGGAAACCGAAGCGGGTTCCCCAGAACCAGAGGAAACTGATGCAGGTTTACTAGAACCAGAAGCTGATACAAATCTACCAGAAGCTGATTTACTAGAACCAGAAGCTGATGCATGCAAAAGAACTTGAAAAAGCAGAAGATACCAGTAAGCATACGACAAGTCTTCAGAGGATAAATCTGAAGATAAGTTAGAAGAAAGAATAGATCACTTCAAGACATGGTCAGAACTATGTTAAATGATTTAAATGTTGCAAAACAATTTTGGGCTGAAGCAATCAACACTGCATGTTACATTCAGAATAGAGTCTATATTAGATTTACAAGAACCAGAGAAAGTAGAAGCAGATAAACCAACAGAACATGGAGAAGTGGAGGATACAAGCAAGTCAGAAGCATGTGACACATTTTCAAAGGATGAATCTGATCAAATCAGAACCAATCATGAGAAATCAGAAGAGAAATCTGGATGGAAATATCAATCATCTCATCCTAAAAATCTGATCATTGGAAGTGGAAGTGATTTTTTAAAAACCAGATCATCACTAAAAGACATCAGTCTGTTTGGCTTACTCTCATCGATTCAGCCTACCTCTGTTAGTGAAGCATTTGCAGATGATGGATGGGTTAATGCAATGCAAGAAGCGTTAAATGAATTTAAGAGGAATGATGTTTGGGATCTAGTTTCAAGACCAGAAAAGAACATTGTTGGAACCAAGTGGGTCTTTAGGAATAAGCTAAATGAAAAAGGTGAAGTTGTCATAAACAAGGCAAGACTTGTGGCACAAGGTTACAGTCAGCAAGGAGATATTGACTACATTGTGACTTTTGCTCCAGTGGCTAGAATTTTCTGAATTAATGTAGCACGAATTTTAAATGAGTATGATGGGAGAACTTAAGTTCTTCCTAGGAATACAAATTCAGCAAAGTCAAAAAGGTATATACATTCATCAATCAAAATATACAAAAGAGCTTCTCAAGAAGTTTAAGATGAGTGAATGCAACTCTATGGCTACTCCAATGCACCCTACCTGCTCACTTGAAAAGGATAACTCAGGACAAAAAGTTGATCAAAAATCCTACAAAGGAATGATATGATCTCTACTCTATCTCACTGCTTCGAGACCTGATATCATATTTAGTGTATGCGTATGTGCTAGATTTCAATCTGACCCTAGGAAATCCCATTTAACTGCCGTTAAGAGAATCGTTAGATACCTAAAAGGCACTACCAACCTCATCTTGTTCTACAAGAACACTCCTACATACAAACTGAGTGGATATTGTGACTCTGATTATACTAGAGATAAACTCGAAAGAAAGAGTACAAGTTAAAACTGCACATTCTTAGGAGAAAATTTAATATCCTGGACAAGCAAGAGACAAAGCACCATTGACATGTCAACAGTAGAAGCTGAATAAATTTTAGCAGCCTGATGCAGCTCCCAACTCATTTGGATGTAACATCAGCTGGAAGACTACAAAATCATGGAAACAAATATCCCTTTATACTGTGACAACACTTCAGCCATCAACCTAACCAAAAACCTTATCCTATATTCTAGAGCCAAACACATAGAGATCAAACACCACTTCATCAGAGATTATGTTCAAAAAAGGGTACTTAACATTAAATTTGTAGACACTGATCATCAATGGGCTGACATATTCACTAAACCACTATCTGAAGATAGGTTTGAATTCATCAAGAAAAACCTTAATCTTATCTTCATCCCTAACCTAATAGCTTAGTTTTAATTTTTGTATGTTATTTTATTTTTCGTATACTTTTATAATTCAAAAAAAAACAGAGGAGAAGATGATGTATGATGTATTTGATATGATATCTGAGTATTAGACTTAGAGGGAGAAAATATAAAATGAGGGAAACGATGATGTATTTGAAAGGAGGAGAAGATGATGTATGATGTATTTGATATGATATCTGGGCATTAGACTTAGGGGGAGAAAATATAAAATCAAGCTTAGTCTTAGGGGGAGTCAAAGTCAAAAGAAAGAAAAAGCATTATCAAAAATACATTGTTTGTCATCGTCAAAAAGGGAGAGATTGTTGGAACCAAGTTGGTTCTTGCAATTAAAGTTTTGATGTTAACAAATGTATTTTATGAAAATAACATATTTGACTTAGAAGAAGAATGAAAAATGTCACCAGAAGAATAGATCAGAGGATGACGTTACCAGAAGCAGAAATCAGAAGATGATGTCACTAGAAGAAGACGTCACCAGAAGCAGAAATCAGAGGATGACGTCACCAGAGGATGATCATCAGAAGAATCTGTTAGAGGAATATGTTAGAGAAAAATGCTCAAAACCGAATTGGAGCAAAAGACTGGAGAAACAGAATCTAGCTAAATATATGCTCAAAACAAAATCTGAGAAAAATGCTCAAAATAGAATTGGAGCAAAAGACTCAAGAAACAAAATCTAGCTAAAAGTATGCTCAAAACAGAAGTGAAGCAAAATGCTCAAAACAGATTAATCGAAATACACTCCAGAAATAAAGCATTAGTGAGCAAAGGACTAAAAACAGAATCTGAGCAAACTACTCCAGAATATTCTCAAAACAGATTAATCGAAATACACCCCAGAAGTAAAGCATCAGTGAAGCCCTAATTTCAACTATAAATAAAGGCTTAATTCTAGAGAATAAAGCATCGAAAAATAGAAGAACTTAAGCAAAAAATCATAAGTATTCAGAGAGTTCAAAAGAGAGAAACACATGCTTAAAAAACAAATATTTTCTAAGTGTTCTTTTCTTAGAGTGTGAAACTTATCGTCATCATAAATTGTTCAAAAGCAAACACTCTAGTTCACTTTAAGCATATTGTGAGTATGAACTTTCCAGAAGTAATTACTCAGTTCTAATTTCGATCCCTTATATTAAATCCTATAGTGTTGAAGTTTCTTCTAAAATTTGGGGTTGTCAGGTTGTTAGAAAAAGACATAGCTTATAGGTTTAAGGTTGTGAAGTTCCTCAAAAGTTTGGGATTATCAGACTGTTTGAGAAGACTTAGCTGGTTTAGTTAAGGTGTTGTTGTTTCTCAAAAGTCTGGGGTTGTCAGGCTGTTTGAGAAGACTTAGCGGGTTTAGTTAAGGTGTTGTTGTTCCTCAAAATTCTAGGGTTGTCAGGCTGTTTGAGAAGACTTAGCTGGTTTAGTTAAGGTGTTGTTGTTCCTCAAAAGTCTGGGGGTTGTCAGGCTGTTTGAGAACACTTGGCTGGTATAGTCAAGGTGTTGTTGTTCCTCAAAAGTCTGGGGTTGTCAGGCTGTTTGGGAAGACTGGCTTGTAGGGTCAGTGGTGTTGTAATTCAAAGGAGTTTGAATTAGTGAAAATGCCTTCTGGAGGAAGGGACTGGACGTAGCCTAGTTAACAGGGAACCAGTATAAATTGCTGTGTTATTATGTTATTATTATCTGCTGTTGAATCTTATTAGTTATATATCGAATAATTCACATTAACATTCAACAAAACAGCAAAAGAAATCAAAATTGATAAACACAATTCAACCACCCTTCTCGTGTTTGCACCTTCTAGAACCTCATAATTAAATCGTAAGGTTGTGTTTGATTTCCAATCTGGGGTCTCGTTGGTCCCTCAATAGCACCTCTGTTC
This sequence comes from Cicer cuneatum, assembly GCA_037974295.1. Taxonomy (NCBI): domain Eukaryota; kingdom Viridiplantae; phylum Streptophyta; class Magnoliopsida; order Fabales; family Fabaceae; genus Cicer; species Cicer cuneatum. Next base: position 38,107,939 of record JBBPBO010000003.1, on the reverse strand, counting down.
AGGCGGCCCCGTTTCATGATCTCCACCTTTTTGCACTTCTCTACCAGCACCTGATACTGACGTATCTCTAGAGGTCCCACAGACTCCTTAATTTCATATTTGAGTCTGCTTTCAAACCTCTCACACATGTACTCTTCATCCATTTGGTTATGAAAGTAGCGAAAATGTTTTGCTAGGGACTCAAACTTTGCTGCATACTCGGACACTATGAGACTTCCCTAATATAGTCTCAAGAATTGGGCCTCCTTCTCAGCCTTGGCACTCTTCGGAAAATATTTGTCCAAGAACTTTCTCTTGAAAACTTCCCAGGTCACTTCTTCGTGATTTCCTTCCATCAATTACCTCGCCCCTCACCACCAGTTTTCACCTTCACCAATCAACAAATAGGTGGCATACTCCACCTTCGTGTCATCTGGGTAATGGGAATCTCAAGGATCTTCTCGATCTCCTGCAGCCAGAGGTCGGCCTTGTCAGGGTCATGCTCCCCTTTAAATTTTGGTGGATCTTGCCTAAGGAATTCAGTGAGTCCTCTTGTTTCCATAGTTGCTTCCTCCCTCAGGTCACTCTGCACATTACGTTGAGCCTGGTCTGCAGCTTTTTGAGCTTTAACTGCAGCTTGTTGGGCCATTGCGGCGGCCATTGCATTCATGGCTTGGATTGCTTCAGTCATGTCATTTTCTCCCTTGGGCACTGGTCGGTTCGCCCGACGAGCCATACTTCCCAAAAATTATCTAATCAGGATAACAATGTGATCTCATTGTAACCTTAGAGTCGTAAGGAATATTTTATTCACAACTATATAGTAGGTTCGAGTCACACAATAAATTGTGTACTAGGGGGGTTCCCAGGAAAGAGAGGTGGGTCTACGGACTACTTAATAACCAAGTCTTTCCTTAGCCAGAATCCCACTAATACAACTTTTTACGGTATTACCCTTCCCTTCTATTATGGGGACAATAGCTTTAGGTCACACGATAAGTTGTGTACTAGTGGGGTTCCCAGGAAAGAGAGGTGGGTCAACGGATCACTTAATAACCAAGTCTTTCCTTAACCAGAATTCCACTAATACAACTTTTTACGGTGTTACCCTTCACTTATATTGTGGGAATCATACAATTTTATACCAGTTAGAGATTTACCGCATTGTCTTTATTACAAAAATTTAGATCATAACACAAAATTAAATAATTAAGAAATATTCATAATCATTATAAATTCAATTGACCTAATTAATTTCATAATTAAGGTGGAGACCAATTAAATGTTTATGTTTTGAAATCAAATCAATCTAATTTAATACGCAAAAATTTCACAGTATAACAAAATAACAACTAATCATTTATAGTTTTAAAAAAAAAACATCAATCAATTTCAATTAATTGATAATGTCATAATGTCATTAAATCACGATTATTAAATTCGTAACCTACAAACAATTATTAAAAAAATCAAATCAGGAGTAGTAAATTCATAACATCATATTATTTAATTTATAACGTCATTAATTCAAGAATAGTAAATTCATAACATACAAACAACAATTATTAAAAAAATTCAAATTACGAGAGTAAATTCATAACATCATCATATTAAATTCTTAACGTCATTAATTCACGAATAATAAATTCATAACATACAAACAGCAATTATTAAAAATTCAAATTGCGAGAGTAAATTCGCAACGTCATAAAATCAAAAGCAATTATTGTATTGAATCAAATTAAATTGAGATAATTTCAAATTATAATACAATAAATTCATAATTCATACCATCATAAAATCATAATTAATTATTGCATTTAATAAAATTAAAACTCTTTTAAGGCATATGATAATTGCAATTAATTGAAGAAAAATTTCTATTTTTGAGAAGATAAAAAAAAATCAATTAGTATTAAAAGAGACCAAATACTCAACGTAAAATGTTAGTTTTCCCTATATGAATATATATAACCAAAATAGTAATAAATCGTATAATAAAATATACCAAAATCAAGCAACACACATAAATCAAGGCATGCGTCATACAAAATTGTCCCACCAAAGAATTTCCGAGGATTATTACTCTGATACCATAATGTAACACCCCAGATTTTTTATCCAAAACATTACTTAAAAAAAATACTTTTAGAAAAATTTACGATAATTTTTTTTTTGGTAACAATATCTAACATTTATGCTTTTAAATAATTAGTAACAAACACGTTTATTTAATATTATAAAAAAATGTTTATTCAAAAAACTAAAACAAAAAATAGCTTATTAAAGTTTGGTGACAAGAATTTAAAATAGACATAGAAAATATTGCGGAAATCTTATTATAAAATTGTCTTGAAAACCCTATTTTTACCCCACGTTCGCCGCACATTAATATTCATCAACTACTCTTGAATCTCCTCAAACTCATTAGTACCTAAAATGTTGTTGTAAGGGTCGGTTTTTTTTTCTATCGTCCACATCAAACCAAAGCTAAACATATAGAAGAATAACACAAAACATATAAAAGTAAAACCTTCCAATGTAAAAGAAAAAATGCGTAAACGGCAAATCGTATATAAAAAATATATGTATAATGCATGCTCCTAAAACTATATGATCCGGATATAAACCTGCCACTAAAGCAACTTCCACACAGAAAAATCACTCATACCAATGGAGAAAATAAACCTGCCACTAAGGCAACTCCCACAAAGATGCATATGCCATGACATGACCATATATTATCAAAACTATACTCGCACACAGCCCACTAGTAATCATGTCATATGCATTCAACAAAAAAATCACATTTTTAAAACCATCATCGTATTCACACGTCACATTCATGAGAATCATATATTTATAGACAAATAATCATTAAATAATAATTTCACCACATACGCATAAAAATCAGAACTTGACTCTATTTACACCATAAAGATTAAAACTTTATATATAACAAGAAACTTCAAACTCCAACTCATAAATATCATCAAATCAACATCTTATCATATATATATAACATAAAAAAATTATATTTTGCTTCATACCCATCATAAAAATTAAAACTTTATCACGTAAAATATAAAAATTCATATTTTACTTCTTAAAAAGACATACATTACATATCAAACTCAACAAAAAAGATTTCGGATTTCATTATTTTATTTTATTAGACTACATTTATTTCTTTAAAAAGCAAGCAATTACAATTATTAATTTCATGTATCCAACTAACGGTCTAACTATAATTTGTGCGGGGAAAAGCCCTTACCTTGGCTGCTTTTCTTCCTAGTACGAAGCTCTAAGCCTCCACGGAGTTGTTCACACGAAAAGTTTGATGCACGAAGGAGAGGAGGTGGGAAGGAGATGACGGCTAGGGTTTCGGTATTCTTTTCTGCTTATTATTACTTAGTATGGAAATATTGTGGACTTTAGGGAAAATTTAAAGTGGAGATTATTGGGTAGATAGTGTTGGGACCCAAATAAAGAATAGAAGGGAGAAAATATTATTTTTTTTTCTTAACCTTGATCATACAAAAACTAAAAGCCATCAACTCTAAGCCCAAATGTCTATTATGGGTTGGGTCACACCTAGCCACAAACTCTTACCTCAAATTATTTTTGTACTAAAAAAACATATATATATATATATATATATATATAAAACTTCTCCATTGATTAAATAATTCTTACTAATAATTTTATCAACTACAATAAGTCGAACAAGGAAAATAATTATCACACCTAAATTAATAATGAAATATATATATATTCATAAGTCTTAATTATTTTAAATAATAAATTTAGAGGATGTTACACTTCATACTCTAAGAAAAGAACACCTAGAAAATATTTATCTTTTAAGCAAGTGTTTCTCCCCTTTGAACTCTTTGAATACTTAGAAATTTTTTGCTCGATTTCTTCTATTTTTCGATGCTTCATTCTTCAGCATTCAGCCTCTATTTATAGTTGAAAATAGGGCTTCACTTTGATCTGATGCTTTACTTCTGGAGTGTATTTCGATTAATTCTATTTTGAGAATATTCTGAAGTATTTTTCTCAGATTCTGTTTTTGAAGTCTTTTGCTCTAATTCTGTTTTGAGCATTTTTCTCAGATTCTGTTTTGAGCATGTTTTTAGCTAGATTCTGTTTCTTGAGTCTTTTGCTCCAATTCTAATTTTAGCATTTTTCTCAGATTCTGCTTTGAGCATGCGTTTAGCTAGATTCTATTTCTTCAGACTTTTGCTCCAATTCTGTTTTGAGTATTTTTCTCAGATTCTGTTTCGAGCATACTTTTAGCTAGATTCTGTTTTTCTGATTTTCGTCTCTAATGAGATCCTCTTATGATATCCTCTGACAAGTTCCTCTGATCATACCTTCTAATGACCATCGTCTGGTAATCATCCTCTCATAATATCCTCTGATAATATCCTCTGGTATTTTCTGGAGGTATCTTCTGGTACCCTATGGTGACATCCTCTAGTATCCTCTGGATGTTTCCTCTGGTATCCTCTGAATGTATCTTCTAGATGCATTTTTATCTTCTGATGACATCTTCTGCTTCTGATTTGTATCTTCTGGTGATATCTTCTGTTAACGTCATCTTCTGGTGACATCCTCTGGTGACGTCATCCTCTAATTTTTGCTTCTGTTGACGTTATCCTCTGATTTCTGCTTCTGGTTACGTCATTTATTTTTCATTCTTCTTCTAAGTCAAAATATGATTTTCATACAATACATTTGTTAACATCAAAACTTTAATTGAAAGAACCAACTTGGTTCCAACACTATTTGGGTCAGTGAAAACAGCCTCTGTAAGTGGAAAGAAATATGGCTTTGTTATATTAGATGATTACACTAGGTGGACATGGGTAAAAATTTTAAGAAGTAAGGATGAATCCCACAAAGTGTTTATCACATTTTGCAAACAAATCATGAATGAAAAGGGTCTTAAGATTATAACAATTAGAAGTGATCATGGAGGAGAATTTGAGAACAAGTTCTTTGAAAGTTTTTGTGATGAGAATGGAATCTCTCACAACTTTTCTTCTCCTAGAACACCCCAACAAAATGGAGTTGTAGAAACAAAGAATAGATCACTCCAAGAAATGGCCAGAACCATGTTAAATGATATGAATGTTGCAAAACACTTTTGGGCTGAAGTAATTAATAATGCATGTTACATTAAAATAGAGTCTATATCAGATCCATATTGAATAAAACACTATATGAACTGTGGAAAGGTAAAAAGCCTAACATCTCCTATTTTAAACAATTTGGTTGTACTTGTTATATGTTGAACACCAAAGATAACCTTGGAAAATTTGATTCTCGATCTCAAAAGTGTACCTTCATTGGTTACTCTGAAAATCTAAGGCTTATAGAGTGTTTAATAGGGAAACTAATATTGTGGAAGAATCCATACATCTTAAATTTGATGACAAACAGCTTGACCTTGAAAAGTCAAAGCAAGATGATTATAGTGCAGGTTTACCAGAACCATAGGAAGTCGATGCAGACAAACCAGAAGAACTTGAAAAAGTAAAGGATACAAGCAAATCAGAAGAATATGACAAATCTTCAAAGGATGAATCTAAAGATAAGTTAGAAGAAAGATGTGGAAGGAAGTACAAGTCATCTCATCATGAAACTCTAATTATTGGAAGTGCAACTGATCCTTTAAGAACCAGATCATCACTTAAAGACACCAGTTTGTTTGGCTTACTCTCATCAATTGAGCTTGCTTCTATTGATGAAGCATTGGCAGATAATGGATGGATTCTTTCAATGCAAGAATACTTAAATGAATTTGAGAGGAATGATGTTTGGGATCTAGTACCAAGACCAGAAAAGAACATTATTGGAACCAAGTGGGTTTTCAGAAACAAGCTAAATGAAAAAGGTGAAGTGGTCAGAAACAAGGTAAGACTTGTTGCACAAGGCTACAGTCAGCAAGAAGGCATTGATTACACTGAGACATTTGCTCCAGTGGCCAGGTTAGAAGCTATTCGTATCCTACTCTCTTTTGCTGCAAATAATAACATTACATTATTTCAAATGGATGTTAAAAGTGCTTTTCTAAATGGTTATATAAGTGAAGAAGTCTATGTTAAACAACCCCCAGGTTTTGAAAGTTCTGAATTTCCAAATCATGTTTTTAAACATAGAAAATTTATGTATGGTCTTAAACAAGCACCTAGGGCATGGTATGATAGACTTAGTAACTTCTTGCTTAAAAATAACTTTGAAAGAGGACAAGTAGACAATACACTTTTTAGAAAATCAATAGAAGATGACATTCTTATTATTCAAGTTTATGTTGATGACATTATTTTTGGATCTACTAATGGCACTCTTTGCCATGAATTTTCTCAATTAATGCAGCATGAATTTCAAAAGAGTATGGTGGGAGACCTTAAGTTCTTCTTAGGGATAAAAATTCAACAAAGTCAAAAAGGTATATACATTCATAACGAAATATACAAAAGAGCTTCTCAAGAAGTTTAGGATGACTGACTGCAAACCTATGGCTATACCAATGCACCCTACTTGCTCACTTGAAAAGATTATTCAGGCCAAAAAGTTGATCAAAAAACCTATAGAGGAATGATAGGATCTCTATTTTATCTTACTGTTTCTAGACCTGACATCATGTTTAGTGTATGTGTATGTGCAAGATTTCAATCTGACCCTGGGGAATCACATTTAACTGCTGTTAAGAGAATCCTTATATACCTAAAAGGCACTACCAACCTTACCTTGTTCTACAAGAAATTTCCTAAGTACAAACTTAGTGGATATTGTGACTCTGACTATGTTGGAGATAAACTTGAGAGAAAGAGCACAAGTGGAAACTGCACATTTTTAGGTGAAAACTTAATATCCTGGTCAAGTAAGAGACAAAACACTATTGCAATGTCAACAGCAGAGGCTGAGTACATTTCAGCAGTTGGATGTAGTTCTCAACTAATTGGATGAAACATCAGCTGGAAGACTACAAAATCCTGGAAACCAACATTCCCATCTATTGTGACAACACTTCTGCCATCAATCTAACCAAAAACCTTATACTTCATTCCATAGCTAAACACATAGAGATCAAACATCACTTCATTAGAGACTTTGTTCAAAAAGGGGTACTCAACATTCAATTTGTACACACTGAACACCAATGGGCTGACATATTCACCAAACCACTACCTGAAGATAGGTTTGACTTCATCATGAAAAACCTAAACCTTACATACATCTCTGACTTATAGTGTAATCACTTCAAAATAGTTTAGTTTTAAATTAGTTTTTATATTTTCTTGTACTATGTTATTAAAAAAAATTGTCCTCAACCCTAAACATGTATGCAAAATAAAAGGGGGAGAAAGATAACTTTCATGCCTTTTGTCTGATGACAAACAGGGGAGAAGATATTTAATGAAGAGAAGATAAAGTGGGGCTTAGACTTAGCGGGAGAATGATATATGAGAAAGATATAAAATAGGGAGAAACTGATGCTTAGGCTTTGGGGGAGTCAAAGAAATAGAAAGAAAAGTGGTTATCAAAAATACAAATTTTGTCATCATCAAAAAGGGGGAGATTGCTGGAACTAAGTTGGTGTTACACTTAAAGTTTTGATGTTAACAAAATTATTTTATGAGAATAATATATTTTACTTCGAAGAATGCCACCAGAGGATGTCACCAGAAGATGCCACCAGAGGATGTCACTAGAGGATGCCACCAGAGAATGTCACTAGAGGATGACACCAGAAGATGTCACCAGAGGATGCCACCAGAGGATGTCACCAGAGGATGACACTAGAGGATGCCACTAGAGGATACCTCCAGAGGATATCACCAGAGGATGACACCAGAGGATGCCACCAGAGGATACCTCCAGAGGATCCCAAATGATATCACCAGAGGATCCCACCAGAGAATATCACCACAGGATATCACCAGAGGCAAAAATCAGATGATATCATCAGAGGCAAAAATCAGAGGATATCATTAGAGGCAAAAATCATAGGACACCTTCAGAGGCAGAAATCAAAGGACCTCATCAGTGGGTTACCATCCGAGGCAAGCATCAGAGTATGAAAGAAGACATGGTCAGATTCGTAGAAGATTTGATTCAAATTCGAATAAGACTTGTTTGAAATTTGAAGAAGATCTGATCAAAACTTGAAGAAGATTTAATTTAAGTCAAAAGAAGATTTGGTTCAAATTTAAAAAGGAACATAATCAAGTTGAAGAATTTACAAAACAAATCTGAACAAAATACAATTCAAAATTAAACTTGGACAAAGTAGAAAGCCCAAATCTCAACTATAAATAAATACTCCAGGCTGAAGAAGAAATCATCGAAAAATAGAACAGAGAAGAAGAACTCAAGCTTAAAATCCAAATCCATCTTAGAGTTCAAAGACAGAAACACTTGTGCGAAAGGGAAATATTTTCTAATTGTTCTTTTCTTAGAGTGTGAGAGTCAATGTTATAATCATCTTTCTAGAAATAACTACTCAAGTTCCAAACCTATGTATCCAACCCGATAGTGGTGTAAGTTCCTTCTTCAATCTGGGATTGCCATATTAGTTGGAGAAGACTTGGCTTATAGGGTCAAGGTGGTGTAAGTTCCTTCTTCAATATGGGGTTGTCAGATTGGTAGGAGAAGACTTGGCTTGTAGGGTCAAAGTGTTGTTGTTCCTCAAAAGTCTTGGGCTGTCAGGCTGTTTGGGAAGACTGGCTTGGAGGGTCAGGTGTTGTGTAATTCAAAGTGTTTGAATTAGTGGATTAAAGCCTTCTGAATGAGGGGACTGGATGTAGCTAAGTTAATGGTGAACCAGGATAAATCTATGTGTCCAAATACTTATGCTTTTATTATCCACTGCTGTTGAATCTGATTGCTTCTTCTCCAAGTAATTTATATCAACTTTCATCAAATTTACAAAAAGTATTCAACTTTGGCAAACACAATTCAACCCCCTTCTCGTGTTTGCACCTTCAAAGGAGAACCCAAGATGAAAAGTTATCTCTTTGAAAAAGTCAACGGCTCTCACTCTAATAAAAGTCATGACTCTGGAAGCTGACTTTGAAGACACGTTCTACATACGACTTTGAAACAAAATCTGATGAAGGCTCACTGCCTCTAACTCTGATATTGAAGATTCAAATGACCAAGCAGTTATTTTTGTCATCACGTAAATAGATTAAAGTGCCCAATCAGTTACATTCTTAATTGTACCAAATTGAATATCTCATCAAATAAAAAGGTCCAATTCAAATTCACAATAACGAATATATGCAATCAAATATAGAACGTCATGGAATCAAAGCAACGATCAAGAATTGAATTTCAGTAACTGACAAACAACAATCAATAATTGAATTTCAGTAACTGACAAGAAATGAATTTCAACAATCGACAAACAACGATCAGAACATTCAAAGCTCAAGAACAAAGAACAAATTCAAAGGAACAGTCGAGTAAGCATCTGGACACAAATCAAAGCAATGATCATTAGAACTTGAATGCAATGGGAAGATTAGAAAATTGAAGTAACCAGAATTAAATAATCTGAACGTTGGAATCATAATGTTGGAAGAAAAAGCAATTTGATTATTTTATTAAACTGGTTCAGACTTGATAATTTATTTGGAGTAGAAGCAATAACAAAACTAAGGAGTGCAGGAATAAAGTGACACAAGTAATTTATCTTGGTTCAATATTAACTTGGCTACATACAGTCTCTTCACTCAGAATGATTTAATCCACTAATTCAACAACTTGAATTGTAAAGCACCTGACCCTCCAAGCCAGTCTTCTCAAACAGTCAGACAACCCCAGACTTTTGAGGAACACACACATCTGCACTCTACCAGCCAAGTCTTCTCCACACGATCTGACAACCCTAGATTGTTGAAGGCACACTAAGCCACTATCGGGTTTGAATACAAAGATTTGGAACTTGAGTAGTTGCTTCTAACAAGATGATTATAACAATGACTATCACACTCTAAGAAAATCACTTAGTAAATATTTCTTATTCGAACAAGTGTTTCTCTCTTTGAACTCTAAGATGAATTTGGAATTTTGAGCTTGAGTTCTTCAACTCTTTTCTGATTTTTCAAAGATCTTCTTCTTCATCCTTGAGTATCTATTTATACATAAAATTAGGGCTTCAATTTAGTCCTTGTTTAATTCTAATTTAATACTAAGTCTGTGATGAATTCTAAATTCATATCTTCTTGTAGATAAATCTTGATCAAATCTTCTTGTAAATAATTCATATCTTATTGTTGATAAGATGTTGATTGGATCTTCTTCAAATTTTGACCATATCTTCTTTTCAACTTGGTCAAAGATTTTGTTCAATTATAAATCTGATCAAATCTTATTTTAGATTGTCTTCAAATGCATGAATCTTCTTTCATACTCTGTGAAGTCAAATATATTGTTCTTATAAAATACTTTTGTTAACATAAAAAACTCTAAATTTAAAACCAACTTAGTTCGAATACTAAGTCTCTGATGAATTTTAAATTCATAACTCAAATTTTTAGTGCACACTTAATTAAATAAAAGACTAAATCGATAAAAAAAGTATAAAAGACTAAAATGTTACTTAAAATTAAGTTAAGAGACCACAAAAATAATTATATCTTTTATTTATTAATTTACAAACAGATACAAATATTTGTAATTATGAATGTCATTATATCTAATTATGTACCTATTAATTAACGAATAGTCAAAACATCTAAGCACTTGTTTCATCTTGAAGTAAATTTTATCAGCACATATTTGTGATTACAAACTACTTTTTAACATCGGTACACGCAAGCACAATATATTGTTCACGGGTCGCAAAATTCCCCGTAACACAGACCAAAAACCTAGCAGAATCAATTTGAAATAGATGCAGTGAATTAACTAACGTAGTAATAGTAAAACTCAGAAAGCAATAATCTAAAAGAACAAAACCAAATAAAAGAAAGGAAGAAGTAAGATGATAAAGACACAAGTGTTTCAACAAATGTGACCTATATACACGGAGAGAACACCATTAACTATGTTTCCAAGATCAATCAAGCTTCGAATAGTGCCAAATCAACTTCACCATACAAGATGTATTATATATATATATATATATATATATATATATTTAATAAAAGGTTAAGTGTTTGTGAACCGATACAAAAGATCGAAAATTGAAGTTATGGTGATATGACGATTGGGTAAAGCAATCAAAGTGATAGCCCTGTAAATGGAGCACTTGGCTGCGTTGCTGATTGAATAGTTGGTTGGTCGATGCATAAGCATCAAAGTGAATTCATAAAATAAGAGAGATGTTACTGGAAAAGGTGAAGAGTGTTAGAGGTTGGTATTGTGGTGATAGCAATATAGCATAACTAACAAAGCCGTGGACAGATAGACCAATACATTATAAGTATAATGGTTATGACCGCGGTGGCAAAACAACACAATGATGGCAATAATCAACCATTTCGGAACTAATACAAAATTATTTAATTCTGTACTTTAAACATAATCATGTTTCATTATATTAAAATAATGCTCCTTTAAAAAATAAACTGCAAGAGTTCATATAAAATACAAAACCTAAAGATGAACGGTACAATAGACTTGAAGTGGGAAGAGAACCCAAGCCCAACACTCGACCTTGAATATTCTCTTTTCAGAAATCTCTTGATTTTCTATCAACTTTGCATACATCTACAAATCATCATCTATAGATACAACTTGCAGTTACAATCAAGGTGTAAAATATCGTTCGCAATCACATTCACGATCCATGATATCATGAAAAATCGCAGTCAAATGCTATTTCGACGGCATTTTTGTCGGGGCAAATAATTAAAAAAATTATAATCAGAGTCTAGGATATACCCATGGAGCTTTTGAATCTATTTAGGAATATAATCACAGGGATCACCCCAAAAGCATGCTAGTGTAGATCGAATCTTAGGACATGTGATTCAACTCATTGCAGATCCAAATATACACAGTAAAATAGAAAATTATTTGAAGAACCAGATGATAAAATAACAAACTAAAGGTCCATTGTATACCAAGTTACAAACTAATACAATATATTTCTCATTCTCATAAGTTGAAAATACAAATGCAATTGAATTACACCAATAATAACATACTTTGACCAACACCTAATTAAGCCGAAGTCATTCTCCTTAGCCAAGCAAGTAAAAAAGCCAGCTGACCAAGGTAGAGAGATTTACAACATATTGACATCATAATAATAAATAACAAAAATAATTCTAAAAAGAAAAAAGAAAAAGAACCTAACATAAACTCAATTATCCAAATCCTAGAAGCATCACTACAATTTTCAAAAACTCAAATTGCAGTTTAGCCACTAAATCACTACCAAATTCGATCTTTTTCACAGAGAATCCCAATCAATCTCATAAGAAGGAAACTTCTGAAGATTAAACTGTTCAGAACCAGCTTCCCATTGTGGTTCAGTGATATCACCAAAAGTAAGATCAGAAAGTGGAGAAGAATCATCAGAGCCTTCACTCTCAGTCATAACAGGAGACAAAGAAGCTTCAACCTTGTTGTCATCATTATTATTCTCAACAACAATTGTCTTAGCATCTTTCAAAGACTTCTTAGAAGAACCTCTCACACTTTTTTCAACCTTCCCTTGTTTCTTCACATCACTTAAACTCTCACAAATAGCATCAAGCTTAGCATCGATAGATGAATGCAAAGGCTTAAACTGATCTCCAAACAAACCTTGTTGATCCTTCATGTTTGGGAAATTAAGCCTAGCAAAATCACCTCTGAGTCTATAAGCAGCTCTATCATAAGCCAAAGCAGCTTCTTCAGCAGTTTCAAAAGTACCAAGCCAAAGCCTTGTTCTGTTCTTTGGTAGTCTTATCTCAGCAACCCATTTACCCCAATGTCTTTGCCTTACACCTCTATAAAGCTTAGTGGGCTTTGGAGGTACACCAGGTTGTTTCATTGGGATGGGCTTAGGCCCAAGGAAGCTGAGATTTGTGCTGTTGTTTAGATTTTGGGCCTGAAGATGGATCTGGGCTTGGATCTGGTTAATTTGAGATGGGGTTAAGTTGTTTAGCCCAATAACGGAATTGGGTTGCTCAAAGCCTATGATATTTTGGCTTTGTGATGAACCTGAGGGAAATAGATAGGTCATCATTGAAGAACAACCTTCCGTGTAGAAATTGGGCTGTGTTGAAAAAGAATGAGAAGGAGAAGGTAAAGGAGGAAGAGAAGGAGAAAATTGGAAAAAGGGAGGGGTAGAAGAGTAAAATTCAGATGAAGTTGAAGGGAGGTGTGAATTTAAAGAAAGGGGAGCAGATGAAGAAGGAGTAGCAGTGGAAGAAGAACTCTTCATAAAAGGTTCTAGAACTTCCATTAACTCACCACCATTGAATGGATCTTTTGAATTGTTGAAGAAATCCATTCCACCTGCCATAATTAATTGTATCAAATAAAACACACACAGATCTTAGATAAAATTAACCTGCGTTCTTCAAAAAATGAAGAAAAAAAACTCCAAAAGATAAGATAAAATTGGTGAAAGAGGTTTAAAATACACAACCCCTTTGTTCCAAGAAAATAAAAATAGTAAAAATGAAAGCTTTGAGGGATCAAAAACAACCCTCTTGGCTAATTTGAAAGATGAGAAAAACTAAATTAAAAAAATAGAAATAAAAGAAGATAAAATTATTTTTTCCAAAGTGAAAAAAAACAACTGGATCTCGATTCTGAAAACACCTGACTTTCTGGATATACTTTTTAGAGGAAAAAAACTCAAAAAAAATTATATAAGATGAAAGACAGATGATTAACAGAAAGGGATTCAGAGAAGCGGGATGTAAGAGAAGGGGGTGTAAATAAGATTAATGAAAAAGCACCACACAAAATAGGAAAAATGTTAACGCTCTTTTTTTTCTCTCTATCTCACTCTTGTGTGTTTGTTTGGTGTGAAACTCTCAGCCACTCTTGGATTTGTCTATCTAACACAAACTGAGTTATATAGTAGCCGGATACCTTGAATTTCAACTACGATGCGCGTATCCATGGGTTTGGTTTACTCACAATCCTTGTCTTAATGCGAGTCAGATTAGACATGATTTAAGGTACGAACCATTGTGATTTTGACACGTACAAATATGACACGTGTTCGATCAGATGCGTCAGGTATGTATGAGTGAGTGTGTTTAACGTTGCTTGCCGGTTAGCCTGTTTGACCATGTGCTTACGCGTTCACACCTCTCTCTCTCTCCACTGAATTCGAAGATACCTTTTATCTCTAACTCTGTTTATGACTGCAATTACTCCTTCCTATCCTAAAGATTTACTTCATTTGAGTTGTGTAATTATTTGTCTCAAATATTACCAAAAATAAAAATTAATATATTTAATTCAAAATTTAAATAAATATATAATTTTCTTTGATATACTTTTATTTATATTTAAAATTTAAGAAATATTTATAAAAAATTGAATATAGTATAAAATTAGCATAATAATTAGATTAATTAATCGTTATATTTATTTTATAAATAAAATCAAAAAATAAAATAAATTTAACTAATATTTATGTTTTAAAATAATTTTTGTATTTGATCATTTTATATAGATTAAAAAAATATAATAAATAAAAAAGAAATAATGATGATTTTAGCAAATTATTCGATTGCATTAATTAAAAGGTATAATTGAAAGGAAAAATAAATACATAAAAATGGCATTGAAAATTAAAAGTAATAGATATTTTGAGATGATTTTTTTTTGTAAATGTGACAATTATTATAAGACGGAATAAGTGTCATCTTTGATAATCTCTTATTGTTTGGACATGCACGATGTGTGTTTGAGCTCCACTATTGTCATTGAATTAAAGGTAGGAAAAAGTTTTTGGAATTGGATCAAGAATCCCAATTTTTTTAATATGAGTTAAAGGATCCAGGGAGAAAGATATAGAAAATGAATTTCTAATCGTAACTAAATCATTAAGTTGTAAAATCTTTTCTACTATGAAAATGTGAAAGAAGATATGTTTATGTTTAATTGCACTTTTGGCCCATCTAATTTCTCATTTGTACAGTTTGAGTCACCTAGTTTAAAACAAGTGATTTTGACCTCTTTCATTTACCTCATTTTTTATTTAGTAATCTTCTCCTTCTTCTCCTCCTCCTCCTCCTCCTCCTCCTCCTCCTCCTTCACCTTCATAGTGTTATCACTGTTAGAATATGAGCTCTATCGAGATTTCTTCCTCGAACCATTGTACTTTATATCGATTTCTAAGTACCTACGTCAGAATCTTCTCACGTTTTTCTTGAATCTCTTTTTGACAGAGCTTCGAAGTCGTTTTTTCTGAGCTCGAATGGAGTTGGAAATGGAAGTTTAATGAATGGCAATGGTGTGGCGGCGGAAGTAGTTGAAGAATTTGTAGAAAAACCTCAAAATAGAGGGAAAATGGACAAAGACTGAAATTATAGATTCTAACTTTAGATTTTTTAATTAAGTAAATATAATTTTTTTATTTAATTAAAATATTTCTTTTTTTCAAAAAAATTAATTAAAAATAATTTTTATCATGTCATGCTAAGTCATTAAAAAATCCACTCTATCATGCCACATCACCCAAAAAAAATTGGGAAAAACAAGTGGAAGACTGCAAAATCAGAAAGGGGGTAAATGTGATGAGTCAAATCGTTTGTTTTAAACTAGGAAGATTAAAATCGCACAATTGAAAAATTAGAGAAGTTAAAAGTGTAATTAAGTCATATGTTTATTATATTCAATCGTGTGTGTATATATATATATATATATATATATATTATTTTATATGTTATTTAAATTTATCTAATTTTATTTTTTGTTTTGTAAGAGATAATAAATATCATCATAAACTCACATACAATAGTGAGGTCTTGTGTTCGATATCAAAATAAAACATCCAATTTAACAATATCAATATTACTGAGCTTAAAGTAAATGGCAGTTATCTAAATTTTAATGTCAAACATTAATGTTAAATGTTTTAAATTAATTGCTAAACCTATGTCCTTTTATACACGTATTAATTGCTTTTTCACATATATTAAGTAAAGTAGTTAGTGAGTTTTAGATGTCTATTTTATTTGTAGACGTTTCTAAAATAGCATTTATATTTAAATATGTTTAACTTAACTTTTTATATTCCTTAATAAATTAGTAGTATTAATAAGGTATATGTTTGTAAAAAAATAATAATTGCACCCACACTAAAAAAAAATAATTGCACCTAGTAATTTGAAAATGTTCTTATATTTAGGAACATTTTTTTTTCTCAAAGATAGTTTATAATTAAGGACATGGATAGTAATTACTATCATTATTGCATTTCTTCTATTTATAAAATTTTCTTGATATGTGGAAAATGAACAAATGTGACAATTTTTTTGTAGAATGGAGAAAATACTATTAAACACAATTTCTATTATATATATCCTTACAAAAACAAAAGATATATATTATTTCTGATCTCGTATATATAATTAAAAAAACGACATACTACCTATATTAAAAAAAGTAGTTAATCTTATTTAATTTATTCAAAGTAATAAAGGTATCAATTGTACTCTCTTTGTTTCATAATGAGTGAGCTATTTAATCATGTGACACATATTAAGAAAAATGTGTAAATGAAAGAGAAATAATACTACTTTTATCAAATTATTTTTGTTAAGTATCGATGTATTATCAATATCATAAATACATAGTGCAAGTTATTGCATTAGAAGTGATGCAAGTAATATTAATTCAATGTTACAATTGGATGAAAAAAAGTGCATTACAAATTAAAAACATCATCCATTTTAAGATAACTTTTGTTTGACACTACAACATTTTTGAGTTGTGGCAACACTAAAAAAGTGTGGGGTAAACCAAATAAACCGTGCCCTAAAGGTTAGACAACGGTTTCGCAACGGTTTACAAAGTGTGGTGTAGGTGGTCGTGGCCTATTAGCAAACACAACGGTTTTTTACTTTTGCCCACGAATTCTAAAAAACCGTTGCTGAAGACACTCAAAGAGACAACGATTTTTCTAAATGTTTCAGCCCACGGTTTTATGAGTTGGCTTTGCCAACATTTCATAAATGTTGCATATACAGTTAAGCAACGGTTTTTTGGTTTAAGACAATTGATTTGTATGTGTTGCATATAACTTTAGACCATGGTTATCGAAATGTTGGTAAAATATTTCGGCCATAATTGTTTTAGATGTTGCCTAATTGTTTAGCCCACGGTTTTATAAGTTGTAGCAACAATAAAAAAGTGTGGTGCAACATATTTATAAAGTTGTCAAAAGTATAGGCAACAGTTTTTTAGTTTAAGGCAATAGATTTGTATGTGTTGCATATAACTTTTGATCACAGTTATTGAAACGTTGGTAACACATTTCGATCACAATTGTTTTAGATTTTGGCTATTTGTTTAGGCCACGGTTTTATGAGTTGGTTTTGCCAACATTTCATAAATATTTTAGATGTTCAACTATTTCATAAATATTTTGAGTTGGTTTTGCCAATGGTCTTATCAAAATATTGTAATAGAAATATTGTAACATGTTTAGGCCACAGTCTTATCAAAATATTGTAACATAAATATTAATAAACATCCAAAAAAACCAATACATGATAATCCAAAATATTGTAACAAAAATGTTAATAAACGTCTAAAATATTGTATTAGCTCTATTACTAGGCATCAAAAAAAAAATTAATCACTTCTGAAGAAAGACCCAGAGCTTCAAATATATGAGCACCTTTATATGAAGCCAAAGTTGATATTCCCATCTTGGCAAGAACCTTCATCATTCCATAGTTTCTTGCTTTAAAATACTTCTTGACCAACTCATCTTTTGAGTGGAATTCACCACTTGCTTTTGGTGGGATCTTTCCATCAACCTGCAGTCGCCAAATTGCCTCTACAACCAAATATGGACATATAGCATCGACGCCAAAACCAACAAGCGTGCAGAAATGGTGCACTTCACGTGGCTCAGCAGATTCAACCATTAGAGCAACTCTTGTGCGTTCGAGTGTTTTAACTAGATGTTGGTGGACAGCACCAACAGCCAGAAGGGAGCTCACAACAACACGTTTCCTTGAGAAGGCTACAAATTCAATCAAAGATTCAAATAAATCAAGTGAATGTGACTATATAGTATATTTATGCAACAGAAAGATAACGAAGAAATACAATACCTCTTTCAGAAAGCACAAGGGTAGTGTAGCCTTCATTAATTGCGTTTTGTGCTTCTGTGCATATCCTGTCCAATGCTTCCTCCAACCCTTTCTTACCACATTCCTTTGAGTAAGTTATGTCTATAACTTTGCTCCGCCATCCCCTATAGTTCATTTTTTTTATGGCTTCCATTTCCTTAGTGGTTAAAAGGGGACCTTTTAGTGAAAGGCGGTGGCATTATTCCTCGGTGGTTTCTATTAGATCACCTTCTGGACCAACCATACATTGCATTGAAGTGACAATTTTCTCTCTAATAGGATCGATAGGAGGATTTGTCACTTGAGCAAACATTTGCAATGATGCACCTCCAACCAAACTCCTCATTAAAAAAATACAATGAAACAAAGCAGACAACACAAATCCAAGAACAACACACTACTTCCAACAAGTGAAAGAAAATCAACAAAATTATGCACAAAAAATGCCACCAAATTCACAACCAAAACTAACAGCCACCTCAACCAAAAACAATACCTAGAATTACAAAACCTTCTCTCAAATACCTCATAAACAGGATTCATCATCAAAGGAAAAGTAATAAACAAATTAACATATGCATGTTTGATAATATTGAATCTTCTCATCTTTCTCTATCTTTATTTAGATTAAGTATAGAGATGCAACGAAACACAAACAAAAGATACTTCACAAAGGAAGACCTTAAGAACAAAAATACATCAAATTTGGACACATGGAAATGGAAGCATCGAAGGAAATTAAGCTACTTAACAAGGTCAAAATGAAGAAGAGTAAAAGAAATTTACTGCACATAAGAAGCATTAGTCGCAACAGATGCGCTTAGTGTCATGCCTGGCCACAATGCTGGACCTTCCGATTAGAAAACCAAATGATGAAATACATTAGTGACAAACCAAATATGAAAAATCACTGCTAAAAACAACCAACAAGCAAATTATGTCCTCACATACCATTTTCTCTTTGGTACATGGTTATATTCTATTCTTGCTTATAATCAATGCATGTTGCCTGAAATGCAAGTTGATAACACACCAAAAGTTGTTTTCGTAAGCTATTCTCATAAGCTAATTTTCATAAACTCTTCAAAACAGTCTCACAAGTACTTATGCCAATAGATAAGATCGAATAAGTCAATCAAAACAGGTCCCAAAACTAATATGAGACCCACAAATCTAAACAGAGTGAACCAGTCGAGATAACAAATCTAAACATAGTGAAATTTCAAGACCCACAATGAAACAAACACTAATGCATTGTATTCTCTATATCTAGCAGATTCAATTATCCTCTATTAAACGAAACCAAATTTAAAACAGCATACCTAGATGGATAATTGTGAGAAGTGACCAAGATCAGCAAACATGGCTTTTGATCCTGTACAAGTGCAAAAGGAATGGTGAGAATAACGGTATAAAATCGAAGTTAATCATCAAGAAAACACACAGATCTGTTATCGACAGCAAAATTCCATCGAGGGACATCCAACCTCCGGTCTGAGTTTTCTTTATAAACCGAAAAGCATGAATCGAAGAGAGTGCATGGTATATCTGAGGGTTCCAGTAGAATATATTATCTACTCCAATGACATTGATGCAAAATAGCCATATAATGACTATCGGAGCAAACAAGAAGCCAACCCTATGTGTGCCAAAATGTTGAAGCGCGAACAACCCTATCAATATGATGCACGCAACTAGAACTTCTACATATGCCAAATAACAAGTTTCACACCAATAACAAGCAACCAGAACAACAAAAAATCACACCAATAACCAAGAAAATCCTAAATCAGAACATAAATCTGGAACAAACTCATATTACTATAGGAACAAGGTAATCGAATGGTCGAACAAGCAAATATCTACCAAATCGTTTCAAAATGCAAGGAGCAAGCAAAAATAATAAGCAAAGAGGGAGAAGATGAATACCTCGATGAGCAAATACGGAGAAGACGGAGACACAACGAATCACGAAAATGAAAGAATGTTGATACCGGAGCAATGCGCAGCGCAAAGGGGAAATAGAGAAGGTTGAAGGTTCCAAGCGCAGCGCAAATATTGTTGATACTGAAGCAACAACTCGAGGAAAGAGTAAATGTTCCGATTGCAGCGCAAAGGGGATCGATCGTGAGTGAATGAAGAGGAAATAGAGTTAGGGTACGGTTCTGTTTCTTGGTTCTGTTTCTTAATTTTCTTGGTTCAGTTTCTTAATTAACAAAGGAAAGTTTAAGTTAAATTTTTCAACAATAAACAAAACAAAGAAAATACAATAATTAATTAATTAATTATTATTTAAACTAACTTGAGGCCACATTTTTTATAGCTTTAGACCGCACTTAAAATGTATAATTATTAAACTTAATTAGGCAACGATTTTTCTTCGTGGTAAAATAGCAACACTTTTAAAATTGTGGCTTAATCGGTGACAATAACAAAATATGCAACGGTTTTTCAATCAAAGTTAAGTAATTGTACTCTATAAGTAAATTATAGGCAACATCCGAAAAACTGTTGCCTATTTCCGTTTCCAGCCATACTTTTTATACCCGTTGCTAAGTGAAGTGTGGCCTAAAATGAAAAATATTGTAATGTCAAATGGATCATTCTTTGTGAGACGAAGAGAGTATTAATTTTAATTAAAAATATCAATTGTAATCTCTAAATTTTTCTTCATGGAAACTTGTACCATGAGGAAAAAGAGTTCTTAGAAAAATAAAATATAACCAAAAGAAAGGGTATATATATATATTATAGGAATAATACAATTAAACATCATATAATTAGTTAACTTTTTCTTATATTGAAAAGTGCAAAATTAGATTTTTATGTTACTTATAATCACGAATGGAAGGAGAATTTAATAATTAAGTCTAAATAGGTATATGCATGTCTAAATTAAGTATTTCTTAATATGCATACGTACAAAAATTAAAATGTCAAATGTTTGTGTTATATAGAATTAATTTTATCTTATTTTACGATAAGAGTGTGTTTGTTTGTGAAAAAAAATTACGAAGAGAAAAATAAATGTGAGAAATTTTAAGAGTATAGACATATGTGAAAAATAAAGTAGAATTGAATTCTTATTTAATATATAAAAAAGAGATAAGAAGTAGAAGAAAGAGAGATGTGTTTAATATTTCAAAAGACAAAAATATTCTTATACAAGAATTAATTGTACAAAATAACTAATAAAGTAAGGGTAGTGATGGAAAGAAACAAAAAAGTAGGGTCTCTCTATACTTTCTTCGCGTATCAGTGAAGAAGTGGGAAAAGCATGAGTCCCACACTTATTTGATCGCTCTTTCTTATTTAATCTCACCTCGAATTAGAAGAAAAGTACCATATTTTGCTTATCTCTCTTGTCAACATCTTTGCAAACAAACACGACGTAAATGTCACATTAATAGAAGAAAAATATCTCGAAATAAGTAATACGAGTATAGGAGCACCTGAGATGCAATTGTTAATATTCATTTATAAAAATATATCATTTTATACTTTAATGTGAAATTAATATTTTTATTATAGATGTAAAAAATCATGAATCAACCATAATGGTCTATATGTATTGAAAAATCATCTCTTGCACAACATGACGAATTGAACTTCAGATCTGGACATGAGATTTGTAATAGGTGACACAATTAATTATTTATATGTCTCATAAATAGGATTACATAAGATGATATGTCCAAATCTTTTACTTGTCAATAAAATCCATATTCAAATGACATGTATCTTTATGATAAAACATAGTTCATGTTTTATGTGATATTTCACATAAGTTTTTAAATGTAAAAAATAATCGATCGGTAAAATCTTAACTTTTAGTAGTGCGAAATCTAAAATTAAAATAAATATATTCCAATCAATTTAAAAAATGAAGATAATCATTTCTAAATTTGAAGCAATATTTTGCATAATTATAAATATAATATCAATATTTGTATCGGTTTGTGTATATGTATTAGTAAAATAACAATATAAATTGTTGAATTAATATTTGAGGTAATATATTAGTGGTAAAGGTTTAGTTTTCTAATCTCAATTCCGAGTTCAGATTCTTTGGTCACAGTTGTTAAATGATCTTTATTGTCACTTTGATTAAGAAAAAATTTCCCTTCTTCAATGTAAAAATAATTTAAATTAGGAGTGTATTAATCTTTGTGGTGTATCAATAGGTGTTAAAATATAACTATCTATAGAGAAATAGTGCAAGAAAATTGTGCAAAATCATGAGTTTAATGTAATTTCCTCATGATTGTTTACTTTAAAACGATGTAAATCTTAAAAAAAATTGATATTTTTTAACAAAAAAAATCTAAAGTGCTCTATCTATTGATAATCTTAATCTTAAATTTGACAAATGTAGTAGTATTTTGTAAAATATACTTTTTCTAAATTTTGGTCTAGAATCTGGTCATTATTTTTAATATTATTATTATTATTATTATTATTATTATTATTATTATTATTATTATCTATTATATGTAGGATTTTTCTTATATTTTTTACCATAATTTATTAAATATGTAATTAGAAAAAAAATTAAAATTATTTTTAAGTTTTTAAGTGTGTTATATTTATTTTATTTTAGAAAAATGTAGTGGTATTGTTGGAACATAATCTGTGAATTTAAAAATTGTTGAAGTCCCACATTGGAAAACTCTCATTTTGAGTAGATTTAATCACTATATAAATATTATCAAAATTTTGTTGAAGTCCCACATTGGATAGAAAACATATGTGGTGTGGGTTTATTTCCATTATTATACAAAGAGTGTCAATTTATTGTGAAAAGCACCAAAGTTGGATGCATTTCTCAACTTTTTCTTTTCTCTCTCTTATATTCTACTCGATTGTTACCGAGTCATTTCTCCCATTTTCTTTTTGTCCCTTCGATATTTTAGAGTTGTTATACCGTAGTCCCTTTGATATTTTAAAGTGGTTTTATACCCGTTGATTTATGAGTGATCATAGTACCTTATTGTGAGGCTTTAATCACCTTATTAAGAGTGATTTTAACTGTCATATTGAGAGTGTCTTTAATAGCCATATTGAGAGACAGAGAATGTAGTAATTGAGAATATTAGACACCAAGTCATGGATAAAATAAAAAAGGATTAAATAAGTTTTTATTCTCTATAAAATTTTGAAATTTTGCTTTTAGTTCATATAAAAAGTACTGCATTTTTTAGTATCTATAAGATTTTTCTGGAAGCAGTTTTAGTCCTTGCTAAAAAGAAAATGTTGAATTAATATTTAAATCATTGAACATTAAAATCATTATTTAAATTATTTGTAACAAATGAATTTGAAATAACTTCTACTATTTTTTATTAAATTCTTATAAAAATAATTTTTAAAAATATAAAATTAAAATTATTTTTTTAATAATCTATAATAAACGGGTCCATTAAAGAATTCAATAAATAGAAAAAAGAGAGTAATCGGTTTACCAAATTATCGTTGATATTTGTTAATTTGCTTTTAACTATTATAAATATAAAATATAAATGTTTTGAAAGTAATGTAGACAACGTTGATTTTAGAGTATAACCGAAAAATATTTATAGTTATCATGAAAATAAAAAATAATATTTTTTTTAAACAATTTTTTTTTGAGTTAGTCTTTATAAATTTTCAATATTTCATTTTTAGTTTTTGTAAAAATATACAATTATTTATTTCCTATAAAATTATTATACAAGCAGTTTTAGTTTCTGTTTTTAAGTCAACATATATTTTCAAATAATTTTTTTGCACACATATTTACAACATTATAAAAAGTACTTCCACAAAAAAGGAGCTTAAAATTTGATTTCTAAGTTCATATTTTAGTTACTTTTCTTTATGTTTTAGGCATTTAAAATATTTCATATTTAATTCGTACCACGTTATAAAATTGTAAAATTTTGTGGATAAATTTTTTTATAATGTTTTAAATATACTTGCAGAAAATCATTCAAAAATTTAAAAATTGAAGGACTAAAATTATTTGTATAATAATTTTGTTCGAACAGGGACTAAAATTATTTGCAAGTTAATTTCATAAGAGCTAAAAAGTAGTATTTTTTTAGAGACTAAAAATAAAATATTTAAATTTTATAGGAACTAAATATTTATTTAATTCAATTTTTTCTTAAAGTGGCATTCATTTTGAAATAAATGGAGTATATATATGATTTTTTGTTAGATATATGATATGATTTTTTTATTTATTAAATATTTCTACCTCTATCCCTATATACAAGATCATGTTGAAAAATTTATTGTCCATTTTATAGAACTATATTTGAATTTTTAACTACATTAATTACACATTTTACTAATATTTCTCTAATTGCCTTACATATTTAACAATAAATATTATAATAGAAGAGAAATTATAACTTGACACAAATTTTGACATCAACGCCATATTTTTATACGTGTTTTGGTTATATATATATTTTTTCTCTTTTCGGATTTTTTTTCACTTCGTGTCCACGATTTACCTTCGTGATATCCAGTGTCAAGATATTATGTCAGCGTGTTCAAATAACACAACTAATAATAAAAACATTAACTAAAGATAAACTTGTAAAAATAATACTAATTGTTAACAAGTTTAATACTAGGATCAACTTCTTAAATCTTATAATTTAATCAATGGAGTTTTAACTTTTAAATCACATTATTTGAGAAAAAAATTTGGCTTTTTTATTTTTTTTATTTGGTTAAATCACATTATACCACACCTTCTATCTCATTATACCTTGTAGCATTTCATACTTACTAAAAAAAAAATTATCATGGATTCTCAACAAGTAATTTGTATTGTTTATTACAATGGTACAATAGTCGATGAAGTTGAAGGTAAAACATTTGTAAGTGATTACAAAAAGGCGTTCAAAATACATTCTGGAAGCAATCTTGCTCGTCTAAAGAATGTTATAAAAAAAAAGTTACAACTTGATGACAAAGTGACGATAACTGATATAGTTTATCGACACCTTGTTTTCTTTGGTGAAAATACAACAATGTTTGAACTTCTTAAGGTTTGCGACGACGAAGATGTTCAGCTCATGTTTGATGTTTATGCACAGTGGTCACAACTTGGCACCATTGAGTTATATGTTAACTTTGAAGATGGTCCTCAAACATACTCAAAAATACTCAATCCCGACTACATCCCATCTTTTGATCAAACCAACCCTTATCAACCCAACTTATATTCTTCATCACAACACTATGAACCATCACAATGTGAACCATCACAACATTATGAACCATTCGCTAGCCAACTAGAACAAACTCATCCAGAAAGTTTTCAACTCCATCAGGAATCTCTTCCAGTAAGTCCCCAATGCGATCTTCCCCTTAGTGTCTTATATGATATCAACGAGGAAGAATTGAGTGATTATAGTGAAGATGATGAGACATACTTCGATGAATCATCTTGTGATTCTGACGATGACAATGTTGTTGACGAAGATATGGAAGCAGAATTCAATCCACCCTCATACATGAAGAATATCAATTTGGATAATAGAGAGCAATCAAGTGAATTTGATGTCATGTTCGTTAACGAAGACCCAGCAAAATATGGAACTCTTGCCGTTGGAATGAAGTTTCAAAACAAGGATGAATGCATACATGCAATCAAATGGTACCATTTAAAGCAATCGTTGAATTTTGTGGTACAGAAATCAGATTTAGAAAGGTACGTTATTTGTTGTTCATCTCCAAATTGTTTGTTTAGATGTAGAGCTTCAAAACGCAAAAAAAGTGATTTGTGTGTGATTGGTAAATTGAATTTGCCTCATACATGCACAAATTCGGCATTGTCACAAGATCATACGAAGCTCGATTCTAATATGATATGTGCAAGCGTAATGCAAGTTTTGAAAGTGGATCCTTCAATCAAAGTGAAGGTCATTATTGCTCAGATTCAAGCCTTACACAACTACACAATTAGTTATAAAAAGGCTTAGATGGGAAAAAATAAAGCCATCGAAAAAATTTATGGCAATTGGGAAGAGTCTTACAATCAACTCCCACAATGGTTATTGGTTATGCAAACGTTTGCTCCAGGAACTAAAATTGAAATGGAAACGATCCAAGCTTATCATGAGAATAGTTTGATAAGTGGGATAAGGATATTTCATAGACTATTTTGGGCTTACCTTCCGTGCATATCTGCGTTCAAATTTTGCAAACCAATTGTACAAGTGGATGGGACTTGGTTGTACGGCAAGTACAAGGGAACTCTATTAGTAGCAGTTGCCCAAGATGGGAACGACCATGTAATTCCTATTGCCTATGCTCTTGTGGAAGGTGAGACAAAAGAGGGTTGGAGTTTCTTTTTGAGAAATTTAAGAAAACATGTCACTTCACAACCCAACATTTGTTTGATTTCGGATAGACACGAATCCATTAAGAGTGCTTACAACAATCCAAATAATGGATGGCAAGATCCTCCGTCAAAGCATGTGTTCTGCGTCCGACATATTGCACAAAATTTCGCAAGGGAATTTAAGGATAATGCTTTGAAGAAAAAAGTTATTTGCATGGGTAATAATTTCATTCTTATTTCTTATAATTAGTGTAATTTTTAATAATTTAATTGTTAATTTTTATAATTAGTTAACAATAAATTGTCTACTATATCAATACAGGTTACTCAATTAATGAACCTACATATCGACACTACCGCAGAGAAATCGGCATATTAAATCCGGAGGCTTTGAAATGGTTAGATAACATACCGCGACAAGATTGGATTCAAGCATTTGATGAAGGTAGCCGTTGGGGTTAGATGACCACCAACCTTGTGGAGTCAATCAACGGAGTGTTAAAAGCACCGCGGAACCTTCCTATCACTGCTTTGGTCCAATCAACATATTATAAAACAGGGACACTATTTCCATCCATGGGAAAACTATACGCATCAATTTTAGCTTCTGGTCAGGTATTCACAGAAACATGCTTCAATTTTATGAAATCTGAAATAACTAAATCTAATAGTCATAGAGTTGATAGTTTTGATCGAAGCAACCATACTTTCATGGTCCACGAGACGGTAAATCCAATAGAAGGACGACCAATTGGTCATTACAGTGTAAACCTTTCTAACAATTGGTGCGACTGTGGGAAATATCAAGCTAAACACATGCCTTATTCACATGTGATAGCAGCATGTTCTAGTATCAAATATGATTATTGGAGGCTTATACTTGATGTGTACAAGGTGGAACCGTTACTAAAAGTGTACGATGAAACGTTCAGACCTATACCAAACAAAGGATATTGGCCAGAATATCAAGGTGTTAAGGTATGTCACAATCCTCTCATGCGGAGAGTCAAGAAAGGTCGCCCAAAAAGCAAACGCATTAGAACAGAAATGGACACTAGAGAAAGAGTGTCAAGAAAGTGCAGATTATGCCAGGTCTCTGGTCATACTAGAAAACATTGTCCAAACACTGCCGACACATCTACTCAAATTTGATGTATTTTTTTCATTTCAATTTAATGTATTTTTTTTAAATTTATTAATATAATTTATTATTATAATTTAGATGGAAATAATTAATTATATTTATAATTTTATTTTGTTGTTATTTTATTATTATTACAAATTTTTTTATCCTAAATAAATATTAATTTATTTTAATTTTTTTATTATGTTTATTATTATAATAATTTTCTTTTTTTATTTATTTATTATTACTATTATTATTATTTAATATGTAATTATTATTATTAAAATTATTAATATTATTACTATTATTTATGAAAGTTTTTTATTTTTTTTATTTCATTTTAGGGTTTAGGGTTTTTTAAATATTTATAATTTATTATAATTATTTTTACTTATTCAATTAATTAAAAAAAATTAGGGTTTAGGGTTTGGGGTTTATAAGTTAGGGTTTAGGGTTTATGAATTATTTTAAATATTTATAATTTATTATAATTATTTTTAATTATTAAATTAAAAAAAAATTTGGGTTTAGGGTTTAGGGTTTGGAGTTTAGGGTTTGGGATTTATTAATTATTTTAAATATTTATAATTTATTATAATTATTTTAAATTTTTAAATAAAAAAAAGGGGTATAGATCATTGCACCCTGGGGGTGTAGATCATCGCACCCTGGGGTGCGATGAGAAAAAAAAAACCGTGTGTGGATCATCGCATCCTGGGAGATGCGAAGATCAATTGGGTGAAAAAAATTGTCATTCAGGTCATCGCAGACCCAAGTTGCGATGAGCAACTGTACCTAAAAATAGGATAATCTGAACAATTTTTTTCAAACTAGGACAATCAAAAAAAGAAAAAAAAATATATACAAAAACCTAAGTTTATGTTTTCAATTATTTTGATTTTGTTTTTAATAAATTTGTACTTAAAAAAAAAGAGGAGGTTATTCTCACGCCTTTGTCATCGGTCAAACGCGATTAACTGTGATGATGTAAGGGAACGCTCTACTCCAGTAGAATACGCGTTATTTCCAGAATAACTGATTGCAGGGTTATTTCAAAAAAAAAAAACTGATTGCAGGTGACGATCACTAATTTGGCGTCTGTGAGTAAACCAATCGAAAAAGAAAAGAAAAACGGTTCATGTGCACAAGTAGACTTCGAGTGTGAGAATTAAATTGGAGCCGTTGGCCAATTAATTGCGGGGCCCTGACGTGATGTCATGGTTGCGTATCAGGCTAGAAGAAAGTAGAAAGGAAGCAACTAGGAAGCAAGGAGACCATCTTTTCCCCGATTATAAATAAATGAACGAGTATGGATCAATTTAGTTCTCAATTTTGCATATATCTTAAGAAATATTTTTTACTATTTTATCCATCTCAAAATAAATGTCCCTTTTAAAAAAACTATTTATAATAAATATAATTTATAATATAATTTTAATTATTTTTTTTTATGTTATCATTTAATGATTATTATATACAAACTTTTAAAATATTATTATATTTTAATCGATAATAGTGAAAAACCTAACAATAGTTAAAAAATTAGTTCGGTAAAATAATTTTTTTTTTTAATTATTACATTTCTTAATATGTATGGACAAACTTTAAACAACACTCATTTTTGAGACGGAGATAGTACAAAAAATGCGATATTCATTAATTCAAATCGGTAAATACATGATACAATACAAATTTAAAATCACTAAAACTCATAAAGATGAACCAGGTAACAAACTCATAGTATTTAAATTAATAACATAAAATGACAATTTAATACAAAACAAAAACATGTCTATAAATACAACAAAATTTAAGTGTCTAGCATACTTATACGTCCAGATATATAATGTTGATTACACCAAAATCATTAATTAAAATCTATAATGGATTAAAGTTAATCTACTGAATAAATCAAACGAACACCGCACAAAAAGAGACGAGAATACCAAAAAGAGTTGTATCAAAACGAGAACACCAAAAAGCGTCACACTTAGACTATAAAGAAATCCCATATAAAAACTAAAGAAAAACTAAAATCTATACATAATCCAATAATTTAGATAAATAATTGAAGAAGAAAATGACTTGAAATTGTTCACAAGTGCATTTAAGAATTCAAAAATAAAAATTTGATATTGAAAAAAAAATTAAATTTACACTTTCAAGAAAATGAATATAAAATTCATAATTTTATTTTTTTACATTATAAATATTTTAATGATACTCCATCTGTATTTTATAGAGATTAAAAAACTTATATTAAAAGAGAATAAAACTTTTATTAAAATACTCTTACGAATGATATCCACCATTATTATATTATAATTGGAAAAAATTAATACAACATTAAAAATTGAAAGGTCATTCATTTTAAAGATAATCTTTTGTACAAAAAATTACTCATTGTCATTGTAAGACAAAGAAAAGTATACTCTCTCATTCTTATTTTAATTGTCTAATTTATCTGATATGAATTGTGTTCTATTATGAAAATAATGATTAATTTTGTTGATTTTAATAATAAAAATGAGTTTTATTTACTCAAAATACTCTTATTAATTGCATTTAGTTAAGAAGTTTGGTGAATTAAGACAAAATAAATAAGAGTATATAAGTAGAAAAAAGTAATTAATGATGTATTGATATTATAAAATGACAAATAATTTAAAGCCAATAAATATAATAAATAAAATATTTAAAATAAGACAAAAATAATATTACATTGTAAATATTTTATCATTGAAGTTTGTTCAAATACTAACGAATGGATGAATTAGGGGTGGATCCACATGGAACTAATTG
Organism: Cicer cuneatum; assembly: GCA_037974295.1. Classification (NCBI taxonomy): domain Eukaryota; kingdom Viridiplantae; phylum Streptophyta; class Magnoliopsida; order Fabales; family Fabaceae; genus Cicer; species Cicer cuneatum. The sequence continues at coordinate 38,077,407 of JBBPBO010000003.1, read as the reverse complement.
GAGGCAACTATTTCCACTAAGTTGTTTATTTTTCTATTAAAGTCATTGAATAATTAAATTTATCTCCCATCAAAATTTTAACTATTTTTTCCCTATAAAAAATATTTAATAATTTATTTGTAAAGAATATAATACAAAACTGTGTGATAGATAAATTATTAAATAGTTATTTGATCATATATATTTATATATATAGAAGAATATATTTTTTATAGTCATTTTAAATAGCGTTGAAAATGAAATATAATTTTAATGAGTAAATTACTAATTTGAAATTTGAAATTGTAAACGTCTGACAAAATATGACCTACAATCTTCGAAACAGCAAAATGTTTTTCCATTTTGCAATCCCTCAGATAATATGAGACAACTGTCAACTTGCTCTATTAATAGTGATGAGGTGTCATGTTAAGTGACACCAAGACCGACTCTGTCACATCATAGAGAGCAATTTGTCAGATTTCTAAAGTCAAAAAATTAAGTCCTATTTTGCTAATTCTTATGTAACAACTATAATTTCAGACCTCTTAATATATCTTCTTCCCTGGTTTATGAAATTCCTAAATTTCCAATTATGAAAATACTGAAATATGTGAGCACCTCATCTTCTTCATCAAAATCGATTTCTCTAATTCACAAATCTAAAAAAATGAGAAGTGGGGTAGAAACCACTTTTTTATGAATGAAATCTTCAATTATTTTCACAAACATCTTTTCTATATAATCTCTTAGAAATAGGAGAATCTTCCAGCTATGCCACGATTTATGTTTAATGTTTGTGTTTATGGAAATTGAGGCAGTAGAGTAGTAATTATTGTGTTAGTTACCACTTTTTTTGAATGATTACTGTACATTAACTTTGATTTCAACAAACGTAAGAACAATATTTTAGTTAACAATGTAGGTTTAGAAGTGTTGAATTGAATCTTGTTGAATTCAACCTTACTTTTTTAGATTTGCGAATTAGAGAAATCGATTTTGAGAAAGATGATGAGGTGCTAATAGATTTCAATATTTCAGAATTTGAGATTTAAGGGTTTTATAAATTGAGTAAAAGATATATTAAGAGGTTTAAAATTATAGCCGTTATATAAGAAATCAAGCAAAATAGGACATCATTTTTGGACTTTTAGAATCAAGCAAATTGTTCCACATGACGTGGCAAATTCAGGGTGCCACTTAATATCACACCTTATCAGTATTAATAGAGCAAATTGGTAGATATCTTATTGTCTGATTTATTACATAATGAGAGAGCGTTTTGCTATTTCACAAATTTTAAGTCTTATTTTGTTCAACGTTTACAATTTCAGATCCCAAATTGGAGGTTTACTCCAATTTTAATATATAAAAACATGTACAAAGATAAGTTATAACTTAGCAAACAAATAAAAAAGAAATTAAAACTCGTAGATGTTGATGGTATCTTCAATTTTTTACATATAAGCTATAGTTTGTAATTTTCAAAATTTTGGTAAAGGATAATGTTTGTTGAATTGTGTTTGCCAAACTTGAATTCTTTTCGTTGTTTTGTTGAATGTTGATGTGAATTATTTGATGAGTAACTAATCAGACTCAACAGCAGATAATAACAACACAAGAACACAATAATTTATCCTGGTTCACCATTAACTTGGCTACATCTAGTCCCTTCACTCCGAAGGCTTTAATCCACTAATTCAAAACACTTTGAATTACAACTCCCGACCCTCCAAGTCAGTCTTTCCAAATAGTCTAACAACCTCAGACTTTTGAGGAATGATAACATCACCTTGACTCTACAAGTCAAGTCTTCTCCTACCAATCTGACAACCCCAAATTGAAGAAGAAATCTACACCACTATCGGATTAGATTACAAGGGTTTGGAACACTGCAAAGTTGCTTCTAGAAAGCTGATTGCTGCACTAATTCTTGCACTCTTTTGTTGCTTTTGGAAAGCTGATTGTTGCACTGAATTTCTCTCTCGAAAACACTTTAGAAAATATTGCTTTTGCATTCAAGTATTTCTCTTTATTGAACTCTCGGATAACTTTGAATTTGAAGCTTGAGTTCTGTGTTTTTCGATGCATAATGCTGCTGCCTGAAGCCTCCTTTTATAGCTGCAAATAGGGTTTTGTCCAAGCTTAAATTCAAGATAGATCTTGCTCAGATTTCCATTGAAAATTCTGTTGGCCAATCCTGTTTCACTTAATTTCAAACCGTATCTTTTTAGCTTCAGATTGCACTTAAAAATTCTGTTGACCAATCTTGTTTCTTTTAATTTCAAACCATATCTTTTTAGCTTCAAATTGCATTCGAATTTCCTTCAAGTCTTCAATGATTTTTGAATCAAATCCCTTTAATACTTTGATCAAATTTCTATCAAAATTTAATCAAGTCTTCTTCCAATTTTAATCAAGTCTTCACTGATCTGCATCATGTTTTAAATTCTGGACCGTATGATCTTCTGATCTCGACCAACTCTGGACCATGTGATCTGATCTGTACCATTCTGTGATCTTCTGATTTCGACCAATTCTGGACCATGTGATCTGATATGTACCATTATGTGATCTTCTGATTTCAACCAATTTTGGACCATGTGATCTGATCTGTACTATTCTGTGATCTTCTGATTTCGACCAATTCTGGACCATGTGATCTGATATGTACCATTCTGTGATCTTCTGATTTCGACCAATTCTGGACCATGTGATATGATTTGTACCATTCTGTGATCTTCTGAGTTGAACCATTGATCTTCTGATCTGGACCGTTGATCTTCTGATCTGGAACATTGATCTTTTGATCTGGACCATTGATCTTCTGATTTGGACAATTGATTTTCTGATATGGACCATTGATCTTCTAATTTGGATTATTTACCTTCTGATCTGGACCAAGTCTGGACTAAGTCTTATTTCTGGACCAAGCTATCTACTGGTCTGGAACAAGTCTGGACCAAATCTGACTTATGTTACCTTCTGGTCTAGACCAAGTTGAAGGTGCAAACACGAGAAGGGGGTTGAATTATGTTTGACTAACTTTATTACTTTTTCTGTTTTTGCAGTTTTATAACAAAACCTGATGTATGAATAAAACAGAGTTAGCACGGATATAAAGTAAATATAAAACTCATAATTCTATACTGGTTCACTATTAACTAGGCTACGTCCAGTCCCTTCACTTTGAAGGATTTCACTAATTCAAAAACCTTGAATTACAACAATACCACTGACCCTCCAAGTCAGTCTTCTCAAATAGTCTAACAATCCTAGACTTTTGAGGAAAAGAACCTTGAATCTAACTGCTAAGTAATCTTTTACTCCTTCTGACTCCTTCAGATTGTAGACTCTACTTCAACAACTTAGATCTAACACAAGGGAACGAAAACTTAAAGTACTTGCTTCTGGAAAGCGGATACTCACAATTGACCTAACTGAAAACTCAAATATTTTGCTTTTGGAAGTGTATGAATCTCAAGTATTTTTGATGCTGAGTATTCTGCCTTGAGCCTTCTTTTATAGATGAAGATTAGGGTCTTTTCCATGCTTAAATTCGAGCTGTATCTTACCAGATACTCTTGCAAAAATAACTTGGCCAATCGGGTTTCTCTTAAATAAAAAAATATTTTTTTAGCTCTAGATATGCATTCGAAAATAACTTTGGCCAATCCTGTCTTTAATTAATTCTGGATCAAATCTTTCTTCCTGCCAATAGCTTCTGAATTCCCACAAGACTTCAATTTATTTTTGAATCAAATCCTTTTAATACTTTGATCAAATTTCTATTCAAATTTAATCAAGTCTCCACTGATTATCATCATGATTAAATCTAGATCGTTTGATCTTTTGCTCTCGTCCACATCTGGACCATACAAACTGATCTGTTGTGATCATATGATCTCGGCCAACACTGGACCACACGTTCTGATCTTCTGATCTTGGCCAATCACTGGAACATATAATTTGATCTGCTGTGATCCTCTGATTTCGGCCAACAGTGGACCACATGTTCTGATCTTCTGATCTCGGCCAACCATGGGCTATGATGCTTAAATTTGGACCATTGATCTGAATATCTTCCATCTGATCTGGACTAATTATGGACTGGGTCTTGATTAAACTGAAATTAAATCTGGACTTATGATATTTTAGTCTGGACAGTTACCTTCTGATCTGGACCAGGTATGGATTAAATCTGGACAATCATTTCTTCTGGTCTGGACTTAGTTTCATACTCTGAACCATGCTCTCTTCTGTTCTGGGCCAAATCTGGATTAAATATCTTGTTCTGGACCAAGTTTTTTATGCTCTGATTAAGTCTGGATCATGTCTAGACTGATTATCATTTCACGACCAGGCTATCTTCTGGTCAGAATTAATTCTGGACCAAGTTTGACTTATGATACCTTCTAGTCTGGAACAAGTCTCCCTTTGGTAGGCTTCCTTCTGGTCTGGTCCAGGTCTCCTTCTGGACTCTGCTTCCTTCTGATCTGGGCCAAGAAATATATCCTCTGATGATTTTTTGACATCCTGGTGTATCCTCTGGTGCCTTCAGGATGCATCCTATGATACCTTTTGGATGCATTATCTGGTATCCTCTGGAGGTGTATCTCTGGTCTGATTTTATTCTCTGGTAATTCATCTTCTGCCTCTGGTGACTTCATCTTCTGCCTCTGGTAACTTCATCTTCTGGTGGCATTTAATATAATAATTCTAAGTACAAAATAATATTACATGGAGTGCTTTTGTAAACATCAAAATCCTAAGTACCTAGAACCAACTTGGTTCCAACACAAGTCTCCTTCTGATAAGCTTCCTTCTGGTCTGGTCCAAGTCTGCTTCTGGACTCTACTTCTGTAAGACCCTTAAATTTAAAATTAAATTCAGATTTGATTTTAAGGGTATTTTGGGAATATTGGTGTAATATTCAATATATGTATATTTTGTGTAAATATATATATATATAATTAATTGTTTTGAAGTTGGAATTAAATTATGGATGATGGATGAATTAATTTAATTTCGAGTAATTAAATTATCAGACCGTTAATTAAGATATTCTCTGCTAATTTTGACGGAAACGGGTTAAGTGCTGGAGGATCAAAAGATATTTTAATATAAGAGTTGGTGAGGTGGCGTAGATATTTGTGAAAAAGGAAACAATTCCTCTCTCCTCTGCTGTGTCAGTTGCATTTAAGTGGATACTTAAGTGAGAAGCTTTTCCTTCTTTCCTCTACGCGCCAGTTTCTGCTTTATTTTCTTCTTCTTCTTCTAATTTCCTGAGTTTTGGTGAAGAAAAACAGTTTACTCAAAAGTCATCGTTCTGGAAAATCTGAGTGTCGAATCAGAAAGTTTCGAGTACGAAAGTCATTCCTCTGATCGTTACGGAGCTAAAGAACTAATTTTCGTAGCGGCGAACGCGAACGGGAGTATCGTCGGCTTTTTCGCAGAAGCGTACGAGCTAAGGGAACGTAACTAAGGTAAGGGCACCTTCCAACTTTCTAGATTGCATTTAGGGCTGTAAATGCATGTGTGATGAATGATATTTGGTTTATGTTTGTGAAAAACATTGTATTATGTTTTGAAAATCATTCTGTGAGTGTTGAATGATGATTCTGGTTCTGATTTTGTTTTGTTAAAAATCAGTGAGGTTATTCTGGTTTGAGTAAATATGTGTTTTGTTAAACAATCTGGTGTTGATGGTTGTTTCAAATGAAAAGGGATTTAAAATGGTGGAAGTATTTTTATGAAAAATTTGTTGTTGGTATTTGATGAAAAATGTTCTGAGTTGAGGTTTTAAAAGAGGGAAATTATGATTCTGGTGTTTGGTTGGATTTTCAAAAGAAAAGGTTTTGAAAATGTGTTGAAGTTTCAGGAAAATTCGCTGATTTCGAAGGTGTATTCGAATACAACCTGCAAAGCTTCTGTTTTCCCTAAGTTTTTGAACTTGTATTCGACTACGAGCCCCTGTAGTCGAATACAGATTTTCCAATTTTGCTACTGACTTAGCATCTGTATTCGACTACGACCCTCTGTAGCCGAATACAGATTTGCAATTTTTGCTTCTGTTTTAACCACTGTATTCGACTACAACCCTCTGTAGCCGAATATAGATTTGCAACTTTTGCCACTGACTTCGCATCTGTATTCGACTACGAAGGCCTCGTATTCGAATACAGAATGCTGATTTTTCACTATTTTAGCTTCTGTATTCGAATACAAGGTAGCTGTAGTCGAATACAGATTCGTGTTTTTCAGAAATTCAAGTTTTTAACATTGTTTTATAAACCTTAAGTGTTGGGGTACCTTGGGAAGGTTTGTGGTGATTAAAAATGGAAATTTGGTGATAGTTTGAAGTGGTGATAATGAAGTTTTTGAGAATATACTGAAGTTGTAGAAATTCTGATTTTTGTACTGTGACAGCCTCTGTATTCGAATACAATGAAGCTGTATTCGAATACAGATTCGTATTTTTGCCAGAAACCTCAGTTTTAATCACAGTTTTGAATCTTAACAGTTGGGGAAAAACCTTTGTTAATAAAGAGTGGAACTTTGAGGTAATGCAAAGTGTAATGCTTGCTTGAATGGTTAATCTTTGAATGTGTTGAGATGTTTTGAAAAATGAGGAAAATGCATGAATTTTACTAAGGTTGCATACTATTTTCAATGAAGTGAAACAATGCATATTCACGCATGGCATAGTCAGGTGGTACCCGCGATGGGCCACAGAATAATGCGCATCCACATGCTGATCTGTAGTGATTGCACGAGTGCTGATCTGTAGTGATTGCACGAGTGTTGATCTGTAGTGATTGCACTAGGTACTAATCTGTGATTGTACCTTGGTATATAAGTGTTGGTCAGATAAACGACTGCACTGGTACTGGACTGTAGTGTCTGTATCCTGAAATGCGCAGCCACGTGCTGATCTGTAGTGATTGCATGAGTGCTGATATGTAGTGATTGTACTAGGTACTGATCTGTAGTGATTGTACCTTGGTTTATGTCAAACGTGCTGGTCGGTAGTGACTGCACGAGTGCTGGTCTATATGCGACTGCACTGGTGCTGATCTGTATGCGATTGCACCCTGGTCATGAGGGCCGTTAAATTGTGCTGGTCTGTAAGCGACTGCACCTTGGTGATTCCAAGAATTTATGATCATTAGCATATACATATTGCATCGGAGTGTTTGACCGGAGGGTCACGTTTTGATTTTATGTTGATGGTGGAAAATTGTTGTGTGAGTAAGTATTTTTTTGAAAATCTGTAATTTCGGATGAATTGATGCTTGTGCTTACATCATGATTTTTATACTTACTTGGTTGCTGTTTTGTAAAGTACAAATGACATGTATTTCAAAATTTAGCATCCTTATTTATCATCATGTACTATGAATATGTTTGATATTCTTGATATAACTGCTATGTGGTAATTGTTATTTTCAGTCGGTGACCCTTTACAATTATTGTGGAAATTGGGCGTTGCCCTCAGATGAGATTCAGAACCGTACCCCTGATGGTCATACTAACGACAGGGAACGTCGTTAGTTTCCCTTGATATTTACTTGTGGGCTATGCAAAGAGATGAGCAGCTGGGTGAAGAAAAGACTTGTGAATATTGTAATGCTACTGTAGCTTAGGGTATGATCAGAGTAGACTTATGTATAGGGTTTTGAACTCTATGGTTGTAAATATTCATTTTGGGAATTATTGTAAAACTCTTCCGCACTCTGATAAATATTTTGATGTATCTTTATTTTAGTATATTATAATGATCAAATTTCGATAAATATCTCATTCGATTTAATTGTGATGTTGCTGTTTTAAATTCCTTACTATTTTGATTACAAGTCGAATAATATTTAATTTGAATTGATTTTAATTTCCTTGAAACGTAATTCTGAAAACTCTTTTATTTATGTATTTGTTTTAAAACAAAAAAAAAATACACTCACGCTGTGTTTTAAACTCGGGGTGTTACAGCTTCCTTTTGATATGGGCCAAGAAAAATATCCTCTGATGATGTTATTTTTCTCCCCTTTGATGATATCCTCTAATGTTTGCCTTTGATGACATCCTCTGGTATTCTTTGGAGGTATCTTCTGGTACCCTCTGGTATCCTCTGGATGTTTCCTCTGGCCGAAACTTATGGTGGCATTTTTATCTTCTGGTGACATCATCCTATGGTGTATCCTCTAGTGGTATCATCCTTTGATTTTGCACAGCCTCTGATTTTTTCTTCTAAGTCAAAATACGATTTACATAAAATACTTTTGTTAACATCAAAACTTTAATTGCAAGAACCAACTTGGTTCCAACAATATGATTATCTTCCAAATGAATCTTGTTCATGCAAAACCAAATACTCCAGAAAATGTTAATGATAAGTCAAAACACATCCTTAATTTGTGTTCCCTAATCAATGCTACGAACGTCTTGAACTGTCAAGGGAGAAGTGATATTTATCCTTCAATCATAGATTTCTTCAAGTCAAGTCGAAATATTTCTAGCAAAAGAGCACTCCAAGAAAAGGTGTTGAGCATTTTCCAAACTATTCCCACGTAAGATACAACAAGAAACGTAGGGAAGGCCTCTCTTAAACATATTATCATATGTTTCAATGACATTTTGAATGATTCTCCAAAGCACCAATGATTTTGCAGGGTAATGGAACTCCAAATCAATTTTTCCCCAAGGCACGACAGTTTGATTATTTACTTGAGCATTATAAGCATATTTGAGAGTTAACAAACCAAACGTAGTAGCATTCTAGACAATACAATCAATACTTGGTACAATAGGAATAACAATATTTTTTATATTAACAACAAAAGATCATTATCTCAACTCAATATCATTAGGAATGAGCCACTTCCCATTAGGAATAAAATAAACCACCTTACATGTTAGAAAAGAAACATCATCATTAAAAATTTGCAAGAAATCACAAACATTGTAACTAAGTCAATTATTCGACCAAAAGTTAATGTAATCACCATTACCAATTTTTCAAGTTGTTTTATGTTGAATAGTATCACACATACTCTTTATGCCATGCTAAATGGAAGATGGTATGTGGTGTTTAACAAGTTTACCATTATGAAAAAATATTCGCTTTAAGACCGTAATGTTGGTGTAAGCCCTAAAGGATAATGTTTACTTTTAAATTTAGAACTTTTATCATGTTGTTTATTTATAATATACAACATTTCAATTATTATGCTTGTTTAATGTAATAAAGTCCTTGAGTGAAATTCGTTCTGTTAAGACATCAAGTGGATGACTCGATTGTGAGATGTTATAGAACTTCACTCTCAAACATCGATAGTCGAGTATTATTATAGAGCACAATAATAATACAATCGAGCCTATTATGTGTGTCGACTGATAACCCTATCTCACAGTTAAAGATATAAGATGTCAAATCACAACATAGGTATACATAAGGATGAATGTGTACTAGATTGACCCACCATGAGAATCCTGCATAATGTGTTATGTGTCATAAATTATTCTCATAGTGATAATGGTGAATACCAACCCTTAGACTTGAAACCACTATGATCCCTAGATGTAGTGTTGATTGTTATATTGTCATTAAACGTTGTCTATAACAGGATAATTATAAAGTTGGTTAACTGGACATTCAATGAATTATGATGAAGGACATAAGTGACCTAAATGAGATTTTCCTCTATCATATAATGGGAGTAATATATGTGGAGCCCTTGATAGAGTATGGTTAGTAAATGCATGGTCATGTTGAGATGAGGCAATATGTGATGTTGACAATTGTAAAGTATACTCGAGTATCAAGGAATGAGATATCGAACTATACAAGGGTGACATATTTTATGTCTTGAGTCTGATTTAGATATGAGGGAAAAAGGGAGAATATACAAGAGATCATTATTGCGAAAAGGTTATGTCAAATTATAAGACATTCTCGTTACTTTGGTGGCAATGATGTGTTGCTAGATACTGTTCACTGTTTATAATTTTAAATAGATAATTTAATATTATTACCAACATTACGGGAACATACATGGTCACACTCAGGAGAATAGACTAATAAGAGGCTAAAAGAGTAAATAAGTAAGACTTATTAATTTAGTGGTGTGATCTTATGATGCACCGACATGAATTAAGTGAAACGCAAAACACCATAAGCTACAATGTGCTGTTTAAGTGAAACTTAGAATACCATAAGCTACGGTGTACTAGGTCAATATAAGTGTCTATAAATAGAACCCTTAAACATAATTGCACATGTGCAATCAGAAAACATTAAAACCCTAGTCGTCCATAACTCTTACTGCCTTAATCAGTCTCGCTCATCAACTAGCATTGAAATTGAGGATGCTCCATTGAAGGTTTGTTCATGTGGACTACCTAGAGACGCTGTCGATAGAGCAATGTTCGTGATTGTAACATCCTCTAAATTTATTATTTAAAATAATTAAGACTTATAAATATATATATATATATATATATATTTCATTATTAATTTAGGTGTGATAATTATTTGCCTTGTTCGACTTATTGTAGTTGATAAAATTATTAGTAAGAATTATTTAATCATTGGAGAAGTTTTATATAATTATATATATATATATATATAGATGTTTTTTTTAGTACAAGAAGAATTTGGGTTTGGAGTTTGTGGCTTTAAATAAAATAACATTTTCTCCCTTCTATTCTTTATTTGGGCTCAACACTATCTACCCAATAATCTCCACTTTAAATTTCCCTAAAGTCCACAATATTTCCATACTAAGTAATAATAAGCAGAAAAAAATACCGAAACCCTAGCCGTCATCTCCTTCACACCTCATCTCCTTCGTGCAGCAAACTTTTCGTGTGAAAAACTTCGTGGGGGATTAGAGCTTCGTACTAGGAAGAAAAGCGGCCAAGGTAAGGGCTTTTCCCCGCACAAATCATAGTTAGACCGTTAGTTGGATACATGAAATTAATAACTGTAATTGCTTGCTTTTGAAAGAAATAAATGTAGACTAATAAAATAAAATAATGAAATCCGAAATCTTTTACGTTGAGTTTGATATGTAATGTATGTCTTTTTAAGAAGTAAAATACGAATTTTATATATTATGTGATAAAGTTTTAATTTTTATGATGGATATGAAGCAAAACATGATTTTTTATGTTATATATATATGATAAGATTTTTGATTCGATGATGTATATGAGTTGGAGTTTTGAAGTTTCTTGTTATATATAAAGTTTTAATCTTTATGGTGTAAATGAAGTCATGTTCCGATTTTTATGCGTACGTGGTGAAAATTATTATATAATGATTATTTGTCTATGAATATATGATTCTCATGATAAGGATATGTGATATGTGATCTTTGTGATGTGTGAATACGATACTTGTTTTAAAAATGTGACTTTTGTTGAATGCATATGACATGATTCTTAGTGGGCTGTGTGCGAGTATAGTTTTGATAATATATGGTCATGTCATGGCATATGCATCTTAGTGGCAGGTTTATTTTCCCCATTGGTATGAGTGATTTTTATGTGTGGAAGTTGCCTTAGTGACATGTTTATATCCGGATCATATAGTTTTAGGAGGGAACATTATCCTCAGTTGTTTATCAATATGTAGTTTCGAGGACGAAACTAATTTAAGGGGGGTAGTAATGTAAGACCCTTAAAAATTAATATTAATTTATGGAATTAATATTAAGGGTATTTTAGGGATATTTGTAAAATATTTAATATATGTATGTTTTGAGTGAATATATATATATATAAATATTTATTTTGGAAGATGAATTAAAATTATTGGATGAAGATTAAATTAATTGAATTTCGAGTAATTAAATTAATCGGACCGTTAATTAAGGATTACCGGCTAATTGCAAAACGTTTAAGTGCTGGAGGACCCAGCAATATTTTAACATTATTTTTTTATGAGGTGGCACCTAAGTAACTCTATAAATACACGTGAGGAGGCAGAGCAAAATCAGAACTCCATACCTCCCCATTCTGCATGTAACAGTGCTGCATGTAACAGTACCCTCCCTTCCCATTCTGAAATCTGTTTCCAGTTCACGATTTCAAAATACAAAAGAGAGAGTTCGTCAAAAGTGCCATCAATTGGAAATACAAGCACAAAACCAGAAAACCCCCAGTACTAAAGTTGTTCCCCACATCATTACGGAGCTAGAGAACACAGTTTCGTAGCAGCAAACTCAGGCAACAGTTTCACCAAATTTTGGCGCGTAAACGAGAACGAAAATAGAAACGTGAGAAGTAGCAGACACGCAGCAAGGGTAAGGACACTTTCCACTTTCTAGTTGCATTAGGGCTGTAATCGCATATTGTTATGACATGCACGTTGTTCCATTTCTGTTTTTGAAGAAAAACTGTTTTGCATGTCATTTTGAAGAATGAGAAATGTATTCTGTTGATGTTGATGATTTTGTGATGTTGGCTGTTTTTGCTGATATAACATTTTTTTTTGCTTATGTTGAGAAAGCTGAAATGCTTGCATGTTATTCTGATGTTTGAGAAAGTTGAAATGCTTGCATGTTATTCTGATGTTTGAGAAAGCTGAAATGCTTGCATGTTGTTATGATGTTTGAGAAAGCTGAAATGCTTTGCATATTGTTCTGATGTTTGAGAAAACTGAAATGCTTGCATGATGTTCTGATGGTTTGAAAATCTGGTGTTGCTGATGATTTCAAAATAAAAAGGGTTTAAAATGATGAAGGTGTTTCTTTTGGAAAATCTGGTTTGAAGTAAAAAAATCTGAGTGTTGTGGTTTAAAAGAGTGATAAAACTGTTTTGGGGGTTGTGCTGATTTTTCAAAAGAAACAGTTTGAAATGTGTTGAAGTCTCAGGAAAATTTCACTGGTTTTTGAAGGTGTATTCGAACACAACATGTGTGTATTCGAATACAACCTATCAAGCTTCTGTTTTACTTAAGTTTTCAAACTTGTATTCGACTACGAGCCCCTGTAGTCGAATACAGAGGAAGGATTTTTGCTTTTGATGATTCTGATGTAAATCATCCTGTTTCTGCTTCTGATGATTCTGATGTTAATCATCCTGTTTCTGCTTCTGATGATTCTGATGTTAATCATCCTGTTTCTGGATCTGATGTTAGTCATTCTGTTTCTGCTTCTGATGGTTTTGATGTTAATCATCCTCTTTCTGCTTCTGATGATTTTGATGTTAATCATCCTGTTTCTGCTTCTGAAGATTCTGATGTTAATCATCCTGTTTCTGCTTCTGATTATTCTGATGTTAATCATTCTGTTTCTGCTTCTGATGATTCTGATGTTAATCATTCTGTTTCTGCTTCTGATGATTCTGATGTTAATCATTCTGTTTCTGCTTCTGATGATTCTGATGTTAATCATTCTGTTTCTGCTTCTAATGATTCTGGTGTGAGTCATTCTGTTTTGCTTATGATGATTCTGGTGTGAATCATTCTGTTTTGCTTATGATGATTCTGGTGTGAATCATTCTGTTTTGCTTATGATGGTTCTCGTGTGAATCATTCTGTTTTGCTTCTGATGATTCTGGTGTGAGTCATTCTGTTTTGCTTCTGATGATTCTGGTGTGAGTCATTTTGTTTTGCTTCTGATGATTCTGGTGTGAGTCATTTTGCTTCAGATGATTCTGTTTTGCTTCTGATGGTTTGAAAATATGGTGTTGCTGATGATTTCAAAATAAAAAGGGTTTAAAATGATGAAGGTGTTTCTTTTGGAAAATCTGGTTTGAAGTAAAAAAATCTGAGTGTTGTGGTTTAAAAGAGTGATAAAACTGTTTTGGGGGTTGTGCTGATTTTTCAAAAGAAACAGTTTGAAATGTGTTGAAGTCTCAGGAAAATTTCACTGGTTTTTGAAGGTGTATTCGAACACAACATGTGTGTATTCGAATACAACCTGTCAAGCTTCTGGTTTACTTAAGTTTTCAAACTTGTATTCGACTACGAGCCCCTGTAGTCGAATACAGAGGAAGGATTTTTGCTTTTGATGATTCTGATGTAAATCATCCTGTTTCTGCTTCTGATGATTCTGATGTTAATCATCTTGTTTCTGCTTCTGATGATTCTGCTGTTAATCATTCTGTTTCTGCTTCTGATGATTCTGATGTTAATCATTCTGTTTCTACTTCTGATGATTCTGATGTTAATCATTCTGTTTCTGCTTCTGATGATTCTGATGTTAATCATTCTGTTTCTGCTTCTGATGATTCTGATGTTAATCATTATGTTTCTGCTTCTGATGATTCTGGTGTGAGTCATTCTGTTTTGCTTATGATGATTCTGGTGTGAATCATTCTGTTTTGCTTATGATGATTCTGGTGTGAATCATTCTGTTTTGCTTATGATGATTCTGGTGTGAATCATTCTGTTTTGCTTATGATGATTCTGGTGTGAGTCATTCTGTTTTGCTTCTAATGATTCTGGTGTGAGTCATTTTGTTTTGCTTCTGATGATTCTGGTGTGAGTCATTTTGCTTCTGATGATTCTGTTTTGCTTCTGATGGTTTGAAAATCTGGTGTTGCTGATGATTTCAAAATAAAAAGGGTTTAAAATGATGAAGGTGTTTCTTTTGGAAAATTTGGTTTGAAGTAAAAAAATCTGAGTGTTGTGGTTTAAAAGAGTGATAAAACTGTTTTGGGGGTTGTGCTGATTTTTCAAAAGAAACAGTTTGAAATGTGTTGAAATCTCAGGAAAATTTCACTGGTTTTTGAAGGTGTATTCGAACACAACATGTGTGTATTCGAATACAACCTGTCAAGCTTCTGTTTTACTTAAGTTTTCAAACTTGTATTCGACTACGAGCCCCTGTAGTCGAATACAGAGGAAGGATTTTTGCTTTTGATGATTCTGATGTAAATCATCCTGTTTCTGCTTCTGATGATTCTGATGTTAATCATCCTGTTTCTGCTTCTGATGATTCTGATGTTAATCATCCTGTTTCTGGATCTGATGTTAATCATTCTGTTTCTGCTTCTGATGGTTTTGATGTTAATCATCCTCTTTCTGCTATTGATGATTTTGATGTTAATCATCCTGTTTCTGCTTCTGAAGATTCTGATGTTAATCATCCTGTTTCTGCTTCTGATTATTCTGATGTTAATCATTCTGTTTCTGCTTCTGATGATTCTGATGTTAATCATTCTGTTTCTGCTTCTGATGATTCTGATGTTAATCATTCTGTTTCTGCTTCTGATGATCTGATGTTAATCATTCTGTTTCTGCTTCTGATGATTCTGGTGTGACTCATTCTGTTTTGCTTCTGATGATTTTGGTGTGAATCATTCTGTTTTGCTTATGATGATTCTGGTGTGAATCATTCTGTTTTGCTTATGATGATTCTGGTGTGAATCATTCTGTTTTGCTTCTGATGATTCTGGTGTGAGTCATTCTGTTTTGCTTCTGATGATTCTGGTGTGAGTCATTTTGTTTTGCTTCTGATGATTCTGGTGTGAGTCATTTTGTTTTGCTTATGATGATTCTGGTGTGAATCATTTTGTTTTGCTTTTGATGATTCTGGTGTGAATCATTTTGTTTTGCTTCTGATGATTCTGGTGTGAATCATTCTGCTTTGCTTCTGATGATTCTGGTGTTGATGATTCTGATTCTGGTTCTGTTTCTGGTGTTGATGATTCTGATTCTGGTTCTGTTTCTGATGTTGATTCATTCTGGTTCTGTTTCTGATGTTCTGATGTTGATCATTCTAGTTCTGTTTCTGATGTTCTGATGTTGATCATTCTGGTTCTGTTTCTGATGTTCTGATGTTGATCATTCTGGTTCTATTTCTGATGTTCTGATGTTGATCATTCTGGTTCTATTTTTGGCTTCTATATTCGACTACAGGCATGCTGTATTCGAATACAGAATGTTGAAATTGCAGTTTCATGCTTTTGTATTCGAATACAGATTCAGGTTTTCAGAAATTCCAAGTTTTTCAACCTTGTTTTATAAACCCTAAGTGTTGGGGAGTATTGGGAAGGTTTGTGTTGAATTAAAATGGAATTTTTGTGATAGTTTGAAGTGGTGGTGATGAAGTTTTTGGGACTTTACCGATGTAGTGAAAAATGTTGATTTGTGCACTGAGACTGCCTCTGTATTCGACTACCAGGGGGGCTGTAGTCGAATACAAAGTGTTAATTCTGCACTGCTTTGGCTCCTGTATTCGAATACAGATTCGTATTTTCCAGAAATCTCAGTTTTAAAACACTGTTTTATGAATTTGAAAGAGTTTAGGAAAGACTTATGATAATTCAGAATGGAATTTTGTGATAATGTAAAGTGATAATGATTACTTGAATGTTTAACCATTGATGTGTTGATAATAAAATTGGTTATGTTGAGGTATTTTGAGAAATGATGGAAATGCATGAAATTCATTGATGTCGCATACTGTTTTCAGTGAAGAGAAAACATTGCAAGTTCATGCATTGCATAGTCAGGTGGTGACCGCGATGGGCCACAGAGTTGATGCGGTGACCGTGATGGGCCGCAAAGTTAAGTAGTAACTGTGGGTTATAGAATAGTTCCGCGTGTATTAGACGGTCTATTCTACTCGGGCTACGGAGTGGTTCCGCGTGTATTAGATGGTCCATTCTATCCGTGCGAGGATTTAACTTCTGTGTATTTGGCTTGTGAGAGGCTAATACATGTAATTGTAGTGACCATGATGGTTATAGAATAGTTCCGCGTGTATTAGATGGTCTATTCTATCCGGGTTTAGAGTAGTTCCACGTGTATTAGACGGTCTATTCTATCCGGGCTACGGAATGGCCGCGTGTTCGTGGTGGTCTGTTGAAACGTGCTGGTCTGTTGAGCGACTGCACGAGTGCTGGTTTGTTGAGCGACTGCACTGGTGCTGATCTGTGAGAGATTGCACCCTGGTCTTGAGGGCCGTTAAAGTCTGACATATATAAATCGTGCTGGTCCGTGAGAGACTGCACGTGTGCTGGTCTGTGAGCGACTGCACCTTGGTAATTCCAAGAAGTTGAGTATATGAGCATATACATATTGCATCGGGTGATTGACCAGTGGGTCACGTTTTGGTTATATGATGATGATTGGAAATTGATGTGTGTGAGTACTTTATGAAATCTGATTTTATGATAAATGATTGTGATTGCTGAAGTGTTGGCTGTACTTACCACATATTTTCCATACTAATTGATTTCTATTTTGAAAAAGGCAAACATGTCATGAGATTTCCAATGAGCATCCTTAACTTTCATCATTATTATATGTTATGCCATGGTTATAATTGTTATTGTGATATACATGTTATGTGTTCATTGTTAATTTCGGTCGGTGACCATTTACTATTATTGTAGACTTTGGGCTTTGTCCTCAGATGATACCCAAACCCGTCCCACCGACGGTTACACTAATGACGGAGACATCGTTAGTTTCCCTTGATCTTTACGTACGGCGTAGCTGTGGACAACGCATAGGGACGGACAGCTGGGTGGATAAGAGACTTGTAGAGGATACGGTGGAAACCGTGCTACTGTAGCTTTAGTGCATGATCAGACTAGACTTTTGTATAGGGTCTTGAGTTTTGGGAATGTAATTTTATTTTGGGAATTAATGTATGACTTTTCTGCTGTATTATTCTGCACTCTGATGCTATTTAGTGGCCACAGGCCGGGTGTTCTTTTTGAAATGAACTGATGAAAATTTTATTTTAATTCCCTTGAATTAATTCGGAAAATTCTTTTATTGATTTATTTTATGTGAAAAAAAAAATGCACTCGCGCTGTATTTTAAACTCGGGGTGTTACACTTTTACCTTTATATGTTTTGTGTTCTTCTTCTATATGTTTAGCTTGGTTTAATGTGGACGATGGAAAAAACTGACCCTTACAACAACATTTTAGATACTAATGAGTTCGAGGAGATTCAAGAGTAGTTGATGAATATTAACGTGCGGCGAACGTGGGGTAAAAATAGGATTTTCAAGACAATTTTGTAATAATAAGATTTCCGCAATATTTTCTATGTCTATTTTAAATCCTTGTCACCAAACTTTAATAACCTTTTTTTTTGTTTTAGTTTTTTTGAATAAACATTTTTTATAATATTAAATAAACGTGATTGTTACTAATTATTTAAAAGCATAAATGTTAGATATTCTTACAAAAAAAAATTGTCGTAAATTTTTCTAAAAGTATTTTTTTAAAGTAATGTTTTGGATAAAAAATCCGGGGCGTTACAGTGATCGTCATCAATGTTTTATCATGCTACAAGAGTTAGTCTCTTAAACTATAATCCACGATCATTCGTAAGGATTCATGGAGGAATATTTTATTTTTGTTCCCTTATAAGTTTTAATAGCGATTTTCCTTCAGTGGTATCAGAGCCTGATTACGAAATCATGATTCGGTTTTATGTGATTACATGTTTTATGAATATGAATCGTAGAAACATAAATATGTTTTTTTTTGTATTATGTAAATATTATCGAAAAAATATTTTTCTTATGCATATATGTGATTATATATTACTTTGTATGATTAGTGTATCAAGTGTTGACATTGTACCGTTTTTTGTATCAAGTGTTGATATTTATTTGAATCGGTGTGTTCTATGAATAAGCAAATTAGTATGAGCTAGTATGTTGCACACAAGTCGATTTCATACTGTTCATGGTGGTTATGCACGAGTATGAGTCAATATGTTATACACGAGTCAATTGCATACTGTTCATGGCAGCTATCCAATTTAGTAAACAAGTTTTTATCAAGTGTTGGTATTGCGGCTAGAAGATGAAGGTGTAGGGTTTATGCGGAGGTGCTGTATCAAGGGTTGATATTGATGAGTAAACTTTTCTTTGTAGCATGAAACTATCACTAAAATCAGTTGAACTCCCGTGCTAATTTGCGTAGTGTGTTATTTCAGAATAAATTTTTTCAAATTAATGGCATTAATCATTGTTTAATAAAAAAATTAATAATAATAATAATAAATGCACATTATTATTGATTTGTGATTGCATAATGAATTATTATGGCCTAAGTCTTTTTATTTTAATTTATTTTGGATTTTTATATACAAACTACATGTTGTGTCTCTCTTTTAAATTTCATTTGTATCTTCTTTTCTCATCCCACTCTCTCAAATGTAAAACGAGTATGCTATTTATGATGTGTAATGAAGAAGACAAGGAGACAAACTCAATGGAGGACAACCTTAGATGTCACGATTGAAGAAGCGTGATCATTCATAGGTTTAACTAAGATTCTCACATTGACTTGTGAGAATAAATGCATTAGGAGGCATAACCATGTCACTTTATTTACAATATTTATGTATGTTTTGCATGTATGAATATAGTATGTTAAATAGTTTAACAATATGGTGAGATCAAATTTAATTAAAATCCTTCAAACAATAAAAGCCTTCCAAAAAGTTAACACTCATCATGACTATTATAGAAAAGTGGGTTTGCTAAAACAAAGTGCATTTTCTATATTAGTAAGATGTGATGGGATAAAGGTAATATCCAACTACTACCTTTTGGGTCTAACATAACCAAACTGAGTATAATGGATTGAATTATTTAAAAGTAACAAAGGTGGGACTATCCATATGATGGATTAGAATAAGAGTTATTTTCCCAACCATTCAAGAGTTGTATGAGATACAATTAATTGAGTTTTGATTGATCAACCAACGATGACTTAAAGTGAAGTGAAATATAGATCTCAACCCACTAGAAAATCTTCCAATGGGATTTTTCGAATCAATTGTTAAAGGTCATTAGGTTTGAGTAAAGTAATGGGACACATATTTTATTAAAGACCTAATTAAACATTTTATTGCATGATACTTATTTTTCATATTTTAATGTAGATTACCACGACATCAAATACCTCTAATAAATTGTGGCGATCAATCCTTGAGAATGATAAGTTATCAGGAATAAATTTTCTGGACTAGGACCAAACTTAAAGATTGTCCTCAAAAATGAGAAAAAGTTGAAGGACCCCTCTCTCGTAAAATGAGAAAAAGTTGAATAAATTTTCATCTAGATGATCCTTTGCATGTTAGCTGCATCATACTAGGTACCATGATCTCTGAGCTTCAAAAGCAACATGTGAACATGGATGCCTTCGATATGATTGAGCACCTAAAGATGATCTATCAAGAGCAAGCTAAACATGAATAGTTTGAAGTTTCCAAAGCCCTTTTCCAAACCAAACTGACATAAGGAAGCTCTGTAGGTCCTCATGTGCTCATGTTGATTGGGTATGTTGAGAAGCTTGAGCGATTGGGTTTTTCTTTTGAGAGAGAGCTGTTGAGGTAAAAACCTTTTTGATATATGTTTTATGAATGGTGATCTACTAATGATTTTACTTGAGTTTTATTTAAAGAATATGAATTGCATAAGTGGACAAACAAAATTCCATTCAAATCAACAAGTGCATAAGTATCTACTCAATAATAAAAGAATCTCAAAAGGAATATACCGTAAATCAATCATTTAAGAGAATGATTATTGCATCTTCAAGATAATATCTTCATGAAAAAAATGTTCAATACATTCATACTTATACTAAAGTATCTCAGTGATACTTGATGGACAAGACAAAACATGAGCAACACCAAGAGAATTTGTAGGAAATATTGTTTCAACAAAAGAATGATGGAAGAACATTCACCAGAATGTTCTAGTTGCTATAGTAAAGAACATTTGACAATATGAATCTTTTTGGAAGGGCAACATGCAGTAAATTATTTAACATTTTCTCACATAAGCTTTCCAACATTTAATGATAAATTAAAATTCAAGATTTGAAGACCTAGTTGCATAAAAAACATGCAATATATTATGCAGATTGATCTCCAAATTGATGAAAGATTGATCAGAATATCATTCTGGTTTTTATCAAAGGATCAATCTAGTTTATCAAAGATCATTCTGGCTTATCAAATGACATTCTAGTTTATCAAAAGATCCTCTTGGTTTATTTAAAGATCATTATGATTTATCATGATCATTCTGGTTTATCAAATGATCATTCTGGTTTATCAAGATCATTCTGGTTTATCAAAGGATCATTCTAGTTTATCAAGATCATTCTGGTTTATCAAAGGATCATTCTGATTTATCAAGATCATTCTGGTTTATCGAATGATCATTCTACTTTATCGAATGATCATTCTACTTTATCAAGATCATTCTAGTTATTTCGTTTTAAGAACATAAATAAAACAAATCATTCTCAATAGTCAAATGAGTCACACTTTGGACATACTTGATCGTTTATATATCTATCGCAATATAGTATGCAATCGTTGGGACAAGCATGAATCTTCTCATACCCCAATCCTAACCCTAAATTTATATTCTTAGTTTCATAGTATGACTTTGGAAAACTATTTTCTTCTAGTAAAACATCTCTTAGTAAATCTAACAACATAGAAAATGATTTGTCACTCCACCCATGAAAACACTTTAAATGATAAAAATGTATGATAAATCATAGCTTTCTATACTTCCTACAGTTTGGGTAGATCATTTGCTCATTCTCTCTCATAAATTGGTAAAAATTATACGCTTCTTTGACTTCTAGATTCTTTCCACCTTCACCACAAAATGGCTCTTCTGTAGAATCAATTCCAAAAAATATCATTAATTAATCCATCCATGTCATGCTCCATTTCTACATGTTCACTTGTGCTACTTGAAGTTGTAGGCTTCTCCTCATGAAATAACCATCACCTATAACCTCTAAGAAATCCACGTCGTGGATTAGTTAAGTGTTCGTAAACAATTCTATGGGAATGTGAGTGGCAGTTGGCACAATTTGTACAAGGACACATTATTTTTTCATTGATTTCTGAATTTTGAAAAGCAAATTCATTAACCCCTTGAATATATTCTACACTTTTTTTGATTCATCGCCCATCCACCCTCTATGCGCCATTTGACCAAATGTGAACACAAACTAACAAAAGTGAAACAAACAAGAAAGGAAAATCAAAATAAAACAAACCAGAGCAAACATCAAAGCAAAGGGAATATATATGAGCTGAAATTTGTGTACCTTAATTTGAATAAAACATATTCAAACTTAATTAGAATACATTCAGCATGAAGCAATGGAATATATATTTAGTTGACTAGAAGATATAATGCATAAAGAAGGAGTTAAAAGAGGGATTGAAAAGAAAGATTAATTTTAAAAAGATAGCAGAAAGATGGATGTCTGTCTTTTATAAAGAAAGAAAAGATAGCAATCAAAATAAAATAATCTATAAAACAAAATTGCAGAAAGCATAATGGAATATTGTAGAAAATACACAAAATTGCAGAAAAATTGGGGCATGTGCCATGTTTTTTATAGGTCTAGTTACACATATATTGAGTCATCTTTCTTTTCCTGTTATTATAAAAACAAAGTTTTCAATTTAATCTCTGCATCAGTGCATCTTGCAACTTATCATGGTGGATGAGTGTATAAGAAAACTTATTATATTCTCTTATTTATTCCAAGTAAAAAGTGGAAAACCATATCAACTCGACAATCGTAAAATCAATATTTCGTTCTTAGATTTCATAAAACATAATTGACAATCAATGAAAACTCAAAGCTATCATTAATGCTAACTAGCTACTCATCATCACTTTTGCTGTAATCAAAAGCTAAAATGGCACGACTTCTAGCAATTTCTGGCTATACCATAGAGATTATCTCTCACTTAAGAGACTAATTATGCCTCTAGTTTTGGGGTGGGACTATGATATTTTTTATTTTGGGGAATTTGTTTTGGGGCGGACTGATGTCTATCACTAAATACCTATCTCTAAATACCTATCTATACTTACTACTTTTTGTTTGATGTCTCTTAGTATATTATATCTATACTTACGACATTTATGTGTGTTACTAAAAACAACCGTGGATAGATGACAAAATTCTTGTAGTGTATGACAATTATTATATAATAGATAATAATATACTCCCACTAGTCTCAACTATAAACAAACATATATCAAGAAAAAAAAAGTGTATTTCATCTAAATTTTAAATCACATACGTCAACTTTCTTTAATCATATTTTTATATATTTAAAACCAAAATAAAATATAAAATAATTAAATGAATTACTCATACTTTAATAAAATATAAAAAAATATAATAATTAAAATATTATTATATCTAAACTAAATTTTTAACTATATACATTTTTTAATCGTCCATTTTATTTATATTTTTTTGGGATAAAGTAATTATTATAGTGACATTATTTATTTTGATACGTAAAGAATACTATTAACTATTAACCATAGTTATAGCGCAGAGTATAAGCAAGAGAACATAGACGAGTAGTGGCATTTTAATCAAAAATAAATAAATGACCAGGCACGTGGGGAGCGAGAGAAACGCTGCAATTGCAGCGCAGTAGGAATGAATCAGGTCCCACCAAGCACCGAATCGTCATGTTTTAGTCAAATGCCCGTGCTTCATGTTAACTCTTCTATGACCATTACCGCATAAAACATTGCTGCTAAGCTACTTCATCAAGTTGGTTCAAGTGTTTAGTACAATCTGGAGGTTACTCTTCACTCAAGTTTTTCCCTCCATTTTATAATATTTATAAGCAAAAATATAAAAAAAATGAATATATTTATCTAAATTTTGAACCAAGTTCATAACTATTTTTAACCAATTTTCTTTTTACATTCATAGGTTTGTCTTTGGAGTAATAAATTTATTAAAAGTGTGATACTTTTATATTTATTTTTATAATTATTGATATCATAAATGAAAAAAAAAATTATGTTTTACAACAAGAATTAATTAGAGGTATTTTTGTAAGAAAATCATTAATTGATTGTGAATTTTAAAAACTGGCTTACCTTCTTGAACCCAATATTGAAAATTACCGATACAAGTTGAAGCCCAATATTGGACATTGATGTGTGCATGTAGGTATGGTCTCCAAGAATCATTAATTCATTGTGAATTTTAAAAATTGGTTTACCTTCTTGAACCCAATATTAGAAAATTATTAATACAATTTGAAGCCTAATATTAGACACTAATGCATGCATGTAGGTATGGTCTCCAAATCTCTCACTTTTTTTACTGACAATATTCTTTTGTTTGAATAGACCCACTGTATTTTGCAGTGTCTGGATATGTTTTGCCAAGCTTCTGGGCAACATATTAATAACCAAAAGACAAAAGTGTATTTCTCCAAGAATATCAACAATCAACTTGGAGAAGACATCCTGTAGCATACAAGGTTTACCCATACTAACAGACTGAGAAAGTATCTTGGGCAAACATTTTCTTAGGGAGAAATTCAAGAGCTCACTTTATCAATATTGTGAACAAGATTCAAAATAAGTTGAGCGGGTGGAAACAATAATGCTTAAACTTAGATGGTAGAATAACGTTATCCAAGTATGTGTTAAGTTATATCTTGTAATATCACATGCAATATGTGAAGCTTTTAGTGATCCTTGTGCTAAAGTGGAAAAGATTCAGCGGGGTTTTGTTTGGGGTGATTCTGATAATGGTCGTAAGCAACAAATGAATGAGAATTTTCTTATGAAGATGCTTTGGAACCTCACTGCTAAGCTTGATGACCTTTGGTGTCAGCTTCTCCACAGTAAATAGGGAATGAACAATGATATGCGTGATTGTATTAGCTCTCAACCTTATAATTCTCCCCTTTGGTGAGCTCTTGTAGGGGTTTGGGACAAATTTCAAAATAATGTGGTGCAAAAAATTATGGATGGTAATCATACCAACTTTTGGTTGGACAGATGGGGGCCTAACAACATTCCTTTCATCAATGTTGCAAATTCGTCTTTGGTTGAAACTATTATTACTATTAAAGATATGGTTGACAATGAGGGTATCTGAAACTTTCATTTCCTTTTTGATAACTTGCCAATTAACATTGCAAACATGATTATAGTTCTCCCAGGTCCCAATGAAGCGGATGGGCCAAACAATTTAGGTCGGGGAGGCACTAGTACCTATCACTATACTGTGCAAAGTGCCTATAATATGATTTTGTAGAACCGTGACACTATGGAGGAGAACTAGAAGGCTTTTTGGAAATGGAAAGGCTCCCACCGGATCTAGACTTTCATGTGCCTAGTGGACCATGAGAGAATCCTCACAAACTATCGTAGAAGCAGACGGGGGTAGGTATATCTCCCTTATGCCCTTATTGTAGGACTGAAGATCAGACGATGCTCCATGTACTCCATGAATTCAATTTTGCAAAACATATATATGTTAGACTTGTTCCTTCGAATTTAATGGCTCATTTTTTTCTCTTTTAAATGCAGGGAATGAGTCTTTAATCATCTCAACATCAATTGGTGACAGTCAACTATCATGATAACCTATTGACACTTATGGAATTGGCGAAATAAAACAGTTTTTGAAGAAGGGTTCCAACGACCTACCAACTCTACTTATGTCATCCAAAATTTTGTTAGGATTACAACTGAAAGCACTTAAACTAATCTATAGGGTTCTCCTCGGAATCAGGAAACTGTCTATATTGGATGGAAAATGCCTCAACATGGTTGGATGAAGCTTAACTATGATGAGGCATACAAAGAGCATGGTGACATTGTAGGCTGTGGAGGGCTAAGTCATGACTCAAATGGTAGATGGATCAACGACTTCAGGAAAAAGATTGAAGTGTGTGATGCCCTCCATGTTGAGATGTTGGGCATATATTTAGGGTTTGTCATAGTGTGGCGGGAATGTTTATCTCACCTAAGCGTAGAAAGTGACTCAAAAGTGCTCATTGACATGATCACAAACAAGTGCTATTTCAAGGGGCACATCCCTCCTCTGATTCGATGTGTCTATGAGTTTCTCTATAAAGAATGACATATTCAATTTACTCACACGTGTCATAAAGGCAGTAGAAGTGCGGTTTGGCTAACTAGTTTTAGCCTTAATTCCTTAGTTTTATGTTGTTTTCTTCTTTGGGCCTTCAACCCTCTTTGGAACAAAACAAATAATCTTATATTAAGGGAAAAAAATTCTCAAAAATAGATCTTATTAAAAAGGACGAAGAGTGTAATTTTTTGGGTGACATACGTGTATCAAATTATGGGTGATATCAATTATATTTTTTCAATTGTACTCTCTAATAAATATTACACTGACCACTCTTAACTTACAATTCCCTTCCAACTTAAATATAAGCAAAAACGAGTTAATGAAAGTTGATGCATTTGATAAAAATTTGAACAAATACATCAATTTTCTTTGACCAACTTTTGCTTATATTTAAAGGTAGTCGAAAACACAAGAAATTGGAGAGTTGAATTGTGTTGACCATTTTATAAATTAAGTTAGTTATCTTAAAAAAAATTGGAAATGCTTGATACAAAACATACTTGAAATCACCCGAAGACATTGAGATTTAAGTTCTTTGTTAGAGAGCTTTTCTTTAAATAAATAAATCATTTGTTAAAAGGTATTTGAAGATAAGACACAAAGAACTATACATAAAAGAGTGGAAGGGAAAATGATGAACACATTATTTTTATACTAGTTCACAACATGTTGCTATACATAGTCCTCTTCTTACAAAAAGATTTTGTCTTATTCACTCGAATAACTTAATCCACTAAACTTAACATTCTTTACTCTGCCTTTCTAGACTACATGTATTGTTCTAATCGTCTCTTCATGCTACAAGTGTTCCTTACTTTGCATCTTCATGCTACAAGTATTGTTCTAACCGCCTTTTCAGGCTACCCACAAGACAACTTCTAGTCTTCTCAACTATTTTGGAAAACTGTGTTGTTAAGGAACTGATAAATGTTTTACTGTCTCTCTAGACCACCCTTTAAACCAAGGTTGTTGTCACTAGTGGGCTAGATTGAAAGTGTTTGAGCTTGTATCTGATATGAACACATGATTAGGGTCTTAAATCTTTTAGAGAGGATATTGCAATATGAACCATACACAA
Organism: Cicer cuneatum; assembly: GCA_037974295.1. Taxonomy (NCBI): domain Eukaryota; kingdom Viridiplantae; phylum Streptophyta; class Magnoliopsida; order Fabales; family Fabaceae; genus Cicer; species Cicer cuneatum. The sequence goes on along the minus strand of JBBPBO010000003.1, from coordinate 38,050,445 downwards.
TCCAAGTATAATAACTCATTTAAGAGTTCATTTTGATGTGTACTTTGTTTATTTACAACAAGTTCTAATGGTTCTCAACCGAGAGGATATTTCAAATTTATCTAACTTGTTGAAGACTTTGTTTGATATGTATTCTTTTGGTATGAACATGTCTTTTTATTCTCTTTTCTCATACCATGGAGGTTGAATTGCTATCGCATGGAGACTTCCTTCATATGATATTGAATATTGTTGACGTTGTCATATTTTCTTATCGATTGAACTATCACTACGAGGTTGTTCGTCATAGACATGATCGTGTTGATTATCGTCAAGTTCTTCCGTTTGAATGATTTTCTTTATATAGTTCTAAAGATATAGCCATTGATGGAAAATCCATTGTACCATCAAAAAAAGCTGTTGCAATCATACAAATAGTCGTTTGAATTTGTACACATCATCCTGTAATTTTACAGGTTGTATCTTGTACTTTTTCTATTTAGAGGATCAAACATATTGCTGTTGTTGGTCAATTGTTTTACTTCATAGACTTGAACTTGAAGTAGAGGCAATGTTTTACCAGAGGAAGTGTTGTTCTAGAGGAAACTAATAGTCACACTAGATGATCGATGTATCAATATGATCCAAATATTGTTTGTTAGATGCATTACTTGTATTGGAAGATGTTTCCATTTCTTTGATCTTTATCATCAGTTTTCTTAAAGTATCCTTACTCACAGTATTAATACAAAGCTATATGTATTTTCAACATATCTTGTGTTTCATCCATTTGACCGGACGATAACCCACTAGAAGATGTTGATGATACTTATTATGCAGGACTAATATATAGCTTGGACCGTAATCATATTTTCTTTGATAAGATTTACTCTTACTAAGTTATAACTTACTCAAGCATTTACAACTACAATTAATTGATCATTAGTTAACAATATTCACAATGTCTCTTCTAATGAATAACACATGAATAATTATTACTAAGTCACAACTTATTTTACTATAGGAGATAGTTAATAATATAAACTCTAATTTAGCTTTATATAAACTTCACATTTAAAGTAGACAATTGTTCTCTTATTTTTCATCATTAGAACATCAATAGTAAATATTAGTATTTGAATAAATTTGATTCTTACAATCAAGTATAGATCCAGGGAGGGGCAGACACGACCCCCTTCTTATCTTAAATACTATGTTTATATATACATATATATAATTTATTAAATTAATTATTTAATTTTAATACAATCTAAAATATGATTGTCATAATAATATGTATGAAGTCTTTTTTTGTTAAAACAAATACTTCTTTGTTATCACAACGAGTGATATATTTATAAAAATAATATGAAAATAAATGTCAATATTAATATTTAATGTGTTATTAATTATTTTTTTTAATTGTACTTTCTAATAAATTAGTATGTAAAATGAATGTATCATTGCGAGACAAAAAAATAATATATATGATGATATCTTCTGTGAGTATATATATATACATAATCAGTTTTTGATTATATATATAATATTTAAGATTGAATTTAAGATCGAAGAGGTGATATTTTACTTTATATTTATAACAACAATAATTAAATACATCGTTATTTAATATAAGAAATTAATTAAAATTCGTTTTCGTTTATAATTTTCCTTTTTATTTGTGTCTTGATTCCAAAAAAATTAAACCACTTCTTTCCCTCGATAGCTACCAGTTTCCTACTAATTTTCTTATCAACAGCCAACATGGCGGTTCCACTTCAGCAATTCATATAAAAAATAACTTAGATTCCTTTTAGACAACTTGTTTATGTTTCTTCCCTACTCTTAAATTTTCTTTCAATTAATATCAACAATAATTACTAGAAATTCAACTACTTTATCTCATGGACAACGAATTATACCCCTGCTCTGACTTTAATTTTATACAGCCAATAAAAGGGAAATCATAGTGATTCATCAGGTCAAATAAAATAAAATAATTAAGAGTTATCATCAATTTAATTAATCTTTAAAATTGTAGGTTGACATTATTAATTTAGTTTGTGAATTATTAATACGTCTCTTTAATTATTTTTTATAATATTATGTAGACAAAATACATTCAGCAACCTTTAACTTTATTTCAAGTAATAATTAAGTATTTATATATATATATATATATATTTTTTTTTTTCCTTTTGATTTAATCCTTTAATTAATTTTAAGTAATGAGTTGATTCTTTATGTTTTAAAATATCAACAATGATATTTTTTTTAAAGAAATTTAGAAAATTCATCATCATCTTCAAAAAAAACCCGGAAAATTCATTATTAATTTCAAGAAAATTCATATATTTATTAAATCCATAATTCAAATCTTCAAATAAACTCATCTTCATCTCCATCAATAACAACATCATATCTATCAAATAAAGAATTTACAATAGATTTGATCCTCAAATCCCGAAATCTTCAAATAAACTTATATCTTCAACTTCTTTTGATGTTGTAGTTTTTATTGGAGATGAAAATATGAGTTTATTTGAAGATTTGAGTTATGAATTTAATTAAAATCTAGATTTTGTTTAAAATGATAATGAATTTTATAGGTTTGTTTGAAGATGAGGAATTGCATGAGTTTATGTAAAAAAAGTTTACATTGTTGATATTTTAAGACATAAAAAATCAAATTGTTACTTAAAATTAAATAATGGATCAATTTTGAAAAAAAAATAAAGATTGAATTGTTATATGAAATTAAATTAAGGAAGTACAAGATTTATTTGTACTATTATTCTATTATGTATTAGTCTTTTCTTGGGTGATTATTTTATTAGTATTTTTCATCAGTAAATTTAATCTCAAAAGTTGTTCTTAATGAATATGTTTGATAATATCCCAATTAAAAATTTCGGTAAGTTTAGAACAAAATTAAGGTGAATTCTTCTATGTACCAATTTTATAAGTGGTCTATCGTAAAAAATTCTAACGATTATCGATAATACTTGTAACGCCCCATATTTTGTTCCAAAACGTTCATAAAAAAAAATACTTTTAGAAAAATTTACGATAATTTTTTTTTTGGTAAGAATATCTACATTTATACTTTTAAATAATTAGTAACAATCACATTTGTGCTTTTAAATAATTAGTAACAATCACATTTATTTAATATTATAAAAAAAAGGTTTATTCAAGCTAAAATAAAGGAAAAATCAATTATTTCTAACGGAAGCAAAAATCCACTTCCGTATTTATAGAATTCGAATGCATTTAAAAGTTTAGTGACAAAAATTAAAAAAAAAAAATAAACATAGAAATTTTGCGGCAATATTTATTATTACAAAATTGTCTTGAAAACCCCATTTTTACCCCACGTTCACCGCACGTTAATACTCATCAATTACTCTTGAATCTCCTCGAACTCATTAGTACCTAAAATGTTGTTGTAAGGGTCAATTTTTTTCCATCATCCACATCAAACCAAAGCTAAACATATAGAAGAATAACACAAAACATATAAAGGTAAAAACTTGTAATTTAAAAGAAAAAAATGTGCAAACAGTAAATCGTATATAAAAAATATGCATAATGCATGCTCCTAAAAATATATGATCCGGATATAAACCTGCCACTAAGGTAACTTCCACACAGAAAGATCACCCATACCAATGGGGAAAATAAACCTGCCACTAAGGCAACTCCCACGAAGATGCATATGCCATGACATGACCATATATTATCACAATTATACTCGCACACAGCCCACTAAGAATCATGTCATATACATTCAAAAAATACCTTTTTAAAACCATCATCTTATTCACATCACAAAGATCACATATCACACATCCTTATCATGAGAATCATATATTCATAGACAAATAATCATTCAATAATAATTTTCACCACGTACGCATAAAAATTGGGACTTGACTTCATTTACACCATAAAGATTAAAACTTTATATATAACAAGAAACTTCAAACTCCAACTCATAATACATCATCAAAATCAAAACTTTATCATATATATAACATAAGAAAAATCATATTTTGCTTCATATCCATCATAAAAATTAAAACTCTATCATGTATAATATAAAAATTCATATTTTACTTCTTAAAAATACATACATTACATATCGAACTCAACGTAAAGGATTTCATATTCCATTATTTTATTTGATTAGTCTACATTTATTTCTTTCAAAAGCAGGCAATTACAATTATTAGTTCTATGTCATCCAACTAACGGTCTAACTCAAATTTGTGTGGGGAAAAGCCCTTACCTTGGCCGCTTTTCTTCCTAGTACGAAACTCTAAGCCCCCACGAAGTTGTTCACACGAAAAGTTTGTCGCACGAAGGAGATGAGGTGTGAAGGAGATGACGGCTAGGGTTTTCGGTATTTTTTTCTGCTTACTATTACTTAGTATCGAAATATTGTGGACTTTAGGGAAAATTTAAAGTGGAGATTATTGGGTAGATAGTGTTGGGCCCAAATAAAGAAAAGAAGGGAGAAAATATTATTTTATTTATTTATTATTTTTTTTTCTTAACCTTGATCATACAAAAACTAAGCCACCAACTTCAAGCCCAAATTTCTATTACGGGTTGGGTCACACCTAGCCACAAACCCTTAGCTCAAATTCTTCTTGTACTAAAAAAACATATATATATATATATATATATATATATATATATATGTATATATAATTATATAAAACTTCTCCATTGATTAAATAATTCTTACTAATAATTTTATCAACTACAATAAGTCGAACAAGACAAATAATTATCACACCTAAATTAATAATGAAATATATATATTTATAAGTCTTAATTATTTTAAATAATAAATTTAGAGGATGTTACAATACTCTTCAGAAGTATTAGCATGTTACTCTTCTCATATTTTAGAACAAAACAATGACATAATTTATATTGATTCAATCTGCGATACATATTTATTTTTCTTTATTTTAATCAAACTAGTATCATTTAAGTTATCATCTCAATCATAAAAATAAAAATGACTATTAACATCTTTTAAGAAACAATGTCTGTAATCGTTAGAATTTTAAATAAATTTTTTTAAACTGGTCCATGGTAGAACGTGGTTCATATACAAAATTAATAACTTCCTACATTTTGAAGAATTAAAATGAAGCCTCGTAAAAGTAATTACCATTGCATTTTAAGTTAAGAATGAATATTGGTTTAGGTGATTTTATTTTATGTTTTTCGCTTGAAGAGTGTGATAAATATTACCTGAAACTCACATATACAAATGCGATATCTTAAATTCGAACTCAAAATAGAATATTTAATTTAATAATATTGATATTTATTTATTAAGTTGTTTTTCTTTTTAAGCACAAACCTTTCGACCGAGAACAAAATACACAATCCTTTTACAATCTATTACCTTACGAGTACACCACCATCACAATATGCACCAATTGTTTCTTTCTCCTCTTCATTAATCATTATCATCATTTCCGCCCGTTATCTCAGAAGTCAACATGCACATCCAAACATTAGTGATTGCCAAATTAAGAATGTGATATTAATCATAAAAAAAATGATTTCTCATTAGAATATATTTATATGTTAGTTTTGGTGACTAAAATACATGATTGACTATTCTTTTATGATCGTGCGTCCGAGAAGAAATATATAATTGAAAAATGTTTCCAACTTCTTTTTTGTTTTTTAAAGTAACCAACATGGCACATGTCTATTGGAGTATATAGATATAGAATGAGCTACGTTCACTCAATTATTTTGTAAAATATAGATATTGTGGGAATTTTATTGTTTCTTGATAAAACATTGCGGGAAGATCAACTTACAATTTAACAAATTATTTTAAGTGTCACGGCAATGTAATGACTTTCGCTATCAATATCTTATAGTTGAACTATATGAAACTAAGAATTATATATATAAAGTTCCAATTACATGCATATGCACTACCCCAAAAATATACTTATAAACGTTGTGTTCCTCAATTGCTTACATCTCTCCGACACAGAGTACATTTTTTTCATTGAAAGTAAAAAAATTAGCAAGTTCTTTATCTTCACGTCACAAACATATATATTTTATAAAATCAATTATGTTTTCTTGTTTCTAATAACTTCTTACTTTTCCTTTGCAATGTTAAAAGCAACATTACGAATTAATGTTACATTGAATATCTCCACAAGCTTGCGTGTCGAGAAGCTTCCAATCACCTTCCTTCATCTAGTCTGGTTTCATTCTTGTGAGAGGTTGATACAATTTTTTTTTGATACAAATAATACTCTATCTGCATCTTCCAAAAACAAAGTCTTCACCATTGAACTTTTTAATTTTCATCTGTCCTTCGTGAGCAACCATCACTCCCACTTGATTCTGACTTTCTTAGTATCATATCTTAAAAACGAACCAAGACTTTAAATACCAGTTGTTGGAAAACTATATATATATATTTCTTGTGGTCAAATTATAGTAAAAGAGAAATAATAACACATAAGAATTGATAAGGGAGTTCGGTCAATTTTGCCTATATATTCGGACTATTGCAAATCTTTCTATTGAAATGAATTTCGCTCTTTGATTAAATTTTTGTCTCAATGTTGGAAAGATTTTACTCTTCATCCCTTATCTCTATTGCAGGTGATTTTGATCTCTTGCTTCATGAGCAAGTTTCTTGTAAATATATAGTATTTATCTAGCTCACTAGAGTAACTAGTTTAGTAGTTAATTAGAATTTAGTGTGACTTAGTTTCATATTTGATCCTTTACGTTTATTTTAGGTTTTATTTTGGTCTTCTATGTTTAAAAAGTTTTAAATTAGTCCATAACATTAATAACGTTAGGTTTAATAGGTCCCTTATGTTAAGTTTTAACTTAACACTCTGAAAACTCGTGATGTGTCTAATGGTAATGTGGTGTGACAATTAATATATTCACTTAATTTCCTATTTGGCTCCTTGTATTTGTTTTAGGTTTTAATTTGGTTCTATATGTTTTAAAAGTTTCAAGTTGATCTCTTATATTAGTATAACATTAAGATTTATTGGTTCCTTCTGTTATATTTCTAAAATTCTATATTTTGTGTCATCTATGACACCAATGAATATAGCTACTTCTCTAATAAATAATTGTAATAATAATAAATATTGTGCTATATTTATTATTTTTTTTTTTATAGAATTATATGTATTCTTAAAACTAGATTGTGAGTACTATAGTGATAATGTTCAAAGAATCAAATAACTAAAGATTTAATATGCTTATTATATAGGAAGAAGGAAATTAATGGGTGGTAGTAGTCATTAGAAGATAAATAAACTAAAATTGAATAAATTAGTTAATTAAGTCTAGCTAAGGAGTAGGATTCATGTCTTTACGTTAACCAAATTATAGAAACTTTAGTAAGTCTCAACAAACTTTTACATTAATATAAGTATATTCATGTGTATAATATATTCAATATATATATGTGACTAACTTAAGGAATCAGCTTGACAATTTTAAAACATAGGGTATCAAAATGAAACTTGAAATAATATAAGAGATTACATATAAAATAAATTAAAATATTAATTACCACATTAGATTTCTGTTAAACACGTCACATGTTTTCACGACTTTAAGTCTAACGTTAACAGAAGGAACTAACTTAACTTAACGTTATTAACATAAAAGATTAATTCAAAATTTTAAAATTTAAAAGATGAAAATAAAACTTAAAATAAACGTAAACACTGCAATACAATACACAGTTTAGACTTAGTAATCTATAGTAGCTTTTTTGTTTGTTGTTGTTGAGGAAAAGTAATCTATGGTCATTTAATTTAGGTAAGTAATTGATTAGTGCTCGTAATATAGTTAGATGAATTAAGTTTGTTGTAGTAGCATATCCTATAGCCAATAGGCAGCGTTTTTTTTGGGTATCTTAGCGGGTAGGATAACTAGCTTAAAAATGTTTAGTTCAAACAAGATTTAGCAAGTACTTAAATTGTATAGTCATAAAAAGTTAGTTAGTATTTAGATAATGGTAAGTGGAATATATATAGGTTAGTATTAAGGATATTTTTAGTCCTTAGTAACTAGAATAGTTACAAGTAGAAGAATAGCCTTATAGTAGTTAGAATAGTTATAATTAGGGCTGAAAATAACTCACCCAATTTAAAAATAGTTTGAGAATCGATTTGATAATTAGTTCATTGAATTTGGTTGATTAATCAAATAAATCGAATTTCAGTTAAAAATTGAGCTCTCTAAATAAATGAGTTGAACATGAATTATGTATAGTTTTATTCATTTAGTTCCTAAACCAGTTCAATATATATATATATATATATATAATCAAATTGATATAATTAATTTTAAGATAAAATGCACTTTTGATTTCCTAAATTTTAAAATATGGCAATTTTAGCCTCTTAGTTTGAAAAGTGTAATTTTAGCCCCTTAGGTATAGTCCCCTTTGCAAATGATTGACGTGTTCAATGCTGACATGGTGCTATATTTTTTTAAAAAATTTCCAGCACATTTAATTTTTTTTTTAAATTGGCAACTCTTTTTATATATTTTTAAAAAAAATTGTGAACTTATTTTTTTTTTAATATTGTCACTTCATTTATCTATATATTTTTTCAATTTGGTCTTCAATTGGCTAATTGTAATCCATTTTGATTGTTAGTAAATGTAGTTCACTCAATAACTGAAATCGTCTTAATGGATTCAAATTTTTGTCACTTTGATCATCACATGGTTAAGTGAAATCCATTTTGGTTCTTAGCAGTTGTAGTTAATTCAGTAAGTGGAGTAATCTAGATAGATTATGATTTTGTCATTATGGTCTTCATTGAGCTAATTATAATCCATTTTGGTTCTTAGCCAATGTAGTTCATGCAATAAGGGCAATAGTCTCAATGAATTAAGATTTTGGTCATTTTGGTCTTCACTCTGCTGATTCTAATCCATTTTGGTTCTTAGCCAATGTATTTGATCAAATAAGTGGAATTGTCTCATTGGATTAAGATTTTAGTCATTTTGATAATCACTTGGCTCTTTTAACCCATTTATGTACTTAGCCAATATAGTTCATCCAATATGTGCAATAGTCTCAATGCTATTAAATTTTGGTGATTTTGGTCTTTACTCGGCTTATTCTAATCCATATTAGTTCTTAGCTAATGTTGTTTATCTAATAAGTGGATTAGTCTGAATGGTTTAATATTTTTGTGATTTTGATCTATACTCGACTTAATCTAATTCATTTTACTTCTTAGCCAATATAGTTTACCCAATAAGTGGAACATTCTCAATAGATTAAGATTTCTATCATTTTGATCTTGACCTGGTTAATTATAACACATTTTGGTTCTAAGCCCATATAGTTCATCTAATATGTGGAATTGTCTCAATGGTTTAAGATTTTGGTCATTTTTGTCTTCACTTTGCTATTTCAAACCCTTTTTGCTTCTTAGCCATTGTAGTTCATCCAATAAGTATAATTGTCTTTATAGATTAAGATTTCATTATTTTGGCCCTCACTCGGATAATTCTAATCCAATTTGGTACTTAGCAAATGTAGTTTATCTGATAAGTGGAATAGTGTTTATGGATTATAATTTTAGCCATTTGGCTATCACATGGCTAAGTCTAACCTATTTTGGTTTTTAGTAGTTGTAGTTAGAAAAACAAGTGGAATAGCCTCATTGGATTAAGATTTTGGTCTTCACTTGGCTAATTCTAATCCATTTTGTTTGTTAGCCAATTTATTTCTTCCAATAAGAGGAATCATTGGATTATGAAGTCATTTTGGTTATCACATGGCTTTGTCATATCTACTTTGGTTCTTAGCAGTTGTAGTTCATTCAAAAAGTAGAGTAGTCTTATTGGATTAATATTTTAGTCTTCATATGGCAAGTTCTAATCTATTTTGGTTGTTAGTCAATGTAGTTCATCCAATAAGTTGAATTGTCCTACTTGATTAAGATATTGGTCATTGCATGGCTAAATCTATTCCATTTTGGTTCTTAGCCAACGTAGTACATTCAATAAGTGCAATGGTCTCAATGTATTAAGATTGTGAACATTTTAGTTATCACATGACTAACTGTAACCCATTTTTGTTCGTAGCATTTCTAGTTCATCTAACTAGTGGAATAGTTTTAATGGATTAAGATTTTGCTCATTTTTGTCTTTACTTGGATAATTCTAATCCATTTTTTTGTTGGCCAATGTAGACCTTCTAATAAGTGGAATAGTTGCAATTTATTAAGATTTTGGTCATTTGGACAATCAAATGGCTAAGTCTATTATGTTTTGTTTCTTAGTAGATGTAGTTAATCCAACAAGCGGAATAATCCTATTGGATTGAGATTTGGACGTTTTGGTTTTCACTTGGCTAGTTCCAATCCATATTGGTTGATAACCAATCTAGTTCATCCATTAATTGGAGTAGTCTCAAATGATTAAGATTTTTGTCAATTTTATCATTACATGGCTATGTCAAATCAATTTTGGTTCTTAGCCAATGTAGTTCAACCAATAAGTGCAATAGTTTCAATGGATTAGACTTTTGGTTATTTTTATCTTCACTCTGCTTATTCTATTCAATTTATCCCCCAGGTACCGGGCTCGATTCCCATGGAAGGCAAAAACTTACTATTTCCACTGGGTGGTTAGGGGGGGGGGTGAGAAGACCGAGTAGCATTGCCGATAACAGTGGAGATTGGGGTGTTACAGTCACTACAAAATATACACAAGAAAACCAACTGCAAAAATACACAAAAACCTGAGAAACTCTGTACTATCACTTTAGTGCTGAGAAATTACATATATTCTAAGAGCATACTTTGTAACATTCTTTTCTGAGTTATTTAGAAGAAGAAAAAAATTCCTTTAGAATGAAGGGGCTGAACATAGCTACCTTCTCGGTGGTGTACCAAGATAAATTTGCTTTGTGTTTCTCATCTTTATCTCTTTATTTCCTGTTGTTTTATCTTAAAAGTTTTAGCATTTGTTTTCAAGGAAAAGTATTCTAAAACATAACATAATTCAAACTCCCTCCCATTTCTTGTGCTTTTCAGTCTCTTCAATTGGCATAAGAGCTCAATCTTAAAGAGGATCACATAATGCAAACCCCCTCCCCATTTTTATTGTTAGGACTATCTATGGTGATGAAGCTACAAATTGTAAAGTTAATAAACCTCATCTATTCGATGGACAGAGATTCAAATAATGGAAAGAAAGACTGAGAAGTTTCTACATCTTTCATGATCCTGAACTTTAGGACATGGTTGAAGATGGCTATGAGGCTCTTAAGGATGATGTTAGGGTTGAAATACCCATAAAAGAACTCAACGTTGAACAAGAAGAAGCAGTGCAAGATGCATTATAAAGCCAAAAACATTATGATGAATGCAATCACCTTCAAGGAGTTTAACAAGTGCAGTAACAAAGTAATATCAAAAAACATCCTTGATGCTTTATGCCACAAATATGAAGGAAAAAACAAGTGCAGAAAGCCAAGGTGCACCTGCTCATAAAAAATTATGAACTTTTCTAGATGGAAAAGGATGAAGACATTGAGAATATGTTCTCTAGATTCCAAACATGAGTTGTGGGCTAAAGTTTCACCAAAAGAGTTACACTGTAGCTGATAGTGTCAAGAAATCCATAGAAGTCTACCTCAATTTAAAAGGTGCGCTTCAAAAGTAATAGTTATTCAAAAGGCTAGAGATATTACGAAATTCAATTTGTGTCCTCAAAATTCAAAAATCTCGAAAAAGCTCATTCCATATTAAGAAACAAACACATTAAACTTGAGAAAATTTTTGCAACTATAAAAGAGAAAATAAGACTCTAAAGAATAGTATTCCAAAACCCTAAGAGGAAATGGTTTGTAACTCTGTTAAGTATGAAAAGGTTTTTCAAGATTTTTTTGCGAATGGCATGGAAAGAAGCAAACAAGCCTCTATAATGTATGGTGTTAGCAGAAACAATACAAGAGGTATTGGTTTTCAAGAACTAGAGGAAACTCCTAAACATAACTTATCTGAATTTGTTTGTTCCTATTGCTTGATGAAAGGTCATGACAAAAGAATTTATCCTATGTAGAAAACATCGAAAGAATAAACTCCTTTCAGAACTAATAAACCAAGACCCAACTAGATGTGGGTACCTAAGGATAAAATAATTTATCTTGCAGATATCTTTAACAAAAAAATTGAAACACCAATCATGGTACCTAGACGGTGGATGCTCACGACATATGATGAGAGAAAAGTCCACGTTCCATGACTAGACACTCAATGATGAGGATATGTAGAATTTGAAGGAAATTGGAAGGGTAAGAACATAGGTTGTGGTTGTAGAACAAGAATTTGAATTGTGTTTTATTTTAAAATTGTTTTAACAAGGCTAAAGTAAATTGATGAAAAAAAAGCAAATAAAAAAAAAAAAAGAATGACACATCCAATTTATCCTAGTTCGTCACCAACTCGGTACCTACGAACACCTATTAATCAAACTGATTGTGTTCAAATCTTCTAAACCTTCTAGCTTAGAAAAATCAAGCTGTTGGGGATGCAGCCACTGCTGGGCTAGGTTAAAAAAAAAGTTTGAGGGTTTTCTGAATAACTCTTACTAGAGGGTGTTTACAATGTTGTATTCTCAGAAAAAATATTTCTCAACACTTAGACAAGATAAAAGGTAAAGAGCAAGAGTGTAGAGGTGGTTGTAAAATGCTTATTGTGGTACATTGTTCTTGTGCTAGTCAATGAGAGTTGCACGTTCTTTTATAGAGATTCTTTGGGTTTCTGGTCATTGTACTAATTGCCAAAAATTAGCATGTATCATAAAGTTTTGAATCAAATCTTCTGAGTTTGATTCGTCGTTAAAGCTTGTTAAAAATATCCTTGAAATTGATACTACAAATATTGATATGGAGACAAAAGAAGCAGAGGATATTCCGATCAGATTATGTTGCATAGACCTTAAGGGTTTTTATCAGACTTTTGACTTATCATAATATTGGCTTATTAGAGCGTTGACTTATCTGAGTGTTACTTATCAGAGCATTAACTATTTTAAGAGTCATACAATCACATGCTCACGATCACTTACTTGCATACTTATGAGAGGCATAATAGTCAGATGGTTGTTGTAATCATCAGATCCAAACTAATCAGATCATTGCTTGCAATAACAGTATCACTAGAGGCGCATTTCAGAGCGTGTTCACCAGACTTAGAGTACGAAAATAAAAACAGAGTCTTGGTGTGCGTTTAACTTAGATCAAACATCAAAGGATGCAGTGTGAACTCATCAAGAATAGCCTGCTATACAGACATCACACTAAAAATAAAACATTAGTCTTTAAAATTATTGCCACAAAATAATGTTGTTAGCATCAAAACATATAATGGTCATGGTTGTTTTAACCAGCTTTGTTCTAATAGTGGTAAAATAGATAATGGATCTCTTTTCTCTATTAAAAATGTTTTACTTGTAAAAGGAATGATGCATAACCTACTGAGCATAAATCAATTAAGTGATAATGGTTATGATGTGTCGTCTATCAAAAGTCTTGTAAGGAAATTAGTCAAATAGATGGATCCATACTATTTACTGGCTTGAGAAGAATAAAATTTACAAAATAAATTTATCAGATTTAGAAAAACAAGAAGTAAAATGTCTTGTGTCAGTGAATGAAAACAACAAATGATCTGGCATAAAAGCTTGGGACATGGTAATTCGACATTAATCTCAAAGTAGAATAAAATCAACCTAGTAAGAGGATTGCCAAATCTAAAGTATGAACCAGATGTTCTTTGTCACACATGTCAAAGAGGGAAACAAACACAACATCCTTTGCTTCAAAGACCGGTTTTTCCACTTCTAGACCACTTGAACTTTTTCACGACTTATTTGGTCTTGTAAGGACAACCTCTTTTGGTTGTAAAAAGTATGGACTTGTCATTGTTGATGACTATTCCAGATGAACATGGGTAAAATTACTTACACATAAGGATGTGTCACATAAAGCCTTCATAACTTTCTTCAAACAAGTTCAAAATAGAAAACGTATTTGTATTACAACAATTCGTAGTGATCCCAGTGGTGAATTTTCAAAAAGCCTTTTGAAAACTTCTTTAATTAGAATGGAATTTTACATAATTTTTGTTCATATAGGACACACCCAAATTATGGTGTTGTAGAGAGGAAAAATAGATCTCTTCAAGAAATGACACATACCATGATTCATGAACTGTATGATGCAAAACACTTATGGGCAAAAGCAATGAATATTGCATGTTACACTCATTATAAAATCAATATAAGACTTATTCTTAATAAGACTCCTTATTAACTGCGGAAAGGAATAAAGCCTAACATTTTTTATTTTCATCAATTTTGTTGTATATGTTATATTTTTGATACTAAATTGAATCTTGGCAAGTTTGATTCACGATCTCAAAAGTGCATCTTTTTAGGATACTCTAAAAGGTCTAAATGTTACAGAGTATATAATAAAGAGACTCTTATTGTTGAAAAATTAATACATGTTATGCTTGATGGCAAAAACCTTGAACATAAAGAATCAAATCTAAATGAATATTTTGTAGATTTATAGATATTAGAGGAATCATAAAGATTATAGGAAGCGTCACCCTATAATGAACCAGGAGATGACTTTGAAAGCACATAAACAAGTAACGATGAGCCATCTACTAGTCAAGGGCTTAAAGAATCTAGACTTGGATGGAAATACAAATTGTCACATCTAGATTCTTTAACCATTGCAAACATGAATAAACCTCTAAAGACTAGATTTGCTTTCAAAGAAACATTAGTGGCCATGCAAAAACAACTAAACAAGTTCATGACAAAATGTTTTATGGGATCTAGTACCTAGACCAAATGAAAAGAAACCTATTGGAACCAAGTGGGTTTTCATAAACAAGTTAAATGAAAACAGTGAAGTGGTAAGAAACATAGCTAGATTTGTAGCTCAAGGCTATTGTCAACAAGAAGGTGTTGATTACATTGAATCCTTTGACCCTGTAACAAAGTTATAGGCAATCATGATTTTTGTTTCACTTGCAGCTTTCAATAAAATTATTTTATATCAGATGGATGTGAAAAAAGAATTTTTAAATGGTTATATAAATGAAGAAGAGTATGTCAAAAAACATGTTGGCTTTGAAGATAATGAATTTACAGACTATGTTTTTAAATTGAGAATATCTTTGTATGGTCTTAAATAAGCTACAAGGGCTTGGTATGATAGACTGAGCAATTTTCTTTTGAAAAAATTATTTTGAAATAGGTCAGGTAGACCCTACTTTGATTAGAAAAATCATCTAAAAATGACCTTCTCATTGTCCAAGTTTATGTTGATTATATAATTTTTAATTCTAAAAATGGTATATTGATGGTCGGAAATCATTCCTAGGATTGAAGCCCTCACTAATGCTCCAATTTTTTCTTCTAAGAAAGGGAATCATACCTTGGGCCAGAGCCCTTGCAACATAGCTAGGGCCAAGACCCTCGTAAATTTCACGACAGAAGAATATACCCAAGGTTGTGACCCTTGCTGAATTCAGTCAGCAAACTGTTTTCTAGGGCTCAGGATCTCACAGATTAAAAGTATCAGTAAATTCATAGGCATTTGACCTCACAAAATAAAGGTGTCATTCATTTCCTAGGGCTGTGGCCTTCAAAGATTAAAGGTGTCAAACCATTTCCTAAGGAAATGGCCCTAGCAAATGGTCATAGAATTAAAAAAATTATTTTATATTCATATTAAAACTATCATTTATATAATTTTTTTTATTAATTTTTTTTGATAAAAAATCATTTATTATTTATTTTCAATTTAATTAAGTCATTATAATAAAATAAATTTATATAAAATTGAATAAATTTTCATTAAAATAAAAGTTATATTAAATTATTTAAAATATTATTTAAATTTAAATAACTTAAGAGTAGATTCAATATATTTTAAATTTGAATTAAATTTTTTAAAATGATTAACGAGACAAAAATAAATTTGAAAATAAAGATAAATATACTAAAAAGGAGTTAAATAATATCCAAATATTCAATATAAAATTTAGTGTCACAATAAAAAAAACTAATTATCCACATAATAATCTCTATTCCCACCCTCATTCTGATTGTTAGCAAAATTTAACATATCATTAAATGATAAATCATCCAAATCAAGATTGAGGGAATTGAAACTAGCATAATTATGAAGAATAGATGGTCTACGAGGCTAAATTGGAGTAGTTGATGATGATTGTGTGCAGGAAAATATGGTTGCAGAGATTGCAAATTCAAATCAAATCGATTATAATTATCATTCGACAATTGAGGACGCAATGGTTGAATCTGCTACTTTCAATTGTATTAAGTAAAAGTTCACTCACAATAATTGATTGCAATTTTGTCTGTGTTGCTATTTAACATGTTCTTCCGTATAACTAAAACACTCTTTCAAGTTTAATAATATTTAATATTTTATAATAATTAATGACCAAAAATTATAATATGTTAATATTATTACAAATTAACATATTTATTCCTAAAATACAATATTAAATAATATATATACAAAAAATAACACATATTAAATACAAAATACTATTTCTATTGTTTACTCGCAAACTACATTAAACAAAAACACATAAATATACAATAACATAAAAACAATAAAATAAATGATGTATCAAGAGCAACTCGAAAATGAAGAAGAATAGAGAAGAGATGTAGAAAATGGCGCTCGAAAAATTCGAAGGGAGGAAAAGAGAAGGAAGAATAAAACACATCTGACATCAAGAAGAAGAAAAGAAAGGAAAAAGCTGGAGTAGGGACGAAAGGATGAAAAGAAGAGAGGAGAGGAGGAGGAAAAGACGCAACAGAAAGAGAGCCAGCGTGGGCAAGGACTTAAGCTATCGAAAAATTTATGCCACAATTTGCATGGGTTGTTGTAACACCCCGAGTTTAAAACACAGTGCGAGTGCATTTTTTTTTTCAAATAAATAATTGAAATGAGTTTTTCCAAAATTAATATCAAAGGAATTAAAATAAAATCAGTTCATTTCAAAGGTTATCACCCAATCAGTGTCAGAGTGCAGAATTAACACTCTGTATTCGACTATAGCCCCCTGGTAGTCGAATACAGAGGCAGTCTCAGTGCACAAATCAACATTTTTCACTACATCAGTAAAGGTTTTCAAAACATCATCCTCTCCTCTTCAAAACTATATCAAGGACTCCATTTTAAATCATTTTAATCCTTCTCAAAGTTTCCCAACACTTTAAAATTCACAAGGCAGAGTTTAAAACTTGATTTTCTGGAAAACACGAATCTGTATTCGAATACAGCTTCCTTGTATTCGAATACAGAAGCTAAAAACCGAGTTTCTGGAAAAACACGAATCTGTATTCGAATACAGATCCCTTGTATTCGAATACAGAAGCTGAAACTAGTGAAAATCTACAATTTTAACATTCTGTATTCGAATAGAGCATGCCTGTAGTCGAATACAGAAGACAAAACCAGAATGATCAACATTAGATCATCAGAAAACAGAACCAGAATCAGAATGATTAACATCAGAACATTAGAAACAGAATTAGAATCAGAATCATCAACACCAGAACATCAGAAACAGAACCAGAATGATCAACATCTGAAACAGAATCAGAAGGATCAACATCAGAAACAGAACCAGAACGATCAACATCAGAAACAGAACCAGAATCAGAATGACTAACATCAGAAGCAAAACAGGATGATTCACACCAGAATCATCAGAAGCAAAACAGAATGATTCAAACAAGAATCATCAGAAGCAAAACAGAATGATTCACACCAGAATCATCAGAAGCAAAACAGAATGATTCACACCAGAATCATCAGAAGCAAAACATAATGACTCACACCAGAATCATCAGAGGCAAAACAGAATGACTCACACTAGAATCATCAGAGGCAAAATAGAATGATTCACCAGAATCATCAGAAGCAACACAGAATGACTCACGTCAGAATCATCAGAGGCAAAAACAGAATGATTCACCAGAATCATCAAAGGCAAAACAGAATGATTCACCAGAATTATCAGAGGTAAAACAGAATGATTCACCAGAATCATCAGAGGAAAAATAGAATGACTCACACCAGAATCATCAGAGGCAAAACAGAATGATTCACCAGAATCATCAGAGGCAAAACAGAATGACTCACACCAGAATCATCAGAGGCAAAAACAGAATGACTCACATCAGAATCATCAGAGGCAAAAGAGAATGATTATCAAAATCATCAGAAGCAGAAACAAGATGATTATCAGAATCATCAGAAGCAGAAACAGGATGATCAATATCAGAATCATCAAAAGCAGAAACAAGATGATTATCAGAAGCAAAATAGAATGATTCAGACTAGAATCATCAGAAACAAAACAGAATGATGTTGGAACCAAGTTGGTTCTAAATAAACTGGATTTTGATGTGTACACATACACTTGATGGAATCTTATTTTGAACTTGAATTACTACGGTAAAAACCATCAGAAGATGAATGTATCAGAGGATACATTCTGAATTTACAGAAGATGCATTTCTGGAATTATCGGAAGATAAACCAGAATGTCCAAAACCGACCAGAAGATAACTTTGGAGGCTTATATCAAACAGTAACAAAATCAGAAGAACATCTGGAAAATACCAGAGGGAAGCCTGCCATAATATGGATTGCTCCAAACAAGAATGATTCAAATATCAGAAGCAATCAAGAAGTTACACTGATCAGAACATAGTCTGGCAGTGTAATTTCAACACAGTCCATACTTGTCCAGAAGTGACCAGAAGATATCTTTGATGGATTATATCAGAGGGAATAAATATCAGAAGATTCTTTGGACCATACTATTGTGAAGCCTGCCATGTGGAGAGTTGTTCCAGGTCATAAGTTGTCAAAAGCAAGAAGTAATCCAGAAGATAATTTGACCAGAACATGGCATGACAATCGAATTTTGAATAACCCAAACTTCGCCCAAACTTCATCCAGAATTGATTAGAAGAAGCACATAATGGTTCATGCCAGAATCACCAGAAGCAGAAACAACAGAATGATTACCAGAATCATCAGAAGCAGGAATCAGGATGATGATCAGAATCATCAGAAGCAGAAAAATATGATGATTATCAGAATCATCAGAAGCAGGAAACAGGATGATGATCAGAATCATCAGAAGCAGAAAACATGATGATTATCAGAATCATCATAAACAGGAAATAGGATGATGATTAGAATCATTAGAAGCAGGAAAACATGATGATGATCAGAATCATTAGAAGCAGGAAAACATGATGATTATCAGAATCATCAGAAGCAGGAAATAGGGTGATGATCAGAATCATCAGAAGCAGGAAAACATGATGATGATCAGAATCATCAGAAGCAGGAAAACATGATGATTATCAGAATCATCAGAAAGAACACATTTCAAACGGTTTCTTAAAAACAAAGACAACCAACATTAAAACACACTCTGCATTTTTCCAAAAAACACTTTCCTCATTTAAAATCCCTTTTCTTTTAAATCATCAACATTACCAGAATCATTCACAACAGAAGCAGAATCAAAATCATTAATCACCAAATCATCCAGAACAGAAACATAATGATCACACCAGAATCAAAACATGCACCTCCAAATTACATGCAAGGCATTTTCAGCATTCTTACACAAACAACAAAACATGCAAGCATATTCTAGTCTTTCTCAAACATTAGAATAATCATGTAAGCATTTCAGCTTTCACACACCTCAGAATAACATGCAGCATCTCAGAGCAGCAAAACAGAATGCATTTTTGCATTGTAAAACCATTTTTCCAAAACAGTTTTATGACATGCATTTTAATCATATTGAAAATAACATGCAAAACGTTTTTTCAGCTTTCTCACACAAATAAGACAACTTTGCAGTAACAACCAGAACCACAAAATCACAGATTCATTACACATCACAAAAATGCATTTTCTTCATTTTTCAAAAATGTGTTTGCAAAATAGTTTTTCTTCAAAAACAGAATGAAACAGCAAGCATTTACAGCCCTAATGCAACTAGAAAGTTTGAAGGTGCCCTTACCCTTGATATGTGTTCTGCTATTCCTCTCGTTTTTGATTCTGCTCCCGTTTGCGCGTCCTAAACCGGTGAAACTGCAGCTTGAGTTTGCTACTACGAAACTGGGTTCTTTAGCTCCGTAATGGTATGGGGAATAACTTTTGTACTGGGGTTTTGGTGTTTCAGTGTTTGGATGTTCTAGTAATGATGCTTTGAAGAGTTCCCTCTCTTCTTCTTTTATAACCGTGACTGGAAATGGGAAGGCAGAAAACAGAGGCAAAATGGGAGGGAAAAATGGGTTACTATTACATGCAGTATGGGCAGTAAGGGAGGAGGGTTGGTGTTCTGATTTCTGCCTAGCCCCTCACGTGTACTTATGGGCTCACTTGAGTGCCACCTCATTTGAAACAATGATACAATAATGCTGGATTTTCCAGCTGGACTTTTTAGCACTTAATCCTTTTTGCAATTAGCCACTAATCCTTAATTAATGGTCCGATTAATTTAATTACTCGAAATTAAATTAATTTAATCTTCATCCAATAATTATAATTCATCTTCCAAAATAAATATTTATATATATATATATATATATATATATATATATATATATTCACTCAAAACATACATATATTAAATATTTTTACAAATATCCCCAAAATACCCTTAATATTAATTCCATAAATTAATATTAAATTTAAGGGTCTTACAGTTGTAGCCCTTAGAAAATGGGTTCTCGTGTCAATCAGCGAGGATTATGACCCTCAATCAATAGAAAAGTACATTACCAAAGGCTTTAGTCTTAGAAAAAAACAATCCTACCTTTTTACGACCAAAAGCTTTATTCGTAGCAAAGTTTTAATGTAGCAATACCTAGGGCTATGGCCCTCGCAAAATCCAAATGCCCATATTTTCCTAGGGCTTTGGCCCTAGTAAAGTGAATTGACTATTTAGCTAGGATTGTGACCTTCGAAAATGTAACACAGTTACTCAGTGAGGGATAAAAAGCCCTAGCAAACTTCTAGGGTAAAAAGCCCTATGAATAGCCCTAGCTAATTCAAATTATTCTTGTATTGATTAAATTTGTACTCTAGATGTTCTTGTTAAAGAATTTTGGAGGTTTGCAGATAAAAAAATATGGAGAAGTTTCAAGTGTAATCTTAGAGCTTCCTCTCAAAGTCACTCAATAAACCATAGTTGTTAATACCAGAAGCCTTATGAAGGCATGGAAATGGAGAATGCATATAAACAAAGGATTGGCATTACTAAAATTCACATAGAATTGATTGAAGTCCCAAAGTCAACACCAAAGTTTTTCATCTGAAACCCATAACTTATATACAGGTTTCTTTTCGAGATTTTTATTGTGTTTAGTGCCCAAAGGTGGTTCTGTTGACCATGTCAACAAGGATCACAAGAGATTGATGTTTAACATCTCTCGGAAGGTGAAGACGATCCTTCCCAATTTTGTTCATGAAAACATGAGGTGCTATGTCATCAATCGATACTTGGGATGATCAAAACCATCCCTTACTCAAGGTTGATTACTATTGTGCGGACGAGGACTTCAATCATCAACACTTTGGAGGAAGTTGGAGGGAAAATAAAGGATGAACATATGGTTTATTCCTTTGCCCTTGTGTTCAACATCAACTTCAACATCATCAATATGAAATTATTGCTGCCAAGGACATCATCAAGTCTAGAATAGAAAGTCATGTTGGAACCAAGTTGGTTCTAAGTACTTAGGATTTTGATGTTTACAAAAGCACTCCATGTTATCTTATTTTGTACCTTGAATTACTATATTAAAATGCCACCAGAAGATGAAGTTATCAGAGGATACACCTCTAGAAGTCACCAGATAATGCATCCTGAAATTACCAGAGGATACACCAGGATGTCAAAACACCACTAGAGGATATCTTTACTGGCCCATATCAGAAGGAAGCAAAGTCTAGAAGGAGACCTGGACCAGACCAGAAGGAAGCCTGCCAGAGGGAGACTTATTCCAGACCAGAAGATATCATAAGTCAGACTTAGTCCAGAAGTTATTCTGACCAGAAGATAGCCAGGCAGTGAAATGATAAACAATCCAAACATGATCCAGACTTAGTCAGAGGATAAATTAATAGGTCCAGAACAAGAGATTCAATCTAGATTTGACCCATACCAGAAGATAGCATGGTTCAGGGTATGAAACTAAGTCCAGACCAGAAGAAATGATGTCCAGATTTGATCTAGACCTGATCCAAATCAGAAGGTAAAATGTCCAGACTTAAATATTATTTGTCCAGACTTAATTTCAGTTCAATTCAGACCCAGTTCTGAATTGGTCCAGATCAGAGGGAAATGGTTCAGATCAATGGTCAAGATTTAAGTATATGGCCCAGTGTTGGCCGAGATCAGAAGATCAGACCATGGCCCAGTGTTGGCCGAAATCAGAAGGTCAAAACGTGTCGTCCAACATTGGCTGGGATCATAGGATCACAGCAGATCAGCTTGCAAGTCCAGGTTGGCCGAGATCAGAAGATCAGAAAGTGTGGTCCAGAGTTGGCCGAAATCAGAGGATCACAGCAGATCACTTAGTATGGTCCAGATGTGGACGAGAGGAGAAGATCAAAGGGTTCAGATTTAATCATGATGATAATCGGTGGAGATTTAATTAAATTTGATCAAAGTATTAAAAAAGGTTTGATACAAAAATAAATTGAAGTCTTGTGGAATTCAGAAGCTATTGACGGGAAGAAAGATTTGTTCTAGAATTAATTAAAGTCAGAATTGGTCAAAGTTATTTTAGAAATGCAATCTGGAGCAGAAAAAGATATGTTTTTATTTATTTAAAGTGAAACCCGATTGGTCAAGATATTTTTGCAAGAGAATCCAGCAAGCTACAACTCGAATTTAAGCTTGGAAGAGACCCTAATCTGCATCTATAAAAGGAGGCTCAAGGCAGAAGACTTAGCATCGAAAATCACAAAAGAGTCATACACTTCCAAAAGCAAACACTCAAGTTTTCAGTGAGGTTAATAGTGAGTTCCAGCTTTCCAGAAGCAAGCACGCGTGTTATTTTCTTTCCTTTGTGTTAGATCTAAGTTGTTGAAGTAGAGTCTACAATCTGAGGGACTCAGAAGGGGTAGCAGATTACTTGGCAATTAGATTCAAGGCGTTGTAATTCCTTCTACAATCTGGGGTTGTCAGATTGGTAGGAGAAGACTTGACTTAAGAAGTCAAGGTGCTGCATTCCTCAAAAGTCTAGGATTGTTAGACTGTTTGAGAAGACTAACTTGGAGAGTCAGTGGTATTGTAGTAATTCAAGGTTTGAATTAGTGAAATCCTTCAAGGTGAAGAGACTGGACGTAGCCTCGTTAACGGTGAACCAGTATAAAATTCTGTGTTTTTATTTTTACTTTATATCCGCTGCTAACTCTGTTTTATTCATACACCAAGTTTTGTTTTAAAACTGCAAAAACAAAAAAAGTATTCAAGTTATTCAAACACAATTAAACCCCCTTCTCGTGTTTGCACCTTCAAGTCAGAGAATCATTGGGATTGAAGTGGGTTCGAAGACATTTCCTTCTTAGTTGGAGATTTATATGCTCCAATATTAGAAGAGGACAATAAGTTAGTGATCCAAGCTTATATCAGGGATGCACCAGAACAAGAAAAATGATTCGTGTTTGGTGACTTAGAATAAAAGTAGTAGCAATCGGGTTAAGTGATCAGAGGTAGAAGTAAAACAATAATTGTAGAATGAAAGTGACACAAGAATTTCTCCTGGATCACCACCAACTTGGTAGCTACGTCCAGTCCCCTCAAAACACCTGACCCTACAAGCCAATTTTCTCAAAACAACCTGAAAACGTACATGTTGCTTAAGGAACACAAAAGCTACTATCGAGCTTAGTTACAAGAGTTTGGAACAAATTAGTTTGCTTCTAACAAGCTATTGTAACAATGACTCATACACTAGAAAACACTTTCTTCTTTGTCCTTTGTCCTTTGTCCTTTGTCACTTGTCCTTGCAAAATCTGAATCATATCTTTGCAAATAATAAATGTGTCTTCTTGTGAGTGTTTCTTCTTGTAAACAATTCTTAATCAAATCTTCTTATTAATAATTTATATCTTGTGATAAATCTTGATAAAATCTTCTTGTAAATAATTCATATCTTCTTGTAGATAAATCTTGATCAAATCTTCATGTAAATAACTCATATCTTCTTGTGATAAATCTTGATTAAATCTTCTAGTAAATAATTCATATCTTCTTGTTGATAAGATCTGGATCATACCTTCTTCAAATCCTAACAATATTTTCTTTTCAATTTGGTCAAATATTTCTTCAATTATAAATTTGAATCAAATTTTATTTTAGATTGTCTTCAAAAACACGAGTCTTCTTTCATACTCTTGCTTGATTTGAGCTGGAATTGATTCGGGTTGTTCTTGGATCTTCACAAGTTTTTGATTCAGCTAAGTCTTCTTTTCATACTTAATTATTTAAATTTCAGTCGTTGACTTTCTAATCGAGGCATTGACTTTCTTGTTGGAGTGAGATGTTGTGTTTCTTAAATAATGATAGTTAGAGGCAGAATTGCATGACTTAGAATTAGTGGCATTGGGCAAATCACCTTGTTGAAACTTCAGATCAGTGCAACATTAGACACTGCAAATCATAGGCAGCATTTGGAATGTGTTGCATCATTTTGATCAGCGGATTATGAGTTTTGAATTTATGATTTGAACAATCTTTTCAATGTTAATTATACCTTGGTATTAACTCTTCAGAGGCATGCTGAGTTTGTGAACATTAGAGACATGCAAGTGCTTCAAAGGCATGCTTCAAAGTCAGTCTTCAGACTCAATTTCAGAGCCATTCTACAGAGGCAACCTTCAAACCCAAACATCATATCCATATTTCAGACCCAAACATCAGAGGCAATCTTTGTAACCTTCAGATGCATGTTACTTTCAGATGCATATGTTCAGAGGCATACACGTATACTTTATGTTCCTTTAATCTCATCCTCTGGTCACTTCCTTTGGTGACTTACCTCTGATTTTCTTCCTTTAATTTTTGCATGAAGCCATTAATCTAAATTTATTATTCTCATAAAATAATTTCATTAACATCAAAACTATAAGTGGAAAATCAACTTGGTTCCAACTAGAAACTACCTCCAATTTGAAACCATTTTTGAACCCTCACCTTACTCTTCAGCATCTAATTAGGATACCGCAAAAACAATCAATGTATCGTCTGACTCAAATACCTTGGATGATTCCTTTTTAGAAGATTTGGAGTAAAACATGGAAATCTCTCGCTATTGAATTCCCAACCTCACCTCAACCACACACAACCTCCTCAAACACGTAACCAAACCCCCTTCTTTGACTATTACTTCTAACCAAAACTCACAATTGCTTGTGAATCCTATTTGTATAGCATTTGAGATAGAAGCTCATGTGATAAATAATATAGTTTATGAAACATCTTTAGATGACTCACTTGGTTCTGACACAACCCAACTTCAACATGAACCTAACATTTCCATACCCTTAGACCTTGCATCTTTCATTCCATCCCCACCCTCTAACACTCCCAACGTGGACTCATTCCATTCCCCATACACCAACATTTGACCCTTCTCAATTTGTGAAGAAGAAGGACTTTCAAAGACTTGAAGCTAAAACTTAGGAGTTTATGGAACAAACAACCAAGAATCATGAGTTTATTGAAAACACTTTAGGCGTTTTCTAGCTAGGTTGACCAACCCAAACTCCTAGTTCACCCAGTTTTTTCTTGGTATTTTGGCTTTGAATTTTTATCCTCTATACACTTAACTTTATTTAATGAAAATATTCCTTTTGTGTTTCTACACTATAACTTATATATTTTTAGTTATTTTTTCTTTTTCTCTCTAATGACAAAAGGGGGAGTATATTTTGAGAACAATTTCAAGTCTCTAAACTTTCTTTGAAAATGTAGACTCTGATGTTAGGATATCATATATCATTTTCTTTTTTATCCTGCTTCTATTAATGGTGAGATTTACCTTGCATTTAATATATTTTAAAAGAAAAATTGTCCATAAAATATAGATGTTTGTCATCATCAGAAAATAGGAGATTGTCAAAACCAAGTTGGTTTGAAGAACAATGACCCTTAATTATTTTGATGATAACAAAATTATTTTATGAGAACAATTTATGTTTTAATGAATATGTTTACGTGTGAAGACTCTCTTTTCTAATAGTTTAAAGGCTCTATGATGTATCCTCTGATGTATCCTCTAGAAAATCAAACTCTTGTCTAACTCTAAACAAAGCGCTCTCTACTTTTTTTGTTGACTTTGAAGGATATGATTCGAACCATTACTAAGATGGCTAGCTTCATGGTAACATAATTCGATGCACTGTGTGTTCTCATAGCCAGTGTTAAGGTAGGACCGAAGGAAATAATGCCACCCATTTTTGTCATAGACCAAAAGTCCTCATATTCTACCATCTTAGGAAGGGGCAGGATCCATACTAGTGAGTGTGTGCCTTAAACCCTTCACCAAAAGCTCATGTTTAAGGTTGGTGCAAAAGTTGAAACTGTAGTGGCAGGAAGAAATCATTTCTCGGTTGAAGTCAAGTTGTTTGAGGCGTTGATCTATTCATCTCATCTTAGTCTTATAATGGTTCTTCAAGAATATGGGGAAGGAACCCTGAAAGCATACAATCTTACTAGTGAGAGATTTCAATTGAAACCTCAAAGGAAACTAGAAACCTTTCAAAGCAAAATACCCTCTAGTTGAAGTTAACCTAGGAACTTCAAAGGAACCTTGGATGACTAAGGTTAGTGGATTGTTGACTGAGGTTGTAAGGGATCCGTTACTATGGTTGATCAAGCAATCCAAAGATTTTTATGCCAGGAGTTATCATGAGATACATGTTTTAGTTAGAGAATTAGTCGCACACATGCTTCCAATTAAATAATGATATAAGCTACACAAACAACCTACAACTTTAAATCCTCGACTAATGCCTCAGGTCAAAGTTGAATTAGAATGGTTGCTTTAAGAAGGTTTCATTCGAATGGCTAGATATGTGGAGTGGTAGCCTAACATAATACTAATGATCAAGAAAAATGGTTGTGTGCATTGACTATCGCAATATGAATTTGGCTATTCCAAAGTAGGAGTATGGAATGCTAGTGACAGACATGCTGGTTGACATTGCAGCTAGTCATGTTTTTCTTACCTTTATGGATGGGTACTTAGGTTAAAATCAAATATTTGTGGCAAAGGAAGATACTCACAAGAAAACATTCAGATGCCCATGAGCCCTTTGGATTTATGAATGGATTGTCATTTCTTTCGTACTCAAGAATGCAGATGCCAACTATCAGAGAGCCATGAATACAATCTTCGAATACCTCATTGGTAAAAGAATGAAGGTGTACAATGATGATGTGGTGGTCAAGTCTCGTAACTTCCTAGGTTTCGGCTATACTTCATTGGTAAAAATGAATCATGCCAAATGTGCATTTGGAGTATCAGCTATAAACTTCCTATGTTTCCAGGTATACAATAAAGAGATCAAAATAGGAAAAAAAAAGGTTAAGGCTATATTGGAAGCTAGGCCTCCCAACACTAAGAAGAAATTGTAGAGTCTCTAAGGGAAGATTAATTTCTTGAGAAGATTTATATCCAATTCAACTGGCAAGATGAAAGATATTTAACAATTGCTTTGGTTGAAGGATTTAGAAAAATTTGTGTTAGGAGATGCTCAGCAGAGAGCATGACCAAATCAAAGAATCTTTAGCCAATCCACCTATACTTATTATGCCACCAATTGATTGGTAAGCCACTCAAGTTATACATCACTGTAGAAGATGAATCAATTGGATACTTGCTTGCTCAGGATGCTGATAATGGTACCAAAAGAGTGGTGTATTACCTTAGTCGAATCTTGAATGATGTTGAAACTAAATATACACCTATTGAAAATGTATGTTTTTCTTTATTTTTTTGTTGAACAAAAATTGAATATTATTTATTACCAAGAGAGATTTTAGTTTTGTGCAAGATTGACATAGTATGATATTT
Source organism: Cicer cuneatum (assembly GCA_037974295.1). Classification (NCBI taxonomy): domain Eukaryota; kingdom Viridiplantae; phylum Streptophyta; class Magnoliopsida; order Fabales; family Fabaceae; genus Cicer; species Cicer cuneatum. Next base: position 38,022,212 of record JBBPBO010000003.1, on the reverse strand, counting down.
ACTCAATAGACGTGTATTACAAGGTCGGCTAATTAAATACGTCATCAAACTTGCTGAAGATGACATAGTTATCATTAACCTAGAAGGGAGAATTTGAAACTTTAAATGCCTGCTAGATCCTAAGTTCTCAATAATCTAGTTGAATATGAAGCCATGATTATAAGACTTAGGATATTGCAAGCATGGTCAATGAATACGACCACATATAGGTCAATGGTGATTCTCAATTAGAAATTAAAAAAATTAGTGGAGAATACCAATGTTTGAATTTGAATCTTTAAAGGATAAGCAAAACGGCTAGTAGACTATTACGTAAGTTTTCTGACACAATCGTCTTGCATGTACCTTGTGAACATAATAGATAGCCTAATGAGTTAGCCCAACAGGCTTCTGGTTATAGGGAAACACCCTTTAGACTGATACATGAAGAATATCATAAGGAAGGATGTTTTCAAGTGGTTTATTCTTGGATCAAAGAGTTAATTGACTATGTCGAATACCCTTCTACTTCAGCTGATTTCAAGATGAAGCTGAAAAAACTCAAGAATTTGTTGATAAAATTGGATTTGTATAAGAGAGAGATCAGTGATGTTCTCTTAAAATGAGTGGGCAAGATAAATTCTTTCAAAATCATAGATGAAGTTCATGAAGGGCTTGGTGGTTCCCACAAGGTTAGTTCTATAATGAAATGGTTGATATATCTCCATGGATATTATTGGAAAACTTTAACGGATGACTGCTTTCAATATGCTAAGGAATGTGAAACATATTAGTTGCATAGTCTAATACAAACGCTACCATCCAATTGATGCATCAAGTGATCAAACTTTGACCTTTTAGAGGATGGGCTACGGACTTAATTGGAATAATATATCATGCCTCCTCTAAAATGCAAACATTCATCATAGTGGCTACTAACTACATTACCAAATGGGTAGAAGCTCAATCGATGATAAATGTAGGACAAGATGAGGTTATGAATTTCATACAACATCATATCATCTATAAGTTTTTTATTTCTGAAACTATCACAATTGACAGAGGGACAATGTACACTAGTGATAAGGTGGTAGCCTTCATGCAAAAGTTTGGAATAAAGCTAATACATTTCTCTCTTTATTTTGCTCAAGCTAATGGTAAAGTTAAGGCAACCAATAAGATCATTATTGATCTTATCAAGAAGAACGTTGAGGATAAGTTGAAGATGTGGCACAAAACCTTACAAGAATTTCTAATAGCTATACGAAAGTAGTGCTCCCTTTACTAGGAAAAATAAGCTTAGTATTGATTAATATCAGCAAGCTACGTTAATGGAATTGGACTCTCTGGCTGAAGATCAAATAATGGCCTTAACCAAAATTGAGATTTCCAAAATGAAAATGGCTAAAGTCTACAACAAACGAGTCAATCTCTAATGATTCATGGAAGGTGACTTAGTTTGAAAAACCATTTTATTAGTGGGAATGAAAAACCCTAAGTTCAGGAAATGGTCTCCAAATTGGGAAGGATTATTTCATGTTAGTACGATTTTTAGTGGATGATCTTATCGGCTAGTGAATATTGAAAGCAAAGAGTTAAACTAAAGCACAGATTCAAAATACTTAAACGAAATACTATCCTACAATTTGTGAAAGTATTTGTAAATATGCAAGAATACTTATGTTTTTGATGAAGACAAAGACCAAGCCAAGTGATCAAGATGAAGTCAATAATCAATTCAACTATTGTCAATATCCTAGAAGACTTAAAGTTTATGGTATATGATGCAATCTAATATGGTTATATTTCAAATGCACATGAGAACCTTATACTTTTACATATGCATGAAAAAGTATTTTCAAAATGCATGAACAAATGTTTGGAAAATCAATTTTTAAACAAAGTCAAGTATGTATTCAACTACATATATGTGTAGTCGAATACAGATGAAGTCAGTAGGAAAAACTGCACATCTACATTCAACTACAACATGTTGTAGCCGAATACAAACTCAAGTTAGTAGGAAAAACTTCTGATCTGTATTTGACTACAGGATGTCGTAGCCAAATACATTGTATTCAACTATAGGATGTCATAGCTAAATACAAAACCATGTGAGTAGCTAAAATTTCACTTCTGTATTCGACTACAGGATGTCATAGCCAAATACAAAATCAAGTCAATGGAAAAATTCACTCATTTGTATTCGACTACAAGGTTTCATATTCGAATACATGCTGAAAATTGTTTGAAAAATCTGAACGTTACAAAGGTGTATTCGACTACACATTGGCTGTAGCCAAATACAACTGCAAATAAATGTGATTTTTCAGTTCATAATGATTCGAGACCATTGCATATATTCATCAAACCTCTAGGAACAATTGCCACTGATATGAAGTGATGTCTTAGTAGTATAAATACCTCCTAGGCTCGAGTTTAATCTCAATACTTTCACAACAACTTCAAAACTTTCTTTGAAAAATATATAAGATCCATTAAGAGTCAAACTTTCATATTTCAAGTGCATATTGCTTTACATTTTCATGTCATTGAGAAAGGTTCTCTACTGCACTTGAAGTAGAATAGTATTGGATTATTATCAATATACAAAGAAAGCATATCAACTTTATATTCACTTAAGTTATTGAAAAATCATTCAAGTTATTATTGAAGAAAGTGGTGTACTTTTCTTCAAGTGTTGTAAACTAAGATAGTGGTTTGCTATCTTAGGGAGATTGTTAGGAGTTAGTCATAGAAGTCTTAGAGTTCGACTTGTACTTATTCTAACATAGTGGAAAATCTCTTGTGGTGTGCAAGAGGACTAGATATACCCTTGGTTATAAGGGGAACCAGGATAAATCCTTTGTGTTCTTTATTTTTCTGCATTTACATTTTACTATATACTATCATAGTCAGAAAAATAATCCACTATGTCTTTAAAAACAAGAAAATTTCTAAACACCTAATTCACCCCCACTCTTAGATGCGCCTATGAACTTACATTACTGAAAAGCAACTCGATTGATTCCATTAATGTTTTAGAAAAAAGGATGGTAGTCACAAGCTGACTACCTAGATAATATTAGAAATCACAAAATGAAAGCCTCAAAGCTAGATCTTGATTTATCTCTTCCCTAGGGTCTTTAGATTTTTCTCAAGCTAGATCTTGATTTATCTCTTCCGTATGGTCTTTAGATTTTTCTCAGTATGGGGATGAGAGCTTTCAGTAGGAACTTCCTCTTGTTGAAACCCTTTGGTTTCCACCTCTCCATTCAAATAGGCGACCTAATTCATCTTTAGAGATTGCATGCTCCTCAACTGCTTGAGTAACGTCAGGCTCATCTACGAGGAAAGAAGGTGTTGGTTCCCTAGCCTCTGCTAAGAAGATTTTGAGCTGCTCCTATGTCTGGCACTTGAGCTTCAACCTTTCTTGGCTGGTGGCAAAGTCAAGATCAAGAGCTGCCTTTAAAGGCTTCTGTTCACCATCGATTGGAGTAAACTCAATATATAAGCAATCCATCAATTGTTGATCTCCTTTAAGTTTTCACCTAATTGTGACGTTTCTGGTTTTAGCCGTTTCATCTCTTCGTTAATTCTTTCTTGGTCTTCCCTCAAGAAACAAATCTTTAATAAGTTTTAGCCTTTGGAGAGCTGTCGTTTTTTCCTCTTCAAAATTGGAATAGACTACCTTAAGGCCATCTTGCTCGCCTACAGCGTATCCATCTTGTTTAGATCATGGGCATCATAATCATGTTGTTCCTTGAGACCCAAATAAGCTCTTGAGATATCATCAGGATGAACAGTGATTCGGCCAAACAAATCTTGAAGCATAGAAAATACTCCATCGGTTGAAGATAGTGAAAAGAGAAAAACCCTAAGAGAATAAACTTCATTTGTTATGGTGGGAATCTCTCATTGCAATGTTGCATCTACTTTATTGAGGTCCTCTTGGAGCAATGAATGGACCGTTGTTGGGGAGCCGTCTTCCACAAAGTATCGGCTTAGCTCAGCATCAACGACTCCCGTGAAAGGAAAAAAAGGTTGAGGTGGAGTTGAAGCATAAGGTCTTGATTGGGTTTGAGCTCTAAAGGCTGAACCTTGAAAGTCTAATGTTGGATGTCTCTAAATCCTAAACCTAAACAAACAAAAGGATTAAATGCTAGCTAACTAAATAAGATTTAATAAGTTTGATTACAAAAGCGTTTTTACCTTTGCAAAGTATTCTAGAGTGTTTTCAAGTGATGAAAATTAGGTGCCTTAACATTTTTTGAGGGAGTTTGGCGCAAAATCTTGGATATATGCAAGAAGAGTATGTTCGTTAAGATACAAAAGGAATTTAGTACTTATAAGGGGCTTATAAGGGGTTTCACTTGACATAAGTATACCGTTGTTTTTTGTTTGTTTTTCAGTCGATGACATTGTTGCCTCGGATGCCTTCTCGTCAATAGCATGGGAGGAATCTATAACTTGAGTGGCACCGTATCTTGACCTCTTTCTCAGACCATTGGTATTTCATCTTCTTCATCGTCTTCATCTGATCCCATGCAATATGGATAGGTTCTTTATATGTATGAAAGAAGATCATAATCAACAAATAGAGGGAAATAATAAAGGAAAAGGAATCAATAGAAGAGAACATTTGGATTACATTTTTTGGAGCCGATGACATTCGATTCCTGGTGCTTCACCTAGTAGAAAAAAGGCCCGCTACCTTAATAGGTTGGGCTTATGGAATTTAGGTCCCTTCCATTGTTTTTCATAAAGTGGTACTTCGAGGAAGAATGGTAACAACCATGTTAGAAAACACGACATTCTTGACAGAAGGCCACCAATTAGTAAAAGCAGTCGTTTCCCTAAGTTGATTCCCAAAAAATTCCATCTCAAATGCTAGGGTTATGATCAAGTTCAGGCGAGCTAGTAGAAGAACTTCTTAACCATCAAAAGAATTCCTCTTCAAGGTTGGAACCATTGTCTCATACTTAAGGGGAATGTGCTAAAGAAGTCCAAACATATATGGTTCGACTACAGATTTGTTATTTTTGTCTCCTAGCTTCAAACCACAATGAAGATTCCTAGCCCAATTTTATTTAATAACACTTTGGGCTAGAGGAGATAAGTCAATGGATCCTATATTAGAAACCCATATAGAGGTACCTTCTTCAAATAATATGGGAGCCTAGTCGGCTTAGCCTCGTTGAAGTAAATGCAGTTGTTTAGACACAAATATAGTGGACGCAGATTTAACACGGTAACAAATCAAGAATTTGCACAAAACTTGTCCATCTCTAGGAATAGAGTCGAGTCTAAAACTATTTTCCAGAATTTTAGGGAAATAAAGATAAAACCATAATTACTGAAACCATATAGAATCACTTACAGTCTTGATATATTTTTTTCTCGATTAGTTGATCCAAAATGTTGAACAAGGAACAATAAAACGAGTAAAGAAAGAGGGAACCTCAGAAAACATACGCCTTTTGGTCCTTCAATAAGGTAACATAAAATTGTAATTCTTGGACCACAACCACCAAACTAATACAAACAAAGAACTTGCTTAACCAATACAGCAAGATCACATTATGCTTTGCCTTTGTGTCATGTCCGTGTTTTGAAAAATAAATTCCCATTTGAGGGATAAGGGTCTTATTGGCTATTGGAGCCTCAGACCAAGTGATGTACAAGCCATGATTGACAACCATATCAAGAAGAGTGGGAGTCATCATCAAGGGAAAACAAAAGCATTAATGCTTATAGACTAGTAGCCGAGACACTATGCCAAAAATTGTCTTTTACAGCACGCATTTTAAATTTTGTAAAATTTTACAGCCAAGACACTATGCTTGTAAACTCTGTAAATGTTTTAAAATTTAATTTTTAAAAGTCTTTTACAACACTTATGGAAAAAAGCGCTGTAAAATTACAAGTTCAATTCAAGTTATATATACTTGATAAATAAATAAATAAAAACATATTTAATACGTTCTCTCCCTTCGAACCCTATTACGAACCTTCCTCTCCTCTATTGAATTATTGTTGTATCAGGTACTGTATTTATGAATTTGTTGTTGTCTCTAAAACTGATAATTTGTTACCTAATAAATCGTATAAAATGTTAAATGATAAATCTGTTCTGTTTTGAAATTTGTTCGATATGTTCTATTTTGAAATCAGACTTGTATGCATGACCTTGGACCTTGGTTTCAATTTTTCATTATCTCTATGATGTTATAGATTGATAAATTTGTGTAACACTGCATTCATATATATTGCATTCATACATTGTTCGATCTAATCTGTTATGTTTTGAAATTAGACTTGTATGCATATATACTATATGAAGGTGCAAACACGATACTAAGTGATCTGTTGTGATCCTCTGATTTCGGCCAACCCTGGACCACACTTTCTGATCTTCTGATCTCGGCCAACCTGATCTGTTGTGATCCTCTGATCTCGGCCAATGCTGGACCATACATTCTGACCTTCTGATTTCGGCCAACAGTGGCCATGGTCTGATCTTCTGATCTCGGCCAACACTGGGCCATATTCTTCAATCTGGACCATTTATCTGAACCTTTTCCCTCTGATCTGGACCAATTCTGAACTGGGTCTGGATTAAACTGAAATTAAATCTGGACAAATGATATTTTAGTCTGGACATTTTACCTTCTGATTTGGATCAGGTCTGGATCATATGTGGACATCATTTCTTCTGGTCTGGACTTAGTTTCATACCCTGAACCATTCTATCTTCTAGTCTGGGTCAAATCTGGATTGAATCTCTTGTTCTGGACCCATTAATTTATCCTCTAATTAAGTCTGGATCAAGTCTGGACTGTTTATCATTTCACTGCCTGGCCATCTTCTGGTCAGAATAACTTTTGGACTAAGTTTGACTAATGATTCCTTCTAGTATGGATCAAGTCTCCCTATGGCAGGCTTCCTTCTGGTCTGGTCCAGGTCTCCTTCTGACTTTGCTTCCTTCTGATCTGGGCCAGCAAAGATATCATCTGGTAATTTTAGGATGCATCCTCTAGTACCTTCTGGATGCATTATCTGATGTCTTCATCTTCTGCCTCTAGAAACTTCATCTTCTGGTGGCATTTAATGTAATAATTTAAGGTACAAAATAAGATTACATGGAGTGCTTTTGTAAACATCAAAATCCTAAGTACTTAGAACCAACTTGGTTCCAACACTATAGATTGGTATAATGTTATAGATTGATAAATTTTTGTATCACTGCATTCATATAGGTTATATAAAATGGATCGGAAATGGATGTTTGACAATCGATTGTCAAAAAAGTATGAAAATGAAGTGAAAGAGTTTGTTGAATTTGCAGTGAAGAATGCAAAAGACCCAAATCAAATCATTTGTCCTTGTTTAAAATGTTGTTTTGGAAAACACGTTAGAGCAGATGAATTGGAATGACATTTAGTATGGTATGGAATTGATCAAAGCTATACATGTTGGACAAGACATGGTGAGAAAAAAAAAGGGCACACTTATTTTGAGAATGATGCGACATATGCTTCAAATGATTTCGACACAGATACATATGAGCGGGACCGAGTTGAGGAGATTGCAAAAGCAGTTGAGGAAGATCTTCAAGATTGTCCTAAAATGTTTGAGAGTTTGTTGAGTGATGCAGAGAAACTATTATATAATGGTTGTACTAAGTTCACAAGACTTTCGGCGATATTAAAGTTGTACAACTTAAGCTAGTAATGGATGGTCTAATAAAAGCTTCACAGAATAATTAACACTCCTAAAAGATATGTTGCCAGATGATAATGAACTTTCCAGTCAACTTAAGGCTAAACGAATTTTGTGCTTTATTGGCATGAGTTACGAAAGGATTCATGTGTGTCCTAACGATTGCATTTTATTTCGAAACAAATATGAATTACTAAAGGTGTGTTCGAAGTGCAATGTCTCTCGATATAAGAAGAAAGAATCTACTCCAGCAAAAGTCATGAGTTATTTTCCTATAATACCAAGATTTAGGCGCATCTATCGCAGTGAAGAAGATTCAAAACACTTGACATGGCATGCAGATGAAAGAATTAGAGATGGAACATTAAGACACCCTGCAGATTCTCCACAATAGGCAAAAATTGATCACGAGTATCCTGATTTCGAAAGAGAGTCAAGAAATCTACGACTTGCACTTTCTGCTGATGGAATGAATCCACATGGTCTTCAAAGCATATCACACAGCACGTGGCCTGTGATTTTGGTGATTTATAACCTACCTCCATGGTTATGTATGAAGCGTAAGTTTATGATGTTGTCTCTGTTAATTTCTAGACCCAAACAACTAGGGCATGATATCGTCATATACTTGGCTCCTTTAATTGAAGATTTAAAAAATATGTGGGAGACAGGTGTGGAAGTTTATGATGGGTATAAGAAAGAATGTTTCAATTTGAGGGCTATGTTGTTCGGCAAAATTAATGATTTTCCAACATATGGTAATTTATCAGGATATAGCTTTAAAGGTCAGTGTGCATGTCTTATATGTGAAGAGAGTACAGATTGGATGCGGTTGAAACATTGTAAGAAGAACGTCTTTCTTGGACATCATAGACTTTTACCTTTTAGTCATCATGATTGTGGGGGGATAAATGCACTCAATAGAAAATCAGAGGAAGGTACTACTCCAAAAGCACCGACTGGATATCAAATATTCGAAAAATTACAAGGTTTGACCAATAAATTTGGCAAACCATTTGTAGGAGAGCTTGTCCAAACTGGGTGAAAGAAAAAGTCAATTATCTGTAAATTGCCATATTGGAAGTCATTGTATATAAGAAATTTTCTCGATGTGATGCATATTGTAAAAAAATATATTTGATAGTAATATTCGTACGTTACTTAGTGTTCCAGAAAAGTCTAAGGATGGCATCAATGCAAGATTGGATTTGGTCGATATGGGAATAAGAAATGAATTGGGTCCCGTAAAGAAAGGAAATCGCACATATCTACCTCCAGCCGCTCATACTCTATCTAGAGAGGAAAAAATTGTTTTATGTAAATTTCTACACGAAGTTAAAGTTCCAGAAGGATACAGTTCAAACATTAAAAATTTAGTTTGTATGAAAGACCTCAAGTTAAAAGGTTTGAAGACTCATGATTGTCATGTTCTAATGTAGCATTTGTTACCTATAGTTATAAGTTCCATTTTACCTGAAAAAGTTGGACGAGCCATAACTAAATTATGTTTCTTCTTCAGGAAAATTTGTAGTAAAGTGATTGATCCTCAGAAATTACCGACATTGCAGAGGGAAATTGTTGTTACTTTGTGTGAGCTTGAAATGTATTTCCCACCCTTGTTTTTTGATATAATGGTTCACCTTATTGTTCATCTTGTTAAGGAGACACAACTTTGTGGGCCAGCTTACATGAGATGGATGTATCCGATAGAACGATATATGAAAATATTAAAAGGGTACGTAAAAAGTAGAAGTCGACCAGAAGGTTGTATTGCTAAACAGTACATTGTCGAAGAAGCTGCTGAATTTTGTACTGAATATCTATCCAATGTCAGTTATCCATTTTGAACATGAATAGGAATAAAAATTGGATAACACGAGAGCACAATCGAAGTTTTATCCCTTGGCTAAAAAATCACATTAGCTCAAAGTTTGATATAGACCCATCTTCAATTTCAGAGAAATTGAGGTGGCTATAAATGGCCCGAGTTTACATGTGTTTTCTTACACCGGTTATGTAATTAACGACTACACATTTTATACCACAAAACAAGATGATCAAACCACTATGCAAAATAGCGGAGTCACTCTAATAGCTGAAGCGTTGCATATCTCAAGTGCAAAAGACAAAAACCCAATATATGCAAATCTATCATATTTTTGGGTTATCGAGCACATATGGGAGCTGGATTACACACTATTTCGTGTTCCCATCTTTGGTTGCAAGTGGGTCAATAATAATAATGGCGTTCAGATTGATGAGTCAGGGTTCTTGCTTATCGATTTTAGTAGGGTGGGATACAAAGATGAGCCTTTTATTTTAGCATCGCAAGCTCAACAAGTGTTTTATGTCACTGATCCTGCTGATGATAAATGGTATGTTGTCTTATCGACCAATAAAATAAGTGATGATAACTGTAAGACCCTTAAATTTTAATTAAAATTATGAAATTAATTTTAAGTGTATTTGGAGATATTTCTAAAATATTTAATATATGTATGTTTTGAGTAAATATATATATATATATATATATATATATTTTGGAGGATGAATAAAAATTATTGGAAGAAGATTAAATTAATTTAATTACGAGTAATTAAATTAATCGGGTAGTTAATTGAGGATTAGTGGCTAATTGCAAGACAATTAAGTGCTGAAGGATCCAGCATTATTTTAACAGTATTTTTGGGTGAGGTGGCACCACAAAAGCCTATAAATAGGAGTGAGAAGGATGGTGAAATCAGAACACGATCCCTCCTTCCTCACTGCCCATACTACATGTAACAGTGTTGCATGTAACAGCACTCTTCCCTCCCATTCTGTTTGCTGTTTTTTGCCTTCCTCCATTTCCAGTCATGATTACAAAGAAGAAAAGAGGGATCCTTCAAAGTGCCATTACTTGGACATCCAAGCACTGAAACACCAAAACCACAGTACCAAAGTTATTCCCCATACCATTACGCAGCTAAAGAACCCAGTTTCGTAGCAGCAAACGCAGGCTACAGTTTCACCGGTTTTTGGCGCGAAAACGGGAACGACAGCAGAAACGAGAGAAGTAGCAGAACACGCAACAAGGGTAAGGGCACCTTCCACTTTCTAGTTGCATTAGGGCTGTAAGTGCATAACTTTCATGGCATTACTAGTGTTTTCATTACTGTTTTGAAACTGGTTTGCCTGTTGCTTGAAAGAAATGAAAAATGCATTTTTTTGATATTTTAAAAGCTCTGTGATGATTGTTGTTTGGGCTGAATGCACTAAAAGTTGTGTTGTTTATATGGGAATGTGGACAAATGTCTTGTATGTTATTTTAAACATGATTAAAATGCATGTTCATAAAACTGTTTTGAAAATGGTTTTGAAATGCAAAAAATGCATTATGTTGGTGTTTTGCTGCTCTGTAATGCATGCATGTTATTCTGATGTGTTGTGAAAGCTGAAATGCTTGCATGTTATTCTGATATTGAGAAAGCTAAATTGTTGTGTGATGTTCTGATGATTGATCATTCTGTTTCTGTTTCTGGATGATTTGGTGTTAATGAGTTTGATTCTATTTCTGTTGTGAATGATTCTGGTGATGTTGATGATTTAAATAGAAAAGGGATTTTTAATGAGGAAAGTATTGTCTGGAAAAAGTGCTGAATCTGTTTTAATGTTTGGTTGTTTGTTTTAAAAAGAAAATAGTTTGAAAAGGGTTGAAATCTCAGGAAAATTTCACTGGATTTCAAAGGTGTATTCGAATACAACATGTGTGTATTCGACTACAACCTGTCAAGTTTCTGTTTTACTTATGTTTTCAAACTTGTATTCGAATACGAGCCCCTATATTCGAATACAGAGGAAGGATTTTTGCTTCTGACTTAGCATCTGTATTCGACTACGACCATGTCGTATTCGAATACAGAAGTGGGATTTTAACATTGTATTTGCATCTGTATTCTACTACAGGCATGCTGTATTCGAATACAGAATGCAGATTTTCACTAGTTTTAGTTTCTGTATTCGAATACAATGGGTCTGTATTCAAATACAGATTCGTGTTTTTCCAGAAGCTCAGTTTTTAGCTTCTGTATTCGAATACAAGGAAGCTGTATTTGAATACATATTCGTATTTTCCAGCAAATCAAGTTTTAAACTCTACCTTGTGAATTCTAAAGTGTTGGGAAACCTTGAGAAGGGTTAAAGTGATTTTAAATGGAGTTCTTGAAATATTTTTGAAGAGGAGAGGATGATGTTTTGAAAACCTTAAATGACCTGGGAGAAAATGCTGAATTTTTCAAGGTTTGGTCTTCTGTATTCGACTACAGGCATGCTGTATTCGAATACAGAATGTTAAAATTGCAGTTTTTGGCTTATGTATTCGAATAAAGGGGTCTGTATTCGAATACAGATTCGAGTTTCCAAAAATTCCAAGTTTTTAAGAGTGTTTTGTAAACCCTGAGTGTTTGGGGAATGTTGGGATTGTTGTGGTGAATTAAAATGGAACTTTTGGTGATATTTTGAAGTTGTGGTGATGAACTTTTTGAGACTTTACTGATGTAGTGAAAGATGTTGTTGTGTGCACTGAGACTGCCTCTGTATTCGAATACCAGACGGCTGTATTCGAATACATAGTGTAATTCTGCACTATTTTTGGCTTCTGTATTCGAATACAGAGCCTGTATTCGAATACAGATTCGTAAAATTCCAGAAAATCCCAGTTTTAAACACTGTATTTGAATTTTAAGAGTTTGGGAAAACATTTCAAAATGTTAATGAATACTTGGCTATTTAGTCATGTTTGTGATGATGATAATCCTGATTGTGCTTAGATATTTTAAATAAGATGGAAAGGCATGAATTTTTTGATTTTGCATACTGTTTCCAGAAAAGTGAAATACTGCATATTCATGCATTGCATAGTCAAGTGGTACCCGCGATGGGCCACAGAGTAATGTGCAACCACGTGCTGATCTGTTGAGCGATTGCACGAGTGCTGGTCTGTTGAGCGACTGCACTGGTACTGGACTGTTGAGCGTATGTACCCTGAAATGCGCAGCCACGTGCTGATCTGTTGAGCTGTTGTACCTTGGTATATGTCAAACGTGCTGGTTTGTTGAGCGACTGCACGAGTGCTGGTCGGTTGAGCGACTGCACTAGGTGTTGATCTTTTGAGCCATTGCACCTTGGTCTTGAGGGCTGTTAAAGTCAAACATATTGTGCTGGTGTGTTTAGCGACTGCACCTTGGTGATTCCAAGAAAATTGTATACATGAGCATATACATATTGAATTGAGGGATTGACCGGTGGGTCACGTTTGATTATATGATGAATGGTTGGAAATTGACGTGTGTCAGTACTGTACAGAATCTGAATTTCTGATTTAATGATTGTGATTTGCTGAGGTGTTGTTTGTACTTATCACATATTTCATAATAATTGGCTGTTGTGTTTGAAAAGGCATGTATGTCATTAAATTTCAAATGAGCATTATTATTTTCCTCATCGTCATATGTTATACCATGGATATAATTGTTGCTGTGAGATGCATGCTATGTGATTATTTGTTAATTTCGGTCGGTGACCCTTGCTATTATATTGTGGAAATTGGGCTTTGCCCTCAGATGTTACCCGAACCCGTCCTACCGACGGATACACTAACGACGGAAACGTCGTTAGTTTCCCCTGATTTTTACGTACGGAGTATCCGTGGACAACGCAGAAGGACGGACGATTGGCAGAAGACGAGACTTATAGAGGATACGGTGGAGACTATGCTACTGTAGCTTAGTGCATGATCAGACTAGACTTTTGTATAGGGTCTTGAGTTTTGGGAAATGTAATTTATTGTGGGAATTAATGTATGACTTTTCCGTTGTATATTCCACACTCTGATACTTTTTAGTGGCCACAGGCCGGGTGTTCTTTTTTGAAATGAACTGATGAAAATTTTATTTTAATTCCCTTGAAATTAATTTTGGAAAACTCATTTTAATTATTTATTGAAAAAAAAAATACACTTGCGCTGTGTTTTAAACTCGGGTTGTTACAATAACAACAATGTTGAAGAAGTTGATAATGATATTTTCTTTGCGACAACACAACCATATGAAATTGATTCAACTGATGATGGTTTATATCTTAGAGATGATCATGATGAGGGAATTTGGATTAATCCATCGTTTCGTATCGTTAAGGGACAAAAAAATGTGAGTCCCACCAGGAAAAGAAGAAGAGCATCTTAAGGTGTTTATGTGTTTTATATAAGTCATGTAATGATCTGTACTCATCGTGTAATTTATACTAATTTCATGTAACTTGACCTGCCAGAACTGAGTATTTGATTTTATGCTTATATTAATTTTTTGTCAGAACTTGAACTGATCATGTACTTTAGCATTGATATACAGGCATTGATATACTGATTTTCTACCAGAACTTGAACTCATCATATAATTTTTTTAATTATATTATTGAATTATTTTAGAGATGACAATTTGATAAATTTTTTAATTATAATCTGATTTCATCATATAAGTTGATATGAACAATTTGATACACAAAATTTTAGAGATGACAATTGGTATCCACGAGTATGGATATTATCTCACAGCGCTTTGGTCCATAAGCGTTGTAGAAGGCTTTTAAAAAATAAATTACAATTACAAAGCACAACATTTACAGCGCTTTTGCCCATAAGCGTTGTAAAAGGCTTTTAAAAAATAAATTACTAGAGACAACATTTACAGCACTTTTGCCCATAAGCACTGTAAAAGGCTTTTAAAAAATAAAATACAAGTGCAAAACATTTACAGCGCTTATGGGAAAAAGCGCTGTAAAATGCTTTTAAAAAATAAATTACAAGTACAAAACATTTACAGCGCTTATGGGAAACGTTGTATAGTCTTTTATATAGTGTCTATAATCGTTGTAAAAGACTATTTAAGGGGCTTTTTATATAGTCTTTTAAAGCGCTTTTTGGAATAGCGCTGTAATAAGTTAAGTCTTTTAAAGCGCTCATTGGAAAAGCGCTGTAAAAGGGTGTTTTAAAATATTATGTAAACTGATAATAAGAATCTGCCTCTTCATTTTCTTCTTCATTACGTATTCTCATCCCTACGAACTTGGCAATGTGAAACCCTTATTCATTACGTACTCTCCATCTTCATTACTCTCTTTACGAACCCTTCTCCCTAGTGCGAACCCTACTGTCCATATTCATTACGTACTCTCTATTTTCATTATTCTCCATTTTCAATACGTACTATATACCCTACGAACCATAAAGGTTTTTAAGGCGCTTTTTGTTCAATTTTTTAAAGCGCTCTGTGGAACCCTAAACTTGTATTTCTGCTTGTATTTCTACGACGTCGTAACCCTTAACTACATGTATTGTTATTAATATCTTGTTGTCACTAAACTTATACTGCATGTTGTATTTATTCAATCTGTTGTTGTCATTAAACTGCATGTTGAACTTATACTGTGTGAAATGTGTAGATAAATGGATTCCAACAACGATTTAGGTCATCAAAACGATGAAGTTGTAAACACTGACATTGTAAACAATGAAGCTATCAACGCTAAAGGCTATGAAAACGAAGTGAAGTGTGGGGCAACTATAATGCAAAAAGTAATCAAAACAAGAAGTAGTGGAATAAAATTTGAGGTATATATATTATACTTTTGTTTAGATTTTATTTTTTTCTTTTTTGAAAGCAAGCACTTACACTCTATGAGTTTATTAGGCGGGATGGAATGAAAGTGGCCAGCCGATTGAGCCCAACAGTTCAATGATGGTAAGCTACATCGGTGTTGTTGTCCCCCAAAATATCCCAATAACAGTCGATGACTGGAGAGACAAAGCTTTGAAGGATGCTAAAGACATATTATGGAGTGATGTACAAGTAACGGTTTTACTCCATTTTTTTGTTACTTATAATTTTTTCCATTGTAATACTTTTATTCAAACTATTTATTTATTTGGTTTGCAAAAGTGCTTTTAATATTGAAAATATGCGGAAAAATTACGTGCACAGAGGATTTACATCTCATCTGTCGAATTCTTACTTAAGAGACAAGTGTTGAAATGTGAATGTTGAAGCTCCAAACATTTACAAACACTACATATCAACTGAAGGGTGGACCTCTTTTGTAGCTAAACGTTCAGACCTCGCATTTGTGGTAATATTTATTTTATTAGCATGTGAGTTTTATTCCTATTCATATCTTATTTTTTTACACGATCGTTATTTTTTTTATTTATATATAGAATATAAGTACAGCAAATCGGGAGCAAGCAAAGAACCCAATGCATCCATACAAAAGATCGCGTATGGGGTATGCGCGTTTGTAGCAAAAAAATTGTAAGAAAATATCACTTTTATACATTGTGGTAGATTATAAACTATAGTTTCTAACTAATATTTTTTTTATGTCTTAATGAACAATTGCAAGATACGAAATCCGATCAACCGTTGGGTCGTCACATCTTGTGGAAGGAGGCTCGCGTTAATAAAGATGGAATAGTGGATAACAAAAATGTTCAACAAGTTGTCAAACAATGTGTAAGTATACTATCACTTTAATATTTTTTAATATTGTCTTTTAAAAATGATATTGAACTTATCTTTTTAATACTACATGTATTTTAGGAAAATTTGGAACAATGTCTTGAAAATCAAGATAAGAATAAAGAAGTTAGCTGCAGGGACATTCTCGGCAAGGTATTCAATGTTCCTGAATATTTTGGCCGTGTGAGGGGTAAGGGATTTGGTGTGACTCCCAAAAGTTATTTTTCACATGAGAAGCGTCCAAATCCCTCGAATGATCAAGTATTAGAAGCGCTGAAAACCCTATCGGAGCAAGTTGCATACTTGGTTAAAAAGGATAAGGAAAAACAACTTCAACGTGAAATGCAAATAGACAGTGAAGATGGAAGTTGCATCATTGCTCATAAAAGTCTCCTTAAGGTAATTAATTACTTAACGAAATAAGAAATTCATTCAACCTAATTGTTTCACATACTTATGCATTAGCCATTGATTTAATTTAGGGTGTTTCATGTTGCTGCCTATACTTGTCTTCTTCTACCCGTCGCATGGTTGGGAAAGGAACATTGTACAATACGTTGGGAGAAGTATTGCACAACAATCCTGTCCCTGTCGGCCATGTTAAAGTGTCACTTGTGGTAACTTTAGAACCACTTGGACCGTTGCCTATCCCCGACAATGATAGAGATATGAAACTTTTGGGAGAAGCAATAGGTAGCTATGTGGCATGGCCGAAACATCTTGTTGGCACTAATCAAGAGGTATGTTTTAATTGTTATGTAATTTTAGTTGTATGATTATGATTGATTATGTTTAATTGTTGATTTTTACGCTTTTATATTTCACATTTATTTAGATTATTGCTAAAGGGAATGATAAGATCCCTCGAAACGAGTCTGACACTTCACTTGACAAGGCAAAAAAGGTTTGACATATACATCAATTCATGTATACGAAATAATTAGGTTACTATAATAACTAACAAACTGATCAACCTCATTTTTTTGTCAGATTCAACCAAAAAATAAACCTGCTGCACCGCAGGTGCAGGTCTGTGGTAAACATAAATCTTCCAAAATGTAAAAACTAGATCGAAGAAAATCAGTTGCTGCTCCTAAAATAAGTCAACCTCGCCTTGCTCGATTTGGGTCGTGTCTTGACACAATAACAAAGATGAATATGGAGGGCAACAATGATACACGTATGATAAACATGGAAAAAGGTATATTCGGAGAAGAGTATTTAGAAATACTTGGCAAAGAGCAAATATATGAACTTCTCGATCATAAAGAGCTGAGTGCTACTGTCATCAGCATATACATCAGGTAATATAAATACTTTATTTAAGATAAAAATTACCTCTTAATTACATCACTGCCACATGTAATTTATTGATAATTAATCTAATTTTATATTTTCATTGAAGGTTTTTGTATGAAACGTTGGTGTGCACGCGGAAATTGTCAAGTAGATTTTCATTCTTATCTCCGCATAAACTATCCATGTTTAAACTCGATCCAGTTAATGTAAAAAACTATGTAGTTGATATACTTATAGAAAATAAAGAGAAGGACAAGTTGTTTCTAGCACCATACAATTCAGGTTACATAATTAGATATTTTATCTATATCTTTTTTAATTTATGATATTATGAGTTGTGTAAACAAATTTGTCAACCAAATTTGTGTTGTTGTAGGCAACATTGGGTGTTGTTTGCCATAAATGCGACTTCTGAAATCGTATATTATTTAGACCCATTGCACGATCATTTCAACAATCACCCTGATATAAAGAACATCTTCGACACATAAGTAATATTCATTTATTTCTTACATATATAAATAACGTGTTTGGTCGTTGAATAATAATCACATTTATTTGATAGTGCTCTGCAAGTTTTTCGCGCTCAAAGGGGTGCTTTAGTGTCGAAGAATAAGTCAAACAACATCACATGGCTTCTAGTAAAGATTTGAAATTTTTGTTATAGAAGTTAATTATATGCCTTTAAATTTTCATTTACAATCAATGCATAAATATTTATTGGCGTACATGTTTTATTTTATAGTGTCCGCGTCAAACTAACAACATAGACTGCGGATACTATATAATGAGGTTCATGAAGGAGATTGTTGATCTGAATCAACATATAATTCTAAAAACAGTACGTTGTTTTAATTATATTTTGATTTTCATATATAAACTATATATATATATATTTGATTCTAACTTATTTTGCTTCAATATTTTGACAACTTCAACCCAATATACTCTAAAAGTGATCTCAAAGAAATAAAAGAAGAATGGTGCCAGTTTGTCCTCGAACTGAAAGTTATATAATTTGTTGTTACTGTCATGATGTAATTTGTTCTATGAATATGTAATTCATACTGTGAATATGTTGCTATTGTCATGATGTAATTTGTTCTGCGAATATGTAATTCATATTGTGAATATGTTGATACTGTCAATATGTAATTTGTAATTTTTTGCTACGTATGATATAATTTGTTGTTGTGAATATGTTGCTGCGAAACACTTGTAATTGATATTATTGAATTTGAATATGAAATTGTAATTTGTTGTTGTGAAACACTTGTATTGATATTGTTGAATGTGAATATGAAATTGATATTGTGAAGAATATGAATTTTGATATTTGTGAATATGAATTTTGATATTGTGAATGTGAATTTTAATGTTGAAAAGAAGAATTTAAATGTGATATTTGATGTTCATAATAATGCCATAAAAAAGACAACGTTTTTTTAAAAAATGCCATAAAAAATCCTTTTATAGAGCTTTTTTAAACGTTTTACAACGCTTTTCTAAGCCTTTTACAACGCTTTTTTGAACAAGCGTTGTACAACTAGTATAAGAAGTGCTTTATATATGGACCTATTACAACGCTTTTTTGTAAAAGCACTGTAAACATAGTATAAGAAACGCGCTTTACATATGGACCTATTACAGCGCTTTTTTAAAAAAGCGCTGTAAAACTATTATAAGAAGCACGCTTTATATATGGACCTATTACAACATTTTTTCGAAAAAGCGCTGTAAACATAGTATAAGAAGCGCACTTAATATATGGACCTTTTACAGCACTTTTTTGAAAAAGTGCTATAAAACTATTATAAGAAGCGCACTTTAAATATGGACCTATTACAGCGCTCTTTTGAAAAACAGTCGTAAGACTATTATAAGGAGCGCGCTTTATATATGTACCAATTACAGCGCTTGTTTTATTTTCAATAGCGTTGTTGTATCCTTTTACAGCACTAAACACTAGAGCGCTTAAAAGTGCTTTAAAATGATCTTTTTGCGTAGTGAGAAAACCAAAGTAATGTTCTGCGTCGAACTTCATAGCTTCTCTTGACAGCATGATCATATCATAGATGCCCCATTTTCTCAAACATTGGCCTTTGGCAATCTCCATCTGAGTCAGTCATGTCAGGTAGTCAGTTGTTAAGTGGGGCACTACTAGAAAAACAGGATTTAGCGTTGGCCAAAAGCCGACGCTAACGCCTTTTTAGCGTTGGATTAGCGTCGGAGTCGGGCCTTGGCTAAAACGGTCGAAGCTATTGCATAGCGTCTGCCATATAGCGTAGGATGGTATATTAGCGTCGGCCAGGCCGACGCTAATCCGACACTAGTAAATAAAAAACCCATCCGAAGCTAAAAAAACCTTTTGCCACGTCATTTTTAAAAAAACAGGTAGCATCGGATGGCCAACGCTATAGTCAACAAAAAAAGTCAATAAAATTGTCAGCGTCGGCCAGGCCAACGCTATAGTCAAATAAAAGTCAATTTTTTTGTTTTGTAGCGTCGGATGACGCCGACGCTAAAGTCAAAATTAAAAAGTCAGCACTAGTGTAGCGTCAGAGGAAGCCGACGCTAAGTTGAAATTTATTTAATTTTTTTTTTGTTTTTTTAGCACCTGCTCAAATAATATTTAAAAATTTTATAAACAAAATAAAGTCAACATAAAAATCCCCTTGCATTAACAACATTAACTACATAATAAATAGTACTTTAAAAATGCGCTTGCATTAACAACATAAAAAAGGCAACATAAAGTATCATTTGTTATCATAATCCAAAATATTAACATAATATCAAATAACAACCTAAGAATGTCACCTATTGCATAATTGTCAACCAAGGACTATAAAAAGTAAGCATAACTAAATATCATATCAAAGTTCTTCCAGTGACACGTCGTCCAAATTATCATCGTAATGAGGATGCGAAGGAGGATGACTTGCATCAGATGATTCACCAGCTGATTGACGCTGCAAAGCGTCAATTTTATCTACAAAAAATTGTTTTAATGCATCAAAATCATTCTCTAACTTCTTTGAACGCTCCTTAGCCTCTTCGACGACTTTGGTAGCCACTTGAGCTTGGGCCACTGCATGTTGAGCAATTTGTTCAGCTCTAATTCTAGTTGTCCTCTCCACTTGTAAAGACATCTGAGTCATAGAATTAGAAGGATTCTGGGATTGTTGTGTAATTGATGTACTCCCATGACGGATGTTATGAGATAAGTCTCCCGTACCATAAACTCGACCACGAGTGCGACCCCCTGCAGATTGTGTCCATAATTTAAGTATTGTCGGTCCATCTAACTCTTTAGCACCATCTACACATGTGTCGCCAAGCTGTGTTTGTACTTCCTCCATTTTTTTTAAATGTTCCCTGATCAATGGAAAAAATTAATAACGTAATATACCATCTACACTAATACATGTATAATAAAGAATATAAAGAATTTGCATAAAGAATTTAGATAAATAAAGAACATACATAAGTAGATTATGCGCGACTATCAACCCAAGCGCCATTTTTCCTCTTATGGGTTGTCAAAAATAACTCATTGGGAAGTAAATCTCTTTGAAGGTTATTGCTCTACAAATAAAATCAAGATTATTGGACCACAATTAAAATAAAATCAAGACTATTGGATCAAAACTCACAAGTAGATATCATAACATTAAATTGAATTAATTTTAGGTAAATGTCAATTTAATACTTACGAGCTCAAGTGCAACATCAATATGAGCCTTACGGCCTGAGGTGTGGACAGCTGTACCTCTTGCTGAAGCTCGATTGATCTTATTTTGAGTGGAGATGTTCTAGAATGATGCACCTTCCCAATATGCTTGAAGACCAGTCCAAGCTTCCTCACCTATCCAATTAGGTATAGTGTGCTTTAGTATTCATTAATTTTGAACTATTAGCATAACAATAATAATAAAGGAACTATTAGCTTCAGTAAGAAATTTTAAAACTGTTTGGAATAATAATAATATAGGACTAGGTTGTTGCAGCAGCGAGAGGAAAATTTTGTTTATAATTATTATTACTACTTTAAATTCATTAGCTATTAGCTATTAAGTTTACCACAACCATTCATAATAATAAACATAATAATAAACATACAGTGCAACAACGACTCTCAAAAGTGCTTGCTTCATATATATATAAAAACAGAACACAAGACACAAATCAAATACAACACATATTCAATTTATTTTCCAAATCTAGAACTTGAATTGTAAGTTATAACTTGTACATGATGGATTGTGTTTAAGTTTATTAGAAAAGGCATTAGCTATTAAGTTTACCTCTTTTTTTGTTACAACTTGTAGCCTTTTGGACCATGCAAAAAAGAAATAGGGATAATAGAAATAGAGATAATAAGAGTTTGTTAGTAGTTGTGTTTCTATGTTGTTAGTAGTTGTAAAAGTCTAACTGTTTTGGTGTTTCTGTTATTAATCTGGAACTCATGGCTGCCACCCCTTTAGAAAGAATCTTTTGCAATATCTTAGTTTTATTGGTTTTATAACAAGTGTAGGAGAGCTAGCTCTCTTGTTATTTCATATAGTTTATATAAAAAGCGTTAGAGTTTTTCTTTGGAATCCAATTCTATATTAAAGTGTCTATAAACCAATTCCTGAACAGATTGGTAGAAGCAGCAACCTCAAAAACTAAACAAATTTAAGCTTTTGCAAGAATGTAGACATCATTTGATTTCAATGATTCATTTGATTTAAACTGAAAAATTGTAACATTTAACAATCAGATTGAAACCAATTCCTGAACAGACTATTACTAATTTACATCTAAACTGATCAGATCCTCATTAACAAATTTTCTTAATAAAATTTCAAGAAAAGATGTTGATGTCTACATTCTTGCAAAAGCCTGTTCTGTTTGATAATTTTTTTTGTTTGGTTTCTCACATATCCTCAACCAGTATTCAAACTTCTTCAACTGGCTATTAAAGTGTATAAAATTACTCATGTCAGAACCAAGCGACCAGCTTCTTCCCTATAACAGGTTTGTCTAAACATTCCTTATTTGTTGGATTGTAAAGGATGTTATTTCTCTTACTTCACTTTTGGTTTTGGCAGTGAACTTGTTATTATATTTCTGAAGTTTCTATATGAACAAGATCCAGTTAAGCAACTGCTGGAAATATCATAAACAGATTATGATGTTGAAATTGATTTGTATGTTTTTTTGTCTAATCCCTATCCATTTGATATTTATCCAAATGTATTGTCATGAATTGTACATTCTCGTCATATCTTTGTTATGCTGTTGGCTCAACCATAGCTTGTACAATTATTATATAGCTTAGGATGTTATTGACACTTAACACATGACTCAAGAAATTGAGATTTGAATTAAGTGGCAATTTGAAGTTATATAATCCTGTCAAAGAAGTCATATCATATTGATTTTTAATTTTCCAATCAAACAAGGTCTTTGTGACATAAAGTAGGTATCCAATATAAAAAAGGATGATTCCAACCTGTAAATCTTCCCAAATTTTAATAAAATACAGTCCAAAATCTAAAAGAACAAATGTATGAAGGATGTATACCCATGACATGAATTTACAGTAAGTGATGGAATGCAATGTAGATATATTGACTTGATTTATAATAGAGGATTTGTGTTGGTATGAATTTTTGTTCTCATTTGAAATACGACTTTGCCATAATCTTCAGGGAGACAGCAGAAAGAGTTAGAGAATTAGTTCAGCTTGGGGGTTTTTCTGACACTGAATATCTAAGGAGAACTTTGGCTAAAGAATTTCAACAGTTGGAGTTAAGGTATATCTATGTTCTTTTATCCTTTGTAGTTAGATAAGGCTTTTTAGTTGTTAGTTTTTCCCTTTAAAAGTGCTTATCAACCAAGTTAACGATGATAATATGTAAATTATTATGAACTGATTACAAGGAATCTTGAGAAAATTTCATGCACAAAACTATATGTTCTCATTCTGTCTAGAAGGCTTATTCCATACTGGAAAGGAAAAGTTGTTGAAACTGAACAATTCACAACAAAGCACTGAATGTATCCTGTACTAATCCCTCTTTTCTTTTTAAGTTGTTTCTGTTTTGAATGACAATTATCCTTTTGGTTATTTCTGCATTATCAGGATGCCAACAGTACCAATAGATCATTCTTTTGAATAAAACTTTCTATGGCACAATTCATTCATTATTCAATTGAAGCAACACTTTTTGTGCCAATGTTATGAAGATTTTATAGGGTGTATCTTCTTTGTCCTTACTTCACATTCACCATGGCAAGATACACACATATTTTTAGCTACTGTTTTCCCTGCCCATAGTCTTCACAATTTTTTCAGCAACATTTGAAGTCATTTTTAAAAAAAAAATCTATTATGAGAAAGAAGAAAAGTACACAACAGAAGAGCAGTGAATGTCATTAAACAATGAAAGCAACAAATTAAAGGAAACAAACAGAATATAATTTGTCGAAGGTATTATTTTGCATCAGAATCATCTGGTTGTTATTTTGGTATGTTTCTATACCAAAATCACCAATAAGATAGTTGCATTTTATAATGTCGGCAAATAAAATTATCATTTTTCTCGATTTTCTGCATGGCTGAATAGTTTTCAAGGATCAATGTTGTTTTACATATTGGTTTGATTTCTACTTTGAAACAATATGCAGTACATTCACATTGTTGTGAACCTTAGGTTTTAGGTTTTTAGTTTTTTTTTAAGAGAGCCACAAAGAGTGAGATAGAGCCACAGAGATTAAGCTTGCAAGGATGTTCTGAGATTAAGAAGAGAACAGTTCGAGTGGCTTACCTTGACAGTGACGGTTAACAGTGGGTTCGAGAGCTAGCTAGGGTTCAGATTGGCTGAGCTTCACGGCGGCGAGAGGCTGAGCTTCGTCGGCGAGGGTTCACAGGGTTCGAGAGCTTCAACGGCGAGAGTTCACAGGGTTCGAGAGCTTCGACGGCGAGGGTTCCCTTCACAGTTGAGAGCTTGGACGGCAAGGGTTCAACTACAGAGTTGAGAGGGTTCACTACAGAGTTGAGAGATTTTAGAGTTCGATAGGGTTTGGTGCAAAGGGATTTTTGAAATGGTGAGTATTTTTGAGAGTTCGATAGCAATTGGTGAGAGTTAATTGATATTTGTTTTATTTAATTTTCACTTCACAGTTCACCCGCTATTAAAAATTTTAATTTTAAACAATTTACAATTTACAATTTAGCGTCGGCCCATCCGACGCTACCTATGAAAATAAAAATAAAAAAATTTAAAAAATAAACTAGCGTCTGTTTTATTTTATTTAGCGTCGGCTACGCCGACGCTAATAATTAAAAAAATTAAAAAAATAATTTTATTACATGAGCGTCGGCTAGGCCGACGCTAAACCTACGCTAACTAACGTCGGAGTCGTGGCCGACGCTAAATATGGCAGCTAAAATGGTTTTTCCTAGTAGTGGGGGAAGGTTCAAAAATCGTCTAACTTAGTTTCAAAAAAAGAAAAAAACCAATCTTCAACAATTGTAAGATGGTCATATGCCGACGGTAGAAGTTGAAAGACGAAGGGAAAATGGTGTTGAACGACAAAAAGGGAGCTAAATGAATAGGTAACTCGGAAACAAATGGGGATGATGAAATAGAAGATGCTGAATTAGAAAATTCATCACTGCCATAGATGTGGTCACGGTTTTGTGAGTCAGAAGACATGATTGAGAGGTGGAATTAAGAAAAGAGAAGAAAAGTCGGGAAGGAAATTAAGATCACAAAGTTGCTAATCATGGAATCTGATAGCAATAAGATAGTTATTAGGCAAGACATCATTGCTAATCATGGAATCAAACATTGTTTTGTCAGTAATTGTTTCAACGGACAATGGCATCAAATCTGTAACAAATCAATTTTTATAACTCGATATTACATAATCGAAGATTTTGTTATCCAATTCGCCCGACAAATCAAAAAAGGCCAAGAGAATCTAGCAAAAAAAATTCTATTAATATAAACCATCAAACCTCACTTCCTCAAACCAATGCTCTCTCACTGGTTTCTCTCTCCATACCCGTCTCACAGAGTCTCTTTATCTTGTTTTAGTGTGTATTATATCATTTTTCAGTTTCGGATCCGTTTTGAGCGAGTTATCAAGGCAACGAGTTTTCAAAGGTATTTAGGATTTTTTTCGAGGTAATGCTCAATTTATTTTCTTTATTTCTTTAAGTTTATTAGGGTGTCGTGATATGTCCAAATTAGCTTAGTTTAATTAAAATACTACAATTAAATTAAAAATGCCGAATTAGGGTATTGATTTCAAACTAAGGTTTTTGTTCCGTTACTAGGCCTTACTAAGGCTAAGTTTGGAAGACATTGTTATACTTACCACAATAAGGCACTTCCTTAGTAGTTATAATGCCTTAGCTTTGTTTCTTTTAAATATTTTAATTAAATTAAAAATATCAAATTAGGATTTTGATTTCGAACTTGGGTTTTTATGCCATTACTAGGAGTAAGTTTGGAAGGCATTGTTATACCCTAATAACCTTAAAAAGGCAATGCCTTAGTGGTTATAATGTCCTCAGATTATCCTAAAGTTTATTTAAAAATATATTTGAATTCATGGCAAATTATCGACAATTACAGTATAATTAAGATTATCGTCAGATGTACCTTTCAAGTTAGAACGTTGAGGGCAGTAGCTTTGCAGCCACTAACTCATCCTTTTCAAGCTCTTTTAATAACAAAAAAGGTGGGGTAAGTTTTCGTACACGATTAATATATATGTGTAGGGTTGACTCAAGTCGTATTAGAGATAAACACCTAATGAGAGCTACATATCGTTAGTAACTCATAAGGTTATTATTGAGGATACACCGACCTTAAGTAGCTTATCACAAGATTCATATAATTATTATTATTATTATTATTATTATTATTATTATTATTATTATTATTGGAAGATGTAATGCTAACTTGTGTGTGTTGTTTGCCCTACTTGTTCAAATGTGTTATGTGATACTTGTATACTTATGATTGTTATATTAGGTGTAATGGTTTGACCTTAACATAAGATAAAAAAAAAATGGATGATTGCATTAGATAGGTTATGGTGAGATTAAAATAAATAAAGAATAATATTAAATATAGAATATGACACTCAATATAGGTCATTGTTGGAAAGTGTAATACAATATGAATATGGTAGTATCTAGAGTTAGATTGGTCATGACTTGAGTGATCATATAGACTTGTGTGGGGATTATTAATTCCACTATCGTGTGTATGGGCGCACGAGGTCAACTTATTGGCCAAATCCCGACAAGGATTACTGTTACTGAATGTGAGGTAAGATTGACATCCTCACCTATTTTCTTGGAAGCGATCGACTTATAACACTTCAACCCATGAGAAGTCAAATGGCGTCTGACCATTATTTAGGGGACTTTGGTGACATGTGGTCACGTGATACTTGACTGTTATTTAGGTGGTATCTGATAGAACACTGCAAATTAAGAGGAATGAGGGCCCAAAGAGTGGACCCCACTTGCCCAATTCACATACCTCACACACATTTGGTTTCTAGAATAATGAATGGAAAGAATAAAAGCTAGTTAATAACGTCTCTTATTCTACTTATATTCCATTAAAGGAATGAGGGAAGAGGAAGTGGAAAAGACATTCAGTTTCAAGAAGGATGAACGGAGGGAATAAAAGCAAATTAATAATGTCTCTTATTTTATGTTATAAGAAGGAGAGAATGGAAAAAGGGGAAGATACGCAGAAAATATTTTAAGAACTAAATAAGGGAATTATTTCTCTGGTTATGAGCAATTCTGCTCTGGGTTAGGAGTTCTAAGAACTCTGGTTTAGTTTTTCTTTCGGCATCCTTTCCCAATCTCGTCATTGTATGAGATATTACTCTGAATTTTAAGAAATAAAATACTTTTTTCTTCCATTAAAATTCTGAGTTCTATCATTGGTTCGACCTGCCAGATAGAGATAGAAGCTAGCAAAACCGAATGCCACTTAAAATGTCTAACAAAATTGAGATGGTGTGCCAAACCTTGGATGAATTTCTTCATGCTATTTTGGAAGAGTTTGCAAAATTGTTGAATCGGCCTACACCTGGGGTGTCGCAGACAACCGGGGAGCCAATTACGGAATACAAGATGGCAGTGAGGAAGGTGGAGCTGCCGTCATTTGATGGTGGCGATCCAATGGGGTGGATCACACGAGCAGAGACGTATTTTGAGGTACATGGAATATCTAAAGAAGTGAAGGTTCGTTTGGCAAAAATTAGCATGGAGGGAGCAACCATTCATTGGTTTAATCTTCTACGAGAAACGGAGGATGAACTCACATGGTTAAAGTTGAAGGAAGCGTTGATTGAGAGATATGGAGGAAGAAAGAGCGATAATCCATTCGAAGAATTGAAAGATCTTCAACAAATTGGAGATATGGAAGAGTACATTCAGATTTCGAATATTTCTCTTCCCAGATTTTGCGTCTCCCCGAAGAACAATACCTTGGGTATTTTTTGAGTGGCCTCCGGTCAGAGGTACGTTTGCGAGTAAGGACCTTCAACCCTAAGACACGTGTGGAGGCGATGAAATTGGCTCGTGATAATGAAACAGAGTTACAAGGTGTGTTGAATTACAGAGGAAGCGGAGGTTGAGGTCGTTCGCGAAACTAGAAAGGGGGAAGAGAAGGAAGTAATGAGCTTACTAATAGAAACGGGTCCGTAGTGGGTCTTTTTCCAGGCTCAAACAAGGGAAATGCGAGTTCTGGGCCAAGTGGGGGAACCCAATCCAGAAGTACTCAAACTGGGTCAAACCTTAACCCAGAACTGAGCGTGCAATGATCCAACCTTAATCAAAACCAAACACGAACAAATGGCAATGAGGAGCTGTAAGACCCTTAAATTTAAAATTAAATTATGGATTTAATATTAAGTGTATTTTGGGAATATTTGTAAAATATTTAATATATGTATATGTTTTTGTATATATATATATATATATATATATATATATATATATATATATATATATATATATATATATATATATATATATTTTGGAGGTTGGATTAAAATTATTGGATGAAGGATAAATTAATTTAATTACGAGTAATTAAATATTGGGCAGTTAATTAAGATGTTATATGTTTACGACGAGAATGGTTAATTACTTGATGGTCAAGCAATATTATAATATTACTGTGTTGGGTGAGGTGGCACATATATGCCTATATATATGTAAGTGAGAAGCAAGAAAAGAAATCAGAAACATTTCCTTCCTTCCTCACTGCTGCGCCAGTTTCCTTCTTCCTCTTGTCATTCTGTTTTTGTGTTGGTGGTAACAAAAAAGCATCCTCAAAAGTCAAATTACTTCGAAGTCCAAGCGCCGAACCAAAAAGTATCAAGAACGAAAGTTGTACCTCTCATCGTTACGGAGCTAAAGAACTAACTTTGGTAGTGACGACGCGAACGGGAGTTTCGCCGACTTTTGTCGCGATAACGTGAACGAGCGAAGAAAACGTAACTAAAGTAAGGGGCACCTTCCAACTTTCTAGATTGCATTTAGGGCTGTAAATGCATGTTGATGTGTGATTATATTTGATTTTCTAGTTTGAAAATGAAACTGTTGTGCATGTTGTTATGGATGACGAAAATGCATGCTGTTGATGTTTTTTTTATGATCTGTGTTGTTGCTGTTTTGGTTGATACATCAATGATGTTTTGGTTGTGTTTGGATACTGGAAAGTGCTTTGCATGTCGTTTTGGGGATGATCAAAATGCATGTGTTGGGATATGGTTGTACTGTCTTGTGACTGTTTTAAGAGGGTAAGATTGTTTTTTTCAATTGTTGTTGATTTGTTGTTAAGTGGAGGATGCTTTTATGGTTTTCTTGTGGTGAAGGAAATCGATTATGTTGTGTTGTTAACATTCTGGTGTTGCTGGTTAAAGAAGCTGTGATTTTGTTTTGGTGTTGATGGTGGTTTTCAAAAGAAAAGGATTTTAAAAATGGGTGGAGGTCTTCTGGAAATTTTATTCTTTTCGAAGGTGTATTTGAATACAGCACTGGTGTATTCGAATACATTCCTGCAAAATTCCTGTTTTATTCAAATTTTGAACTTGTATTCGAATACGACACTCCGTATTCGAATACAGATAAGTGATTTTTGCTTCTGACTTAGCATCTGTATTCCGCTATGACCCTGTCGTATTCGAATACAGGATTGCAATTTTTGCCACTGTATTCGCATCTGTATCCGACTACGACCCTGTCGTATTCGAATACAGATTTGCTGGTTTTGCCACTGACTTCGCATTTGTATTCGGCTACGACAACCTCGTATTCGAATACATAATGCTGATTTTTTTTTCACTGTTTTAGCATTTGTATTCGAATACAAGGAAGATGTATTCGAATACAAATTGGTTTTTTTCAAAAATTCGTGTTTTTACCATTGTTTTATGCACTTAAAGAGTTGGGAAACATTGGGAAGGCTTGTGATGAATTAAATGGAATTTTTGAGATGGTTTGAGGTGGTAATGGAGTGGCTGGATTTTCAGCTGGTATTTACATACTGTTTTCAGTGAAGAGAAAACATTGCATGTTCATGCATTGCATAGTCAGGTGGTGACTGCGATGGACCACAGAACTGATGTGGTGACCGTGATGGGCCGCGAAGTTAAGTAGTAACCATGGGTTATAGAATAGTTATGCGTGTGTTAGACGGTCTATTCTATCTAGGGTCAGAGTAGTTCCGCGTGTATTAGACGGTCTATTCTACTCGGACTACGGAGTGGTTCCGTGTGTATTAGACGGTCCATTCTATCCGTGCGAGGATTTAACTTCTGTGTATTTGGCCTGTGAGAGGCTAATACACGTCGATGTAGTAACCGTGAAGGGTTGTAGAATAGTTTCGCGTGTATTAGACGGTCTATTCTATACAGGCTACGGAATGGTTCCGCGTGTATTTGACGGTCCATTTCATTTGTAAAATCGTGCTGGTCCGTGAGAGACTGCGCGTGTGCTGGTCCGTGAGAGACTGCACCTTGGAAATTCCAAGAGTTGTTTACATTGGCATTTACATATTGCATCGGGGTGGTTGACTGTGAGTCATGTTTTAAGATGAGTTGATGAGTTGAAACCGAGGGTGGCAAGTATCCATTGAAATTTGAGTGCCGAATGGGTGTTTGTGATTGCTGATTTTGTTGTACTTGCAATATAATTAATATGTAAATTGGCTATTTCGCGAAGATGTTAATGTATATGTTTCATAAGTAAGCATACTTCATCATTACTGTTGTTATATCATTTGAGCATGCCATGTATGTACATTGTTACCTTAGAAACAATTGCTATGTGGTAATTGTTATTTTCGGTCGGTGACCCTTTACAATTATTGTGTAAAATTGGGCTTTGCCCTCAGATGACCCCAAACCCGTACCACCGGTGGGTACTTAGACGACGGAAACATCACTAGAATTCCTTGACCGTCATTTGCCTACTGCTTGGGTATATGACCCCGTCTCAAGCAGGGCGACTTACACGGGGAGATTGGCGAGGACTTGCAGGATCGACGGGGCAGTGGCTTACGTAGAGCACACGCACGCGAGGATTGATTTTCCGGTACCTTCCAAATTGATATTGGAGGAGTACGGAGTTTTTGCGGACGCGAAGGGTCCAACTGAAGGGGTTGAGGCGGAGGCCACGGTAGGTGTGGTGACTCCTAACCCGGTAATTGGAGGGGCTGTGCGTGAACTCGAGGCGGGAGAGAAGAATAAAGGACCGACGCTAGCAGTAGTTGACATTTTGTGTCCATCTAGGACGGCAGACGATTGTTTTGAGATTCCGGCACCGCCGAAGTGACCCAGATCGTGGGTAGATCTGACTTCGAAGGAGATTAATCCTTCCTTGTATGATGAGGAGGAGGACGTCACATAGAGGCGAGCTGCGGAGTCAGACGAGACTTGTATGGGATGCGGAGGGAACCATTGCTACTGTAGCGTTAGTGCATGATCAGTTTAGACTTATTGTATAGGGCCTTGAGCTCGGGGGATGTAATTATTTATTTTGGAATTATTGTATATCTTTTCTGCTAATCTTTTGCGCACTCTGATACTGTTTTAGTGGGCCGCAGGCCGGATGTTTTTAGAGATGTTATGACACCGACTTTTGTGATGCATTACCTTTTATTATTATTGGAAGTATTAATTCCCAAAATTTAACTACTTAGTTATATTTATGATGTAATTATTTAATTATTCTTGTCATTGGAATTTAAGAGGTATTATTTTATGAAACGACTAAATTTTTAAGTTCATTTTAATTATCTTGAATTAATTCAAAAATTCTTTTATTTATTTATTTCGGTTAAAAAAAAATACACTCGCGCTGTTTAAAAACTCGGGGTGTTACAATTGTGGTATAGGAGCTTTTGGTTAAATTTGTGGTTGACTTTTGGTTAAACTTTTGGGTAGGGCTCTGGTTAGATTGTTGGTTGGGAGTCGTTATCTGATCATGCATAGAAGCGAGTAGTTAGAGTGTTAAGTCTTGTATAGTTGTGGTGTGCTGAAGTAATGATGTTGTTAAAGTTATATTTTGGGATTATTCTAAGTGTTGTGAGATTTCTACTTGATGATGGTTTTGTAGGAAACAATGCCTCCAAGGAGAGACGACACTGCAATAGCCAACGTCAGCCGGGAGGATAGGATGGCTGAAGCGATGAATAACATGGCTGCGTCTGTTGCTGCACAAACGGCTGCGAAGACTCAACATGATCTAGAAAAAGAGAAAGAGAGATTTGTGCTGCTGAATCAAGAGGACTAGAGGATTTTCATCGTCATAATCCTCCAAAGTTCAAGGGTGATGAAGGTCCAGAAAGAGCGGACCAATGGATTCAGGAAATGGAGAAAAATTTTGAAATGATTAATTGTCCGGCAGCGGTGAAGGTCAACTATGCTACATATCTGCTACTAGGGGATGCAGAATATTGGTGGAGAAATACCAGACTTCTGATGGGATCAGCTCATGAGGAGGTTTATTGGGAGTCATACAAAAAGAAGTTTTTGGACAAATACTTCCCGATGAGTACTAGAACTAAGTTGGGTGATGACTTTCTGAAATTACACCAAGGAAACATGACGGTGGGAGAATATGCAGCTAAGTTTGAATCTTTGTCAAGGCATTTCAGATTTTTCCGTGAAGAGGTGGATGAACAGTTTATGTGTCATCGTTTTCAAAGTGGGCTGAAGTATGAGATTCAAGACTCAGTTTTACCCTTGGGAATTCAACGTTTCCAAGCATTAGTGGAGAAATGCAGAGAGGTTGAGGATATGAAGAACAGGAGGGCCAACATAGGAGGTAACATTAATTCAAAAGGGCCGAGCCGGATGAATTATCATAATAATAAAGGGAAGCAAGTTGCTAAGCCATATAACCGGCCACAGAACAACAATAGAGGCCAGAATCGGCTGGGAAACCAAAATTTTGGAAGACAATTAGGACAAGGGGTTCGATGTTTCCTATGTGGAAAAGAGGGACATTATGCTACTGCTTCATCCTAC
Organism: Cicer cuneatum; assembly: GCA_037974295.1. Classification (NCBI taxonomy): domain Eukaryota; kingdom Viridiplantae; phylum Streptophyta; class Magnoliopsida; order Fabales; family Fabaceae; genus Cicer; species Cicer cuneatum. Next base: position 37,989,093 of record JBBPBO010000003.1, on the reverse strand, counting down.
AATTGCCAGAAGCCAGGACATTTTGCAAAGGATTGCAAGGCACCGAAGGTGGAACCAACGGTGAACTCGACTAGGGCTACTCGTCCTACTGCTAGGGGCTGCGTTTATCATTTGGGTGCTGAAGCTGGACATCAACCTCACAATTTGATCCAGCGAGATTGCGAGATTGCAGGTAACACACTAACTGCACTTTTTGATTCGGAGGCAACCCATTCTTTCATTGCTATGGACTGTGTGAATCATTTGAAGCTATCTAAGTCTGCTTTCCCTTTTGATTTGGTTGTTTCCACACCTGCTAAGACTTTGACCGTAAATACTGCATGTTTACGCTGTCCTATAACTATTCAGAATAGAGATTTCTTGGTTAATTTAATTTGTTTACCCCTACAATCACTCGAGATCATTCTCGGCATGGATTGGATGTCGTATAATTATGTAGTCTTGGATTGTGCTCGCAAATTAGTTCTTTTTCCCGAACCTGGAGTCGTTCGGTATTTGGCTGCTAACAAGCTCGGAGTGTCACTGAGAGAAGGAACTCAGGAATTTTTATCATTAGCTAACGTGGAGACCAAGACGGATGTGAGCATAGAAGATGTGGCGCTAGTCAAAGAGTATCCGGACGTATTTCCAACAGAAATTCCAGGATTACCCCCAGTAAGAGAGGTGGAATTCTTCATTGATCTACACCCAGGAACTAGACCTATTTCAATTGCGCCGTATCGGATGTCGCCATTCGAATTAAGAGAGCTTATGGGTCAAATTGAAGGTTTGTTGGAGAAATGATTTATCAGACCAAGTGTGTCGCCATGGGGAGCTCCAGTGTTGTTGGTTAAGAAGAATGATGGAAGTTCGCGCTTATGTGTGGATTATAGGCAACTTAACAAGGTAACTATTAAGAATCGTTATCCTTTACCACACATCGATGATTTGATGGACCAATTGAGAGGAGCCGCGGTGTTTTCAAAGATCGATTTAAAGTCAGGATACCATCAGATTCGGGTAAGAGAAGGAGATATTCAAAAGACTGCTTTCATGACCCGTGATAGACAATGAATATCTCGTTATGCCATTTGGAGTTACGAATGCACCAGCGATTTTTATGGATTATATGAATAGAAGCTTTAGCCCATTCCTGATAAATTTGTTGTGGTGTTCATCGATGATATATTGATTTATTCAAAGGATGAAGAAGAACATGGAGAGCATTTACGTCAAGTTCTTGAAGTTTTACGAGAAAAGCAATTGTACGCCAATCTGTCGAAGTGCGAGTTTTGGCTAGAGAAAGTGAATTTCTTGGGACATGTGATAACAAAAGAAGGAATCGCTGTAGATCCGGCAAAGATTGAGACAATCCTTGCTTGGAAACAGCCTCAGACCATCACAAACATACGAAGTCTTGTCGGACTGGCAGGATACTACAGGAGATTTATTGAAGGATTTGCTAAGATTGTAGCTCCTTTGACACAACTCACCAGAAAGAATCAGCCGTTTGCATGGACAGAGAAGTGTGAGGAAAGTTTTCAGTTGCTTAAGTAAAAGTTGACAACCTCATCAGTATTGGTCTTGCTGATGCATCTCACCAAGGTTTGGGATGTGTTTTGATGCAACACAAGAAAATTGTAGCCTACGCCTCAAGGCAGTTGAAAACTCAAGAACAAAACTATCCTTCTCATGATTTAGAGCTTGTTGCTGTAATGTTTGTATTAAAGGTCTGGAGGCACTACTTATATGGATGCACGTTCACGGTATTCAGTGACCATAAAAGTTTGAAGTATATGTTCGATCAGAAAGAATTGAACATGCGTCAGAGGAGATGGATGGAGACTCTCAAGGATTTTGATTTTTCATTGCAGTACCACCCTGGGAAAGCCAATGTGGTGGCTGATGTATTGAGTAGGAAAAGTGTGTCAGTATCTTTAATGATAATGGTTAGACAACAAGAAATGTGGGAAGCATTTAGAGATCTACACTTGGACGTAGAGTTTGCCCCAGGAACTTTAAAGTGTGGAATGATAAAAATTTCGAGTGGTCTACTTGAGGAGATTGCGAACTTGCAAGATGACGCATTAATCCAAGAGAAGAGGAACCTAATAGTGCAAGGAAAGACAACTGAGTTCAGGATTGGACCAGATAATATTCTGAGATGTAATGGAAGAATTTGTGTACCGGCAGTTGCAGATATGAGAAGAACGATTTTGGAAGAGGCTCATAAGAGCAAATTGAGTATTCATCCTGGAGCGACCAAGATGCACCAGGACTTAAGACAGAATTACTGGTGGCCAGGAATGAAGAGGCATGTAGCGGAGTATGTATCGGCTTGTTTAACTTGTCAGAAAGCGAAAGTGGAACATCAGCGACCTACTGGAATGTTGCAACCTTTGGATATACCAGAATGGAAGTGGGATAGCATTTCCATGGATTTTATAACTGGATTGCCCAAGACAAGGAGAAAGAATGATTCGATTTGGGTAATAGTAGATCGATTGACAAAATCCGCACATTTCTTACCAGTAAAGACCACCTATAAGATAGATAGGCTGACGGAAATCTACATTGCTGAGATTGTGAGATTACACGGAGTACCATCGAGTATCGTATGAGACCGTGATCCAAAGTTCACGTCTCATTTTTGGGGAGCGTTGCATGAAGCGTTAGGAATGAAACTGAAATTGAGTTCGGCATACCATCCACAAACTGACGGAAAACCGAGAGGACGAATCAGACTTTGGAAGATTTATTGAGAGCATGTGTATTGGATGACAGAGGGAGTTGGGATGATGTATTTCCATTGATTGAGTTTACCTACAACAATAGTTTTCACGCAAGTATTGGAATGACACCATATGACGCTTTGTATAGACGCAACTGTCAGACGCCTTTATGCTGGTATAAGGACGGAGAGAGTATGATTGTAGGACCTGAGATGGTGCAACAGACTACAGAGAAGGTCAAAAGGATCAAAGAGAAAATGAAGATTTCACAGGACCGTCAGAAGAGTTATGCTGACAAGCGTCGCAGACCTTTGGAATTTGAGCAGGGTGATCATGTGTTTCTCCGGGTCACGCCTACAACTGGAGTTGGCAGAGCTATTAAATCAAGAAAGTTGACTCCGAAATTTATTGGACCATACCAGATTACTGCACGAATTAGACCAATGGCTTATCGGATTGCTTTACCTCCAATACTGTCCAATATTCACGACGTATTTTACGTGTCGCAGTTAAGGAAATACATTTTGGATCCGTCACATGTGATCGAACCAGACACAATTCAACTGAAGGATAACCTGTCATTTGAAGTATTACCTGTAAGAATTGAGCACAAGAAGATTAAACAGTTGAGAAACAAGGAAGTCCCACTAGTCAAAGTGATTTGGAATCCGACTACTGGAGACGCGACTTGGGAACTAGAGAGTAAGTTGAGGGAACAACATCCTCAGTTGTTTATCGATATGTCGTTTCGAGGACGAAACTAATTTAAGGGGGGTAGTAATGTAAGACCCTTAAATTTAAAATTAAATTATGGATTTAATATTAAGTCTATTTTGGGAATATTTGTAAAATATTTAATATATGTATATTTTTATGTATATATATATATATAAATATTTATTTTGGAGGTTGGATTCAAATTATTGGATGAAGGATAAATTAATTTAATTACGAGTAATTAAATATTGGGCAGTTAATTAAGATGTTATATGTTAATTACGACGAGAATGGTTAATTACTTGATGGTCAAGCAATATTATAATATTACTGTGTTGGGTGAGGTGGCACATATATGCCTATATATATGTAAGTGAGAAGCAAGAAAAGAAATCAGAAACATTTTCTTCCTTCCTCACTGATGCGCTAGTTTCCTTCTTCCTTTTCTCATTCTGTTTTTGTGTTGGTGGTAACAAAAGAGCATCCTCAAAAGTCAAATTATTTGGAAATCCAAGCGCCGAACCAGAAAGTGTCAAGAACGAAAGTTGTACCTCTCAACGTTACAGAGCTAAAAAACAAACTTTGGTAGCGACGACGCGAACGGGAGTTTCGCCGACTTTTGTCGCGGTAACGTGAACGAGCGAAGAAAATCTAACTAAGGTAAGGGGCACCTTCAAACTTTCTAGATTGCATTTAGGGATGTAAATGCATGTTGATGTGTGATTATATTTGATTTTCTGGTTTGAAAATGAAACTGTTGTGCATGTTGTGATGGATGATGAAAATGCATGTTGTTGATTTTTTTTTATGATCTGTGTTGTTGTTGTTTTTGTTGATACATCAATGATGTTTTGGTTATGTGTGGATACTGGAAAGTGCTTTGCATGTCGTTTTGGGGATGATCAAAATGCATGTGTTGGGATATGGTTGTACTGTCTTCTGACTGTTTTAGGAGGGTAAGATTGTTTTTTTCTATTGTTGTTGATTTGTTGTTAAGTGGAGGATGCTTTTATGGTTTTGTTTTGGTGTTGATGGTGGTTTTCAAAAGAAAATGATTTTAAAAATGGGTGGAGGTCTTCTAGAAATTTTATTGTTTTCGAAGGTGTATTCGAATACGGCACTAGTGTATTTAAATACATTCCAGAAAAATTCCTGTTTTATTCAAATTTTGAACTTGTATTTGAATACGACACTCCGTATTCGAATACAGATAAGTGATTTTTGCTTCTGACTTAGCATTTGTATTCGACTACGACCCTGTCGTATTCGAATACAGGATTGCAATTTTCGCCACTGTATTCGCATCTGTATCTGACTACAACCCTGTCGTATTCGAATAAAGATTTGCTGGTTTTGCCACTGACTTCGCATTTGTATTCGGCTACGACAACCTCGTATTCGAATACAGAATGCTGATTTTTTCACTGTTTTAGCATCTGTATTCGAATACAAGGAAGCTGTATTCGAATACAGATTGGTTGTTTTCAAAAATTCCAGTTTTAAAAATTGGTTTATGCACTTAAAGAGTTGGGGAAACATTGGGAAGGCTTGTGATGAATTAAATGGAATTTTTGAGATGGTTTGAGGTGGTGATGATGAGGTTCTTGAGAGTTTTTTTTGTTGATGTGGTGATAATGAAGTTGTTGAGATGGTTTGAGGTGGTAATGGAGTGGCTGGATTTTCAGCTGGTATTTGCATACTGTTTTCAGTGAAGAGAAAACATCGCATGTTCATGCATTGCATAGTCAGGTGGTGACCGCGATGGACCATAGAACTGATGCGGTGACCGTGATGGGCCGCGAAGTTAAGTAGTAACCATGGGTTATAGAATAGTTCCGCGTGTATTAGACGGTCTATTCTATCCGGGGTCAATGTAGTTTCGCGTGTATTAGACGGTCTATTCTGTTGGAACCAAGTTGGTTCTAAGACTTAGGATTTTGATGTTTACAAAAGCACTCAATGTAAACTTATTTTGTACCTTGAATTATTAAATTAAATGCCACCAGAAACTGAAGAAATCAGAAGCAGAAGATCAAAGGAAAATGAATTCTGGAATTTCCAGAAGATATTCCAGGATGTCAAAACATCACCAGAAGATATCTTTGCAGGCCAATATCAGAAGGAAGAAAAATCAGAAGGAAACATGGATCATACCGGTGGAAAGCCTGCCAGGAGGAGAGTTGTTCCAGACCAAGAGGAATAAAATATCAAATTTATTCCATAAGTTATTCTGACCAGAAGATGGCCTGGCAGTGAAATATTAAACTGCCAAGACTTGTTCCAGACATAACCAGAATCTATGTTTAAAGATCCAGAACAAGAGAATCAATCCAGATTTGACCCAGACAATAAGATACCATGATTCAAGGCATGAAACTAAGTCCAGACCAGAAGAAATGAATTCCAGAATCAATCCAGATCGGGTCCAAAATCAAAGGTAAAATGTCCAGACTGAAATAATTTTTTGTTCAAGTTAATTTCAGTTTATTCCAGACCAAGTTCAGAATTAGTCCAGATCAGAGGGAAGGTTTCCAGATCAATGGTTCATAATTAATTATTTGATCCAGTGATGGTCCAGATCAGAAGATCAAACCATGGCCCAGTGTTGGCCGAAATCAGAGGGACAGAAGGTATAGTCCAGCAAAGGCCGAGTTCAGAGGATTATAGCATATCAAGTGCGCATCCAAGATGACCGAAATCAGAAGATCAGAGGGTCAAGAAGTGTGGTCCAGGGAAGGCCGAAATCAAAGGATCACAACATATCAATTAGGATGGTCCAGATGTGGACTAGCGCATGAAGATCCAATAGTCTAGATTTAATCAAGAAAATTATACGGTGAAGAATTTAATTTATTTTGATCAGAGAATTAAAAAGATTTGTTACAAAAATAAAGTGAGGTGTTGTGGAATTCAGGAGCTGTGGCGGGAAGGAACCAACAGATTTAATTGGCCAGTTATTTTGAAAGAAAATCTGAAGATATGTTTTTTATTTATATGAAGCACAATTGGTTAAGTTATTTTTTCAGAGAATCCAGCAATATTCAGCTCGAATTTAAGCAATGGAAGAGGCCCTAATCTGCATCTATAAAAGGAGGCTCAAGGCAGAATACTTAGTATCGAAAATCACAAAAGAGTCATACACTTCCAAAGCAAACACTCTCAAATTTTCATAGAAGTCAATTGTGAGTTCCAGCTTTCAAGAAGCAAGTACTCGTGTTATTTTCCTTCCACTGTGTCAAATCTAAGTTGTTGAAGTAGAGTCAGTAGAGGTAGCAGGTTACTTGGCAATTAGATTCATAGTGTTGTGATTTCTTCTACAATATGGGATTGTCAGATTGGCTGAAGACAGGAGTTGCATTCCTCAAAGAAGTCTAGGATTGTTAGACTGTTTGAGAAGACTGACTTGGAGGGTCATTATAAAGGTTGTAATTCAAGGTTTGAATTAGTGAAATCCTTCAACGTGAAGGGACTGGACGTAGCCTCGTTAACGGTGAACCAGTATAAAAACTGAGTTTTATTTTTACTTTTATCCGCTGCTAACTCTGTTTTTAATTATACATCAAGTTTTGTTTTAAAAGTATAAAAACAGGAAAAGTAATCAAGTTAAGTCAAACACAATTCAACCCCCCCTTCTCGTGTTTGCACCTTCATATTCTACTTGGACTACGGAGTGGTTCCGCGTGTATTAGACGGTCCATTCTATCCGTGCGAGGATTTAACTTCTGTGTATTTGGCATGTGAGAGGCTAATACACGTCAATGTAGTAACCGTGAAGGGTTGTAGAATAGTTCCGCGTGTATTAGACAGTCTATTCTATCCGGGTTTAGAGTAGTTCCGCGTGTATTAGACGGTCTATTCTATCCGGGCTACGGAATGGTTCCGCGTATATTTGACGGTCCATTCCATTTGTAAAATCGTGCTGGTCCGTGAGAGACTGCGCGTGTGCTGGTCCGTGAGAGACTGCACCTTGGAAATTCCAAGAGTTGTGTACATTGGCATTTACATATTGCATCGGGGTGGTTGACTGTGAGTCATGTTTTAATATGAGTTGATGAGTTGAAACCGAGGGTGGCAAGTATCCATTGAAATTTGAGTTCCGAATGGGTGTTTGTGATTGCTGATTTTGTTGTATTTGCAATATAATTAATATGTAAATTGGCTATTTCGCGAAGATGTTAATGTATACGTTTCATAAGTAAGCATACTACATCATTATTGTTGTTATATCATTTGAGCATGCCATGTATGTACATTGTTATCTTAGAAATAATTGTTACGTGGTAATTGTTATTTTCGGTCGGTGACCCTTTACAATTATTGTGGAAAATTGGGCTTTGCCCTTAGATGACCCCCAAACTCGTACCACCGGTGGGTACCCAGACGACAGAAACGTCGCTAGAATTCCTTGACCGTCATTTGCCTACTGCTTGCGTATATGACCCCGTCTCAAGCAGGGCGACTTACACGGGGAGATTGGCGAGGACTTGCAGGATCGACGGGGCGGTGGCTTACGTAGAGCACACTCACGCGAGGATTGATTTTCCGGTACCTTCCAAATTGATATTGGAGGAGTACAGAGTTTTTGCGGACGCGAAGGGTCTGACTAAAGGGGTTGAGACGGAGGCCACGGTAGGTGTGGTGACTCCTAACCCGGTAGCTGGAAGGGTTGTGCGTGAACCCGAGGCGGGAGAGAAGAATAAAGGACCGACGCTAGCAGCAGTTGACATTTCGGGTCTATCTAGGACAACAGATGATTGTTTTGAGATTCCGGCACCGCCGAAGCGACCCAGATCGTGGATAGATCTGTCTTCGGAGGAGACTGATCCTTCCTTGTATGATGAGGAGGAGGACGTCACATCGAGGCGAGCTGCGGAGTCAGACGAGACTTGTATGGGATGCGAAGGGAACCCTTGCTACTATAGCTTTAGTGCATGATCAGTTTAGACTTGTTGTATAGGGTCTTGAGCTCGGGGGATGTAATTATTTATTTTGGAATTATTGTATATCTTTTCCGCTAATCTTTTCCGCACTCTGATACTGTTTTAGTAGGTCGCATGCCGGATTTTTTTATGAAACCGACTTTTGTGATGCATTACCTTTTATTATTATTGGAAGTATTAATTCCCAAAATTTAACTACTTAGTTATATTTATGTTGTAATTATTTAATTATTCTTGTCATTGGAATTTAAGAGGTATTATTTTATGAAACGACTAAATTATTAAGATCATTTTAATTATCTTGAATTAATTCGAAAATTCTTTTATTTATTTATTTTTGTTAAAAAAAAATACACTCGCGCTGTTTAAAAACTCAGGGTGTTACACGAGTGACGGGGGAACCATGAATATCGCAATAGGAAGAAAGAGCGATAATCCTCACATGGTTAAAGTTGAAGGAAGCGTTGATTGAGAGATATGGAGGAAGAAAGAGCGATAATCCATTCGAAGAATTGAAAGATCTTCAACAAATTGGAGATGTGGAAGAGTACATTCAGATTTCGAATATTTCTCTTCCCAGGTTATGCGTCTCCCCGAAAAACAATACCTTGGGTATTTTTGGGTGGCCTCCAGTCAGAGGTACGTTTGCGAGTAAGGACCTTTAACCCTAAGACACGTGTGGAGGCGATGAAATTGGCTCGTGATGTTGAAACAGAGTTACAAGGTGTGTTGAATTACAGAGGAAGCAGAGGTGGAGGTCGTTCGTGAAACTGGAAAGGGGGAAGAGAAGGAAGTAATGAGCTTACTAATAGAAACGGGTCCGTAGTGGGTCTTTTTCCAGGCCCAAACAAGGGAAATGCGAGTTCTGGGCCAAGTGGGGGAACCCAATCCAGAAGTACTCAAACTGGGTCAAACCCTAACCTGGAATGGAGCGTGCATGATCCAACCTTAATCATAACCAAACACAAACAAATGGCAATGAGGAGCGACGGGGGAACCACGAAAATCGCAATAGGGGAACAAAGCATCTTCCCTATTCCGAATTAATGGATCGTAAGGCACGAGGCCTCTGTTTTCGATGTGGGGAAAGGTTCCATCCCCTTCATCAGTGTGCTGAAAAACAGTTGCGTTTGGTGATTCTGGGAGATGATGAAGTGACAGACAATGCCGGTGAAGTCCTAGCTATCGAACTGAAGGAACGGGAGGAAGACGTTGCACTAAGATGCAACTCCACGATGCTCTTCGAAATAGAAGAGGAAGGCAGAGCTTGAAATTCGATCCCTTTTCTCATACATTTGGAAGGTACTGTGAAAGGCATACCGGTTACGATGATGGTGGACATTGGTGCTAGTCATAATTTTGTGACTCCTCAAATGGCTGCAGTTCTGCAGCTTCCAGTAGAACAAATCCCAATTACATATGCGGAATTTGGAAATGGTTCCCGTGTAACTATAATAGAGAAGTGTGGGAATTTTGACATTCAAATTGGAAGGTTCCAAACCAATGTTGAAGCTCACATAGTGGAATTACAAGGTGAGGACGTGATTTTGGGAGTGGCTTGGCTGCATAAGCTAGGCAAGGTGTTATTTGATTGGGAAGAAATGGCAATTTGCTTGGACTGGAAAGGGAAAGTTGTGAAGCTGCAGTGTCAAATTCCAGAGAATTGGAGAATCAATCAAGAAAAAGAACTTAATGTATTTACCACGAATATACTAAGGCCAAGAAAAATCATAACATGGGAAGGGAATAAGGAAACCATCAATTGGGAACCTGGAAGTCTGTTACATAATCAATGTCTTCATGTTAGCCTTGAGGACAAGGCTCATTTTGAAGCGGGTGGCAATGATAGAACACTGCAAATTAAGAGGAATGAGGGCACAAAGAGTGGACCCCACTTGCCCAATTCACACACCTCACACACATTTGGTTTCTAGAATAATGAATGGAAAGAATAAAAGTTAGTTAATAACGCCTCTTATTCTGCTTATATTCCATTAAAGGAATCAGGGAAGAGGAAGTGGAAAAGACATTCAGTTTCAAGAAGGATGAATGGAGGGAATAAAAGAAAATTAATAATGTCTCTTATTTTATGTAATAAGAAGGAGGGAATGGAAAGATGGGAAGATACGCAGAAAATATTTTAAGAACTAAATAGGGGAATTCTTTCTCTGGTTAGGAGCAATTCTGCTCTGTTTAGGAGTTCTTAGAACTCTGGTTTAGTTTTCTTTCGGCATCCTTTCCCAATCTCGTCATTGTAAGAGATACTACTCTGAATTTTAAGAAATAATATATTTTTTTCTTCCATTAAAATTCTTAGTTCTATCAGTATCCTTGACAGCGTCTAGAGGCCTAAGTAAGCATACAGCTCAGGACTGCATTGAAGTAGTTAGAACTTGATCAGAGAGATTACATCGAGGATGGTGTGGCAATGTGAATACTCTTATGTGTGACATACATTCCTATTTTACCCGTCACTCGATCTTTTTATACTTATACGTAAATCTTAGCCCCTATTTTCTTGTGTACATAGAATATTTTATTGTATTACAAATGGTGAACATCATTTGTCCACACTTCCCCCATGGCACCAGGTGAGGCCCTGTGGCCCGACCTTGTATTGAGTGCCACGAGGAGATAAGCAAAGGGTACTAGAGCTTCGAAGCAGATGGGAACATAGAGATGTACATCGGTCGTGTGTTATACACTTTCAGGAGCTGTAGTCGTACTAATACAACATTTGACGGACACATATGCATTACTCAGGCTCTACCAGTACATGAGATATGGGATTCTCATCGCGCCTTGCACGTGGATTGCATGTTCGATAACTGAGGTAGAAGATACATATGAAGCTCTAGATGTGCTTACCGTGGCTGAGGTTGACGACGTGGAAGAAAGCATACTCTGAGGGATCAGCAGACTCTGACTCAATCCTCTAAGTTTGGTGCTTACTCATTTCACTCTGGTATCCCTTAGGGTTTGATTCTACATAGACATATAATGGTGGCGCGACGGAAGTGGTATATGTATATATATATATATATATATATATATATATATATATATATATATATATATATATATATATATATATATATATATATATATATATATATATATATATATATATATATAGTGTGTAGCTAGTATTGAATCCGTCTTTTCTGATAGTTAGTCCTCTAATCTCATGTTTTGGTTTGTTTTGTTGTTTTGATGTACGGATCCCACTAAACCACATGATAGAAGCCACAAAACACTTATGTTTTCATATATATATATATATATATATATATATATATATATATATATATATATATATCATGTATGTTTTATCTATTTGGCTCAAATTTATCAACATATTTAGGATTAGTTAAGGAACATTCTCAAACAATTCATATTAAAGGGCAGAACCAAACATAAATATTAGCAGGGGCCGAGTTTTATATATTAAATAAAAGTTTCATCCAACAAATATGTAAACTTTTAAGTATATATATATATATATAAACATTAAAGTGTGTTGTTCATTAATGACATCAAACTGTAAAGTTTATTTACAATGCAGCTCAGATGTTAGTTTATGAGTTTTGTAGATATAAATAATTAATTTGTTTTCTCTTAAGTTTTATTTTAAAACATAAAGACTAGTCAGATTTAATTTAATTTACCTTTTCTCAAAATAAATGTTTATTTATAAGAACATATAGGTTAATTGAGTATTAAAAAATTATTATTATTATTATTATTATTATTATTGTTATTATTATTATTATTATTGTCACATAATATTATTAAATCTACTTGGCGGCAGTTAGGGGTGGAAATAGGCTGAGCCGAGTTAGGGTTTGGTAGACTTGAGTATGCCTTGTCTAAAAATTCAAGGCTTAAGTCTGACATGTGGTCTTCATAGGCTTACTTTTTAAGCCTGAGTCTGACCTTGATAGAAGTTTGATATGGTCTGTCAGCCTACTTTAAAGCCTATTTTATTTTAACATTTTTGAATAAGTAATCAAACATATCTTTAAATAGATTAACGAGTTAATATGTCAATGAAATCATATTCTATTTTGATATTAAACGTCACATTTTAAAGAATATGACTTTATATACATCCTACTTAAATTATATTTTATAATAATACATTAAAATGTGTTAAAAACAAAATAAAGTTAATATGCGTAAATTACTAAATGTTGAATATATAATCAAAAAGATCAAAATTTAATATAATAATTACAGTAGTAAAAAAATATTATTTATATTTATTTAAATAAGTCGGCTTAATAGGCCTAAAAGGCTTATTATGTGGCTTATAGCCTAACCTTTTTAACTAAATATAATTTTTTGGAAGCATTGGCCTTATCTGTTTAAGAAAAAAGTCTGACCTAGCCTGAACCTGACGTAGGCTAGACCGCAGGCCCTTGTCAGATGGTCTGGACTATTCTCATCCCTACCAGTAGTCCTCTTATTTTTACAAATTGACTGTGGTTTTTTAGGATTTTAGGCAATGCATATTGTAATTACTACAAACTGAAACATGTACATTCCTTATATAATTACATTACATGGCTTTGTATTTTTTTTAAAGGAGTTACAAAAAGTCAACAGGGGCTTGGGCCACTCCAAATCCCAACGTCCGTCTTGCCCTGTTGATATGTTGAGTGTCAGACAAAATAGTGTTTGGAATCTGTTGAGGAAACTCGACCTCGACAACATTTTGTCTACAGTGAATGACTTGGCTTTTGGTCATAGTTAAGGGTTGTTTTCTTGTTGTAAAAGTTGGGAAACATAATTTGAGTAGGAGAAAAACTGTGTTAGATTGGCATCAAAGAAAGTGATTTTATTTATAGCAAAGGAATTAAATAGTTCACCTTAAAGCATCAAACATAAGATAAAGTAATGTTTATCATGTCACTATCCTATTATATTCTTATTACACTTATATCGTATTATATCTCTCTTAATCTGCGCATTAATAAATGGACCCTAAAGCATTACTTAGATGAGTTTACATTTCATCTGGGAGGTGCAGATGCTAACCAGTTGCTTCCTAGTTATCATGCTTCCTAGCAATCATAATTTCATAAAAATAAATCAGAAATAATTATCACTTGGATTTCCCAAAGTAGTTCCACTGAGCAATATATAGAGTAAGATCACTCACAATTTAGTTTACTTAAGTTAACTAACTAAAATTATGGACAGGGGTTATAATATAAAAATCTCCAGAGCCTTCAGGCGTATTACTTGGCGTTTTTTCATTTAATTTCAGTAATTGTTCACTGCCTGTCGTACTATCCAAGTTCCCATGTTTGCCATCTGCAATAATATTTTTACAATCCAATGATCATATCTGCATTGACAAGAGAGCAACCGCTACTATCTATGATCGTTTCTATATGTTAAATCAATTTAATGATCTCATCCATAATGGAAAGGCAAGAAAGCAACCATTGACCTATTTGTTGCAAAGAACGATGGCATAATAACCGCATAGTATTATGTTAGTTATCCTATTCTATGTCTGAAATGAACTCGACATAAGTAGGATATGATAAAATTTACAGCATTGCGTAATATTTTTAAGATTAACTTTTAATATATCTTTTCCATTATTTATAAATTAATCTATGTAGTCAATGGCGGACAGTGGTATGGAAGAAACTCGTATCATACACATAAAAGCTAAAAATAGGAGAATTCACAACATTAAAGTTATATTCAAACCCAATATAAAGCAAATACTCCCTCTTGTTTACAATGAGTGTTACTTTAAAAGAAAAAATTATTTCAAAATGAATGTTATTTTCAATGTAACTTTAATTATTTTTTCCAATTGTATTCTTCAATTATTACTATGTACACTACTTCCAAGGTATTAATACTATTTTACATTTATGATAGTGGAAAACTCGCCAATAGAAAATAAGGGTAATTTGGTAAAATGACTATTATTTTTCTTCTATTCGTTTTATTTCTTAATACATGTGCAAAAACCTTAAACGACATCCATTTTAAAATGGAGGGAATAACTTTTAGCCTCTGAGGTGCGTAACTCATCCTGTCATCCAAGTATTTAAATAAATACATGTGATCCTTGAATGGAATCACTATCTCCAAGGTGAGGATGAATGCAAAAAGTCAAAGAAATTGCTGAAAGTTTGACAATGGCAGACGGAAGATGAAGTTCTTTCATAGGAGAAGAAATGAGAAGACAGGAAGCACATGTAACATTGACATTCAAAATTTAAGGGTGAAATGACCAAAAAGTACAAAAAAAGAGGGCAAAGCTATAAGTTGTGGGCGAAAATATCTATTTTAGAGTGAAATGACTGAAAAGACCAAGGTGAGGATGAATGCCAAAAAGTCAGAGAAAGGGTTGCCAAAAAGTTGCACAATGTGAAGAGGGGAGATGAAGTTCTTTCAGAGGAGAAGAAATGCGAACAAAGAAGGCACCTATAACATTGTCATTCAAAATTTATGGGTGACATGGCCAAAAAGTACAGAACAAAAGGGCAAAGCTATTAGTTGCTGGAAAAATTTATCTATTTATGCTGAAATGACCAAAAAGAACAATAACAACAATTTGAACACTACTAGTGGCACTACTGCTGCAACTCAAAACCGCAACACCATGTGATTTAGCGTAGTGCCTACGGGCTGCTACGCTACTATGGACTACATAGTGTATAACAAGTAATTTATACCTTAGAAAACGAAACCTGTTAACAACAAACAAGTTTCGAGCAATTGCGGCAGCACAGTATTTAAAAGCAAAACATGGGGAAAAGATAAAGTGAGAAAAGGCTTCAAAAATTATTTTTTCATGTATACTTAGGCCTCAAAAAATAAAAATATTTAAGTAGCACAAACAAGTAAAAGGCTTCACAGTTATAAAATATTATTGTTAGTATTAAAAAATCACTATTTCATTTTATTTATCAAAGCCTTATTTTAGAGTTTGTTTTAGGCCTCCATAAGTGTTAGGCCGCCGGCCTTGTGTCCTATGTGTTGCCAGAGAAAAGACTACAATGAAGGTGCGCATTAAGTTGATGTATGACAATTTCTGATGTGAGTGGATATATAAGGGTGCAAGAATATGGTGCTATGGTGATGGGAGAATGTTTTTTCTCTACTTGATCATGGATTTTGTGACAAAGGGGATCAAGATTTTGATGCAGTATTCAATTAATCAAAATCACAAATATCATATTTGCTTTTGGTTAGGCTACTGTGCATGGGATGTTGAAAGAAAAAGAACATTGCAAAATGGGTTTGGAAGCTACGTTTTAGGTAGGGGTGGACAAAATTTGAAAACTGAACCGAATCGGTTTTCAGTTCTAAAAAACCGAACCGGTTTTCAGTTCAAAAAACTAAACCAAACCAAACTGGTTTTAATTTAATTTTTTTGTTTCTATAAACTAAATTTTACATAATTACCCCTAATTATTTCTAAAAAAAAATTCAGTTCTAGTTTTATAACCAAAAATTGGCTCGGTTCAGTTTTTTGAACTGAAAACCAGATCGGTTCGGTTTTTTAGAACTAAAAACCAGTTCGGTTCAGTTTCAATTTTAAAAAATCAGTTCGAAAATCGGTTCGGTTCGGTTCAGTTCTATAATTTGGTTCAAATTTTGGTTTTGTTGAACACCCCTAATTTTTGGTGCATTTGATGGTGGAGAACACAGTAAAAGAAGCACTTAGCTGAGAATGAGGATGAGTTGACAACATTGCTGGGTGCAACAAATCAGAGCTGCAAGAACCGCCACCAAGTTTTTGCAGGTCAACAATGCTAGGCAGAATCTAGATGGATCTGTCAAGCATGCCTGTCAAGTGTTAGCTATGGAGCGAGCCAGAAGCGGTGGTCAATAAAATGAGAGTGAGAAGCGAAAAAAGCTTCTATCCTACCCTTTGGTCCTTTTTATAAGAAACAATTGAATTATAATTTGGTCAACAAAAGTTGATGTATTTGGCCCATAATATGGATCAAGTACATCAACTTTTGTTGACCAAATTATAAACTAATTGTCTCGTATAAAAAAGACCAGATGCAGTACTATTTGCCTAACCCAGCAGCCTCCCTAAGGACAAAAGTTGCACTAACAAGTAACAAGCAAGATAGGAT
The DNA here is from genome assembly GCA_037974295.1 of Cicer cuneatum. NCBI lineage: Eukaryota > Viridiplantae > Streptophyta > Magnoliopsida > Fabales > Fabaceae > Cicer > Cicer cuneatum. Next base: position 37,972,602 of record JBBPBO010000003.1, on the reverse strand, counting down.
AAGCTACAAGGATAAAATATCCTATCGTATTGACTCAATAAATAATTAAATACTGATTTAATGTAGGATAGTGTTTCTCTATAGAAACTATCAACTAAAAAATCCTGATTCCTAGGAAACCTATTGGCATGGGAACGTGCATTACGATCACTTTTCCTTCTTTCTATTTCAATGAATTTAAAAGTACTGTTGAATTCCCTTTTCCTCCATGACATTTAAAGAAAGTTCCCCTTGTAGAAAATTTGATTACCAGACAAAGAACTCCAATTACCAAAACCTGAACAAAAGTTTCTGAAAACCTATTGGAATTCAACAAAAAGCAAGAAGCATTTTAAGTGAGACACCAAATTACCATAGAGAGTTAAATAAAAGGACACCAAATACCAATAGCTTAATAAATCTGCACACATTTCTGTTCCATCTCTTATCTGCTCCCCAACAGAAGTAATTACCCAATATTATTGTTTCTCACAACTTCTAAACCATTAGTGAAACTTATTTGATAACATAACACCAACACATGTAGTATCTACATTCTAGTTTCCCATAACATGAAGACTACATTCACGTTAATGTAAAGACATGAAAACTAGAGGAGTTGAATGAATTAACTTGTTATCATTCAAATTATTTAAAATAGAATAGAACCTCAATTTATTTTCACTCCATATCACTTTTTACTTCGTATTGAGGATCACCCTAACTACCTAATTGTTCCCTAATCATTTTATTATTTCATTTGATTCCCAATAATGGAATGAAATTTTTTTTACATCATACATCCAAACAATGATAAAAGTGAATTGAATCTATTCATTCCATTGTGTACGGCCAAAAGAATAGAACATCAACCTAATGGAGTTAGATACTTTTTTATTTTTATTTTCTGAATCCAAACAAAGCTATAGTTTCAACTTTCAATGATAAAAACATATCGTTCATTGTTATCCTTTTACATTAGAAATTATAAAAAGGGGGAGAAAAAGAGAAAATTTACCTTCCTAGGTGGAAGGTGAAATTGGGGCCTGAATGGTGCTGTAAATTTTGGAGAGACGACCAATTTGGGGTTTCGATCGAAGAGGTTTCTTTTTAAGACCAAAAACCTCTTGAACCAAAGGAACACGAACAAGTACCAATTTCCATGCCAATAACCAACCTACACATAAAAATTCCTTGTGAGTTTGAAGTAAACATGATGAATTGAATAAGAAAGAAATAGATTTACCTACCTAAAGTGATTAATGAGAGAACGAATGCTATGGCTAGGAGGGGTCGAAGAAAGAAGATAAGAGTGTGTTCCCAAATTGACAACGACGATTCCATCTCTGCCCAACCCAACTCCACTTCGACCTCCACCTGAGTCTATTGTACTCTCTCGTGCTTTATTATTTATAAATCAAAACTTATTTTTATAACTAGTACCTCTACCTTTTAAATTTTTAGATTATTTTTTGTATTAATACTCCAGACATTATATAAAAAATTATAAAAATTTAAAAATTTTAACAAACAATAAATTAAATACAAATTTTAAACACAAAAAACTTAAAAAATGTATATTTAATTCATCATTTAATTAAATATTTAAAAAATTTGTATCAAAATGGTTAAATATGTCATCAACATTATTGCAAAAAATCATTAAAAATATCAAAGAATACAAAATATCGGTTTAAAATCAAGGACAAAAAATGAAAAGGAAAATTATTAAGAAACTAAAATAAAATTTTTTATAAAGACTAAAACACAAAATAATGAAATTTTATAAAGAATAAAAACCTATTTAACCATTTATTAAAAGATTTAATTACAGTTTTAATTTCATATTTTAACCAATTCACGAAATTAGCTCATGCATTTTTAAATCCAAAAGTTTAACCTCTCATTCAAATTTTTTAATTTAAAAATAGTGAAGTAATACATTTTAAATAATATGAATTATGATTAATGATATGGAATGATTAACATCCACAAAATTATTAGCTTTGAATTTTGATATGAGACCAATTATATCGTTTCCGTACATGAAAGGGCTATCTCCAGTAGATTTACAAAAAAAAAACTGGACTTCATTTCATATTTCGTTGATAGCTGGACTTCATTTCATATTTCGTTGATAGCTCTTACCGATTGTAGTCCCGAATAGTGATGTCTAGATCACTTTTGATGCATGGTGGTTTTTCTTGAATTAATGATTTTGTATTTTGTTATGGGATCAGTTGCATTGTTTTTATATGTTAAATGGTTATCTCTAGTAAAATGTAAAAATAATTCGAACTTCATATGATTCTTGGTTAGTAGACTTTATTGAATAATGTTTTTGAAGAAATTCTGGTTTGAGATATTTCTTTAAATTTCTTAAAAATTGTGAACTTTGCATCTTTTCTTTTATTCAAATGTAGGATATTTTTAGTTCAGAAGTGTATAATTAAGTATCTTAAACTATAACATCAAATATAAATTATTTTAAAGAATCGTATAATCACGTTGAGAAATCTCTTCAGTAAATGATGAATCACAGTTATGGTGAGTAATAGTTTTTCTTCGTAAAAGAAGGAAATGTTTTACATTAAAGAAGGACGGGTAAGGGGCAAACAAGTAGAATGCGACCTACGGTCAATTGACGTCTGACCCACCTTACTCGTCGATTAGTATTCTCTCAGTTGACTCACACTTGAACAAACTAGGACACTCACATGTAAATGTAAATATATATATATATATATATATATATATATATATATATATATATATATATATATATATATATATATGGGTCATGATAATTGTTTTTAAAGAATTATTGACAAGAAGATTTTTCATGCATAACACACCTTAATAGTTGGAAAACATCTTTAAACTATTTTGTAAATTCTATATTACTGAGTTTTTATAACTTACTATTTGTTGCGGTGATGTTTTTCAAGTGTTAGCATTAAAGAACCGGAGAGTATATATGAATTACTTCTCAACTATTTAGTAGAGAGTGACATCGTGTTAACATATCACAGTCAAGATCTTAGTTTAAGATATTTTTTGTTTAACTTTATGATTTTTGCTCTTGTAATTCTATTTAGACTTTTTTTTATTCCTATCAAGCTTAAAATTTTAGTTTAAGTTCCGCAACATATTTTATTTTAATTTGGATGAATTTAAAATTTAAAAATTTATGATATTTTGTTAAAAACTTTATTGAAAAATTAGGGGTTACATAATTCCTTTCTTTTGGTAAATGTGTTGTTTAGACAAAGAATATGAATTCCATTAATTTCTCAAATTTCTTCTCTCATGATTTATTTTATTTTTTAAAAGTAACTAATTTTATTTTCTTCTATCATAATTTCTTTTATTTATTAAAATTAATTAATTTAAAATAAAGTAATTAATTTTTCTGTAATTATTTCTTTTCATTTATAGATTATGCATTTTAATCTAGAAAAAATTAAATAAAATTGTAATAATTTTTGTATGTAAAAAATTATGCAGAGATAATTTAAAATTGCATTTTTTAACAAAAAAATTAAATTAAATTAATAAACAAATATGAATTACAAGTACCAAAAAACTGTATAAAAAAATCAAATTAATCACGCTATATTTGTGTAAGCTAATTGTATTTACTCAACATTACAAGCTCTTCTACTATAAGAAAACTAAACAATAATAAATCTACATTATTGTCCTAATTAATTTTATATCACTCAATCATTAATTAGAGACATCAAACTAATTTTCATGTTTAACCACTTAAAAACTACATTTATTGAATAACTATCCACTAACATAATTTTCTGTTTCTTTATTGATTTTTGTTTTTTCTTCTGGTTTTTTATTTTTTTTTATTGGTTTTTCATTTCTGGTTTTTACTGTTTTTTCAATTTTTATACTGGTTTTTTTTTCTCTAGTTTTTTTATTGGGTTTTCCTGTTTTTTATTGATTTTTACCGGTTTTTCTTATTTTTTTATTGGTATTTTACAAATAAAATTTCTAGTTTTCACAAGTAATAATTTGATATTTTTTCAAGATTTTTTAATCAATTTTAATATTTTAATATTATTTATTTTATAGATATAATTTATATATTTAAATATAATCTGACGTGGCAATAATTTTTAAATTAACAAATTCTACATCATATTAAACTATGCCACATAAGCATTAGTGAAAAATGGTAAATTTAATTTCAAAAGTTGAGAAAACTAAGGGACCAAAATTGCTGATTTAGAAATAGGAGGACCAAAATCTTAAAATTGCTGAAACATGAGGACTAAAATTGCATTTAAGCTAAAGAAATTCTGATAGGCATAATAAACCCAAATATTATCCTTAAATGAAAATTATTTTTCTATATTAATTTATAAATATAAATTTATTTTCCTCTATTAAAACCTACAATTTTCTATTATCAGTATTTCAAATTTTAAACGGCAAATTTTTTAACCATTTTCATTTATATTGACATAATATTTTTAGAAACGGTATTTGATGTCATTTGATTAACTGAATCATATATGTTACTCTTAAGTGATAAAGTTACTAATTAGGTCATATATTCTTTTAAACAACACATTACTTGCATTTAGGTTTTCAAGTAGGTCATAAAGATACTATCAATTTTGATCGGTAATTATTAAATATCAAAAAATTAAATTAATTTTATAATCTAACACTTGTAGATATTTTTAAACGGTTTTCATTTATATTGACATAATTGTTTTGAAAATGGTATTTCATATCATAGATGTCATGATTCATTTAACTAATATAAGAATTTGCCAATTATTTTTTCTTTTATGACATTTTCATTTTAAAAAACTACAATGTCTTTAACTAAATTGCTTAAAGTGTTTGTCTCATTTTTATTTTATTTTTCTTATTATATTATATTATCATGATTTGGGACTAAGCTTAGAAAAAAATATATGTTCCTCTCTATTAATTTGTTTTTGGTATAAATTGTATGTAGCAATACCTTTGTTTTAATTACAAAATTTGATATGTGGCATTCTATTGTAACAAACAACTTAAGCATTGTTTGTTGCATTAAATTGTTATATTGAATGCGGTCATTTCGAATTTATTTTCCTTTTATGTTTCTCTACTTTGTCAAATATAGTGCATCTAGAAAAATTAAAAAAAAATGTATAACATCACTATAGTACAACTTAAGGTTCTCTCATATTTTCTCAATGATCGTATCAGCACTACCAAATCACTAACATCACATCACCATCATCGCATCACTATTTTAAAAGAAGAAATAGAAACCCTACACATTACAAGAAAACTGACTTCTAGTGACAGAAAAAGTTTGTCACTAAAAGTTACAGGTTTTTGATTTCTACCTACAACAATGATTGTCACTAAAGCGTAAATAAATATAAATTAAAAACTACATAAATATAAATAAAAAATTGATCTATTCCTACGGTATTGTCTGTCACTACAAACTAGATATATATATATATATAAAAATAAAGAATTGATCTATTCCTACGGTATTGTCTGTCACTAAAACTTATTTATTATTATTTATTAAAATAAATTTATTTTATCTCCCTACTAACTGTAATTCTAAATTATTAATACCAATAAGTTAATTTGAATTTCTAATTTATTTTTATTAACTAATGTCATTCAATTTGGCTATCAATTTGACACAGTACTAGGGAAAAAGTGCCACAATAAATCATTTGGCTATCAATTTCTCCTTCACTCACATAGTTATTTGAAAGAAGGTAAAAAAGATTGCATGTCATGAAATTGTATTTATTTCCATTAACACAATGAATACATCTTGATATATGAAAGTTACAAACCTGTATGCATTCATTCAGTGCGTCCAGCATGCCTGCACAAATTTCTACCTCTGGCTCCTGGCAGACAGTTAAAATACATTGATACAAGCACCAAAACTAAAAATTAGAACCATAAGACTGGAAGATTAGGCAGCATTTTCACCGTGTGTAATGCTTCCACCAAATTTGGTATTATATAATCAGTCAACTGCTTTAGGTAAGACGCATCACGGCCTTGTGACTGCCCCTTCTTTGAAGCCGATTTTGCTGAAGACAGCAGTTCTGGCATAGCTATTAAGAAAGCAGGTAGGTTGCATTAAAAATTCAGTAACGACTACCAGAAATAGTCATGCTTAAAGAAAGGTTCTTACAGAATAAAGAATATACCTGAAACTGCTGCCTTCCTAACTTCTTCATGGAAGTAAAATTTAAGAAGAGGGACCAATGTGAAAGCAACCTAGATGATTCAAGAAAGTTAGCAAATAAATATTTTGGCTAGAGAAATGCCGACAAAATAGAAAACAATGTCAACCTGGTCAATCCAAGGAAAAAATCCTTCCTTCAACTCATTAGAATAGCAACATAACATGTTACATGCAGTAGCCTTCTCTTCCAGGACACTGGTCTTAATGCCTATTCTTTTGTCCCCAAGAGTGATGGTTTCAATGCTACAATATGAACCGCCAGATGCCAAGTAAGTTATATATCCATTAATATAGCAAATATCTCTATTTATTTTCAGTCTTAAAAAATGTGACTTTTTTTTCTATGCCTGTTTCTTTTGTTAATGCAACGAAGTATTGATTGACAAGGATATGTCATAAAATATAAATTAATTAAAGAAGCGATGTGTAACTTTCATTTTTCTCAAATGGCCAAAAAAACTTTGTTAAAAATAAAGGCAGATGTAGAAACTCAAACAACAGAAAGGACTGCACATTGAAGTGAAATAAAGAATAAAATGGATCCAGAAACACATCAGATGATGTGATAACATGGATATCAATTTTTTGTGATCCAAAATACAGTAACCAGAGCTGAAAGGACACCTGTCATCATCTTCATCAAATTCAGCATCAGAATCTGCTGATGTACTTGTCACGTCAGGCTTAGTTTGTGCAGACTGGAGCAAGGGAGGCATGACAAAACCCATGTATGGGAGAAAATCCTGCCCGAGGCACTTGCAAAGCCGTGCCCATGCCTGAGAACATAAAATCCAAGTGAAAATCTGAGATATAAATGGATTAAAATATTATAACAATAAAACAATATATTCTGAAGTCAATGCCAAAAAATGGAAGGAAAAAAAAGGACCATACTTGTAACATGTAACTCGCAGTTGGATCATCAGCATCCAGTTGAGATTGTTGCAGTGACATCCAGAGATCCATGACCTAGTAAAAGAAGAGCGAAAATCATACATTAGCACACAAAAAGTGAACAACGATCAGATCATTTGAAATAACATAAAAAAACTCTATTTCCACTAGTAACATGATTATCTGAATAAAAAAGAAACACAAGAAATAACATGCTAAAATAAATTAAAAATCACCTGTTTGGCATCATCCTTGAACTTCTCCTTTCCAACCGCCATTCCTACCAAACTAATACACTCCATTGCTTTGGCATGAAGCATACGATTAGATTTATCATTTGCATTCGTCAAAATAGCTTTTAGGTGCAACATCATAATACTTTTGAAATTGCTCCTGTTAACATGAAATTTTTTATTTATTAAGTATAAGACTTAAAAACAGTGTGATTATTACAAAGAAGAATGGCTATGTAAAGCACCTGTGAAGAATCAGCAACTGATGCTAAAGCTGTCAAAGCACCCTCTTGAACCATTTGGTTTCCAGTCTATAATTCATGCATAAAATGAAGTGAAAATCATAATTATATTTATCATCCCAAATCCATAAAATGTAAAACAGCGTAACACCTTTTGATTATGAAGCATTTTGCAACAATGGATCAAACAAAGTCACTTTATATACAACAATATTCGCACAATCAGGATACAAAGAAAAGAAACGATTAAGAAACCTACAGCTTAAACTAGCCAAAATTTAAAGATGGGTAAAAAAATAGATAGAATGTGGATCCCTTCGGTCCTTGGAGACCAAAACAATAAACCAAGGAGAATCCATGAAGTTCCATTAATTTCAAACAAAATCAAGAGGTATAATCAAGGAATGTACCATATGATCTCCATAAAGATATTATGAAAACATATTTTGATATTCTTTGAGATAAATGTCAACAACAAACAAATACCTGCAGGAGTACAAGAAGTTTGCTCACAATCCCATCCAAATAAGGTGTCAGGGTATCTGGGGAGCAATTCTCAGTGAAATTTAGAACTGCAGAATCAGCATGTGCCTGCAATATACAAGTAATGAGTGATGAACAAGATTAATGACTTCCAGAATTCAAGTGAGTAATCAAAGATCAGGAAACTCAAGATTCATATTTAAACACTAGTAGGGCACTAAATTACAGACCCTCTAATTATGAAGGGAAAATAACTTGGGGAAGAAAAACTCAATTATTTCAAAGAAATTATTCATATAACCCAGGTCCAGTTGATGGAAAACATATTTAAAAATATCCAAAATGTTACAAAAGCATACTCCAAAAAATTTAGCCCAGACAATTTAATATTCTTAAATGTAAAAGTTTGATAAGTGTGAGAAAAAACTCAGCATAAAGCCTTTAGAGAACTGAGGACAGTTACAGCAGTATAAAAACTATGTGAACAAGTACTAGAACCTAAAAAACAATCCATGAGGTAACACAAGATGATAAATGCATGAGATTACTTTGATCAAGCACTAGAAACAAAATTAATTGGCTCCAGTATAATACATAATCAAGGGACAAATGGAAGAACACGAATGAAATCCAGTAAAGCTAGATTATCATGTCCATCTTTAACCTAATATGATTAAGAACATGCAATGGTTGATAAGAATAAAATTACATATATTTAGAGAACAATAGAGGAGCCCAAGTGACTTGAACAAGTACAGGGGACAATGTACAAAGTCTAGATAAAAGTGCAAACCTGTACTCGAGGATTTTGAAAATCATCCATGGCTCCAGCTAATGCCGGAAGCACTAATTGGTGATATTTAACCTGCAAGTCTGGCCCCAAATCTGTGGACAATTGCCCAATTGCATTTATAGCCGCCCACCACACCCGAGGGCGTGGGTCGCGAAATGAATTCAAAACCATTGACTACACATGTTCCAAATTCTTTATCATCATCACCTGCACCATCAGTGATAATGATCTAAGACTTGAACAAACAGAATAATTCACCCAGAATGCAGACGAAATAAAGTTTGAAATTAAAAAAAAAATTGAGACAGAAACACCAGACGTTGTCCAATTATAATTTATAACTATTATAATTATAACTTCAATAAAAGAGCATGCACAATCTTACAAAAGAAAAACATAATAGTAGCTAATACCATAAATGTTTTAGAAAACATATCAAGTATGATTGATGAGCATAACACTGACTAGTAAAAGTATACCTTTGAACTACCCTCATCAATTGAGTGCCCTTCGTCTTGTGATTGGCCACGATTTTGAGTAGTATTCAAATAGACAAGAACATATTCAAATATGTGACCAAGCATTGATAAAATGTGATTTTTCATGTACATTATAAAAAGTGGCCAAGCATATAATTTTCTTTAAAAAGAAGCTATGATGATGAAATAATAAAAATGCCTCATGCCATATAACACATCATCACCCAAACATGGCAGCTTCACAACAATGTATCGCTAAAAACAGTGTCCATGCGTTGTTTTTATGCTACCTTGGCTGGGAAGAACTGTTGTTGGAACTACAGATTCAAACACTCCCATTATGGTGGGAGAAAATTAAAAACATAACTCAAAAAGCATCGCGATTAAATCACAAAAAAATCATTAAAAAAAATCAACAGATTCAGTCCAAATTCGAAGCAACTCAGTAACGAAACTAAAAAAATGAAAAATGAAAAAAAATCGTTACTATACAAAACGAAACAGCAAGATCTTGCAGTAAACAATCCAAATCTTCAAAAACAAACTGAGCAACATTTCAATCCTAATAAATCCTAAAACTACAAGAATTCGATTGGAAATACAGAAAAATAAAAAATAGAATACGATTATCACACTGAATCATACGAATCAAAAGCGAATGTAGAGAGAGAGAGTGAGAGTACCGGATGACGAGAGAAAGAGAGAGTAGAAAATGCAGAGAATGTAGTTGAGTTGAGAGAGCGAGTTGAGTTGAGTTGAGAAGACAGAGTCAACTCGGAGCAGTGAAAAAGTTAGGGATTTGAGAGTATTTTAGCAAACCGACAAAGGAAGAGAAATAGAAATGTCACCGAAGCCAAAACGACGCCGTATTGAAAGGAAACATAAATTCATATAGCTAAAAGTAACTATAGTGAAAAATAAGGAGGTATCACTAAAAATTAAGTGTCACAATAAATCTTTTTTTTTTATAATGACAATTCCCTACAAACAGAAATAGAAAAATGAGACAAAAAGTATCGAAATTATACTTTCAACCTCTCATTTGCAATCTTCTTTCCTTCAATCGTGTTTCAAATATAGTAATCATACTTCCCGTGCTTGGAGAAAAAAAACCAGAGAGATATCTAAATTATTGTATAAAGAATTTAAGTATTCAACCTTATATTTGAATTCAGTAAAAAATAAATTATATTAGAACAATATAGTTGTGGTATACTTAATGAAAGAAAGTCCTAACATACTCTATTCTAATGATTATCTATATTATTATTTTATCAAATGAATAACACTCAATTTATATAATTAATTTTAATAAATATTGTATATTTTATGAATATGCAGTGTATTGTAAAATCTTTTTATAATCACTACATGTAAATCAATCCCGTGTAAAACTTTATCTATAGTTTTGATGAAAATAAAATGAATCTATTTATTAAGATTTTTTGCACCATTAATATATTAATTAAAAAATTATTTAAATATATGAAATAAACACAAAAAATATATAATTAATTTTATAATAACGAGTTCCTAGTTTAAAACCATTGAAAATACATTTTCTGGCTATAGGATCAAATTTTAAACAACGGGAAACAAGAGTAGGACCATAACATAAGAAACCAAAATCTTTAATATTAGTAAGATCATGAAAACATTTATGCAAGCATTGGTATGGAGACTTGTTAGATAAAATAAGACTAGGAATTCTATTGATGATGTAAACAACATGAGCTATGGCACGCCACCAATAAGTTTTAGGAAGTTTGGATTGATTCACAAGTGCATGAGCTACACCAAGAATGTGTTGATATTTTCTCTCTACTCTCCCATTTTGTTGAGGAGTTTCCACACAACTAGTTTTTGATGAGTTAATCTTGTTGTTAGAGGATCGTGTCCAGTAGTTGATTTGTTTAATTTTAGCAAACTTGTTTTTTTGTTTGAGTCCATAATTAGGCTGTCAGTTTTAGTCCAGTGTGTGACTAAAAATAGGGTAGTAGTTATTTAAGTAAAGTTTATGTGGTTAGTTTTATTTTTAGAAAAACGTGGGCTGTAATGTTAGTGGTCCAGTTATGATTTTGTATTTGCTTATATAATAAGAAAACCAGAAAATGATGTAAGTGTCAAGCATCACAAAAATCTCCTGTTCTCAGTTGTGTATTTTTCCTTCTCTGTGATAAAGATCAATCTAAGACGCTTGCAGTCCTTAAACCGGCGGCAAGAGGAGCCTCAATCCCAATCCAATATCCAACGTTAAGTGAAACGAACTACGGCATATGGGCTGTCAAGATGAAGATAATCTTGCATTCGCTTAGAGTATGATCAATGATTGAAGATGGAAACACAGACGACGACAAAGATCAAGGCGCCATGGTAGCCATTTCTCAAGCCGTGCCAGATGATGTGATGATGGCAATCATGGAGAAGAAGACGACAAAGGAGGCTTAGGACGCACTCAGGGAGATGTGGGTTGGTGAAGATCGTGTCAAGAAGGCACGCGTACAGGTGCTGAAATGACAACTGAACAAGTTACACATAGAGGATTCAGAGACAATAAACGAATTTTCCATGAAGCTTACCACGCTGGTGGGTGAGATCCGCTCGTTGGGCACGAAGCTCAACGACAGCGAAGTTGTTGAGAAACTGTTCAGTGCAGTTCCAGATAGATTTCTCCAAATTATTGGAACAATTGAGTAGTTTGGAGATATTGAGAAGATGTCGGTTTCAGAGGCGATCGGCCGTCTCAGAACCTTCGAGGAAGGACTTAAAGGGCGATTTCACTCAAAGAGCAGTGGAGAACAGTTATTCCTTACCCCCGCTGAGTGGGAGGCAAGAATCTCAAAGGCAAAGAAAGATGAAGGTTCCAGCAGCAACAAAAGAGGAGGACGTCATAGGAGAGGATGTGGTCGTGGGCGTGGATATGGTGGAGATCGAGGATATGGTGAAAGCCATGCAACTTCGACAAATCCAGGTTTAAGTGTTTCAATTGTAATGAGTATGGTCATTTTGCAAAAGAATGTCACAAGCCAAACCGAAGAGAGAGGGCCAATCTTGTTACCACACAAACCGATGATGAACCGACACTGTTGATGGCTGAAACTTGTGTTCTCAGCCACGCAATATAGGACGAACATGTGTTACTACACGAAGACAAGGTGGTGCCAAAGATTAACGGCACCCCAGACAAGGCTTGGTATTTAGATACCGGCGCAAGTAACCACATGACTGGTTGTATCGAAAAATTTGCTGAAATTGACACGACCATTAAAGGGTCAGTCAAATTTGGAGATGGCTCGGCTGTAGAAATACAAGGAAGAGGTTCGGTTTTATTTGAATGCTTCACAGGTGAACATCGTGTACTTACTAATGTCTACTACATCCCGAAGTTGAAGAGCAACATAATAAGCCTTGGTCAATTGGATGAGAATGGATATAAGATTGTAATTGAAGGAGGAGTGATAACTATCATGAACAGGACATGAAGGCTACTAGCAAAAGTGAGCAGGTCAGGAAGTCGTTTATATCTACTGCACATTGCTCAGGCCCTACCAAAATGTCTCATGGCTAGAAGCAAAGAAAGTACTTGGCGCTGGCATGCAAGATACGAGCATGTGAACTTTCATGCCTTGAAGATTCTAAGTCAGAAACAGATGGTGCACGGACTACCCGTAATCGAGTATGATGACTGCATCTGCGATGGTTGCTTGATTGGAAAGCAACACCGAAATCCATTTCCAGTAGTGGCAAAATTCCAAGCAGAATCACCCCTTGAACTATGGCATGGAGATTTTTGCGGGCTAATAACTCTTGCTACACACGGAGGCAAACGCTATTTTCTGTTGTTGGTTGATGATTGTACTAGATTCATGTGGCAAGTACTGATCCGAAACAAAGACGAAGCATTTGAGGCATTCAAGAAGATTAAAGCATCAGCAGAAATGGAGAAAAACAGCAAGCTGAAGGCTTTCCGCACAGATCGTGGCGACAAATTCACCTCAAATGAGTTCAAGACTTACTGTGAGCTGTTGGGAATTAAGCATTATCTCACGACGCCTTATTCTCCTCAACAGAACGGAGTTGTTGAACGAAGAAATCAGGCGGTGGTCGGCATGGCAAGGAGCCTGTTGAAAAGCATGGGAGTCCCAGGAGAATTTTGGGGAGAAGCGGTATCAACTGCCGTATATCTCCTAAATTGAGCACCAACAAAAAGCATCATCGACAAAACTCCCTATAAAGCATATTACAACCGCAAGCCAACTATTGATCACTTTTGCATTTTTGGATGTGTGGGACACGTAAAAGATGTTACACCTCACCTCTCAAAACTTGCAGACCGAAGCAAGCCAATGGTGTTTATTGGTTATGATTCAAATACAAAAGGCTATCGGATGTTTGATCCAAAGTCAAAACTAATAGTCGTGACACGGGATGTCGTGTTCGAAGAGGAGAAGAATTGGGAGTGGAGCAAATTTCCAGAAACAGAAACAGGATCAGCAGGGAACACGCTTACAACACACTATTTTACCATAGCAAGCGCATCTGATACAAAAAATCAGAAAGATAAAGAGGGTGTCAGCGATTCTGACATTGGTATTAGCAATTCTAGCATGGATTTTCCACAGCCAACACAGGAACAAACTGGTAACTGTTACCAGTATGCTACACCAGTGATGATCACAAGATGCAAAGCATCTGTTTCAAACTCACCATATACTCCAACAGCAACTGTTGAGAGTTCTGTTGGAACCAAGTTGGTTCTATACCTAGAATTTTGATATTTACAAAATTACTTTTATGTAATCTTATTTTTGACTTAGAATAATAATGAAAAATGCCACCAGAAGATAAAATCAGAAGCAGAAAATGAGGACACCAGGGGATAAAATCAAAGAATGACACTAGAGGATACACCTCCAGAAGATATCAGAGGATGTCATCAAAGGTAAAACACCAAAGGACAAATAACACCATCAGAGGATATCTTTCTTGGTCGAGATCAGAAGGAAGCAGAGTCCAGAAGGAGACTTGGTCCAGACCAGATGGAAGCTTGTTAGAGGGAGACTTGGTCCAGACCAGAAGGAAACATAACTCAAACTTCATCCAGACTTAATCCTAATCGGAAGATAGCTTGGTCATGAATATAAGATTTAGTCCAGACTTGGTCCACACTTGGTCTAGACTTGGTCCAGACAAGAAGATATCATGGTCAAGAACATAAAACTTAGTCCAGATCAGAAGATTTGATTGTCCAGAACATAAGACTTAGTCCAGATTTAATTCAGATTCAATCCAAACTCAGTCCAGACTTGGTCTAGATCAGAGGGTAAATGTTCAGATTAAAAGATCAATGGTCCAAATTAAAGTATCATGATCCAGTGTTGGCCGAGATCAGAGGATCACAGAATTGGCGCAAATCAGATTACATAGTCCAGAGTTGGTCGAGATCAGAGGATCATCCGGTCCAGATTTTAATCATGATGAAAATCAGTGAAGACTTGATTAAAATTCGAAAAAGACTTGATTAAATTTTGAAAGAAATTTGATCAAAGTATTGAGGGGATTTGATACAAAATAAATTGAAGTCTTGGAGGGAATTTAAAAGCAATTGGAGGGAAGAAAGATACGACCCAGAATTAAACATGAACAGGATTGACCAAAATTATTTTTAGAACAAATCTGAAGCAAAAAGGTTCGGATCAAGCATAAAGCTCAAACTTGATTGGCCAAGTTATTTTTGCAAGAGAAACTGGACAAATACAACTCGAATTTGATCATGGAAGAAAGCCTAATTTTCATCTATAAAAGGAGGCTCAAGGCAGAAGACTTTGTAATTGAAAACAAAAAAAAAAGTCATAAACTTCCAGAGGCAAACACTCGAGTTTTCAGTGAGGTTAATTGTGAGTATCAGCTTTCTAGAAGCAAGTACTCTTTTTTTTCGTTCCCTTGTGTCAGATCTATATTGTTGAAGTAGAGTCTACAATCTGAAGAGTCAGAAGAAGTAGCAGGTGACTTAACAATTAGATTCAAGGTGTTGAAATCCCTTCTGCAATCTGGGGTTGTCAGATTGGTAGGAGAAGACTTGACTTGTGAAGTCAAGGTGTTGTGTTCCTCAAAAGTCTAGGATTGTTAGACTGTTTGGGAAGATTGACTTGGAGGGTCATTAGTGCTGTTGTAATTCAGAGGTTTTGAATTAGTGGAAAAATCCTTCAAGGTGAAGGGAATGGATGCAGCCTAGTTAATGGTGAATCAGGATAAATCTTTGTGTTGATTATTTTACTTTATCCGCTGCTAATTCTGCTTGCTTATATATCAGATTTTAAATAATCATCAAAAACAGAAAAAAAAATTCAAGTATTACAAACACAATTCAACCCCCCTTCTCGTGTTTGCACCTTCAAGTTCATCAGTAGGACCACGGGGTAAACGTGACATCAAAAACTTGTACGATGCAACAGTCCCAATAGAGTTGCAGTATTCGGGATTGTGTTTTCTAGGAGAAGAAGAGTCGTCAAATTTTCAAATAAGCTAAGGAAGATCCGATATGGAGAAGAGCATTGGAGGAGGAAATTTCCTCTATTCGAAAAAATTAAACTTGGAAGCTCGTTCCATTACCCGACAGCCACAAACCTATAGGTCTAAAGTGGGTTTACAAGCTAAAGAAGGACACTCAAGGCAGAATTGTGAAGCACAAGGCGAGATTAGTTGCAAAGGGGTACGTTCAACGACAAGGCAGAGACTTTGATGAAGTTTTCGCCCCTGTTGCTCGGATAGAGACAATACATTTGCTGATCTCTATTGCGGCACATGAAGGATGAGAGGTGCTGAAGTAGCTAGAATATCACTAGAAGGGGGGTTGAATAGAGATATTCGAGGTTTTAAAAATTCTGTTTAGTTTTAAAACTCTTTCCTCTTCGAGATGATGAATATCAAAAGCTGAAAGCTTAGAGGTTTAGTAGATTACCAAAAAGTTAAAGAGATAGAGATAGGATAATGACACGCGCAATTTTATACTAGTTCACCTAATGAAGGCTACGTCCAGTCCTCACACACTTGTGAGATTTTACTAAGTATTAAAAGCTGTCAGCCTCTTACTGAGGTTGATTACAAATTGTGTATTCTAGAGCTTCACCAAGCTTACAATTCTTTCTTTCTGATTCCTCTCAAGTGTAACTCATTGAAGTTTACAAGATGATATGTAGTAGTTTTGATTGGTATTACTTTCTAGAAAGATATTTCAAAGATCTAGTGTAAGATTATAGAAAGTTTAAGGGGAGGATGGAATGCTCTTGATATCCTTTTGATATTTCCTTTTTGTGCGTATTGTTGTGTAGAAATGAAGAAGAACAGCCTTCTTTTTATAGAGAGAAGGAAACTTTTGCTTCAAGAAAGTTGTCCTTTATGACTGTTTACCCAAGTTATAATGATCCTTGAGTTTTGTCTTGAATTACAGCTTTGCCATTGAATTCTATCCTTTTTCAGCCTAGCACTTGGGAGGTTACTTTTTTTACAGAGCTTTCCAGGAGGTTAGATCTTTCCATACGCTTTGACAACTAGAAAGTGCTTTTTTCTTGTTCCAAGACATGACCTTTCTCTTTTCGTAAATAGTGCAGCTTTTGATACTTTGGTATAGTTAGTTATTTTCAATGTAGGAGGATGAAGAAGCAGCTAGAGTTCATCCTCTGGTGTTTCACCTTCTGGTGTTCATCTCTTGATGTTCACCTTATGGTGTTCAACTTCTGATTTTTACCTTCTAGTGTTCATCTTTTGATGTTTATCCTCTGATGTTCATCTTCTGATTTTTATCCTATGATGTTCATCTTCTGATTTTTATCCTTTGATGTTCAACTTCTGATGTTCATCTTCTGATATTCATCTTCTAATGTTAATCTTCTGATGTATATATTCTGATGTTCATCTTCTGATATTTATCCTTTGATATTCATCTTTTGATGTTCATCTTCTGGTTTTATGCTTTTGGTGTTCTGCTTCTGGTGTTCAACTTCAGGTTTTTATATTCTAGTTTTCTGCTTCTTGTCATTAGGAATGGGGTCAGCGGTAATGCTGGTGCTTTTGATTTGAGAGCAGATACCTTTGTTTTGCGAAGAATTTTCTCCTAATTTTGCCAAGAAGGATTCAAGTGAACTGAATCGTCCTGTGACTTCTGGAAGAGGTGCAGTTGCTGGTTCATTGATGATATGATGAGTAGAGGGAGTAGTGATAATATTTGTGGGGTGCATTTTAGTAGGAGAGGAAAAGATCTGAGCCATCGTGCACGAAGGTTGAGCTGGTTGGGATGGACTTGTAGGAGGATAAGGAAAGAGAAACGGTTCTTGTAGATTTTGAGATGTTTCTAGTGGGTCAGATGGCAGTGGAGTTTCTGGAGGTGAAAATTTTTGAGTAGTGATATTAAGATCAAAAAAGAGTTTAGCGTCGTTTTCCATAAGTGGAGGGGGTGAACTGTGTTCTTCATCCTCTGCTGAAGGATGGTTTTGATTTTTAAGAGAGACAAGATGAAGTTGAGGTGAAGGAAGTCGTTCAGGAGGGTTGACATTTGTGGAGGGTGGTGAGGACGGGAATTTTGGTTCATTGTCAGAAGGAGAATTTGATGTGACTGGAGGTTGAGGTGGTGGAGTGGAGGTTGAGTTCCTTTTTGATTTTTTCTTAGATGGCTTTTTGTGAGAGGGCTTTTCTGTGGGGTCAAGGTGAAGGTGCAAACACGAGAAGGGGAGTTGAATTGTGTTTGACTAACTTGAATACTTTTCTTGTTTTTACACTATTAAAACAAAACTTGATGTATGAATAAAAACAGAGTTAGCAGCAGATATAAAGTAAAAATGAAAACACATAATTTTATACTGGTTCACCGTTAACGAGGCTACGTCCAGTCCCTTCACCTTGAAGGATATCACTAATTCAAACCTTGAATTACAACAGTTCCACTGACCCTCCAAGTCAGTCTTCTCAAACAGTCTAACAATCCTAGACTCTGGAGGAATACAACACCTTGACTTCCTAAGTCAAGTCTTCTCTTGCCAATCTGACAACCCCAGATTGTAGAAGGAATTACAACCCCTTGAATCTAATTGCCAAGTAATCTGCTACCCCTTCTGACTCCCTCAGATTGTAGACTCTACTTCAACAACTTAGATCTAACACAAGGGAAAGAAAATAACACGAGTGCTTGCTTCTTGAAAGCTGGAACTCACAATTAACCTCACTGAAAACTTGAGTGTTTGCTTTGGAAGTGTATGACACTTTTGTGATTTTCGATACTAAGTCTTCTGCCTTGAGCCTCCTTTTATAGATGTGAATTAGGGCCTCTTCCAAGCTTAATTTCGAGCTGTATCTTGCTGGATTCTGTTGCAAAAATATCTTGACCAATCGGGCTTCACTTAAATAAAAAACATATCTTTTTTATGCTTCAGATTTTCTTTCAAAAATAACTGGCTAATCATGTCTTTAGTTTCTTCCCGCCAACAGCTCCTGATCTTCCATACGACTCCACTTTATTTTTTGTAACAAATCTTTTTAATACTTTGATCAAATTTTATTAAATCTCCACCGTTAATCCTCATGATTAAATATGAACCGTTTGATCTTCTGCGCTAGTCCACATCTGGACCATACTAAGTGATCTGCTGTGATCCTCTGATTTCGGCCAACCCTGGACCACACTTTCTGATCTTCTGAATTTCTAATCTCGGCCAACACTGGGCCATGGTCTGATCTGCTGTGATCCTCTGATCTCGGCCAATGCTGGACCACACTTTCTGTCCTTCTGATTTCGGCCAACACTAGGCCATGGTCTGATCTTCTGATGTCGGCCAACGCTGGGTTAAATACTTAAATCTGAATCATTGATCTGAATATCTTCCCTCTGATCTGGACCAATTCTGGACTTGGTCTGGATTGAACTGAAATTAACTCTGGACAAATAATATTTCAGTTTGGACATTTTACCTTTGATTTTGGATCAGGTCTGGATCAATTCTGGAAATCATTTCTTCTAGTATGGACTTAGTTTCATACCCTGAACCATGCTATCTTCTGGTCTGGGTCAAATCTGGATTGATTATCTTGTTCTGGACCCAGTAACTTGTCCTTTGATTAAGTCTGGATCAAGTCTGGGCTGTTTATTATTTCACTGCCAGGCCATCTTCTGGTCAAAATAACTTATGGAATAAATCTGACATTTGATTCCTTCTGGTCTTGGTCAAGTCTCCCTCTGGCAGGCTTCCTTCTGGTCTGGACCAGGTCTCCTTTTGACTTTTCTTCCTTCTGATCTGGGCCAGCAAAGATATCTTCTGGTGATGTTTTGACATCCTGGAGTATCTTCTGGTACCTTCAGGATTCAATCTCTGGAACCCTTTGATTTTCTGCTTCTGATTACTTCAGCTTCTGGTGGCATTTGATTTAATAATTCAAGGTTCAAAATAAGATTACATGGAGTGCTTTTGTAAACATCAAAATCCTAAGTACTTAGAACCAACTTGGTTCCAACACAAGGCGCATTTGATTTACGTTTCTTGTAGAGAAGGTGTTATTGAAGGTAATAGAGTGTTCATCTTCTAAGGGTACTTTAAAGAATTTGAAAATTTTGGTGAGTATCATTCCATAAGGAGCTGATCTACCAAGATATGCAGCGTTTACCATAACCTGAAAATAATGTTTCCTAGATGAAGAGGGGATCCAGAAATAAGGTGATGAATGATCAGAATGTCCAGTTCAGTCACTTTTTCATAACTGCCAGCCCTAGGGACAACAGAGTGTACACAGATATTGACATAACAAAGTTGGGGTGAACTTAATATGTGCCCCTTTGAGAATAACATTGATGCAATTGTCACCCTTGGACACATTTGCAGCAGCGTAGAAAGCTCTGACAAGTTTGGGATATTGGGGTTCGTTGATAAGGAGGAAGGGAGACCAACCCAGTTGATCAAAGATTTCTTCCACATTCACGCCTCCTTGAGTTAGACCTTTTAGGTCAATAATTTTTCCATTAATGACAGACTTGTCCTGCCATTTTTCTGTCCACACTTTTCTGCCTTTTAGGTCAATGCTGGACCACACTTTCTGTCCTATCAACACCAGATTTTTAACAAAACACAACAGAAATCAAGTTTGTTAACAACACAATAGAAAACAGAATCACCAAAACCAGAACAACATCACACTTTTCTTTATTCACCAAAACAGAAAGTCAACCACAAAATAATGTAGCACAAACTACTCATGCATTTGGATCATCCCCAAAACAACATGCAAGGCATTTTTCAGCTTTCCCACACAAACAAAACAACATTGATGTAACAACCAAAACAGCAAACATCACAGATCATTAAAACATCAACAAAATGCATTTTTCGCATTTTATAACAACATGCACAACAGTTTCGTTTTTCAAACTTGAAACTCAAATATAATCACACCTCAATCATGCATTTACAGCCCTAAGATGCAATCTAGAAAGTGGAAGGTGCCCCTTACCTCTATTACGTTTCCTGCGCTCGTTTATGCTACCACGACAATGTCAGCGAAACTCCCATTCATGTTCGCCGCTACGAAAGTTAGTTCCCTAGCTCCGTAACGATGAGGGGAACAACTTTTGTACTGGACACTTTCTGGTTTGGTGCTTGGATTTCCAAGTAATCTCACTTTTGAGGATGCTTTTTTTTTTCTTCTACCAACAGAAATTAGAATGGGGAGAGGAAGAAGGAGGGTACTGTCGCATGCAGTAAGGAAGGAGGGAATGTGTTTTCTGCCTTCTTTCCTTGCCTCTTACTCATATATATAGGCATATATGTGCCACCTCACCCCACATTAATATTATAATATTACTTGACCATCAAGTACTTAACCACTCTCGTCATAATTAACAGATAACCTCTTAATTGACGGCCCGATAATTTAGTTACTCGTAATTAAATTAATTTATCCTTCATCCAATAATTTTAATTCAACCTCCAAAATAAATGTTTATATATATATATATATTTACACAAAATATACATATATTAAATATTTTACAATTATTCCCCAAAATACACTTAATATTAAATCCATAATTTAATTTTAAATTTAAGGGTCTTACATTACTACCCCCCTTAAATTAGTTTCGTCCTCGAAACTACATGTTAATAAACAACTTAGGTTATTGTTCCCTCATCTTACTCTCAAGTTCCCAAGTCGCGTCTCCCGTAGTCGGATTCCAAATCACTTTGACAAGTGGGACTTCCTTGTTCCTCAAATGTTTAATCTTCGTGTCTTCAATTCTTACAGGGAATACTTCAAATGACAAGTTATCCTCCAGTTGAATTGTGTCTGGTTCGATTACATGTGACGGATCCAAAATGTATTTTCTTAACTGCGATACGTGAAATACGTCGTGAATATTGGACAGTATTAGAGGTAAAGCAATCCGATAAGCCACTGGTCCAATTCGTGCAGTAATCTGGTATGGTCCAATAAATTTTGGAGTCAACTTTCTTGATTTAATAACTCTGCCAACTCCAGTTATAGGCGTGATCCTTAGAAATACATGATCACCCTGCTCAAATTCCAAAGGTCTGCGACGCTTGTCTGCATAACTCTTCTGACAATCCTGTGAAATCTTCATTTTCTCTTCTATTCTCTTGACCTTCTTTGTAGTCTGTTGCATCATCTCAGGTCCAACAATCATACTTTCTCCGTCAATACCTCATCCTAGTTTCCTCTATCATCCAACACACATGCTCTCAATAGATCTTCCAAGGACTGATTTGTTCTCTCAGTCTATCCGTCTGTTTGTGGATGGTAAGCGGAACTCAATTTCAGTTTCGTTCCTAATGCTTCATGCAACGCTCCCCAAAAATGAGATGTGAACTTTGGGTCACGGTCCGATACTATACTCGATGGAACTCCGTGTAATCTCACGATCTCAACAATGTAGATTTCCGTCAGCTTATCTACTTTATAAGTGGTCCTTACCGGTAAGAAATGTGTGGATTTTGTCAATCGATCAACTATTACCCAAATCGTATCATTCTTTTTCCTTGTCTTTGGCAATCCAGTTATAAAATCCATGGAAATGCTATCCCACTTCCATTCCGGTATATCCAAAGGTTGCAACATTCCAGCAGGTCATTGATGTTCCACTTTCTCTTTCTAACAAGTTAAACAAGCCGATATATATTATGCTACATCCCTCTTCATTCCTGGCCACCAGTAATTTTGCCTTAAGTCCTGGTACATCTTGGTCGCTCCAGGATGAATACTCAAATTACTTTTATGAGCCTCTTCCAAAATTGTTATCCTCAGATTTGCAACGGCCGGTACACAAATCTTTCCGATCCTGAACTCAGTTGTCTTTCCTTGCGCTACCAGGTTCCTCTTTTCTTGGATTAATGCATCATCTTGCAAATTCGCAATCTCCTCAAGTAGTCCACTTGAAATGTTTATCATTCCACACTTTAAAATTCCTGGTGCAAACTTTACGTCCAAGTGTAGATCTCTAAATGCTTCCCACAACTCTTGTTGTCTGGCCATTATCATTGAAGATACTGATACACTTTTCCTACTCAACACATCAGCCACCACATTGGCTTTCCCAGGGTGGTACTGCAATGAAAAATCAAAATCCTTGAGAGTTTCCATCCATCTCCTCTGTCGCATGTTCAACTCTTATGGTCACTGAATACCGTGAACGTGCATCCATATAAGTAGTGCCTCCAGACCTTTAATGTAAACACTACTGCAGCAAGCTCTAAATCATGAGTAGGATAGTTTCGTTTGTGAGTTTTCAACTGCCTTGAGGCGTAGGCTACAACGTTCTTGTGTTGCATCAAAAAACATCCCAAACCTTGGTGAGATGCATCACAGTAAACTTCATAGGGTTCCTCTGGATATGGCAAAACCATACTTGTGAGGTTGTCATCTTTTCCTTTAGCAACTGAAAACGTTCCTCACACTTTTCCATCCATGCAAATGGCTGATTCTATCTAGTGAGTTGTGTCAAAGGAGCTACAATCTTAGCGAATCCTTCAATAAATCTCTTGTAGTATCCTGCTAGTCCGACCAAAATTCGTATGTCTGTGATAGTCTGAGGCTATTTCCAGGCAAGAATTGTCTCAATCTTTGCTGGATCCACAGCGATTCATTCTTTTGTTATCACATGTCCCAAGAAATTCACTTTCTCTAACCAAAACTCGCACTTCGACAGATTGGCGTACAATTGCTTTTCGCGTAAGACTTCAAGAACTTGGCGTAGGTGCTCTCCATGTTCTTCTTCATCCTTTGAATAAATCAGTATATCATCAATGAATACCACAACGAATATATTCAGGAATGGGCTAAAGATTCTATTCATATAATCCATAAAAATCGCTGGTGCATTCGTAACTCCAAATGGCATAACGAGATATTCATAATGTCCGTAACGGGTCCGAATGCATTCTTTTGAATATCTCCTTCTCTTACCCGAATCTGATGGTACCCTGACTTCAAATCGATCTTTGAAAACACCGCGGCTCCCCTCAATTGGTCCATCAAATCATCGATGTGTGGTAAAGGAGAACAATTCTTAATAGTTACCTTGTTAAGTTGCCTATAATCCACACATAAGCGTGAACTTCCATCCTTCTTCTTAACCAACAACACTGGAGCTCCCCATGGCGACACACTTGGTATGATAAATCCTTTCTCCAACAAACCTTCAATTTGACCCTTAAGCTCGCTTAATTCCAATGGCGACATCCGATACGACACAATTGAAATAGGTCCAGTTCCTGGGTGTAGATCAATGAAGAACTCCACCTCTCTCACCGGGGGTAATCATGGAATTTCTATTGGAAATACGTCCGGATACTCTTTGACTAACACCACATCTTCTATGCTCACATCCATCTTGGTCTCCACGTTAGTCAATGATAAAAATTCCTGAGTCCCTTCTCTTAGTGACACTCTGAGCTTGTTAGCAGCCAAATACCGAACGACTACAGGTTCAGGGAAAAGAACTAATTTGCGAGCACAATCCAAGACTACATAATTATACGACATCCAATCCATGCCGAGAATGATCTCAAGTGATTGTAGGGGTAGAAGTTTTTGGACAAATACTTCCCGATGAGCACTAGAACCAAGTTGGGTGACGATTTTCTGAAATTGCACCAAGGAAACATGACGGTGGGGGAATATGCAGCTAAGTTTGAATCTCTATCAAGGCATTTTAGATTATTTCGGGAAGAAGTTGATGAACAGTTTATGTGCCATCGTTTCCAAAATAGACTGAAATATGAGATTCAAGACTTGGTCTTACCATTGGGAATTCAATGTTTCCAAGTCTTAGTGGAGAATTTCGACGAAATCGGTTAAGTGCTGGAGGGTCCAACAATATTTTAATATTGTTTTTGATGAGGTGGCACCCATACATGCCTATATATAGGAGTGAGAAGGAAGGGCAAAGTCAGAACACCATTCCTCCTCCATACTGCATGTAACAGTAACATTTCCCTTCTTCATCCCATTTTGAGTTCTGTTCGTTCAAAAAAAAAAAAGAGGGTTCCTCAAAAGTGAGATTTCTTGGAAATCCAAGCACCAAACCAGAAAACGTCCAGTACAAAAGTTGTTCTCCTCATCATTCCGGAGCTAGAGAACCCAATTTGATAGCGGCGAACGCGACCGGGAATTTCGCTGACTTTTGTCGCGAAAAAAACTGAATGAGAGCAGAAACGAAACAGAGGTAAAGGCACCTTCCACTTTCTAGTTTGCATTAGGGTTGTAAATGCATACTGTTATGGCATTAATGATGTTTCATTATTGATTTTGAAGAAAAACTGTTTTGCATGTCGTTTTGAAGGATGAAAAATGCATTCTGTTGATGTTTTAAATGATCTGTGATGTTTGCTGTTTTGACTGAATACATCAATGTTGTTCTGTTTGTGTGGGAAAGCTAGAAAATGCTTTGCATGTTGTTTTGGTTGTGAAAGAATACTGGAAAATACTTTGCATGTTGTTTTGGGAATGCTCAAAATGCAAACGTTTGGAAATGCATGTTCTATTTTTGAGTTTGACATTCTGTTTTGGGTGATTTAAGAAAAATTGTGATGTTGTTTTGGTGTTGGTAATTCTGTTTCTGTTATGGTGAAATAATCTAGTGTTGATGATCCTGTTTTCTGTCATGTTGATGATAATCTGGTGTTGATGATGGTTTCAAAGGAAAAGGATTTAAAATGGTGGAAGTGTTTTCTGGAAAATCTGTTATTGATGAAAAATGTCTGAGTTTTGTGGTTTTCAAAAGAGTGGTGAAACTGTTTTGGGGTTGTGTTGGTTTTTCAAAGGAAAAAGTTTGAAAATGTGTTGAAGTTTCAGGAAAAATTTCACTGAATTCGAAGGTGTATTCGAATACAACATGAGTGTATTCGAATACAGCCTCCAAGCTTCTATTTTACACAAATTTTCGAACTTGTATTCGAATACGGGCCTCTATATTCGAATACAGATGAAGGATTTTTGCTTTTAACTTAGCCTCTGTATTCGGCTATGACCCTGTCGTATTCGAATACAGGACTGCAAGTTTTGCCACTGTATTCGCATATGTATTCGACTACAACAGCCTCGTATTTGAATACATAATGCTGATTTTTCACTGTTTTTGCCTCTGTATTCGAATACAAGGGAGCTGTATTCGAATACAGCTTATTTTTTTTCAAAAATTTCAGTTTTAAACAATGGTTTATGAATTTAAAGAGTTGGGAAAACATTGGGAAGGTTTGTAATGAATTAAAATGGAGTTTTTGAAACAGTTTTGAAAGGAGATGATGAGGTTTTGGAAATCTTTAATGATGTTAGGAAAAACGCTGAGTTTACACTGTTTTGTCTTATGTATTCGAATACAAGGATGCTGTATTCGATTACAGAGTGTTGAATTTATACTGTTCTCAGCTTCTGTATTCGAATACAACGGAGCTGTATTCGAATACATATTCGCGTTTTAGAAAATCGGAGTATTAAACATTGTTTTATAAACTTTAAGTGTTGGGAAAGAATGGAAAGGTTTGTGATGAATTAAAAACGGAGTTTTTGTGATAATTTGAAGTGGTGGTGATGATACTTTTGAGATCTCTACCAATGTTGTGTAAAATACTGATTCTGCACTGTGACAGCCTCTGTATTCGAATACAAGGAAGCTGTATTCGAATACAGAGTGTTGATTCTGCCCTGTTTTAGCTTCTGTATTCGAATACAAGGAAGCTGTATTCGAATACAGATTTGTGTTTTCTAGAAAACTCAGTTTTAAACACTATTTTATGAATTTTAAGAGTTGGGGAAACATTGGGAAGACTTATGACAATTAAGAATGGAATTTTGAGATAATGTGAAGTGGTAATGATGAGATGTTTGAATGTATAATTATTGATGTGATGATAATGAAATTATTTGTGTTGAGATGTTTTGGGGAAATGATGGAAAGGCTGAATTTTACTGATGTTGCATATTGTTTTCAGTGAAGAGAAAACATTACATTTTCATGCATTGCATAGTTAGGTGGTCACCGCGATGGGCCACAGAGTTGATGCGGGGACCGTGATGGGCCGCGAAGTTAAGTAGTAACCATGGGTTATAGAATGGTTCCGCGTGTATTAGACGGTATGTTCTATCCGGGGTCAGAATAGTTCCGCGTGTATTAGACGATCTATTCTACTCGCGCTACGGAGTGGTTCCATGTGTATTAGGCGATCCATTCTATCCGTGCGAGGATTTAACTTCTGTATGTTCTGGCCCGTGAGAGGCTAACATACGTGAGACGTGCTGGTCTGTTGAGCGACTGCACTAGTACTGGTCTGTGGAGCGACTGTACCTTGGTATATGTAAAACGTGCTGGTCTGTTGAGCGACTACACGAGTGCTGGTGTGTTGAGCGACTGCACTGGTGTTGATCTGTTGAGTGATTGCACCCTAGTCTTGAGGGCCGTTAAAGTCAAACATATTTAAATTGTGCTGGTCTGAGAGCGACTGCACCTTGGTAATTCCAAGAAGTTGAGTTCATGAGCATATACATATTGCATCGGGGTGATTGACCGGTGGGTCACGATTTGGATATATGTTGATGATTGGAAATTGATGTGTGTAAGTACTTTATAAAATCTGAATTTCTGATGAATGATTGTGATTGCTGAAGTGTTAGTTGTACTTACAACATGTTTTCCATATTAATTGGTTGCTGTTTGAAAAGGCATACATGTCATGAAATTTCAAAATGAGCATCCTTATTTATCATCATTGTTATATGATATGCCATGGATATGTTCGTTACTGTGATATAAATGCTATTTGTTAATTGTTAATTTCGGTCGGTGACCCTTTATTATTATTGTGGAAAATTGGGCTTTGCCCTCAGATGATTCCCGAACCCTTCCTACCGACGATCACACTAATGACAGAGACGTCGTTAGTTTTCCTTGTTCTTGACGCGCGACGTATTGTAGACAATGCAGAGGGGCAGACAGCTGGGTTAAGACGAGACTGGCAGAGGATGCGGTGAAAACCGTGCTACTGCAGCTTAGTGCATGATTAGACTAGACTTTTGTATAGGGTCTTGAGTTTGGGAAATGTAATTGGTTATTTTGGGAATTATTGTATAACTTTTCCGCTTATATTTTCTGCACTCTGATAATATTTTGGTGGGTCCAGGATACAGCTGTTGGATGTATCTTTATTTTGTTATGTTTTGAAGAATTAAATTCCCAAAAATCATTTACTTGATTAATCGTGATGTAATTATTTAATTACTTCTCTATTTTGGATTACGACGTCGAACAACTTTTAATTTGAATTGATTTTAATTCTTTTGAATTAATAATTTTGAAAAGAAATTTCCTTTTATTTATTTTAAAATGAAAAAAAAAATACACTCGCGCTGTGTTTTAAACTCGGGGTGTTACAATTTTGGTATCAGAGCATTTGGTTAAAGTTTTGGGTTAAAGCTCTGATTAATGTTTTGGTTTTGAGTCATTATCTGATCATGCATAGGAGCAAGTAGTTAAAGTGTCAAGTCTTGTGTAAGTTGTGGTGTGACTGAAGCAATGATGGTTTTGTAGGAAACAATGCCTCCAAGAAGAGACGACATTGCAAGAGTCAACGTCAGCCGGGAGGATAGGATGGCTAAAGCGATGAATAACATGGCTGCATCTGTTGCTGCACAGACGGCTGTGAAGACTCAACGTGATCTGGAGAAAAGAGAAAGAGAGATTCGTGCTGCTGAATCCAGAGGACTAGAGGATTTTCGTCGTCATAATCCTCCAAAGTTCATGGGTGATGAGGGTCCAGAAAGAGCGGACCAGTGGATTAAAGAGATGGAGAAAATCTTTGAAATGATTAATTGTTGAGCAGCGGTGAAGGTCAACTATGCCACATATCTGCTGATAGGGGATGCAGAGTATTGGTGGAGGAGTACAAGGCTACTGATGGGGTCAGCTCATGAGGAGGTGAACTAGGAGTCGTTCAAAAAGAAGTTTTTGGACAAATACTTCCCGATGAACCCTAGAACCAAGTTGGGTGACAATTTTCTGAAATTTCACCAAGGAAACATGACGGTGGGGGAATATGCAGCTAAGTTTGAATCTCTATCAAGGCATTTTAGATTTTTCCGCGAAGAAGTTGATGAACAGTTTATGTGCCATCGTTTCCAAAATGGACTGAAATATGAGATTCAAGACTCGGTCTTACCATTGGGAATTCAACGTTTCCAAGTCTTAGTGGAGAAGTTAGAGAGGTTGAAGATATGAAGAACAGGAGGGCCAACAGAGGAGGGAACTTTAATTCAGGAGGGCCTAGTCGGATGCACTATCAGAACAATAGAGGGAAACAGGTTGCTAAGTCGTATAACCGGCCACAAAACAACCATAGAGGCTAGAATCGGCCGAGAAATCAGAATTTTGGACGACAATTGGGACAAGGAGTCCGATGTTACCGATGTGGAAAAGAGGGACATATTGCTACAGCTTGTACCACAAAGGATCTCATGTGTTTTAGTTGCCAGAAACCAGGGCACGTTGCAAGGGATTGCCGGGCTCCGAAGGTGGAACCAACAGTGAACGCAACTAGGGCTACTCGTCCTATTGCCAGGGGATGCGTCTATCACATGGGTGCTGAAGCTGGGAGTCAAGCTCCAAATTTAATTTAGCAAGATTGTAGGTAACACAATAACTGCACTTTTTGATTCGGGGGCAACCCATTCTTTCATTGCTATGGACTGTGTGAATCGTTTGAAGTTATCTGTGTCTGCTTTACCTTTTGATTTGGTTGTTTCCACACATGCTAAGACTTTGACCGTAAACTCTGCATGTTTACACTGTACTATAACGATTCAGAATAGAGATTTCTTGGTTAATTTAATCTATCTATCCCTACAATCACTCGAGATCATTCTCGACAGAAATTCCAGGATTACCCCCGGTGAGAGAGGTGGAGTTCTTCATTGATTTGCACCCAAGAACTGGACCTATTTCAATTGCGCCGTACCAGATGTCGCCATTGGAATTAAGCGAGCTTAAGGGTCAAATTGAAGGTTTATTGGAGAAAGGATTTATCAGACCAAGTGTGTCGCCATGGGGAGCTCCGGTGTTGTTGCTTAAGAAGAAGGATGGAAGTTCACGCTTATGTGTGGATTATCGGCAACTTATCAAGCTAACTATTAAGAATCGTTATCCTTTACCACACATCGATGATTTAATGGACCAATTGAGGGGAGCCGCGGTGTTTTCAAAGATCGATTTGAAGTCAGGATATCATCAGATTCGGGTAAGAGAAGGAGATATTCAAAAGACTGCTTTCAGGACCCATTATGGACATTATGAATATCTCGTTATGCCATTTGGAGTTACGAATGCACTAGCGATTTTCATGGACTATATGAATAGAATCTTCAGCCCATTTCTGGATAAATTCGTGGTGGTGTTCATCGATGATATTTTGATTTATTCAAAGGATGAAGAAGAACACGGAGAACACCTACGCCAAGTTCTTGAAGTCTTACGTGAGAAACAATTGTATGCTAATTTGTCGAAGTGCGAGTTTTGGCTAGATAAAGTGAACTTCTTGGGACATGTGATAACAAAAGAAGGAATCGCTGTGGATCCGGCAAAGATTGAGACAATTCTTGCCTGGAAACAGCCCCAGACTATCACAAACATACGAAGTTTTTTCGGACTAGCAGGATACTACAGGAGATTTATTGAAGGATTTGCTAAGATTGTAGCTCCTTTGACCCAACTCACCAGAAAGAATCAGCTGTTTCCATGGACGGAGAAGTGTGATGAATGTTTTCAGTTGCTTAAGGAAAAGTTGACAACCTCACCAGTGTTGATCTTGCCACAGCAAGAGGAACCATATGAAGTCTACTGTGAGGCATCTCACCAAGGTCTGGGATGTGTTTTGATGCAACACAAGAAAGCTGTAGCCTACGCCTCAAGGCAATTGAAGACTCACGAACGAAACTATCCTACTCAGGATTTAGAGCTTGCTGCAGTAGTGTTTGCGTTAAAGGTCTGGAGGCACTACTTATATGGATGCACGTTCACGGTGTTTAGTGACCATAAAAGTTTGAAGTATCTGTTCGATCAGAAAGAATTGAACATGCGTCAGAGGAGATGGATGGAGACTCTAAAGGATTTTGACTTTTCATTGCAGTATCACCCTGGGAAAGCCAATGTGGTGGCTGATGCATTAAGTAGGAAAAGCGTATCCGTGTCTTCAATGATAATGGCCAGACAACAAGAGTTGTGGGAAGCATTTAGAGATCTACACTTGGATGTAAAGTTTGCACCAGGAATTTTAAAGTGTGGAATGATAACAATTTCGAGTGGTTTGCTTGAGGAGATTGCGAACTTGCAAGATGATGTATTAATCCAAGAAAAGAGGAATTTGATAGCGCAAGGACAGACAACTGAGTTCAGGGTTGCACTAGATAATATTCAAAGATGTAATGGAAGAGTTTGTGTATCGGGAGTTGCTGATATGAGAAGAATTATTTTGGAAGAGGCTCATAAGAGTAAGTTGAGTATTCATCCTGGAGCGACCAAGATGTACCAGGACTTAAGGCAAAATTTCTGGTGGCCAGGAATGAAGAGGGATGTAGCGGAATATGTATCGGCTTGTTTAACTTGTTAGAAAGCGAAAGTGGAAAATCAGCGACCTGCTGGAATGCTGGAACCTTTGGATATACCGGAATGGAAGTGGGATAGCATTTCCATGGATTTCATAACTGGATTGCCCAAGACAAGGAAGAAGAATGATTCGATTTGGGTAATAGTGGATCGATTGATAAAGTCCGCAGATTTCTTACCGGTAAGGACCACTTATAAAGTAGATAAGCTAACGGAAATCTACATTGCTGAGATTGTGAGATTACACGGCGTTCCATCGAGTATAGTATCAGACCGTGACCCAAAGTTCACATCTCATTTTTGGGGAGCGCTGCATGAAGCTTTGGGAACGAAACTGAAATTGAGTTCCGCTTACCATCCACAAACAGACGGACAGACTGAGAGAACAAACCAGTCCTTAGAAGATCTATTGAGAGCGTTTGTGTTGGATGATAGAGGAAACTGGGATGAGGTGTTGCCATTGATTGAGTTTACTTACAACAACAGTTTTCACGCAAGTATTGGAATGGCACCCTATGAGGCTTTATATGGACGGAAGTGTCAAACGCCTTTATGCTAGTATAAGGACGGAGAGAGTATGATTGTTGGACCTGAGATGGTGGAACAGACCACAGAGAAAATCAAGAGGATACAAGAGAAAATGAAGGTTTCGCAAGATCGTCAGAAGAGTTATGCGGACAAGCGTCGCAGACCTTTCGAATTCGAGCAGGGTGATCATGTATTTCTAAGGGTCACGCCTACAACTGGTGTTGGCAGAGCTATTAAGTCAAGAAAGTTGACTCCAAAATTTATTGGACCATACCATATTACTGCACGAATTGGACCAGTGGCTTATCGGATTGCTTTACCTCCCATACTGTCCAATATTCACGACGTATTTCACGTGTCGAAGTTAAGAAAATATATTTTGGACCCGTCACATGTGATCGAACCAGACACAATTCAACTGAAGAACAACCTGTCATTTGAAGTACTCCCTGTAAGGATTGAAGACAGGAAGATTAAATAGTTGAGGAACAAGGAAGTCCCACTAGTCAAAGTGATTTGGAATCCGACTACGGGAGACACAACTTGGGAACTGGAGAGTAAGATGAAGGAACAATATCCTCAGTTGTTCATCGACATATAGTTTCGAGGACGAAACTAATTTAAGGGGGTGGTAATGTAAGACCCTTAAATTTAAGAATTAAAATATGGAATTAATATTAAGTGTATTTTGGGGATATTTGTAAAATATTTAATATATGTATGTTTTGTGTGAATATATATATATAAATATTTATTTTGGAAGATGAATTAAGATTATTGGATGAAGAGTAAATAAATTTAATTACGAGTAATTAAATTATCGGACAGTTTATTAAGGGATTATCGGCTAATTTCGATGAAACCGGTTAAGTGCTGCAGGGTCCAGCAATATTTTAATATTGTTTTTGATGAGGTGGCACCCACACATGCCTATATATAGAAGTGAGAAGGAAGGGCAAAGTCAGAACACCATTCTTCCTCCATACTGCATGTAACAGTAACATTTCCCTTCTTCATCACATTCTGAGTTCTGTTCTTCTGACAAAAATTAAAAAAAAAAAAACATAGAAATGTTGCGGCAATACTTATTATTACAAAATTATCTTGAAAACCCCATTTTTACCCCACGTTCGCCGCACGTTAATACTCATCAATTACTCTTGAATCTCCTCGAACTCATTAGTACCTAAAATGTTGTGGTAAGGGTCAATTTTTTCCATCATCCACATCAAACCAAAGCTAAACATATAGAAGAATAACACAAAACAAAACATATAAAGGTAAAAACTTCTATTTTAAAAGAAAAAAATGCGCAAACGGCAAATCGTATAAAAAAAAATATATGTATAATGCATGCTCTTAAAACTATATGATTCGGATATAAACCTGCCACTAAGGCAACTTCCACACAGAAAAATCACCCATACCAATGGGGAAATAAACCTGCCACTAAGGCAACTCCTACAAAGATGCATATGCCATGACATGACCATATATTATCAAAACTATACTTGCACACAGCCCACTAAGAATCATGTCATATACTTTCAACAAAAAAAATCATATTTTTAAAACTATCATCGTATTCACATATCACAAAGATCACATATCACACATCCTTATCATGAGAATCATATATTCATAGACAAATAATCATTAAATAATAATTTTCACGACGTACACATAAAAATCGAGACTTGACTTCATTTACACTATAAAGATTAAAACTTTATATATAACAAGAAACTT
Organism: Cicer cuneatum; assembly: GCA_037974295.1. Taxonomy (NCBI): domain Eukaryota; kingdom Viridiplantae; phylum Streptophyta; class Magnoliopsida; order Fabales; family Fabaceae; genus Cicer; species Cicer cuneatum. Next base: position 37,938,837 of record JBBPBO010000003.1, on the reverse strand, counting down.
CAACTCCAACTCATATACATCATCGAACCAAAATCTTGTCACATATATATAACATAAAAAAAATAATCATATTTTGCTTCATACTCATCATAAAAATTAAAACTTTATCACATAAAAGATAAAAATTCACATTTTTACTTCTTGAAAAGGCATACATTACGTATCAACTCAATGTAAAAGATTTCGAATTTCATTATTTTATTTTATTAGTCTACATTTATTTCTTTCAAAAACAAGCAATTACAATTATAAGTTTCACGTATTTAACTAACGGTCTAACTATAATTTGTGCGGGGAAAAGCCCTTACCTTGGCCGCTTTTTCTTCCTAGTACGAATCTCTAAGCCCCCACAAAGTTGTTCACACGAAAAGTTTGCTGCACGAAGGAGATGAGGTGTGAAGGAGATGACGGCTAGAGTTTCAGTATTTTTTTTCTGCTTACTATTACTTAGTATGGAAATATTGTGGACTTTAGGGAGAATTTAAAGTGGAGATTATTGGGTAGATAGTGTTGGGCCCAAATAAAGAATAGAAAGGAGAAAATATTATTTTATTTATTTATTATTTTTTTCCTTAACCTTTATCATACAAAAACTAAGCCACCAACTGCAAGCCCAAATTTCTATTATGGGTTGGGTCACAACTAGCCACAAACCCTTAGCTCGAATTCTTCTTGTACTAAAAAAATATATGTATATATATATATAATTATATAAAACTTCTCCATTGATTAAATAATTCTTACTAATAATTTTATCAACTACAATAAGTCGAACAAGGCAAATAATTATCACACCTGAATTAATAATGAGATATATATATTTATAAGTCTTAATTATTTTAAATAATAAATTTAGAGGATGTTACAATACTCACCCCCTTAAAAACAGTTTTGTCCTCGAAACTAGTCTAACATGAAAAGGTTAGGGTAGAGCTCTCTCATGTTTTCCTCTAATTCCCAAGTTGCATCTCCAGTTGTTTGATCCAAAATTACCTTGACCAATGTGATCTCCTTACCTCGTAGGTGCTTAGTAGTCCTGTCTCCAATGCTCAATGGTGGAACTACAAAAGAAAGGTTCTCCTTCAACTGGATATCATCTGGCACGATAATATGGGAAGGATCAGCCATGTACTTCCTCAATTGTGACACGTGGAACACATCATGCAGCTTGGCCAAACTCGGAGGCAAGGCAATTTGATAAGCTACTAGACCCACACGTCAGAGGATCTGGTATGGGCCAATGAATTTAGGAGTTAACTGCTTAGACTTCAGTGCCCTACCAACTCCAGTAGTAGGCGTCACTCTCAAAAATACATGTTCACCCTCTTGAAAATCCAGCGGTTTCCTCCGTTGGTCGGCATAACTCTTTTGTTTGCTTTGTTCTAAAGGTGCAAACACGAGAAGGGGGGTTGAATTGTGTTTGACTTAACTTGAATACTTTTCCTGTTTTAATACTTTTAAAACAAAACTTGATGTATAATTAAACAGAGTTAGCAGCGGATAAAAATAAACATAAAAACTCACAGATTTTATACTGGTTCACCGTTAACGAGGCTACGTCCAGTCCCTTCGCCTTGAAGGATTTCACTAATTCAAACTTTGAATTACAACCTTGCTACTGACCCTCCAAGTCAGTCTTCTCAAATAGTCTAACAATCCTAGACTTCTTTGAGGAAAAATAACTCCTATTCTTCAGCCAATCTAACACCCCAGATTGTAGAAGAATTCACAACACTATGAATCTAATTGCTAAGTACCTTGCTACCCTTTCTGATCCCCTTAGTTTGTAGACTCTACTTCAACAACTTAGATACAACCCTATCTAATTGCCAAGTAACCTGCTACCTCTACTGACTCCCTCAGATTGTAGACTCTACTTCAACAACTTAGAATTGCCACAGTGGAAAGAAAATAACACGAGTACTTGCTTCTTGAAAGCTGAAACTCACAATTGACTTATATGAAAATTTGGGAGCGTTTGCTTTGGAAGTGTATGACTCTTTTGTGATTTTCGATTCTAAGTAATCTGCCTTGAGCCTCCTTTTATAGATGCTGATTAGTGCCTCTTCCAATGCTTAAATTCGAGCTGAATCTTGCTAGATTTTCTGGCAAAAATATCTTGACCAATTGGGCTTCAATTAAATAAAAAACATATCTTTTTTAAGCCTTAGATTTCTTTCATAAATTAACTGGCCAATCAAATCCTTTCATTGCTTCCCGCCACAGCTTCTGATTTTCATGCTACTCCAATTTAATTTATAACAAATCTTTTATATTACTTTGATAAAAATATCATGAGATCTTCACCATTAATTCCCATGATCAAATCTGCACCATTGGATCTTCATGCGATAGTCCAGCCTGGACCAGCCTATTTGATATTCTGAGATCCTCTGATTTCAGCCATTCCTGGACCAGTCTTCCTAACGCTCTGATCTTCTGATTTCGACCTTCCCTGGACGCGCACCTGATATGCTAAAATCCTCTGAATTCGGCCTTTGCTGGATTACACAGTCTGTCCCTCTGATTTTGGCCACCACTGGGCCATGGTCTGATTTTCTGATTTGGACCATCACTGGACCAAATAATTATTTCTGAACCATTGATCTGGAAGTTTTTACTCTGATCTGGACAGATTCTGGACTTTGGTTTGGAACAAACTGAAATTAACTTGAACAAAAAATATTTCAGTCTGGACATTTTACCTTTAATTTTGGACCAGGTCTGGATTGATTCTGGAATTCATTTCTTCTGGTCTGGACTTAGTTTCATGCCCTAAATCATGCTATCTTATGGTATGGGCCAAATCTGGATTGATCCTCTTGTTCTAGACTCATAAACATACCTTCTGGTCATGTCTGGAACAAGTTTGGACTGTGTAATTTTTTACTGCCAGGCCATCTTCTGGTCAGAATAACTTCTGGAATAAAATTGATATTTGATTCCTGTTTGTCTGGAACAACTCTCCTTCTGGCAGGCTTTCCAAACTTGGGAACTGGAGAGTAAGATGAAGGAACAATATCCTCAGTTGTTCATCGACATATAGTTTCGAGGATTAAGGGGGTGGTAATGTAAGACCCTTAAATTTAAGTGTATTTATTTTGAGCGACTGCACGAGTGCTGGTCTGTTGAGCGACTGCACTGGTGCTGATCTGTTGAGCGATTGCACCCTGGTCTTGAGGGCCGTTAAAGTCAAACATATTTAAATTGTGCTGGTCTGAGAGTGACTGCACCTTGGTAATTCCAAGAAGTTGAGTTCATGAGCATATACATATTGCATCGGGGTGATTGACCGGTGGGTCACGATTTGGATATATGTTGATGATTGGAAATTGATGTGTGTAAGTACTTTATAAAATCTGAATTTCTGATGAATGATTGTGATTGCTGAAGTGTTAGTTGTACTTACAAAATGTTTTCCATATTAATTGGTTGCTGTTTGAAAAGGCATACATGTCATGAAATTTCAAAATGAGCATCCTTATTTATGATCATTGTTATATGATATGCCATGGATATGTTCGTTACTGTGATATAAATGCTATGTGTTAATTGTTAATTTCGATCGGTGACCCTTTACTATTATTGTGGAAAATTGGGCTTTGCCCTCAGATGATTCCCGAACCTTTCCTACCGACGGTCACTCTAACGACGGAGACGTCGTTAGTTTTCCTTGATCTTCACGCGCGGCGTATTGTAGACAATGCAGAGGGGCAGACAGCTAGGTGAAGACGAGACTGGCAGAGGATGCGATGAAGACGAGACTGGCAGAGGATGCGGTGAAAACCGTGCTACTGTAGCTTAGTGCATGGTTAGACTAGACTTTTGTATAGGGTTATGAGTTTGGGAAATGTAATTGGTTATTTTGGGAATTATTGTATAACTTTTCCGCTAATATTTTCCGCACTCTGATAATATTTTGGTGGGTCCAGGATACAACTGTTGGATGTATCTTTATTTTGTTATGTTTTGAAGAATTAAATTCCCAAAAATCATTTACTTGATTAATCGTGATGTAATTATTTAATTGCTTCTCTATTTTGGATTACGACTTCTTACAACTTTTAATTTGAATTGATTTTAATTCTTTTGAATTAATAATTTTGAAAAGAAAATTCCTTTTATTTATTTTAAAATGAAAAAAAATACACTCGCGCTGTGTTTTAAACTCGGGGTGTTACACGTCCCCTTGCGTTAGGACGAGTAGCCCTAGTTGCGTTCACTGTTGGTTCCACCTTTGGAACCCGGCAATCCCTTGCAATGTGTCTTGGTTTCTGGCAATTGAAACATGTAGGATCCTTTGTGGTACAAGCAGTAGCAATATGTCCCTCTTTCCCACATCGGAAACATCGGACTCCTTGTCCCAATTGTCGTCCAAAATTCTGGTTTCCCGGCCGATTCTGGCCTCTATTGTTGTTATGTGGTCGGTTATATGGCTTAGCAACCTGTTTTCCTTTATTGTTCTGATAGTGCATCCGACTAGGCCCTCCTGAATTAAAGTTCCCTCCTCTGTTGGCCCTCCTGTTCTTCATATCCTCAACTTCTCTACACTTATCCACTGATGCCTGGAAACGTTGAATTCCCAAGGGTAAAACGGAGTCTTGAATCTCATATTTCAGTCCATTTTGGAAATGATGACACATAAACTCTTCATCCACCTCTTCGCGGAAAAATCTGAAATGTCTTGATAGAGATTCAAACTTAGCTGCATATTCACCCCCCGTCATGTTTCCTTGGTGTAATTTCAGAAAATCATCACCTAACTTAGTTCTAGTGCTCATCGGGAAGTATTTGTCCAAAAACTTCTTTTTGAACGACTCCCAGTTCACCTCCTCATGAGCTGACCCCATCAGTAGCCTTGTACTCCTCCACCAATACTCTGCATCCCCTAGCAGCAGATATGTAGCATAGTTGACCTACACCGCTGCCTGGCAATTAATCATTTCAAAGATTTTCTCAATTTCTTGAATCCATTGGTCCGCTCTTTCTGGACCCTCATCACCCTTGAACTTTGGAGGATTATGACGACGAAAATCCTCTAGTCCTCTTGATTCAACAACATGAATATCTCTTTCTCTTTTTTTTAGATCACGTTGAGTCTTCGCAACCGTCTATGCAGCAACAGACGCAGCCAATTTATTCATTACTTCAGCCATCCTATCCTCCCGGCTGACGTTGGCTCTTGCAGTGTCGTCTCTCCTCGGAGGCATTGTTTCCTACAAAACGATCATCACTTCAGCACACCACAACTTATACAAGACTTGAGACTCTAACTACTTGCTCATATGCATGATCAGATAATGACTCAAAACCAATAATCTAACCAGAGCTTTAACTCAAAACTTTAACAAGATGTTTTGATACCACAATTGTAACACGCCGAGTTTAAAACACAGCCCGAGTGTATTTTTTTTTCAACCAAAATAAATAAATGAATTTTCGGAATTTAATTCAAAGGAATTAAAATAAGATTAAGTCATTTCTTAAAATAATTTGTCGTAATCCAAAATGATCAAATGTAATTCAATAATTACATCACGATTAATCAAGTAAAATATTTTTCGGAATTTAATCTTCAAAATAATTCAAAATAAAGATACATCCAAAGGTTATATCCTGGACCCACCAAAATATTATAAGAGTGCGGAAAAGTTTAGCGGAAAAGATATACAATAATTCCCAAAATAAAACATTACATTCCCAGAGCTCAAGACCCTATACAACAAGTCTAAACTGATCATGCACTAAAGCTATAGTAACAAGTGATTTTCTCCGCCTCCTCTACAAAACCCGTCTTTGCCCCAGCTGTCCATCCCTCTGCGTTGTCCACGATTATTCCGTACGTGAATATCAAGGAAAACTAACGACGTCTCCGTCGTTAGTGTAACCGTCGGTAAGACGGGTTTGGGTATCATCTGAGGGCAAAGCCCAATTTTCCACAATAATAGTAAAGGGTCACCGACCGAAATTAACAATTAACACATAGCATTTAGGTATGATAAAACAAATACACTATGGCATATTATATAACAATGATGATAATAAGGATGCTCATTTTTGAAAATATATGACATTTGTACCTTTGCAAAACAACAAACCAGCACAGGTGCAGTCGCTCACAGACCAGCACGATTTATGTATGTTAGACTGTAATGGCCAACATGACCATGGTGCAATCTCTCAATGATCAGCACCAGTGCAGTCGCTCACAGACCAGCACAATTTACGTATACCAAGTTACAGTTGCTCATAGACCAGTACCAGTGCAGTCGCTCACAGACCAGCACACGTGCAGTCGCTCACAGACCAGCACATTTCGCGTATGTTAGCCTCTCACAGGCCAGAACATACAAAAGTTAAATCCTCGCACGGATAGAATGGACCACCACGAACACACGGCCATTCCGTAGCCCATCACGGTGGTTACTACTTAACTTCGCGGACCATCACGGTTACCACATTACTCTGTGGCCCCATTGCGGTCACCACCTGACTATGCAATGCATGGACATGCAATGTTTTCTCTTCACTGAAAACAGTATGCAAACATCAGCAAAATTCAGCCATTCCATCACTTCCTCAAAACCATCTCAACCCAAATAATTTCATTATCATCACATCAACAAAGAATTCAAGCACCTCATCATTACCACCTCACACTATCTCAAAAACTCCATTTTAATTCATCTTAAGTCTTCCCAATGTTTCCCCAACTCTTAAAGTTCATAAACACATGTTTAAAATTGAGATTTCTGAAAAAGAACAGTCTGTATTCGAATACAGCTTCCTTGTATTCGAATACATAAGCTAAAACAGTGCAAAATCAACACTCGTATTCGAATACAGAAGCTAAAACAGTGCAAAGTCAGCATTTTTCACAACATCAATAAAGAATTCAAGAACCTCATCATCACCACCTCAAACCATTTTAAAAACTCCATTTTAATTCATCACAAACCTTCCCAATGTCCCCCAACTCTTAAAGTTTATAAAACAATGTTTAAAACTGGAATTTCTGGAAAAAAGACAATCTGTATTCGAATACAGCTTCCTTGTATTCGAATACAGAAGCTAAAACAGTGAAAAATAAGCATTATGTATTTGAATACGAGGGTGTTGTATTCGAATACAAATGCGAATACAATGGCAAAAATGACAATCCTAAATTCGAATACGACAGGGTCGTAGCTGAATACAGATGCTTAGTCAGAAGCAAAAATCCCTTATCTGTATTCGAATACAGAGGCCCGTATTCGTATACAAGTTCAAAAATTTGAATAAAACAGAAGCTTTGCAGGACTATATGTTGGAACAAAGTTGGTTCTAAGTACTTAGGATTTTGATGCTTACAAATGTACTCAATGTAAACTTATTTTGTACTTTGAATTATTAAGTTAAATGCCCCAGAAACTGAAGGAAACAGAAGCAGAGATCAAAGGAAAATGAATTCTGGAATTTCCTGAAGATGTTCCAAGATGTCAAAACATCACCAGAGGATATGTTTGGTGACCCAGAACAGAAGGAAGAAAAATCATAATGAAACATGGATCATACCATTGGAAAGCCTGCCCGAAGGAGAGTTGTTCCAGACAAAAGGAGTCAAATATCAATTTTATTCCGGAAGTTATTATGACCAGAAGATGGCCTGGCAGTGAAAAATTACACAGTCCAGACTTGTTCCAAACTTGACCAGAAGGTATGTTTATGAGTCCAGAACAAGAGGATAAATTCAAATTTGGCCCAGATCATAAGATAGCATGATTCAGGGCATGGAACTAAGTCTAGATCAAAAGAAATGAGTTCCAGAATCAATCCAGACCTGGTCCAAAATTAAAGGTAAAATGTCCAGACTGAAATATTTTCTGTTCAAGTTAATTTCAGTTTGTTCCAGACTAAAGTCCAGATTAGAGTAAAAATTTCCAGATCAATGGTTCAGAAATAATTATTTGGTCCAGTGATGGTCCAGATCAGAAAATCAGACCATGGCCCAGTGGTGGCCGAAATCAGAGGGTTAGGAAGTGTGGTCCAAGAATGGCCGAAATTAGAGGATCACAGAATATCAAATAGGCTGGTCCAGATGTGGACTATCGCATTAAGATCCAATGGTGCAGATTTGATCATGACAATTAAAGAATCTGAGAAAAATGCTCAAAACAGAAGCGGAGCAAAATGCTTGAAACAAATCAGTGGGCAAAAGGCTCAAAACAGAATATGAGCAAAATACTCCAGAATTCAAAAAAGATTAATCTAAATATACTGCAGAAGTAAAGCATCAGTGAAGTTCTAAAGTTCAACTATAAATAGAGACTTAATGCTGAAGAATAAAGTATCGAAAATCACAAAAGAGTCATACACTTCCAAAGCAACAAACACTCAAATTTTCATAGAAGTCAATTGTGAGTTTTAGCTTTCAAGAAGCAAGTACTCGTGTTATTTTCTTTCCACTGTGGATAATCTAAGTTGTTGAAGTAGAGTCTACAATCTGAAGGAGTTAGTAGAGGTAGCAGGGTACTTGGCAATTAGATAGGGTTGTATATAAGTTGTTGAAGTAGAGTCTACAAACTGAGGGAATCAGAAAAGGTAGCAAGGTACTTAGCAATTAGATTCATAGTGTTGTGATTTCTTCTACAATCTGGGGTTGTCAGATTGGCTGAAGACAAGGTTGTTTTCCTCAAGAAGTCTAGGATTGTTAGACTATTGAGAAGACTGACTTGGAGGGTCAGTAGCAAGGTTGTAATTCAAGATGGAATTAGTGAAATCCTTCAAGGCGAAGGGACTGAACGTAGCCTCGTTAACGGTGAACCAGTATAAAATCTGTGAGTTTTTATTTTTATCCGCTGCTAACTCTGTTTTAATTATACATCAAGTTTTGTTTTGAAAGTATTAAAACAGGAAAAGTATTTAAGTTAAGTCAAACACAATTCAACCCCCCTTCTCGTGTTTGCACCTTCAATTGGTATCAGAGCTCGGTCTCAAGGCTGAGCACTTAACAGTGTTTGAGGAAAGGTCCAAGGGGTTCAATATGTCAGAAGAATTGGGAGGCAACATCAACAGACCACCAATATTTGATGGAGAAAGGTTTGTGTATTGGAAGGACAGACTGAGAAGTTTTGTCATATCTCAAGATCCTGAATTATGGAAGATGATAGTCAGAGGTTACACTGCACCTACTAATCCAGAAGATCCAACTAAGAAACTAGACTTGGATGATATGACACGAGATCAGATCAGACTACACAAACTTCATCAGAAGTCCAGAACCATCATGGTCAGTGCAATCACATTCAACGAATTTGATAGATGCATAAATAAAGAAACAGCAAAAAATATATTCGATAGTCTGGTTCTGACCTATGTAGGAACCAAGCAGGTTCAACAAACAAAGGCTAACATATTGGTCAGAAAGTATGAGCTGTTCAAGATGGAAGAGGATGAAGACATTGACACAATGTTCTGCTGGAAGATCTGATCAGCTCACTCAGGTCTCATGAAATAGAACTAGAAGAAGATGAACCAAAGAAGAAGAAGAATCTGGCTCTGAAGTCGAAACATAAGAAAGCTGCAAAGGTAGTATCAGAATCAGAGGATAGTGACAGTGACTGTGATGATATGGCTTACTTAACCAAAAAGATGGTTAAGATCTGGGAAAACAGAAAGAGGAGAGGTTCCCAGAAGAAACATAACAGCAAGGAAGAATCTGACAAGAAGAACATCATCTGTTATGGATGCAATGAACCTGGACATGTCAAGTCAGAATGTCCAAATCTGGAAAAAGGGAAACAACATAAGAAGAATTCCAGATACAGAAAGAAAGGTCTGATGGCTGCCTGGGATGTATCAGAATCAGAGGAAGAATCTTCTGATGAAGAAGAGGCAGAAACAACAAAGATAGCTCACATCAAGTCTGCTTCTGGACGTCATAAAGGCCCCAATTCCAAAAGGAAAACAGGCAGATGGAAGAATGATCGAAGCAATCATTCTGGAAAATCTGGAAGCACATCAGAGGAAACAATTCTGTCTCTGATGGCTCACACAAATTCAGGTTCTGAATACTGCTTTGAAACTGAATCAGAAGATGAAGACAGTGAGGTATTTTCTGATCTTTCTAAACCTGAATTAATTGATACTTTAAAGGACTTGTTAAATGCAAATAATAAGATATCTTTAAAACTGACAACTCTTAGGGAAGATAAGAAAAATCTAACCAAAGAGGTCCAAGTTTCAAAGAATCGAATTTCTGAGTATGCAACTGAAATCCAAGATTTGAAAACTGAAGTTGCAAAACTCAAGTCTAAAAACCAAACTCTGAAAAGTAATAATTGTTCCACTTCTGAAACTGTTTGTAAATCTGATATGCATGAGCAAGTTTTTCAAAACTTTATTTCCAATGGAATGGAAATAAGTAAAAACGCATCTATGATTTATGGAAACAGTAATTCTGGAAAAAGAGGTCTTGGTTTTACAGAAACAATTACTGAAAATAAAGCTGTTCATTCTGATGTTTTATGTAGTGTTTGTGCCAAGAAAGGTCACTCTGAATTATCTTGTCCAATGGTAAAATCTGAACAAGATCAGAGAGCTGTTACAACTAACAAATATGGACCCAATCAGTTCTGGGTACCAAAAGATCAAATTGTCTATGTTGCAGATATTCTGAGCAACCAGAAGGAGACACCAACAATGGTGCCTGGATAATGGATGTTGGCAACGCACAAGCAGAAGAAGGTTTATGTTCCAACATCTACCAAACATAAGCAAAGTGACTCTGGTAGAAGAAGAACTGGTCAACACAATACCTATCAGAACCAGAATCAGAATTATAGGAGGAACAGGAAATATCATGGATATCACTCGTATCAAAACAAGAACTGGAACCAGTATCAGAGGAACAGGAACTGGAACCAGAACCAGAACTGGAACCAGCACCAGAAGCACAGAAACTAGAACCAACACCAGAAGCACAGAAACTGGAACCAGAACCAAAACTGGAACCAGTATCAGAGGTACAAGAACTGGAACCAGAACCAACACTGGAACCAGAACCAGAACTGGAGGCACAGAAATTGGAACCAGAATCAACACTTGAACCAGAATCAGAATCAGTACCAAAACCAGAACCTGAACCGGTATCAGTATCAAAGGTTGAGGTATGATCATCAGAACTACTTTAATTATCACAATCAGTATAATGACCAGAATCACCATAAGTTCCAGAATCACCAGAGGAACATGGTGTATCAGCCAAAAGAGATGAATCAGAATCAGAATCTGGAGAGTTCTTCAAACACTCCAGTGAGATTCATCAAAACTACAAACCTGGAAGGGAATTCAAATTCCCTCATCCAAACTAGGTAATCTCAGAACATATAGATTAGGAATCTGAAAATCAGAAGCAAGAGGATTTTCAGAGTAAACCTGAGGCTACATCTTGCTGTAAATACTATTATTACTTAATATTTATGTTTACTGTGATAACAAGAAGCTTGATCTTAACAAATCAAAGCTAGATAAGTATTTTGCAGATTTTCAAATTGTCAGAGGAACCAGGTGAATCACACGAATTGAACACCTCAGTAGAAACAGCATTCCAGTGGTTTCAAAAACAAACAGAAACCACCAGAAGCAGAATTAATGGTTTGGCTGTATTGAGTTAAATTTTAAAATATTTGATTTACTTTATGTAAAATGACAAACTGCTTGATCTTGACAAATCAAAGCAAGATACAAATAGTGTAGGTTCACCAAAGGGAGCAGAAGCACAAAAAACAGAAGTACTTAGGAAGATTCACCAGAACCAGAAGCTAATTAATCAGAATCAGAAGCTGTTACAGAACCAGAAGCTGATGCGAACCAAGCATTGTTGATGAAGTTTTGGCAGAGGAAGGTTGGATACTTGCAATGCAAGAAGAGTTGAATGAAATTCAAAGGAATGATGTTTGGAATCTGGTATCCAAACCAAACCGAAGCATTATTGGAACCAAGTAGGTATTCAGAAACTAATTCAATGAAAAGGGTGAATTTGTAGCTCAAGGATACAGTCAACAGAAAGAGTTTTCTGATCTAATGTAGAAGGAGTTACAAATGAGCATGATGGGAGAACTTAAGTTCTTCCTGGGAATTCAGATTCATCAAGGTAAAACAGGTATACTCAGTCACCAATCTAAATACACCAAAGAACTTCTTAAAAAGTTCAAGATGAGTGACTGTAAGCCTATGGCCACCCCCATGCACCCAACCTGCTCACTTGAGAAAGATGAAACCGGTAAAAAGGTATACCAGAAAACATACAGAGGTATTATTGGATCATTTCTATATTTAACTGCTTCTAAACCTGACATTATGTTTAGTGTTTGTGTCTGTGCCCGATTTCAAGCTGATCCTAGGGAATCCCATTTAACTGCTGTCAAAAGAATTCTGAGATATCTTAAAGGAACCACAAACCTTATTTTGTTATACAAGAAAACCCCCACCTACAAACTAAAAGGTTTTTGTGATTCTGATTATGCTGGAGACAAGCTGGAAAGGAAAAGTACAAGTGGCAACTGCACTTTCTTAGGTGATAATCTGATCTCTTGGTCAAGCAAAAGACAAAGCACCATTGCCATGTCAACAGCAGAAGCTGAGTATATATCAGCAGCAGGATGCAGTTCACAGTTACTCTGGATGAAACACCAACTTGAAGATTACAACATCTTTGAAAACAATATCGCTTTGTTTTGTGATAACACTTCAGCCATAAACCTAACCAAGAACCCTATCGTACACTCTAGAGCCAAACACATTGAAATAAAACACCATTTCATTAGGGACCATGTTCAAAAAGGGACTTTGAGCATCCAGTTTGTGGACACTGATCATCAATGGGCTGATATCTTCACCAAGGCATTACCAGAAGATAGGTTCGAGTTCATTAAGAAGCATCTCAGATTGACCTCCATATCTGACTAGCTCAAGTAGTCATCTTAGGAGTTTTTAAAATTTCTTGCAATTTTATTTTATTCAGTTTTTACTTTATGTAATTTGTAAAGAGAAAAACAAAAAATACAAAAATAGTAGGACCACTTTTTGGCTGATGACAAAAAGGGGGAGAAAGAGAGAGAGAGAAAGAAAGGAGAAATAAGTAGAAATGGAGAGATAAAAAGAAAGAAGGAGAGAAAAAGAAAGAGAGAAAACAGAAGGAGTTGAAAAGGAGAGGAAACAGGGAGAGAGAAAAACAAAGAAAGAAAAAGAAAGAGTGAAAACAGAAGGAGTTGAAAAGGAGAGGAATCAGGGAGAGAGAAAAAGAAAGAGTGAAAAGAGAAGGAGTTGAAAAGGAGAGGAGAAGAGAAGAAAAGAAAGAGAGAACAAAGAAGGAGTTGAAAAGGAGAGTATCAGACTTAGGGGGAGAGATTGGTCTAAGGGGGAGTAATTCAAAGTTTTCGAGTCATAAGTTAGCAAAATAAGTTAAGGTATTGTCATCATCAAAAAGGGGGAGATTGTTGGAACCAAGTTGGTTCTAAGTACTTAGGATTTTGATGCTTACAAATGTACTCAATGTAAACTTATTTTGTACTTTGAATTATTAAGTTAAATGCCCCAGAAACTGAAGGAAACAGAAGCAGAGATCAAAGGAAAATGAATTCTGGAATTTCCAGAAGATGTTCCAGGATGTCAAAATATCACCAGAGGATATGTTTGGTGACCCAGAACAGATGGAAGAAAAATCATAATGAATCATGGATCATACCATTGGAAAGCCTGCCAGAAGGAGAGTTGTTCCAGACTAACAGGAGTCAAATATTAATTTTATTCCAGAAGTTATTCTGACCAGAAGATGGTCTGGCAGTGAAAAATTACACAGTCCAGACTTGTTCCAGAGTTGACCAGAAGGTATGTTTATGAGTCCAGAACAAGAGGATAAATTCAGATTTGGCCCAGATCATAAGATAGCATGATTCAGGGCATGGAACTAAGTCTAGATCAAAAGAAATGAGTTCCAGAATCAATCCAGACCTGGTCCAAAATTGAAGGTAAAATGTCCACACTGAAATATTTTCTGTTCAAGTTAATTTCAGTTTGTTCCAAACCAAAGTCCAGAATCTGTCCAGATCAGAGTAAAAATTTCCAGATCAATGGTTCAAAAATAATTATTTGGTCCAGTGATGGTCTAGATCAGAAAATCAGACCATGGCCCAGTGGTGGCCGAAATCAGAGGGTTAGGAAGTGTGGTCCAGGAATGGCCGAAATAAGAGGATCACAGAATATCAAATAGGCTGGTCCAGATGTGGACTATCGCATTAAGATCCAATGGTGCATATTTGATCATGAAAATTAAAGAATCTGAGAAAAATGCTCAAAACAGAAGCGGAGCAAAATGCTCAAAACAGATCAGTGAGCAAAAGGCTCAAAACATAATCTAAGCAAAATACTCCAGAATATTTTCAAAACAGATTAATCTAAATATATTGTAGAAGTGAAGCATCAGTGAAGTTCTAAAGTTCAACTATAAATAGAGACTTAATGCTGAAGAATAAAGTATCGAAAATCACAAAAGAGTCATACATTTCCAAAGCAACAAACACCCAAATTTTCATAGAAGTCAATTATGAGTTTTAGCTTTCAAGAAGCAAGTACTCGTGTTATTTTCTTTCCACTGTGGCAAATCTAAGTTGTTGAAGTAGAGTCTACAATCTGAGGGAGTCAGTAGAGGTAGCAGGGTACTTGGCAATTAGATAGGGTTGTATCTAAGTTGTTGAAGTAGAGTCTACAAACTGAGGGAATCAGAAAGGGTAGCAAGGTACTTAGCAATTAGATTCATAGTGTTGTGATTTCTTCTACAATCTGGGGTTGTCAGATTGGCTGAAGACAAGGTTGTTTTCCTCAAGAAGTCTAGGATTGTTAGACTATCGAGAAGACTGACTTGGAGGGTCAGTAGCAAGGTTGTAATTCAAGATTGAATTAGTGAAATCCTTCAAGGAGAAGGGACTGGACGTAGCCTCGTTAACGGTGAACCAGTATAAAATCTGTGAGTTTTTATTTTATTTTTATCCGCTGCTAACTCTATTTTAATTATACATCAAGTTTTGTTTTGGAAGTATTAAAACAGGAAAAATATTTAAGTTAAGTCAAACACAATTCAACCCCCCTTCTCGTGTTTGCACCTTCACTATATTTGAATACACTCATGCCGTATTCGAATACACCTTCGAATTCAGTGAAATTTTCCAGAAAACTTCAACACATTTTCAAATTTTTTCCTTTGAAAAATCAACACAACACCAAAACAAATTCACCACTCTTTTGAACCACAAAACTCAGATTTTTTCTCAGCACTTATAAATGTTTCTACTCATCAACACAGCAACAACAGATTTTCAAAACACCTCCACCCATTTTAAAAATCCTTTTCTCTTAAAAACCACCATCAACACAACAACAGCAGATTTTCCAGAACACCTTCAACCATTTTAAAATCCTTTTTCTTTTGAAAAACCCTTATCAACACCAGATTGTTAACAAAACACATCAGAAACCAAGTTTGTTAACAACACAACAGAAAACAGAATCACCAAAACCAAAATAACATCACAGTTTTCTTTATTCACCAAAACAGAAAGTCAACCACAAAACAATGTAGCACAAACGACTCATGCATTTGGATCATCCCCAAAACAACATGCAAGGCATTTTTTAGCTTTCCCACACAAACAAAACAGCATTGATGTAACAACCAAAACAGCAAACATCACAGATCATTAAAACATCAACATAATGCATTTTTCGCATTTTATAACAACATGCACAACAGTTTCGTTTTTCAAACCAGAAACTCAAATATAATCACACCTCAATCATGCATTTACAGCCCTAAGATGCAATCTAGAAAGTGGAAGGTGCCCCTTACCTCTGTTACATTTCCTGTGCTCGTTTATGCTACCATGACAATGTCGGCAAAACTCTCGTTCGCGTTTGCCGCTATGAAAGTTAGTTCCCTAGCTCCGTAACGATGAGGGGAACAACTTTTGTACTGAACACTTTCTGGTTTGGTGCTTGGATTTCCAAGTAATCTCATTTTTAAGGATGTTTTTTTTTGTTTTTCTACCAACAGAAAGCAGAATAGGGAGAGGAAGAAGGAGGGTACTGTCGCATGCAATAAGGAAGGAGGGAAAGTGTTTTCTGCCTTCTTTCCTTGCCTCTCACTCATATATATAGGCATATATGTGCCACCTCACCCCACATTAATATTATAATATTACTTGATCATCAAGTACTTAACCACTCTCGTCGTAATTAGCAGATAACCTCTTAATTGACGGCCCGATAATTTAATTACTCGTAATTAAATTAATTTATCCTTCATCCAATAATTTTAATTCAACCTCCAAAATAAATATTTATATATATATATATTTACCCAAAATATACATATATTAAATATTTTACAATTATTCTCCAAAATACACTTAATATTAAATCCATAATTTAATTTTAAATTTAAGGGTCTTACAGTAGGTGTGGTGACTCCTAACCCGGTGGCTAGAGAGGCTGTACGTGAACCCGAGGCGGGAGAGAAGAATATAGGACAGACACTAACAGTAGTTGACATTCCGGGTCCATCTAGGACATTAGATGATTGTTTTGAGATTCCGGCACCGTCGAAGAGACCCAGATTATGGATAGATCTGACTTCGGAGGAGACTGATCCTTCCCTATATGATGAGGAGGAGGACGTCACATCGAGGCGAGCTGCGGAGTCAGACGAGACTTTTATGGGATGCGGAGGGAATCCTTGCTAATGTAGCTTTAGTGCATGATCAGTTTAGACTTGTTGTATAGGGTCTTGAGTCCGGTGGATATAATTATTTATTTTGGGAATTATTGTATATCTTTTCCGCACTCTGACACTGTTGAGCAGGCCGGGTATTTTTGAGATGTTATGACACCAACTTTTATGATGTATTATCTTTTATTACATTATCAGTATTAATTCTCAACAATTTTAATTACTTAGTTATAATTATGGGTAAGTATTTAATTATGTTCACATTTGAGTTACGACGTATTATTTTATGAAATGACTTAATGAAAATTTTATTGTGATTATCTTGAATTAATTCAAAAAAAAAAAATACACTCGCGCTGTTTAAAAATTCGGGGTGTTACAAGGTTCAACTTGAGATATCATGGCCATGTTGTTTGAATCTTCTTTCAATGATTGCCTTGTCGTAACTCCATCAGCAGTATCACCTATGATCAGATCTAGAGGATGATACGTTATAATCTTCCATCCTCTTGGAGGCTACTGAGAGGTTGGATCAGAAATGTCCTCCTCGTTTGGATTGTGAACTTTAGAGGATGAATTTTCATCTCCTTCAATTTTATCCATGTTTTCTAAACACAAGTCATCAAACTCATCAAAAATAACATGCATGGATTCCTCCACAGTTTGAGTTCTAAGATTATATATTCTCTAACCTTTAGATGATGTGGAGTATCCCAAAAATATACCTTTATCAGATTTTGGATCAAACTTTCCCAAATTTTCTTTATTATTAAGGATGTAGCAATAACATCCAAATATATGAAAATAAGAAACATTTGGTTTTCTACCTTTCCAAAGTTCGTATGGAGTTTTGTTTAAAAATTTTCTAATTGAAACTCGGTTTGAAACATAGCAAGTTGTGTTGATAGCTTCATCCCAAAAATATTTTTCAATGTTGGCTTCATTTAGAATAGTTCTAGCCATTTCTTGTAAAGTTCTATTTTTCCTTTCAACAACTCCATTTTGTTGAGGAGTTCTTGGACAAGAAAAATTATGAGAAATACTATTTTCATCAAAAAAAAATTTTGAATGACTCATTTTCAAATTCTCCCCCGTGATCACTTCTCACTGAAATAATTTTTTATCCTTTTTCATTTTGTATCTTTTTACAAAAATATTGAAATGCCTCAAAGGCTTCATCTTTGTGTTTTAAAAATAAGACTCAAGTAAATCGTGAAAAGTCATCTACTATAACAAATCCATATCTTTTTCCACTAAGACTTGGAGTCTTGATAGGACCAAAGAGGTCAATATGAAGGAGTTCAAGAGGTTGATTTATTGAAACAATATTTTTAGAGTGAAAGCTACTTTTAACTTGTTTTCCTTTAGCACAAGCCTCACATACTTTGTCTTTTTCAAAATTTATTTTTGGAAGACCTTTAACTAATTCTAATTTTTATAATTTAGACATAGTATTCAAGCTTGTATGACCAGCCCGTTTGTGCCAAATCCATTTATCCTTTTTGAATAGACATAAAACAAGATTCAGTAGGTAAATCATCTAAATACAAAACATATAAATTCTTTTTCCTTATACATGAGAATAAAACTCTACCCGAGGATGAATGCTTGACCTCGCATAGAGTGGGTTTAAAGATTACTTCAAATCCACTATCACAAAGTTGGATAATGCTTAGCAAGTTATGTTTTAAACCATCAACATACTGAACATTTTCGATTTTGGCAGAATTTTTTTTACCAATAATACTTGTTCCTTTGATTTGAGCTTTATCATTGTTGCCAAATGTAACTGATCCTCCATCTTTTGATTCTAAAGAGATGAAGCAATGCGTATCCCCTGTCATATGTCTTGAGCAGCCACTGTCCAAGAACCGTGGCTTTCTTTTGTTGATCAAAGGATGTACCTGTGTTAGGATTTAGAAGAGACTTAGGTACCCATATAAAATTGGGTCCTTGGTGGTTAGTCTGTCCTCTTGTAAGGATTTTATTTTTATGATAGCAAATGGAATCATGGTGTCCATGCTTATTACAAAATGAACATTTCCTTTTGTTATTTTCAGCTTTTTTCTTAGCAAGACAAACTTTGATAGTATGTCCATGCTTTTTGCAAAAAGCGCACTTAGGTCTATCCTCTAGGTTCTTTGCTAGAAAAAAAATTTTCATATAATTTTTGTTTTTGAGAACTTTTAAAACCAATACCACCTTTGTCAAAAATACCAGATTGAGATCCCATAATTTTTTGAAATGTTTATATGGATTTGACAAAGTTGGTAATGTCTTTTTTTAGTTCTTCAACTTTGATTTTCAAGTCCTTCTTTTCTGTGTCCTCTTCAGGAGGATGGATTTTGACATTCTCTTTGTTTAAAATGTTTTGTTGCTCAGAAAATTTTCTATTTGATTGCTGCAAGTCTAGAATGATTTTTTGAAATTCCTCATTCTTAGCTTGAAGTTCCTTATTTAGTTTCTTTATTTCATAATTTTGGTTTTTAAGAAAACCACATTTATGAGATAGCGTGTTTGGGTCATTTAAGAGATTGTCAAATTCTATTTCTAACTTTTCACAAGAAGGACATAAATCTGTAATGCTTACCTCATCTGTTTCTGAATTTGCCATGAGACAAAGGTTGGCTTCTTCTTCTTTTTCTTGCTCGGAGGATGATTCATCACTATCATCCCACGTTGCCATCATAGATTTCTTCTTGTTGTGAAATCTTCTTATGTTCCTTTTGTTTAGAGGACACTCAGTTTTGTAGTGTCCCATTTTATTGCATCCATAACAAGTTATCTGGCTTTTGTCAACCTTTTCTTTTTGAGGAGATCTTTTGTCTTGTCCTCTTCTGTTGATTATTCTTTGGATTCTTCTGGAAATTAGAGCCAGTTCATCGTCCTCCTCAGAAAGAGAATATTTTGCGTTATCCTTTTTTGTGATATTTTCAGAGTTTTTGGAGGATGGACTTTCAGTTTGACTGGATTTCAAAGCAATTATTTTTCCCTTTTTGCTTGGTTTATCAGCGAGCAATAAATGTTCATGAGCTCTAAGAGTTCCAACCAGATCTTCTAACCTCATGGTGGCTAAATTTCTTGCTTCTGTGATGGCTGTCACCATGGGTCTCCATTCCTTTGGTAAACTTCTTAATATCTTCCTTATCCTCTCTTGGACGGAGTATTCTTTTCCCAGAGACCTTAAGTTGTTCAGGATGATTGTTAGCCTTGAGAACATTTCATCAATTGTTTCTTCTTCCTTCATTTCAAACAACTCGAATTCTCTTACTCCCATGTCAATCATGGCCTCTTTAACGTGACTTGAACCTTCATGATGGATCTTCAAGGTGTCCCATAGTTCCTTAGCACTTTGGCATTCTTCAACTCTGCTATACTCTTCCCTGCTTAGAGCACACGTTAGAAATAAATGAGCTTTAGAGTTTAGAAGTACCTTGGCATTTTCTTCAGTTGTCCATTGTGTTTGAGGTTTTTCGTCAGAGGTTGGGTCTGTGCTGTTGATTCTAATGACATGATTTCCTTTTTCTACCACTGGCCACATGTTGTTATCTTGTGATATGAGAAACAATCTCATCTTACGTTTCGAGTGGTAGTAGTCAGTGCCATCAAAGTAGGGAGGTATGCTGGATGATCCTCATTTAGGGATATACTTAGCTATTGACATTTTTCTTTTGGATCTTTTTCTCTTACACTGTTAGATGTAGTTTTTAGAGAACCTTGCTCTGATGCCAATTGAAGTAGCTAGAATATCACTAGAAGGGGGGTTGAATAGAGATATTCGAGGTTTTAAAAATTCAATTTAGTTTAAAACTCTTTCCTCTTCGAGAGGATGAATATCAGAAGTTGAAAGCTTAGAGGTTTAGTAGATTACCAAAAAGATAAAGAGATAGAGAGAGGATAATGACACACACAATTTTATACTATTTCACCTAATGAAGGCTACGTCCAGTCCTCACACACTTGTGAGATTTTACTAAGTATCAAAAGCTATCAGCCTCTTACTGAGGTTGATTACAAATCGTGTATTCTAGAGCTTCACCAAGCTTACAATTTTTTCTTTCTGACTCCTCTCAAGTGTAACTCACTTGAAGTTTACAAGATGATATGAAGTAGTTTTGATTGGTATTACTTTCTACAAAGGTATTTCAAAGATCTAGTGTAAGATTATAGAAAGTTTGAGGGGAGGATGGAATGCTCTTGATAGCCTTTGAATATTTCCTTTTTGTGCGTATTGTTGTGTAGAAATGAAGAAGAGCGGCCTTCTTTTTATAGAGAGAAGGAAACTTTTTCTTCAAGAAAGTTGTCCTTTATGACCGTTTACCCAAGTTATAATGATCCTTGATATGATACGATGTTTAATTAATGTTTTACGTGTTCTTCTCAATTATTTTATACTATTACATGTTTTCAAAATTTGCCCCTCGTTGATTGTGTTTGGCGCTTGTGTGTGTTGGAACCAAGTTGGTTCTAAGTCTCAGGATTTTGATGTTTACAAAAGCACTCAATGTAATCGTATTTTGTACCTTGAATTATTAAATTAAATGCCACCAGAAACTGAAGTAATCAGAAGCAGAAGATCAAAGGATTCTAGAAAATGAATTCTGGAATTACCGAAAGATACTCCAGGATGTCAAAACATCACCAGAAGATATCTTTGCTGACCTAGAACAGAAGGAAGAAAAATCAGAAGAAGACCTGGACCATACCAGAGGAAAGCCTGCCAGAGGGAGAGTTTGTCCAGACCAAGAGGAATCAAATATCAGATTTATTCCAGAAGTTATTCTGACCAGAAGATGGCCGGGCAGTGAGAAATTAAAACAGCCCAGACTTGTTCTAGACTCAACCAGAAGATAAGTTAATGAGTCCAGAACAAGAGAATCAATCCAGATCTGACCCAGACCATAAGATAGCATGATTCAGGGCATGAAACTAAGTCCAGACCAGAAGAAATGAATTCTAGAATCAATCCAGACCTTGTCCAAAATCAAAGGTAAAATGTCCAGACTGAAATATTTTTTTCTCAACTTAATTTAAGTTCATTCCAGACCAAGTCCATAATTTGTCTAGTGTTGGCCGAAATCAGAGGGACATGATGTGTAGTCCAGCAAAGGCCGAGTTCAGAGGATTATAGCATATCAGGTGTGAGGATGGCCGAAATTAGAAGATCAGAGGGTTAGGAAGTGTGGTCCAGGGATGGCAGAATTCAGAAGATCACAGTATATCAATTTATTTGGTCCAGATGTGGACTGGCGCAGAAGAATCTAATGGTCCAAATTTAATCATGAGGATTAACGGTGAAGATCTTAAGTTATTTTAATCAAAGTATTAAAAAGATTTGTTACAAAAATAAAAGTGAGGCATAGTGGAATTCAGGAGCTGTGGCGGGAAGAAACTAAAGACTTGATTGGCCAGTTATTTTTGAAAGAAATCTGAAGCTTAAAAAAAAAGATATGTTTTTTATTTAAATGAAGCCCAATTGGTCAAGTTATTTTTACAAGAGAATCCAACAAGATTCAGCTCGAATTTAAGCATTGGAAGAGGCCCTAATCTGCATCTATAAAAGGAGGCTCAAGGCAGAATACTTAATATCGAAAATCACAAAAGAGTCATACACTTCCAAAGCAAACATTCAAATTTTCAGAGAGGTGAATTGTGAATTCCAGCTTTCAAGAAACAAGTACTCGTGTTATTTTCCTTCCATTGTGTCAAATCTAAGTTGTTGAAGTAGAGTCTAAAATCTGAGGGAGTCAGAAGGGGTAGCAGGTTACTTGGCAATTAGATTCATAGTGTTGTAATTCCTTCTACAATCTGGGGTTGTAATATTGGTAGGAGAAGACTTGACTTAGGAAGTCAAGGTGCTATATTCCTCAAAAGTCTAGGATTGTTAGACTGTTTGAGAAGACTGACTTGGAGGTATGGAACTGTTGTAATTCAAGGTTTGAATTAGTGAAATCCTTCAAGGTGAAGGGACTGGACGTAGCCTCGTTAACGGTGAACCAGTTTAAAATTCTGTGTTTTTATTTTTACTTTATATCCGCAGCTAACTCTGTTTTATTCATACATCAAGTTTTGTTTTAAAACTGCAAAAACAGAAAAAGTATTCAAGTTAGTCAAACACAGTTCAACCCCCCTTCTCGTATTTGCACCTTCAATTGGCATCAGAGCTCGGTCTCAAGGCTGAGCACTTAACAGTGTTTGAGGAAAGATCCAAGGGGTTCAACATGGCAGAATCCAGAGATGATTTGGGAGGCAACATCAATAAACCACCATTGTTTGATGGAGAAAGGTTTGAGTATTGGAAGGACAGAATGAGAAGTTTCTTCATATCTCAAGATCCTGAATTATGGAAGATGGTAATCAAAGGATACACTGCACCTACTGTTCCAGGAGATCCAACTAAAGAACTGGACATGGATGATATGAAACCAGACCAGAGCAGATTATACAAACTTCATCACAAGTCCAGAAACATCATGATCAGTGCCATCACATTCAAGGAATTTGACAGATGCACAGATAAAGAAACAGCAAAGAGCATATTCGACAGTCTGGTTCTAACCTATGAAGGAAGCCAGCAGGTTCAAGAAGCAAGGGCTAACATACTAGTTAAACAGTATGAGATGTTCAAGATGGAAGATGATGAAAACATTGATGGAATGTTCTGCAGATTCCAAACTCTGATGTCTGGACTGAAGGTCTTGAAGAAAAGCTACACAACTGCAGATCATGTCAAGAAGATTCTAAGAAGCTTACCAACCAAGTGGAGACCAATGGTTACTGTAGTTCAGCAAGCCAAAGATCTGAACAACTTAAAACTTGAAGATCTGATCAGCTCACTCAGGTCTCATGAAATAGAACTAGAAGCAGATGAACCAAAGAAGAAGAAGAATCTGGCCCTGAAGTCGAAACAGAAGAAAGCTGCAAGGGCAGCATCAGAATCAGAGGATAGCGACAGTGACTGTGATGATATGGCTTACTTAACCAAACAGATGGTTAAGATCTGGGAAAAAAGGAAGAGAATAAGCTTCATGAAGAAACATAACAACATAAAGGAAAGGAAGAGTATCGTTTGTTATGGATGCAATGAACCTGGACATATCAAGTCAGAATGTCCAAATCTGGAAAAAGGAAAACAACACAAGAAGAATTCCAGATTCATAAAGAAGGGTCTGATGGCAGCCTGGGATTCATCAGAATCAGAGGAAGAATCATCTGATGAAAAAAAGGCAGAAACAGCAAAGATGGCACACATCAGGTCTGCCTCTGGACTTCATAAAGGCACGATTTCAGGAAGGAAAGCAGGCAGAAGGAAGAATGATCAAAGGAGTCATTCAAGCAAGTCTGGAAGCACATCAGAGGGAGCAATTCTAGCTCAGGCTCTGGAACAGAATCAGAAGATGAAGACAGTGAGGTATTTTCTGATCTCACTAGATCTAAATTAATTGAGGCTCTAAAAGACATTTTAAATGCAAACAATAAGATGTCTTTAAAACTGAAAAATCTTAGGGAAGACAAGAAAAATCTAACCAAAGAAGTCCAAGTTTTAAAGAATCGAAATTCTGAGTATGCAACTGAAAACAAGGATTTTAAAACTGAAGTTGCAAGACTCAAATATGAAAATCAAACTCGCAAAAGTAATATTTGTTCCACTTCCAAAACTGTTTGTGAATCTGATATGCATGAGCAATTTTTTCAAAACTTTATTTCCAATGGAATGGAAAGAAGTAAATATGCATCTATGATTTATGGAAATAATAACACTGGAAAGAGAGGTCTTGGTTTTACAGAAACTATTGCTGATACTAAAAATGTTCATTCTGATATTTGTGCTAAGAAAGGTCACTCTGAATTATCTTGTCCAATGGTAATATCTGAACAAGATCAAAGAGTTGTTAAAACTAACAAACCTGGACCCAATCAGTTCTGGGTACCAAAAGATCAAATTGTCTATGTTGCATATATTCTGAGCAACCAGAAGGAGACACCAACAATGGTGCCTGGAGAATGGATGTTGGCAATGCACAAGCAGAAGAAGGTTTATGTTCCAACATCTACCAAACATAAGCCAAGTGACTCTGGTAGAAGAAGAACTGGTCAACACAATACCTATCAGAACCAGAACCAGAATCATAGGAGGAACAAGAAATATCAAAGAAATCACACATATCACACGAATCAGAACAGGAACTGGAGCTAGAACCAGAACTGGAACCAGTATCAGAGGTACAGGAACTGGAACTAGAACCAGAACTGGAACCAGTATCAGAGGCACAGGAACTGGAACCAGAACCAACACTGGAACCAGATTCTGAATCAGTACCAGAAGCCGAACCAGAACTAGTATAATTACCAGAATCACCATAAGTTCCAGAATCACCAGAGGAACATGGTGTATCAGCAAAAGTAGAAAGAAAAGAATCAGAATCAGGAGAGTTCTTGAAACACTCCAGTGAAATTCATCAAGACTACAAACCTGGAAGGGAATTCAAATCCCTTAATCCAAACCATGTAATCACAGAACATACAGATTCGAAATCTGAAAATCAGCAGCAAGAGGATTTTCAGAGTAAAACTGAAACTGCAGACATAGAGGTTACATCTTGCTGTAAATACTATTATTGTTTGATATTTATGTTTACTGTGATAACAAGAAGCTTGATCTTAAAAAATCAAAGCTAGATAAGTATTCTGCAGGTTTTCAAACTATTTGAGGAACCAGGTGATTCACACGAATTGAACACTTCAGCAGAAACAAAATTCTAGTGGTTTCAAAAACAAGCAGAAATCAACAGAAGCAAAATTAATGGTTTGGCTGTATTGAGTTCATTTTTAAATTATTTGATCTATATTATGTTATATGACAAACTGCTTGATCTTGACAAATCAAAGCAAGATAAAGATAGTGCAGGTGAACCAGAGGCACAAGAAGCAGAAGCTGGACCAGCAGCAGAATATGAGAAAGATCAAGATGAAGAAGAACATGCTGACTTTGAAGACAAGTCAGAGGGAAAGAATGGATGGAAGTACAAGTCTTCACATCCAAAATCTCTCATTATTGGCAGTGCACTAGAACCTTTAAAGACCAGATCATCAAGTAGAGAAACCAGTCTGTTTGGTTTACTCTCAACAATTGAACCAAGCAATGTTGATGAAGCTTTGGCAGAGGAAGGTTGGATACTTGCAATGCAAGAAGAGCTGAATGAATTCCAAAGGAATGATGTTTGGGATCTGGTATCCAGACCAAACAAAAACATTATTGGAACCAAGTGGGTGTTCACGAACAAACTCAACGAAAAAGGTGAAGTGGTAAGGAACAAAGCCATACTTGTAGCTCAAGGATACAGTTAACAGGAAGGTATATATTACACTGAGACTTTTGCTCCAGTGGCCAGGTTAGAAGCAATTAGAATTCTTTTATCATTTGCTGCTAATCATGATATAGTTCTGTATCAAATGGATGTTAAAAGTGCATTCTTAAATGGCTATATAAGTGAGGAAGTCTATGTCAAACAGCCCCCTGGATTTGAAAATTCTGATTTTCCAGACCATGTTTTTAAACTTAAAAAATCTTTATATGGTTTAAAACAAGCACCAAGGGCATGGTATGACAGACTTAGTACCTTTCTGCTTAAGAATAAATTTGATAGAGGCCAGATTGATAATACTCTATTTAGCAAATCCATTAAAAATGATATTTTAATTATTCAAGTGTATGTTGACGATATCATCTTTTGATTGACTAATGGCACTTTGTGCAAAGAGGTTTCTGACCTAATGCAGAAAGAGTTCCAAATGAGCATGATAGGAGAACTCAAGTTCTTCCTGAGAATTTAGATTCACCAAGGTAAATTAGGTATACTCATTCACCAATCTAAATATACTAAAGAACTTCTTAAAAAGTTCAAAATAAGTGAATGTAAGCCTATGGCCACCCCTATGCACCCAACCTGCTCACTTAAGAAAGATGAAACCAGCCAAAAGGTAGACCAGAAAACATACAGAGGTATGATTGGATCCCTTCTTTATTTAACTGCTTCTAGACCTGACATTTTGTTTAGTGTTTGTGTCTGTGCCCGTTTTCAAGCTGACCCTAGGGAATCCCATTTAACTGCTGTCAAACGAATTTTGAGATACCTTAAAGGAACCACCAACCTTACCTTGTTATACAAGAAAACCCGCACCTACAAACTAAAAGGTTTTTGTGATTCCGACTATGCTGGAGACAAGCTGGAAAGGAAAAGTACAAGTGGCAACTACACTTTCTTAGGTGATAATTTGATCTCTTGGTCAAGCAAAAGACAAAGCACCATTGCTATGTCAACAGTTGAAGCTGAGTATATATCAGCAGCATGATGTAGCTCACAGTTACTCTGGATGAAACATCAACTTGAAGATTACAACATCTTTGAAACCAATATCCCTTTGTTATGTGATAACACTTCAGCCATAAATCAACCAAGAACCCCATCTTACACTCTAGAGCCAAACACATTGAAATAAAACACCATTTCATTAGGGACCATGTTCAAAAAGGGACATGAAGCATCCAGTTTGTGGACACTGATCATCAATGGGCTGACATCTTCACCAAAGCATTACCTAAAGACAGGTTCGAATTCATCAAGAAGCATCTCAACATTACCTCCATATCTGACTAGCTCAAGTAGTCTTCTTAGGAATTTTTTTTTTAATTTTCTTGTAATTTTAATTTTATGTTTTTTATTTTTTGTTTTTAATTTCTGTACTTTGTAAAGAAAAAAAACAAAAATACAAAAATAGTAGGACCTCTTTTTGGCTGATGACAAAAAGGGGGAGAGAGAGAAAAAGGAGAAATAAGTAGAAAAGGAGAGATAAAAAGAAAGGAGGAGTGAAAAAGAAAGAGATGAAAAGAGAAGGAGTTGAAAAGGAAAAGAAACAGGGAGAGAGAAAAATAAAGAGAGAAAAAGAAAGAGATGAAAAGAAAAGGAGTTGAAAAGGAGAAGAAACGGGGAAAGAGAAAAATAAAGAGAGAACAGAAGGAGTTGAAAAGGAGAGGAGAAGAGAAGAAAAGAAAGAGTGATCAAGAAGGGGGAGTATTTCAGTATCAGACTTAGGGGAGAGATTGGTTTGAGGGGGAGTATTTCAAGTACTTCGAGTCATAAGCTAGCAAAATAAGTTAAGGTTTTGTCATCATCAAAAAGGGGGAGATTGTTGGAACCAAGTTGGTTCTAAGTACTTAGGATTTTGATGTTTACAAAAGCACTCAATGTAATATTATTTTGTACCTTGAATTATTACATTAAATACCACCAGAAGATGAAGTTTCTAGAGGCAGAAGATGAAGACAGCAGATAATGCATCCAGAAGGTACCAGAGGATGCATCCTGAAATTACCAGAGGATATCTTTGCTGGCCCAGATTAGAAGTTAGCAAAGTCAGAAGGAGACCTGGACCAGACCAGAAGGAAGCCTACCAGAGGGAGACTTGATCCACACCAGAAGGAATCATTAGTCAGACTTAGATCAGAAGTTATTCTGACCAGTAGATGGCTTGGAAGTGAAATGATAAAACAGCCCAGACTTGATCCAGACTTAATCAGAGGATAAATTAATGGGTCCAGAACAAGAGATTCAATCCAGATTTGACCCAGACCAGAAGATATCATGGTTCAGGGTATGAAACTAAGTCCAGACCAGATGAAATGATGTCCAGAATTGATCCAGACACTAATCTGCACTATCACTCTAAGTCCAGACCCTAATCTGCATCTATAAAATGAGGCTCAAGGTAGAATACTTAGTATCGAAAATCACAAAAGAGTCATACACTTCCAACAGCAAACACTCAAGTTTTCAGTGAGGTTAATTGTGAGTTCCAGCTTTCCAGAAGACAGTACTCGTGTTATTTTCTTTCCCTTGTGTTAGATCTAAGTTGTTGAAGTAGAGTCTAAAATCTGAGGGAGTCAGAAGGGGTAGCAGATTACTTGGCAATTAGATTCAAGGCGTTGTAATTCCTTCTACAATCTGGGGTTGTCAGATTGGTAGGAGAAGACTTGACTTAGGAAGTCAAGGTGTTGTATTCCTCAAGAGTCTAGGATTGTTAGACTGTTTGAGAAGACTAACTTGGAGGGTCAGTGGAACTGTTGTAATTCAAGGTTTGAATTAGTGAAATCCTTCAAGGTGAAGGGACTGGAAGTAACCTCGTTAACGGTGAACCAGTATAAAATTTTTTGTTTTTATTTTTACTTTATATCCGCTGCTAACTTTGTTTTATTCATACATCAAGTTTTGTTTTAAAACTGCAAAAACAGAAAAAGTATTCAAGTTAGTCAAACACAATTCAACCCCCTTCTCGTGTTTGCACGTTCAGAGTCCACTTCCGCTTCAAAATACGAATTGTAAAACATTTTAAAGTGTATCAAGCAATAAAAAACATTAAGCATAGAGATGAGAAAAATAATTCAATAAACTTATTCATAAAACCAGAAATCAAATCAAACAAATAAGAGTTTCATCTTGTTTCACTCATCCCTAACAAATAGAGTTTAGTTACTCATGACAGCGATAAAAGAGATAGAGATTAAAGAAGAATTACAAGAAAGATTCATGAATGATTCTTGATAAAAACTCCTTCAATGGTGTAGAAACAAATGTCTCTGAGTTTCTCTACTAGGCACAAGTATCAAAAGTTCCCAATAGACAAAAAAAAGGGGGGTGGAATATTATTGTCAACTGTTATTGCATGCATTGTTATATGATTGTGGGTTGTTTGAATTAGAAGTTGTGTTAGTGTTTGCCTTCAATTAGAAATTGTTATGAATAGAAATTGTATTGCACTCTAAGTGTTTGAGAAAATGATACAACCACTGTTGAATCTTAATTGATAAATTGTCATTCTATGTGGATTCTTATATGATTGTGGGTTGTTTGAATTAGAAGTTGTGTTAGTGTTGGCCTTCACTTATAACTTGTTATGAATAGAAATTGTATTTCACTCTAAGTGTTTGAGAAAATGACACAACCACTGTTGAATATTAATTGATAAATTGTCATTCTATGTGCATTGGATTAATGTGGGACAATAATTGGGGTTGTGTTTGTCAAGTGGACGAGTATTTGAACTAACGCTCTAACTTTGAACCCTGGATGTGTAGAATTTTTTTGTAGGACCAAATGGCAACCCACCAGAAAGCAAAACCAACAAAGGTTACAGATGCATCATCCTCCCAACTGCACGATACATTCTTATTCAAGACCATGGCAACGCAAGAGTTTCATGCCAAACTCCCCACCTTCATGAATTTTGTGAGTGAGAAAAATTTGAGTTAAAAGATAATGAATTTGTTGACATCCAGGCGATGATTGCTACCAGATGATGGGAGAAGTTAACCACATTTGTCACCAATGCGAGAAAATTAATAGTAATGGAATTCTTCTCCAATGCCTCTAATTTGAATTCTTCTCCACATGATCAATTTTTGAGTTATGTGAGGAGGAAAAGGGTTCCCTTTACGCCTCAAGTAATCAATAAAATCTTTGGTTTACCAAAATATGAGGATTGCCGCTTTCAAGCAATGGAGGACACAAACGCAAGAATATACAAAAAGCTCCTAGAATATGAGAAAAACGTGTTTTGATGTATTCTAATGCGCGTCAGGTGCCTCAGGTGCGTCTCAAGCGCATTCAAACAAATTCAGAAATGTGCCCCAGGCTCAGACTTTGCGCTTCAAGCGCACAACATCTGATGTCAAACATTTACTGCTTTTTTCTCTTCTTTTGATTCCGAATTTGGTTCCGATGTCTTCATGAAAGTTGTTGCTATGGATCTTAGCTTTCATTTGCACTTGGTTTGACTCCAATTTGATATCTACAACTCCAGATATGGCAGAATACTCCAAGTAGGCCATGTTGATTTCTCACCAAAATTCAGCACTGCACTAAAACAAAGAAACAACGAAAAACTATGAAAAATCTCTACTTAATCAAGCAAATAAGAACATAAACATTTTATTAAATCCAATAACTAAAATCAACAAAATATATCAAATAACTCCTTAAATTAACTAATGATTGATGATAAATATGACTAAAAATAGTAAAAAAATATGCATATGATGAAGAGTTATCTCAACCCGAAACTTAGTGTGTTGCTTGTCCCCAAGCAACAGTTAATTTCAGATTTGGTATAATTAAAAGCAGCTTAAACTCAATTCCTCATATCAAATAAAAGTTAATCTTCAAAGTTCCAAGTACTACAAAACATTCATCATGCTCAAAGGTTGCTTACATCTCACAAAAAATCAAAACAATTTGTAAACTTAGCGTTCATTCATCAAGTTCAACTCTCTCTTTACACAATCTCACCAAAATTTATCTCAAGTGTTTAGCAAGGGTTATGAATTTATCACACAAATCCTAGAACATGCATCACGCTACCATAGGCTTGAAAAAAATTATAGTTAGCAATCACAATGTTACAAACACATACACTTTTGGAGGACTTTCGAGTTGTAACGGGGCTTAGGTAAGGGTAGGACCTTTTTTGGATAGTAGGCTATACTATTTGAAGTTAGGTACACATTTTCAAATTATTCTACCTTTTGATTCTTTCTGGTAAGTTGTGTCAAAGGAGCTACAATCTTAGCAAATCCTTCAATAAATCTCCTGTAGTATCCTGCTAGTCCGACAAAACTTCGTATGTTTGTGATAGTCTGGGGCTGTTTCCAGGAAAGAATTGTCTCAATCTTTGTCGGATCGACAACGATTCCTTTTTTTGTTATCACATGTCCCAAGAAGTTCACTTGATCTAGCCAAAACTCGCACTTCGATAAATTGGCATACAGTTGCTTCTCGCGTAAGACTTCAAGAACTTGGCGTAGGTGCTCTTCATGTTCTTCTTCATCCTTTGAATAAATCAAAATATCATCCATGAATACAACCATGAATTTATCCAAGAATGGGCTGAAGATTCTATTCATATAGTCCATGAAAATCGCTAGTGCATTTGTGACTCCAAACGGCATAACGAGATATTCATAATGCCCATAACGGGTTCTGAAAGCAGTCTTTTGAATATCTCCTTCTCTTACTCGAATCTGATGGTATCCCTATTTCAAATCAATCTTTGAAAACACCGTTGCTCCTCTCAATTGGTCCATCAAATCATCGATGTGTGGTAAAGGATAACGATTTTTGATAGTTACCTTGTTGAGTTGCCGATAATCCACACATAAGCGTGAACTTCCATCCTTCTTCTTAACCAACAACACCGGAGCTCCCCATGGCGACACACTTGGTCTGATAAATCCTTTCTCCAATAAACCTTCAATTTGACCCTTAAGCTCGCTTAATTCCAATGGCGACATCCGGTACGACGCAATTGAAATAGGTCCAGTTCCTGGGTGTAAATCAATGAAGGACTCCACCTCTCTTTTAGGGGGTAATCCTGGAATTTCTGTTGGAAATACGTCTGGATATTCTTTGACTAACACCACATCTTCTATGTTCACATCCATCTTGGTCTCCACGTTAGCCAATGAAAAAATTCCTGAGTTCCTTCCCTCAGTGATACTTCGAGCTTGTTAGCAGCCAAATACCGAACAACTCCAGGTTCACCTCCTCTTGAGCCGATCCTATCATCAAGTAGAAATCTCACACCACTTAGTATATTTCCAAAATATAACTTAACAACATCATCACTTTAGCACGCCACAACTTATACAAGACTTGACACTCTAACTACTTGCTCCTATGCATGATCAGATAACGACTCAAAACCAATAATTTAATCAGAGCTTTAACCCAAAACTTTAACCAAATGCTTTGATACCACTATTGTAACACCCCGAGTTTAAAACACAGCACGAGTGTATTTTTTTTTATCAATAATTAAAATGATTTTTCAGATTTAATTCAAAAGAATTAAAATAAAATTTTCACCAAGTCCTTAATTCTGGGAATTTAACACTAAACATTGATATATTTTCAAAAGATAACATTGTCATAACCATCCAAAAAAGAGAATATCAGAGTGCATAGTTTAGCGGAAAAATAGTACAATAATTTCCAAAATAACAAATTACATTTCCAGCTCAAATCTTATACATCAAGTCTAACTGATCATGCACTAAAGCTACAGTAGCACGGATTTCCTCCGCATCCCAAACAAGTCTCATCCGACTCCGCCGCTCGCCTCGATGTGACCTCCTCCTCCTCCTCATCATACAGAGAGGGATCAGTCTCCTCCAAAGTCAGATCAATGCATAGTCTCGGTCGCTTCGGCGGTGCCAGAATCTCATAGCAATCATCGGAGATCCTAGACGGACCCAGAATGTCAGCTGCTACTGGCTTCGGCTCTTCGTTCCTCTCTTCCACCTCAGAATCACGTGCATCTCCTCCAATCACCGGGTTAGGAGTCACCACTCCTACGGTGGCCTCCGTCTCAACCCCTCTAGCTGGTTCCTCCGCATCATCAAAAATCCCGTGCGCCTCCAATACCAAACGAGAAGGCACAGGAAAGTCAATCCTCGCATAGCTGTGCTCCACGTAGTGCACCACTCCATTGGTCCTACAAGTCCTCTTCAATCTCCCCGTGTATGTAGCCCTGCTTGAGGTGGGGTCGTAAACCCAAGCAGTAGGCACGGAACGATCAATGAAGTCGAGCGACGTTTTCGTCGTCTCGGGACCCACGGGTGTCATGGGTTTGGGGGGCATCTGAGGGCAAAGCCCAATTTCCACAATATAATAGCAAGGGTCACCGACCGAAATTAACAAATAATCACATAGCATATATCTCATAGCAACAAATATATCTATGGCATATCATACAACAATGATGGAAAATAACGAGGCTCATTTTGAAATTTCATGACATGTATACCTTTTCAAAACAACAATCTATTATTATGAAAATATGTGGTAAGTACAGCCAACACTTCAGCAATCACAATCATTAATCAGAAATTCAGATTCTGTAAAGTACTCACACACATCAATTTCCAATCATCATCATATAATCCAAATCGTGACCCACCGGTCAATCCCCCAATGCAATATGTATATGCTCATGTACACAATTTCTTGGAATTACCAAGGTGCAGTCGCTCAACAGACCAGCACATTTTAAATATGTATGACTTTAATAGCCCTCAAGACCAGGGTGCAATCGCTCAACAGATCAGCACCAGTGCAGTCGCTCAATAGACCAGCACTTGTGCAGTCGCTCAACAGATCAATACCTAGTGGAGTCGCTCAACAGACCAGCACTCGTGCAATCGCTCAGCAGATCAGCACGTGGATGTGCATTTAAGGGTACAGACGCTCAACAGTCCAGTACCAGTGTAGTCACTCAACAGACCAACACCTATATACCAAGGTACAATCGCTCAACAGATCAGTACCTAGTGCAGTCGCTCAATAGACCAGCACTCGTGCAATCGCTCAACAGATCAGTACGTGGTTGCGCATTACTCTGTGGCCCATCGCGAGTACCACTTGACTATGCAATGCATGAATATGCAGTGTTTTCTCTTCACTGAAACAGTATGCATTATCAGGAAAATTCAACCTTTCCATCATTTTTCAAAACATCTCAACATAATCAATATCATCATCATCACAATCATGATTAACAGTCAAGTAATCATTAACACTTTGTATTATCTCAAAATTCCATTCTTACTTATCTTAAGTCTTTCCAATGTTTCCCAAACTCTTAAAATTCATAAAACAGTATTTAAAACTGAGATTTCTGGAAAATACGAAGCTGTATTCGAATACAGCTTCTCTGTATTCGAATACAGTAGCCAAAAACAGTGCAGAATTACACTCTGTATTCGAATATAGCCCTCTTGTATTCGAATACAGAGGCTGTCCCAGTGTAAAAATCAGTATTTTTCCACTACATCAGTAAAGTCTCAAAAACTTCATCATCCCCATTTCAAACTATCACAAGAGTTCCATTTTAATTCATCATAAACCTTCCCAATACTCCCCAACACTTAGGGTTCATAAACAATGTTGAAAAACTTGGAATTTCTGAAAACCCGAATCTGTATTCGAATACAGATCCCATGTATTCGGATTCAAAAGCATGAAACTGCCATTTTAACATTTTGTATTCGAAAACAACATGCCTGTAGTCGAATACAAAAGACAAAACATTGAAAGTTCAGCTTTTCCTCCCAGGTCATTAATGGTTTTCAAAACATCATCCTCTCCTCTTCAAAACTATTTCAAAGACTCCATTTTAAATCATTTTAACCTTTCTCAATATTTCCCAACACTTTAAAATGCACATGACAGTGTTTAAAACTTGATTTTCTGGAAAACACGAATCTGTATTCGAATACAGCTTCCTTATATTCGTATACAGAAGCTAAAAACTGAGTTTCTGGAAAAACCCGAATCTGTATTCGAATACAGAAGCAAAAACTATTGAAAACCAGCATTCTGTATTCGAATACAGCATGCCTGTAGTCGATTACAGATGTGAATACAGTGTTAAAATTTCACTTCTGTATTCGAATACGACAGAGTCGTAGTCGAAATACAGATGCTAAGTCAGAAGCGAAAATCCTTCCTCTGTATTCGAATACAGGGGCCTGTATTTGAATACAAGTTTGAAAACTTGAGTAAAACAGAAGCTTGGCAGGTTGTATTCGAATACACTCAAGTTGTATTCGAATACACCTTCGATAACCAGTGAAATTTTGCCTGAGACTTCAACACATTTCAAACTGTTTCTTTTAAAAGAAAACAACCAAACATCAAAACAGATTCAACACTTTTCTAGAAAACACTTTCATCATTTAAAATCCCTTTTCTTTTGAAAACATCAACAACACCAGAAACAAAATCATCAACACCAAAATCATCAGAAACAGAAACAGAATGATCAACATCAGAATCATCAGAAACAGAATGATCAACATTAGAATCATCCAGAACCAGAACATGCACCTCTAAAACAACATGCATGGTATTCTCCAGTATGCTTACACAACCAACACAACATGCAAAGCATATTCCAGCTTTCTCACACAAGCAGAACAACAATGTTGTATTTCACAGATCATCAAACATCACAAAATGAAATTTTCAGGTTTTAAAACAACATGCACACAGTTTTCTCAATATGCATTTTGATCAACTTCAAAGTAACATGCAAGACATTTTCCAGCTTTTCCACACAAACAAAACAGACATGTTGTATCAGCAAATTAGCAACATCACAAATTATTTAAAACCTCAAGAAAATGCATTTTCTTTCATCTTAAAAATGTCATGCAAAACAGTTTCTTTTTCAAAACAGAAACTCAAATATAACCACACCTCAAACATACATTTACAGTCCTAGAATGCAACTAGAAAGTGGAAGGTGCCCTTACCCTTGTTTCTTTTTCTGCTTCTGCTCACGTTTCTGCTTTCGTTCCCGTTTACGCGTCATAAACCGGTGAAACTGTCGCTTGCGTTTGCTGCTATGAAACTGGGTTCTCTAGCTCCGTAATGATGTGGGGAACAACTTTTGTACTGGGGGTTTGGTGTTTCGGTGCTTCGATTTCCAAGTAATGGCACTTTTGAGGAACTCTCTTTTTCCTTTCTTTTGAATGAACTGCAACATAACAGAATGGGAGGGAAAAGGGGTACTGTTACATGCAGTATAGGTAGTGAGGGAGGAGGAATGGTGTTCTGATTTCACCATCCTTCTCACTCCTATTTATAGGCTTGTGTGGGTGCCACCTCACCCGCCACTTGTCCGATCCTCAACACTTAACCAATCTCGTCGCAATTAGCCGTTAATCCCTTAATTAACTGTCCGTTAATTTAATTACTCGTAATTAAATTAATTTTTTCTTAATCCAATAATTTTAATTCATCTTCCAAAATAAATATTTATATATATATATATATATATTTACTCAAAACATACATATATTAAATATTTTACAAATATCCCCCAAAATACACTTAAAATTAATTCCATAATTTTAATTAAAAATTAAGGGTCTTACAAGAATCATAACAATCATGCCTCACATGTCAAACAGCCTAATGCCATGCATATATGCCAATGCACATGATCCCGAAATCCTCAAAACAAAACCCTCCACGAGGGGCGTAAATCATAGTTGTACCATGTTACACCCTGATTTTTAACAGCACGAGTGTGTATTTTTTTTATTAATAAAACAGATAAAAGGATTTTCAAATTAATTCAAAAGAATTAAGAGAAATTAAAATTAAATCATTTCATAAAATAATACGTCGTAATCCAAACGATAAAAGTAAATAAATAATTACATCATGATTATAACCAAGTAAGATAGTTTTGAGAAATTGATCTTCAAAATATACCAAAATAAAATACATCAAAAACTATATCCTGGACCCACCAAAACACTGTCAGAGTGCGCAAAAGATACAATCGTCCCAAAATAAATAAATACAACCCTCAACACTAGGCCCTATACAAAAAGACTATTCTGATCTGATCATGCACTACAACTATAGTAGCAAGGATTTCCACCACATTCTCTACAAGTCTCGTCTCCACTCCCGCTGTCGGACCCTATGCGTCGTCCGCAAATACTCTGTACGTGAAGATCAAGGAAAACTGACGACGTCTCCGTCGTTAGTGTAACCGTCGGTGGTACAGGTTTGGGTATCATCTGAGGGCAAAGGCCAATTTTCCACAATAATTGTAAAGGGTCACCAACCGAAATTAACAATTACCACATAGCAGGTATGTCAAAGATTACAATTATATTCATGGCATGTTCCAATGCTACGAAAACAGTAATAAATAAGTATGCTCACTTATTAAAATGTATAACATCTATATCTTTGCAAAACAGCCAATTTAATATTTAAATCATGTTGCAAGTACAAATACAATCAACAATCACAACAACTCATTGGCACTTAGAATTCATTAGATACTTGCACACATCGATTTCCACTCATCAACTCATATCAAATCATGACTCACAGGTCAACCATCCCAATGCAATATGTATATGCCAATGTACACAACTCTTGGAATTACCAAGGTGCAGTCTCTCACAGACCGGCACACGTGCAGTCTCTCACGGACCAGCACTATTTACATATGTTAGCCTCTCACAGGCCCAACATTACCAAAGTTAAATCCTCGCACGGATAGAATGGACCGTCTAATACACGTAGAACCACTCTGAAACCCGGATAGAATAGACCGTCTAATACACGCGGAACTACTCTATAACCCATCACGGTTACTACTTACGTATGTTAGCCTTTCACAGGCCCAACACACAGAAGCTAAATCCTCGCACGGATAGAATGGACCGTCTAATACATGCGGAACCACTCCGTAGTCCGGATAGAATGGACCGTCTAATACACGCGGAACCACTCTGAAACCCGAATAGAACAGACCGTCTAATACACGCGGAACTACTCTATAACCCATCTCGCTTACTACATAACTTCGCGGCCCATCACGGTCACCGCATCAACTCTGTGGCCTATCGCGGTCACCACCTGACTATGCATTGCATGAACATGCTATGTTTTCTGTTCACTGAAAATAGTCTCCAAATTAAATCTGAAACCCAGACACTCGATCACCACCTCAAACCATCTCAAGAACTTTATATAGCTTGTCATATGCCTTACAAATGTTTCCTAAATCATTAAGTGCATAAACCAATGTTTAAAAATAGGATTTTTGAAAAAAACAATATGTATTCGAATACAGCTCTCTTGTAGTCTGATACAGATGCTAAAACAGTGGCACAATCAGCAATTTGGTATTCGAATATGAGGTTGTCGTAGCTGAATACAGATGCGAAGTCAGTGGCAAAATCAGCAAATTTGTATTCGAATACGACAGGGTCGTACCCGAAGACAGATGCGAAGTCAGAAGCAAAGACTGTAATTCTATATTCGAATACGACAGGGTCGTAGCCGAATACAGATGTGAAGTCAGAAGCAAAAATCACGTATTTGTATTCGAATACGGAATGTCGTATTCGAATACGAGGTTCCAAATTTGAATAAAAACTAAACATTTACAGAAGTGTATTCGAATATGCAAGTGCAATATCCGAATACATCTTCGAAAACAGTGGGATTTTCTAGAAAGCTTCAACACAGTTTCAAACTCTTTTCTTTGAAAAACCAACACAAACACCAAAACATAATCACCATTTCTTGTACCACAAAACCCAGAACATCCTCAACACAACATCAATGATTTTACTCATCAACACAACAACAAAAGCATCATCAATGGATCAACCAAGTCAGCAACAAAAATAGCAAGGACAACAACGTCAATGACAGCAACAAAGAAAACCAGAACAACAACAACGACTGCATCCAACATGCATTTTAATCTCCAACAACATAACAATGATCATCCACAGCAACATGCAAGGACATCAATACCTCAACAACAAAACAACAACAACAGTCCCCACAAACATGCATGCATCTTAACCCCAACAATATAACAATGACCATCCACGATTTTTAACAACATAACATAATAATCAATCCATCAAACATGCATTTACAGTCCCTATATGAACTCTAGAAAGTTGGAAGGTGCCCCTTACCTTCGTTACGTTTACTTGCTTGTTTACGTTATCGCGACAAAAACAAGCGAAACTCCCGCTCGCATTGTCGCTTCCAAAGTTGGTTCTTTAGCACCGTAAGGATGAGAGGAATAACTTTCCTTCTTCATACTCTCAGATTTGAGGCTTAGATTTCCATGTAATTTGAGTTTTGAGTATCCCTTCTCACTACCAACATAAACAGAACTGAACAGAGGAAGAAGAAGAAGGCAACTCGGGTAGGTGAGGGAAACTGTTTTTCTCTTTTCTTTCTGATTCTGATTCTGATTTTTTCTTCCCTTCCCTCTCACTTGCATGTATATATATATAGGCATACCATGCCACTTACTATATATATATATATGTATTATAATTAAAGTTGCCCCTCAAGCAACTGAATACTCCCGTCGCAATTACGTCGACAGATAAAATCTTAATTAACTGCCCGATATTTAATTACTCGTAATTAAATTAAATAATCCTTCGTCCAGTAATTTTAGTCAATCTCAAAAATATGTATATATATATATACATATATAAAATATACATATATCAAATGCTTTACAAATATTCCAAAATAAACTTGATATTAAATCCATAATTTAATTTAAATTTTAAGGTTCTTACATACTGCCTATCACAGGCCTTAGTACTAATTACCGAGGTGCAGTCTCTCACGGACTAGCATGATTTACTTAAAGTGTAGCCTATCACAGGCACTACACATAAGTTAAATCCCCGCAAGGATAAGATGGACCATCTAATCACGTGGAACCACCCTGTAGCCCATCATGGTCACTACTTAACTTCGTGGCCCATCACGGTCACCACTTAACGACAAAACCCTCCTCGAAGGGGCGTAAATCATAATTGTACTGCCTATCACAGGCCTTAGTACTAATTACTGAGGTGCAGTCGCATCACAAACTAGCACAATTTACTTAAAGTGTTGCCTATCACAGACACTACACATAAGTTAAATCCTCGTACGGATAAGATGGACCACCAATCACATGGAATCACCCCGTAGCCCATCACGGTCACTACTTAACTTTACGGTCCATCACGGTTGCTGCTTAACTCTGTGGCCCAACGCGGTCACCACTTAGCTATGCAATGCATGTGCGTACTCTGACTCTCTTCACTGAAATTAGTACGTAAATGCAACTATGAAACCCGTACACTTTACCACCATTATAGAAACAACCTCAAAAGAACCTCATATAATTTA
This sequence comes from Cicer cuneatum, assembly GCA_037974295.1. NCBI lineage: Eukaryota > Viridiplantae > Streptophyta > Magnoliopsida > Fabales > Fabaceae > Cicer > Cicer cuneatum. Next base: position 37,898,268 of record JBBPBO010000003.1, on the reverse strand, counting down.
TTATATGCCTTAAAAATGTTTTCCAAATCATTAAGTACATAAACAAATATTTAAAAATAGAATTTTTGACAAAAATCCAGTTACATTTTCTTGTAGCCGAATACAGATGCTAAGTCAGTAGCAAAATCTACAGTTCTGTATTCGAATACGAAGGAGTCGTAGCCGAATACAGAAGCTAAGCCAGAAGAAAAATCTGCAATTCTGTATTCGAATACAAATAAGTCGTAGCCGAATACATATGCTAAGTCAGAAGCAAAATCTGCAGTTCTATATTCAAATACGAATGAGTCGTAGCCGAATGCAGATGCAAAGTTAGTAGCAAAAATCACGTATTTGTATTCGAATACTAGGTGTCGTATTCGAATACGAGGTTCAAAATTTGAATAAAAATTTGACTTTGTAGAAGTATATTCGAATACGCTAGTGTCGTATTCGAATACATCTTCGAAAATAGAGGGATTTTTCAAGTAAATTTCACTTCAGTCCAAACTCTTTTTTTTTTTAAAATAACAACAATCACAAGAACATCTTTAAGACCAACATAGCAGCTACATCATCAACAAAAATATCATAAAAACTATGACATTTTTATCATCAACCACAAGAATGGCATTTTTATCATCAACCACAACAACTTCATGTTTTCAACAAGGATAACACATAAATCACCCATCAAGCACACATATAGAGTTCCTACATGCAAACTAAAAAGTTGGAAGGAGCCCCTTACCTTGCTAACGTTTCTCGACCATTTTCGTTACCGCGACCAAAATCGGCGAAACTGTAAGAACAGAGTTACACCTAAGAGGGGGGGTGAATTAGGTGTTGGACAATTTTTCTGTTTTTAGAGTTTTGGAGAATGTTTAAGTGACTTTTTAAAGTTTGTTTCATCTTGCTGTGTTAGTAAATGAAAACTGTAAATGACAGAAGGTAAAAACACACAGAAATTTATCCTGGTTCCCCTTACAACCAAGGGTACATCCAGTCCTCTTGCACCCCACAAGAGATTTTCCAATATCTGTTAGAATAACTACAAGTCTAACCCTAAGACTTCAATTACAAATTCCTAACACTCTGCCTAAGATAGCACACCACTATCTTAGTTTACAACACTTGAAGAAAATACACCACTTTCTTCAAACAATAACTTTAATGATTTTTACAACAATGTTCTTAATTGAGAACAACATAATATAATAGTTTGTGCAAGGATATCAATCCAATATACTTTCAAGTACAATAGAGAACCTTTCTCAATGATACGAAAATGTAGAGCATGTACTTGAAGTATGAAAATATAACTTTGAAAAGATCACAAAATATTTCAGTAAGTTGTTCAAAGTTCGTTGTAGGATTGATTGGTTTAAAACTGAAGTTTTGAAGTATTTATGTTCCAAGGTAACACTTCAGATCAATGGCAATGATTCCCAAACGTTTTGATGAATTTGTGCAATGTTTCAAAACTGAAAAGTTGCAGTGTTTCGAAGTTGTATTCGAATACAGTCTCAGTGTATTCGAATACACTTCTATAACGGTCTGTTTGTATTTGAAATTTGAATGTTTGTAGTCGAATACAACATCTTGTAGTCGAATACAATTACGGGATTTTTGCCACTGACTTGAGTTGTATTCGAATACACAAAGCTGTAGTCGAATACAAATGTTTCAAAATAGCTACTGACATGCAATCTGTATTCGACTACGACACTTCGTATTCGAATACAGATCTTCAGTTTTAGCTTCTGATTTATAGTCTGTATTCGACTACGATACCTTGTATTCGAATACAGATTTCCAGTTTTGTAAAAACTTTATTTTCAAACAAGTTTATGTTATTAAATATTTTCATAAAATATTTTAAAGCATATGCTATCAGAAGGTTCTCATAATATTGTACTTAAACTGTATTTTGATTTAATATCAAATGCTTTTACCTAAATATAAATTTGAAAGATAAGTTGCTTAAAATCCTTTTTCTTTTTGATCAAGGATCTTTTTGTCTTCATCAAAAATGTAGATCTTTAAATTTTCATTCTCCCCCTTTTTGACGATGACAGAAATCTTGTTGCTTGGATTTCAAATGTCTTGATTTCTCCCCATAGATGTGTGCTTTCTCCCCCTTGATAAATGTTTTTCTCCTTCTTAAGTGTTGGAAGATCTGTTCAACATAATTAGCAACAACAATATATATACACTTTTTCTCCCCCTTTTGACATTATCAAAAAGGAAGAGGATATCACATAGCAAACAAGATATGCACAAATGTAACAAATAAACAGAGGCAACACATGATATCTGGAAGAAAACAACTTACTTAACAATGTTCAAAATTACAATTAAAACAGACTTAAGAGTATTTAAAACAGGAAAAGTCAAACAGTAACAGAAAAAAATAGCAAAAACTGCAAATAGCCAATTCTAATCATCTGACTTTGGTGAAATATGTAGATGGTCAATTTTTTCTGATAGGTCACTAAATTCTTGATGAAAAAATGAATGTTGTGTATTGATGGTGTTTTCAAGATCTTGGAATTTGGTGTTGAAGGCAGAAGTCATGTTCTGAGTTCGATTACTGAAAGACTCATTCAATTGTTGGAATTGATCTGTGATAAAGGATTGAATGAAGTTAAGTTTGTCCATGATCATTCTGTTTGTGATGATGTCTTCAGTATGTGCTAAGTTGTCTGGTTCTGGGGCTACTGCTGTTGCTGCTTTTGGTGCATCTTCTGGTAATGCTTCTGGTGCTACTGCTGGGCCTGTTGTTGGTTCTGCTTCTTCTTGGGCAGTTGATGAACTTTGTCCAAGATCACCCTTATGAACATAAATTTGAAGTGATTCACTCCAGACTATTTTCATACTGGGCAACACACTTAAGTCCAGCAGATTGTCTTTGGTGGTCTGGTATAGCACCTCACCTGAGAAGTCAACCTTAAAATGATCTAGAATTCTTGTGACTTCTCTAGCATAGGGTTAAGCTATAGAATCTTTTGAAGCATATAAAACTGAACGAACAAAGTATGCCCAATTTAAATCAGCACCTTCTATCATAAAAATCATAACTTGAAGTTCAAATTCAGAGATCTGTGAGTAGTTCCCTGCTTTTGGTATTAATATATAACTTAAGAAATAGTGTAGTAATCTGTTGTCAACAGTCAAATTACCAATACCATATCTTTGTCTAGCATACTCTGATCCAGACTGTGTGCGTTTTCTTTCCATATTGTCTTTGTCAAAACGGCACAACGAAATATAGGCATCATACTTAGTAGTGTTTACCCATTCACATAGATGTCCTGGACACATCTTCTGACCTTCACTAGGTATGTGCAGAATTTCCCCAATAAGTTTAGTGTCTAAATTGATAACCTTTCCTTTAACTTTAGAAACTAATCTATTCCCATTCTTTTCTAAGTTGCAGAAGAAAACCCTAACTAGGTCAGGATAAATGGGACCATTGTATCCAATAAATTCTTCCAATTTTTGAGCCTTCAGCAACTCAGGAAATTTAAACTTAGAAAAGGAATCAAGCGTACCAATTTTGGGGGTTACCAGCTTTTTGTCAGAGAAGCGGGTTCTGAGTCTGTCCATATCGTCTGGGGAATGAAGTAATCTGGATAGGTCAGCCATGTTGTCGTTTCTTTGTTTCTTTGAAGGTCCCACAGAAGCAACCTTGGTTCTTGGTCCTCTTTTGCATGAATCCATTTTTGAGAAGATGAAGTTTACGGTGTTTGGGGAATTTAGGGTTTTGATTTTGATTTCACAGTAATCTCAGATGCAATGGATGATGAGGGGAAGGTTTAGATATGATTGTATGAAGGTTTAGGGATAGGTTTGGATGAAGATTTTGAAGAGAAAAAAATCAAAGACTTTGATTGTAATCGGCTACCAGTTTTTGTATTCGTAACCTAAAACTCTTAACAATCTCTTTTATATAAAAAAAAATTCGAAACTGTAGTCGACTACAGACTTGTCGTATTCGAGTACAAATTTTTCTGGGAACGTGTATTCGACTACAACTTGTCTGTATTCGAATACGGCAGTAATAATTTCGTTTCCAAAGTGAAATTTTTAACAATAAACACACCAAAAAATATTTTAAACATGTAGCAAAACATACATAGATATTAAAGAATCAAATATCATGTAAAAGAAGAAAAAAAATTCAAAATAAAAATTGCTATGACTTACAAAGCTTTCAAACCTTTTTGAGATAATTCTCATTTAGAATGCTTAGTTTCCTTCTGGATATTGTAGAAAGAATCTCTAGGTAATGGCTTTGTAAACATATCCGTTATCTGAGTATCACATTTTGAGGTTCTTTGTGTGTATTCCTACAAAACAAGTTTATGGTTTTATTTGGTACCCAGAGTGCTTTGGGTCCTTGAATGTTAGTACCTTTCTTGACCCACGCATAATGCCCTTGTGGAACACCAATGTTCCTAAAGTAACAAGCATTAGGTGTGTGACCATTAAGACCACAATAAAAACATTTTGGACTCTTTTCAGGAAAGCATGGTTTCTTTTGAATAATACTTTTCTTAGAACAAAAATGATTCTTTTGAACAACCATTTCTTTCTCATCTTTAGATTGGTTACTTGCTTTTACAAAGGTAGTTTTACCAATACTTGGTTTATCAAATTTTGAGTAACCAAGTCCACTTTTGTCATTTGAATATCTTTGCACGCTAAGTATATTTTCCAATCCGAATTGTCCCATTTCGTACCTTTCTATAACTCTATTCATTTGGACAATTTTAAAAGAAAGTGAATCACATTTAATGCATGTAGAAATCTGTTTTTGTTTTTCAGAATTTTGTTCCATAGTGTCAATCTTTTCATTTAGGGATAAATCTGTTTCTTTTGATTTGACACTACTTTGTACAGATTTTTACAATCATTAAGTAGTTCTTTAATGGCTTGTTGTGCATCATTATCTTCAACACAAGAATCATTATTATCATAACAAATAGTATTACTACTAACCTCTTCTTCATTATCAGAATGATGAGATGCCATCAAAGCAACATTAGCGCATTCGTCATTATCTGAATTTGATGAAGAACTTACTTCATTATCTTCCCACGCTATGTATGCCTTTTTGAGTTCCTTCCTTCTGTTAGCATTTTTCTTGATAAGGTTAGGACATTCTGCTTTCATATCTCCTTCTTTCCGACATTCAAAGCAAGTGACATTCTAATTTGTAGTGAAGACATCTTTCTTCCTGAAGGTATTTTTCTTCTTAAATGTTTTATCGTTTTGAAGAAACTTACCGAACTTTTTAACCAGGGAAGTGATGTTTTCATCTTCATTTGAATCTTCTTCATTTATCATTTCTTTGGATTCTATTTTCAATGCTATATTCTTTGTTTTCTTCTCTAAATTCTCATTCTTTTCCAGTCTTTCTAATTCTATTTCGTGTTCTTGTAACTTTCCAAAAAGTGCTGAGAATGACATTTTTGACAAACTTTTCTTTTCAGAAATTGCTGTCACTTTTGGCTGCCATGCTCTGGTTAATGATCTTAGAACCTTTAGGTTCAATTAATCATTAGTAAAATTCTTGCCAAGTGCTGTTAAGTGGTTTGTTAAATGGGAAAAACGTTTCTGCTTGTCCAGGATTGCTTCTCCTGGTTGCATTCTAAACATTTCGTATTCTTGAGATAAAGTGTTTAGTTTTGAACGTTTTACCTCAATTATTCCTTCATGGGTTACTTCCAGAGTATCCCATATCTCTTTTGCTGTTTTGCGATGGGATATGCGAAAGAATTCATCCATACCCAATGCTGATTGTAACATATTTTTTGCTTTCTTATCAAACAGTACTTCTCTTTTATCATCGTCAGTCCATGAGGCTTTTATTTTTATTTCCTCTTTATTGTTGATAACTGTTGTTGGAACATATGGACCGTTTTCTACTGCTTCCCATATGTCATCTCCTTGAGCCTCAAGGTATGCTTGCATACGTATTTTCCAGAAATCATAATGTTCACCGACAAAGCAGGGTGGTTTGTTATTGCTACCACCATCTCTAAAAACAAGTTGTACGGAAGCCATCAATCTAGGAGCAAATTACCAAAAACCTGCTCTGATACCAATTGTAAGAACATAGTTACACCTAAGAGGGGGGGTGAATTAGGTGTTGAACAATTTTTCTGTTTTTAGAGTTTTGGAGAATGTTTAAGTGACTCTTTAAAGTTTGTTTAATCTTGCTATGTTAGTAAATGAAAACTGTAAATGACAGAAGGTAAAAACACACAGAAATTTATCCTGGTTCCCCTTACAACCAAGGGTACATCCAGTCCTCTTGCACCCCACAAGAGATTTTCCAATATCTGTTAGAATAAGTACAATTCTAACCCTAAGACTTCAATTACAAATTCCTAACACTCTGCCTAAGATAGCACACCACTATCTTAGTTTATAACACTTGAAGAAAATACACCACTTTCTTCAAACAATAACTTTAATGATTTTTACAACAATGTTCTTAATTAAGAACAACATAATATAATAGTTTGTGCAAGGATATCAATCCAATATACTTTCAAGTACAATAGAGAACCTTTCTCAATGATATGAAAATGTAGAGCATGTACTTGAAGTATGAAAATATAACTTTGAAAAGATCACAAAATATTTCAGAAAGTTGTTCAAAGTTCGTGGTAGAATATCAATCCAATATACTTTCAAGGATATCAATCCAATATACTTTCAAGTACAATAGAGAACCTTTCTCAATGATATGAAAATGTAGAGCATGTTCTAGAAGTATGAAAATATAACTTTGAAAAGATCACAAAATATTTCAGAAAGTTGTTCAAAGTTCGTGGTAGGATTGATTGGTTTAAAACTGAAGTTTTGAAGTATTTATGTTCCAAGGTAACACTTCAGATCAATGGCAATGATTCCCAAATGTTTTGATGAACTTGTGCAATGTTTCAAAACTGAAAAGTTGCATTGTTTCGAAGTTGTATTCGAATACAGTCTCAGTGTATTCGAATACACTTCTATAACGTTCTGTTTGTATTTGAAATTTGAATGTTTGTAGTCGAATACAACATCTTGTAGTGGAATACAAATACGGGATTTTTCCCCCTAACTTGAGTTGTATTCGAATACACAAAGCTGTAGTCGAATACAAATGTTTCAAAATAGCTACTGACTTGCAATCTGTATTCAACTACGACACTTCGTATTCGAATATAGATCTTCAGTTTTAGCTTCTGATTTATAGTCTGTATTAGACTATGATACCTTGTATACGAATACAGATTTCCAGTTTTGTAAAAACTTTATTTTCAAACAAGTTTATGTTATTAAATATTTTCATAAAATATTTTAATGCATATGCTATCAGAAGGTTCTCATAATATTGTACTTAAACTACATTTTGATTTAATATCAAATGCTTTTACCTAAATATAAATTTGAAAGATAAGTTGCTTAAAATCCTTTTTCTTTTTGATCAAGGATCTTTTTGTCTTCATCAAAAATGTAGATCTTTAAATTTTCAGAAACTCCCGCTCGCATCGTCGCTACCAAAGTTATCTCACTAGCACCGTAGTGAGGAGTGGAGTATCTTTCCCTCTTGACATTCTTCAAATGGAAGGTTAGATTTTGAAGTAATCTAGGATTTTAGTTTGGTTTTTCTTTTCTACCAATACGTTTTTTTTTTTTAAACAAAGGAAGAAGAATGAGTTGTCCTCGCAGGCAGGAGGAAAATGTTTTCCTTTCTCTTATTCCTTTGCTCTCTTCCCTACACATATATATACTACTTACTCACTAAGTAATATATATATATATATATATATACATTATACTTCCGCCAACCGTATAAATATATATATATATATATTAAAACTAACCCTCAATTAACTAAATACTCTCGTCACAACTTTATTGACATATAAAATTTGATAACTGTCTGATATTAAATTCCTCATAAAATAATTAAATTATTCTTCGACAAATAATTTTAGTCGGTCTCAATATATATATATATATATATATATATATATATATATATATATATATATATATGAATATATACATATTTTAAACATATTACAAATATCTCAAAATATATTTGATATTTAATCCATAATTTAATTTAAAATTAAGGGTCTTACAATTTCTATACAAAAACTCACAAAAGATCTCTCATGTAATGCTATTTTTCATAGCAATTCTTGTATACGTTGAAGGTGCAAACACGAGAAGGGGGGCTTGAATTATGTTTGTCAAACTTGAATTCTTTTGTTGTTTTGTTGAATGTTGATGCGAATTATTTGATGAATAAATAATCAGATTAAGCAGCGAATAATAACAACAAAAGAACACAACGATTTATCCTGGTTCACCATTAACTTGGCTACATGCAGTCCCTTCACTCTGAAGGCTTTAATCCACTAATTCAAAACACTTTGAATTACAACACCTGACCCTCCAAGTCAGTCTTCCCAAATAGTCTGACAACCCCAGACTTTTGAGGAACGATAACAAAACCTTGACCTTACAAGTCAAGTCTTCTCCTACCAATCTGACAACCCTAGATTGAAGAAGGAATCTACGCCTCTAACGGTTTTGATTACAAGAGTTTGGAACTTTGCAAAGTTGCTTATGGAAAGCTGATTGTTGCAATGACTATCACACACTTTTGTTGCTTTTGGAAAGCTAATTGCTGCACTGAATTTCACTCTCAAAAAATCACTTAGAGAATATTTCTTTTGCACTCAAGTGTTTCTCTTTTTTGAACTCTCAGGTGACTTTGAGTTCTTGTGTTTTTCGACGCCTAATGCTGCTGCCTGAAGCCTCCTTTTATAGCTGCAATTAGGGCTTTGTCTAAGCTTATAATTGAGATAAATCTTGTTCAGATTTCCTTTTAAAGTTCGTTTAGCCAATCTTGTTTCTCTTTATTTCAAAGCGTATCTTTTAGCTTCAGATTTCATTTGAAAATTATGTTGACCAATCCTATTTCTCTTAATTTCCTTCAAGACTTTAGTGATTTTTAAATCAAATCCCCCTAATACTTTGATCAAATTTCTATAAAATTCAATCAAGTCTTCTTTGAATTTTAATCAAGTCTTCACTGATCTGCATTATGATTTAAATTCTGGACAGTATGATCTGTTGATCTGGACCAAGTCTGGACCATGTGATCTGATATGTACCATTTTGTCTCATGATCTGGACTGTGTGATCTTCTCATCTGGACCATTGATTTTCTGATATGGACCAAGTCTAGACCAAGTCTTCTGTTCTGGACCATGCTATCTTCCGGTCTGGACCAAGTCTGACTTATGTTTCCTTCTGGTGTGGACCAAGTTTCCTTATGGACAATGTTTCTTTTTGGTATGGACCAAGTCTCCTTCTAGACATGCTTCCTTCTGATCTGGACCAAGAATAATATCCTCTGATGATGTCATTGTTTCTTCCCTTTGATGATATCCTCTGATGTTTGCATTTGATGACATCCTCTTATTCTTGCTTCTGATGGGATCCTCTGGTGATATTCTCTGGTATCCTCAGGAGGTATCTTCTGGATGACATCCTTTGGTATCCTCTAGATGTATCATCTTGTGATATTTTTTGGCCTTATCTTTTGATAGCATTTTTATCTTCTGGTGATGTCATCCTCTGATGACATCTTCTGCTTTTGATTTGTATGTATCGGAGGTATCTTCTGGTTGTATCTTCTGGAGGTATCTTCTGCTGATGTCATCCTTTGATGACATCCTCTGGTGACGTCATCCTCTGATTTTTCATACTTCTTCTAAGTGAAAATATGATTTTCATAAAATACTTTTGTTAACATCTAAACTTTAATTGAAAGAACCAACTTGGTTCCAACAATGTCCCCCTTTTTAATGATGACAACACTTTGTATTTTTTTATAACTATTTTTCTTTCTTTTGACTTTGACTCCCCCTAAGACTAAGCTCCAATTTTATTTTTCTCCCCCTAAGTCTAATGCCCTAGATACTTTATCAAATACATCTTTTCCCTCTTTGTCATCAGAAAAAAAGGATTGAAGGGATAAAGAAGATCATATGAATTTTTTGTTTGTTTTTGCTTTTTTTTTCATCTTCTGTTTTTTTATTTATTTATTTTGAAAAACAATACACAAAAATAATAATAATAATAAAATACAGTAAAAACGTAACTAGGCTATTGGTCAGGGATGAGAATAAGGTTTAGGTTTTTCTTGATGAAGTCAAACCTATCTTCAGGTAGTGGTTTAGTGAATATGTCAGCCCATTGATGGTCAGTGTCTACAAACTGAATGTTGAGTGTCCCTTTTTGAACATAATCTCTGATGAAGTGGTGTTTGATCTCTATGTGTTTGGCTCTAGAATGTAGGATATGTTTTTTGGTTAGGTTGATGGCTGAAGTGTTGTCATAGTATAAAGGGATGTTGGTCTCCACGATTTTGTAGACTTCCAGCTGATGTTTCATCCAAATGAGTTGAGCGCTACATCTGACTGCTGAAATGTATTCAGCTTCTGCTATTGACATGGCAATGGTGCTTCGTCTCTTGCTTGACCAGGATATTAGATTGTCTCCCAAGAATGTGCAGTTTCCACTTGTACTCTTTCTTTCGAGTATATATCCAGCATAGTCAGAGTCACAATATCCACTAAGTTGGTACGTAGGAGTTTTCTTGTAGAACAAGGTGAGGTTGGTAGTGCCTTTTAGGTATCTAAAGATTCTCTTAACAACGGTTAAATGGGACTCCCTAGGGTCAGACTGAAATCTAGCACATACGCATACACTAAACATAATGTCAGGTCTAGAAGCAGTGAGATAGAGTAGAGATCCTATCATACCTCTGTAGGATTTTTGATCAACCTTTTTGCTTGAGTCATCCTTTTTCAAGTGAGCAGGTAGGGTGCATTGGGGTAGCTATAGGTTTGCAGTCACTCATCTTAAACTTCTTGAGAAGCTCTTTTGTATATTTTGTTTGATGAATGTATATACCTTTTTGACTTTGCTGAATTTGTATCCCTAGGAAGAACTTAAGTTCTCCCATCATACTCATTTGAAATTCCTGTTGCATCAATTTAGAAAATTCTTGGCAGAGAGTGCCATTAGTTGATCCAAAGATAATATCATGAATAATCACAATATCATCTTTTATTGATTTTCTAAAAAGAGTATTGTCTACTTGTCCTTTTTTGAAGTCATTTTTAAGTAAGAAGTTACCAAGTCTGTTATACCATGCCCTAGATGCTTTTATTAAATCATACAAAGATCTTTTAAGTTTAAAAACATGGTTTGGAAATTCAGAACCTTCAAAACCTAGGGGTTGTTTAACATAGACTTCTTCACTTATATAACTATTTAAAAATGCACTTTTAACATCCATTTGAAATAATGAAATGTTTATTATAAACAGCAAAGGAAAGTAGGATACGAATAGCTTCTAACCTTGCCACTGGAGCAAATGTTTCAGTGTAGTCAATACCTTCTTGCTGAATGTATCCTTGTGCAACACATCGTGCCTTGTTTCTGACAATTTCTCCTTTTTCATTCAGCTTGTTTATGAAAACCCACTTGGTTCCAATAATGTTCTTTTCTAGTCTTGGAACTAGATCAAAAATACCATTCATTTAGCTCTTCTTGCATTGGTAGACTCCATCTATATCCTTCTTCTGACTCATCTTTAGATTTATCCTCTGAAGATTTGTCGTATTCTTGCTTGTAGCTTCTGCTTTTTGAAGTTCATTTGCCTGCATCAGCTTCTAGTTATGGTAAATCAGCTTCTGGTTATGGTAGATCTATATCAGCTTCTGGTTCTAGTAAATCTCCATCAGCTTCTGGTTCTTGTAAACCTACATCAGCTTCTGGTTCTGGTAAATCAGCTTCTTTTTCCTTATGGTTCTGGTAAACCAACATCAATTTCATCTGGTTCTGGTTAACCTGCATCAGCTTCATCTTGCTTTGACTTTTCAGGTCAAGCTATTTGTCATATAACATAATACAAATCAAATAATTTAAAAATGAACTCAATACACCCAAACCATTAATTCTACTTTTGGTGGTTTCTATTTGTTTTTTGAAACCACTGAAATACTATTTCTGTTGAAGTGTTCACATCACGTGGATCACTTGGTTCCTCTGACAGTTTGAAAACCTGCAGAATGCTTATCTAGCTTTGATTTTTAAGATCAAGCTTCTTGTTATCACAATAAACATAAATATCAAACAATAATAGTATTTATAGCAAGATGTAACCTCTATGTCAACAGTTTCAGTTTTACTATGAAAATCCTCTTGTTTTTTATTTTCAGATTCTGAATTTGTATGTTCTGTGATTAGATGGTTTGGATGAAGGGCTTTGAATTCCCTTCCTGGTTTGTAGTCTTGATGAATTTTACTGGAGTGTTTGAAGAACTCTCCTGATTCTGATTCTTCTCTTTCTGTTGATATATCAAGTTCGTCTGATAATTCTGGAACCGATGATAATTTTGTTTCTTCTGGTAGTTCTAGTTTTGTTCATATGTGTGCTTCCTCTATCTGTTTTGATATTTCCTGTTCTTCATATAGTTTTGATAAGTGCTGGAACATAGACCTTTTTCCCATTATGTATTGCCAGCAACCATTGACCAGGCACCATGACTGGTGTTTCACTTTGGTTGCTCAGAACATCTGCAACATAAACAATTTATCTTTTGGTACCCAAATCTGGTTGGGTCCAGGTTTGTTAGTCTTGAAAGGTTTCTTGTCTTTCATTGATTGTATAATGGGAAAAGACAATTTTGAGTGACCTTTCTTAGCACAAACTACACACAAAACATTAGAGGGAATAGGTTTAGTTGCAATTACAGATTCATCAAATCCTAAGCCTCTTGTACCATTGTTACTAACCCCATAGATCATAGAAGCATATTTGCTTATTTCCATACCATTAACAATAAAATCTTGTAAAACATGTTCATGCATATTAGAATTACATATAGTATTTTTACTTGATGTTGAGCCAAGATTACTTTTTAGAGTTAGGTTTTCAGACTTAAGTTCAGCAATTTCAGTGTTAAGAGCTGTATTTTCTATTTTACATTTTGCATTTTGATTCTTTAAAATTTCTTTGGTTAAAATTTTATTTTCTTTCCTAAGTGTTTTCAGTTTTAGAGTGAGTTTGTTATTGATATTTAAAATATCATTCATTGCAGTAATTAAATCAGATCGGGTAAATTTAGAAAATACATATTTTTCATCTTCTCATGATTCACTTCAAGAATCAGATTTTGTATCGGATCTAGAGGCAGTATTGGTGTGTCCCATTAGAGCCAGTTCTTTTTCTGATTCACTTACAGAATCAGAGTCTGTGTTGGATCCAGAGGCAGAATGAATGTGAGCCAATTCTCCTTCTTCTGATTTACTTCTAGAGTTGGATCCAGAGGAAAAATGAATGTGAGCCATCAAAGCCAATTCTGCTTCTTCTGATTCACTTCCAGAGTTTGATCCAGAGGCAGAATGAGTGCAAACCATTAGAGGCAATTCTGCTTCTTCTGATTCACTCCTAGAGTCAGATTTTATGTGGGATCCAGAGGCATAATTGATGTGAGCCATCATGGCTAATTCTGCTTCTTCATCATCAGAAGATTCATCAGAATCATCCCATGTTGCAATCAGATTTTTCTTCTTGGTTTTGGTGTCTTTCTTCTGGTGTTTTCCTTTCTCCAGGTTTGTGCATTCTGGCTTGATGTGCCCAGGTTCATTACATCCATAGCAAATGATGCTTTTCTTGTCATGTTCATCCTTTCCTCTGTTGGAATGCTTGGAATACGTATGGGGAAACTTCTTCTTTCTATTCTACCACATCTTCAGAACCTTTCTGGTTATGAAGGCTATGACTTCTTTGTTAGTGCACTTGTTGAACTCTTTGAATGTGATTGCATTGATCATGAACATTCGGGATTTGCAATGCATCTTGAACATCTTCTTCTGGTCAGCATCCATATCTTTTTTGGGAATTTCAACACCATCAGCATCTTCTGGAGCAATATAGCCATCTTCCATCAAGTCCTAAAGTTCGGAGTCTTGTGCAAAAAAGAAACTCCTCAGCCTGTCCTTCCAGTACTCTAACCGTTCCCCATCAAACAGAGGTGTTCTGTTGAAGTTTCCTCCAGTAGCATCTTCAATGAATCCGGACATGTTGAACCCGTGGATCATTCCTCAAACACTGTAAAGTGCTCAGTCTTGAGATCGAGCTCTGATGCCAATTAAAGGTGCAAACACGAGAAAGGGGGTTGAATTGTGTTTGTTAAACTTAAATTATTTTGCTATTTTGTTGAATGTTGATGCGAATTATTTGATGAATAAATAATCAGATTAAGTAGTGGATAATAACAACATAAGAACACATCGATTTATCCTGGTTCACCATTAACATGGCTACATCCAATCCCTTCACTCCAAAGGCTTTAATCCACTAATTCAAAACACTTTGAATTACAACACCTGACCTTCCAAGTTAATCTTCCCAAACTGTTTAACAAACCCAGTCTTTTGAGGAACGATAACATCACCTTGACCATACAAGTCAAGTCTTCTCCTACCAATCTGACAACCCTAGGTTGAAGAAGGAATCTACACCTCTAACGGTTTTGATCACAAGGGTTTGGAACTTTGCAAAGTTGCTTCTACAAAGTTGATTGTTGCAATGACTTTCACACTCTTTTGTTGCTTCTGGAAAGCTGATTGCTGCACTGAATTTCTCTCTCGAACAATCACTTAGAGAATATTTCTTTTGCACTCAAGTGTTTCTCTCTTTTGAACTCTCGTATGACTTTGAATTGAAGCTTGAGTTCTTGTGTTTTTCGATGCGTAATGCTGCTGCTTGAAGCCTCCTTTTATAGCTGCAATTAGGGCTTTGTCGAAGCTTATATTCGAGATAAATCCTGCTTAGATTTCCTTTGAAAATTCTATTGGCCAATCACGTTTTTCTTAGTTTCAAAGTGTATCTTTTAGCTTCAGATTTCATTTGAAAATTCTATTGACCAATCCTGTTTGTCTTAATTTCAGACCGTATCTTTTAGGGTCATATTTCATTCGAATTTCCTTCAAGTCTTTAGTGATTTTTGAATCAAATCCCCTTAATACTTTGACCAAATTTCCATCAAAATTCAACCAAGTCTTCTTCGAATTTTAATCAAGTCTTCACTGATCTGCATTATGATTTAAATTCTGGATCGTATGATCAGTTGATCTGGACCAAGTCTGGACCATGTGATCTAATCTGTACCATTCTTTCTCATGATCTGGATTGTGTGATCTTCTGATCTGGACCATTGATCTTCTGAACTGGACCAAGTCTTCTCGAGGTATCTTCTGCTGACGTCATCCTCTAATGACATCCTCTCGTGACGTCATCCTCTGATTTTTCACATCCTCTGATTTTTCATATCCTCCGATTTTTCATATTTCTAAGTCAAAATATGATTTTCATAAAATACTTTTGTTAACATCAAAACTTTAATTGAAAGAACCAACTTGGTTCCAACAGATTGGACATTCTAGAGAATAGAATGGCTATACTACATGGAGGATCCTAATCTGCCTACCAAGAGCCACTCTCTCATATCTGAATCCACCATGACCAACAAAGAGAAAGCTCAACTATACCATTGTCGGCTAGGACACCCTTCATTTCGATTTTTAAAAGTGATTTTCCCTTCCTTGTTTAAATATTTAAGTGTGGAGTGTCTCCATTTTGTGGTGTGTGAGCTTGCTAAACACAAGCATGTACTTTTTCCCATTAGCAATAAGATGAGTCCTTTCCCTTTTTTTCTTATTCACACAAATGTATGGGGTCCTACTTATGTTCCTAATATCTCACGTGCTAAATGGTTTTTAACCTTCATAGATGATTGTACTCGGGTGACTTGGGTTTTTTTTATTGTAACAAAAATCTGAAGTTAGCTCTGTGTCTTTTCAGTTTGTCTCAATGATTAAAGATCAATTTGGGGTCGGTATCAAAAGAATTAGGTATGATAATGCCATGGACTACTTTAACCTTGTACTAAACTCTTTTTGTCAAAAGGAAGGGATAATCCATGAGTCCTCATGTGTGAACACACCCCAACAAAATGGGATTGCAGAAAGGAAAAATGGACACCTATTAGATCAAACTAGAGCTCTACTTTTTCAAACCCATGTTCCTAAGAGATTTTGGGGGGAAACCCTTCTTATTGCCACCTATCTAATCAATAGGTTACCCAATAAAATCTTAGACTCAAAAAGCCCCATGGAAGTCCTATCCTCATTCTACCCACACTTGGATCCTATAAATAAACTCCAACCTAGAATATTTGGGTGTGTATCCTTTGTGCATTTTCATAGTAATGGAAGGCAAAAATTGGACCCTAGGGCTGTCAAATGTATATTCTTAGGGTACTCTACCAGAAAAAAGGGATACAAATGTTTCCACCCCCTATCAAAAAGATTCTATGTGTCAAGAGATGTCACCTTCAACGAACAAGAGAGCTACTTGAAGCAGCCTTATCTTCAAGGGGAGACTGTAAGAGAGGAAGATGAGACTCTCATGCTTCCAAATATGAAATTTGGGCCTGAAATTGGTACAAATGGCATTGTTGTCCATGAAATTGAGAGAAGAACATAACCTGCACCTGAACCAACAGCAGGACCTGCACCTGAATCAACAACAAGACCTACACCAATGGCATTATTGTCCCTAAAATTGAGAGAAGAACATAACCTGCACTTGAACCAATAGCAGGACCTGCACATGAATCAACAGTAGGACCTACACCTGAACCTGCACCTAATGGTGGAAAATTTGGGGAAAATACTGTATATACAAGGAGAGAAAAGGCCATTCTAGAATCTGGCAATGTCCAAGAATCCAACCCATCATCACTGCATGAGGTAACACCTTAGAATCCTATAAACTCCAATGAATCTAATGAATTTGTTTTTGAAAACCTAGAAGCACCGGTGAACCAAAATCTAGACCTACCCATTGCCCTTAGAAAGGGAACTAGAACATGCACCTACCAACAAACACTTTACCCACTATCAAATTTCTTATCCTTTGAAAAATTCTCACCTACCCATAAAACCTTTCTCACAAACCTCAACTCCACACATACACCTTCCTCTGTATCTGAAGCATTATCTGACAAGAAATGGAAACAAGCCATGGATGTGGAAATGGAGGCGTTAAACAAGAATAAGACTTGGGAACTTGTCACCCTACCAACTGGAAAAAAACCAGTAGGATGCAAGTCGGTATATGCAGTAAAGTACAGGGCTAATGGGACCACTGAACGTTACAAGGCAAGATTAGTGGCCAAAGGCTTCACTTAAACCCATGGAGTTGATTACTTGGAGACATTTGCCCCGATTGCTAAGATGAACACAGTCAGAGTAATATTGTCATTAGTAGCAAATCATGATTAGAACCTGCAACAGTTCGATTTGAATAATGCATTTTTACATGGAGACCTTGAAGAAGAAATATACATGGAGTTGCCTCTTGGTTACAATGGACAGGTCGCTGCTGGAACTGTTTGCAAGTTAAAAAAGGCTCTATATGGGCTGAAACAATTCCCAAGAGCATGGTTTGGAAGATTCACCAAAGTTATGACAGGTCTGGGCTACAAACAGAGCCAAGGGGATCACACTTTATTTATCAAACATTGAGTTTCAGGGGGAGTAACAATTTTATTGGTGTGTGTAGATGATATTATAGTAAGTGGGGATGACAAAAAGGAGCAGCAAGTGTTAAGTGAAAGCTTGCCACGAAATTCGAGATCAAGATATTAGGGAGACTGAAATATTTATTGGGAATTGAAGTGGCCCATTCCAAGAAAGGAATCTTCATATCGCAACAAAAGTATATTATTGACTTACTTAAAGAAACAAGTAAGATAGCCTGTAGATCAGCAAGTACTCTAGTTGACCCAAATATAATGTTGGGATGTGATGACGAAGATATTGCCGTGGACAAGGAAATGTATCAAAGACTTGTGGGCAGGCTTATTTACTTATCTCACACTAGACCAAACATTGATTTTGCTGTTGAAGGTGCAAACCCGAGAAGGGGGTTGAATTGTGTTTGTTAAACTTGAATTCTTTTGTTGTTTTTGATGAATGTTGATGCAAATTATTTGATGAATAAATAATTAGACTTAGTAGCGGATAATAACAA
Source organism: Cicer cuneatum (assembly GCA_037974295.1). Lineage (NCBI taxonomy): Eukaryota > Viridiplantae > Streptophyta > Magnoliopsida > Fabales > Fabaceae > Cicer > Cicer cuneatum. The sequence continues at coordinate 37,880,096 of JBBPBO010000003.1, read as the reverse complement.
CATAAGAACACATCGATTTATCCTGGTTCACCATTCACTTGGCTACATCCAGTCCCTTCACTCTGAAGGCTTTAATCCACTAATTCAAAACACTTTGAATTACAACACCTGACCCTCCAAGTCAGTCTTCCCAAACAGTCTGACAACCCCAGACTTTTGAGGAACCATAACAACACCTTGACCCTACGAGTCAAGTCTTCTCCTACCAATCTGACAACCCTAGATTGAAGAAGGAAACTTCACCTCTAACGGGTTTGATTACAAAGGTTTGGAACTTTGTAATGTTGCTTCTAGAAAGCTAATTGTTGCAATGACTTTCACACTCTTTTGTTGCTTCTGGAAAGCTGATTGATGCACTGAATTTCACTCTCGAAAAATCACATTAGAGAATATTTCTTTTGCACTTAAGTGTTTCTCTCTTTTGAACTCTCGGATAACTTTGAATTGAACCTTGAGTTCTTGTGTTTTTCAATGCTTATTACTGCTACCTGGAGCCTTCTATTGTAGCTAAAACTTTGGCTTTGTCCAACCTTATTTTCGAGATGAATCTTGCTCATATTTCCTTCGAAAATTTTGTTGGCCAATCCTATTTCTTTTAATTTCAAAGCATATATTTTAGCTTCAAATTTCATTTGAAAATTCTGTTGAGCAATCCTGTTTCTCTTAATTTCAGATCGTATCTTTTAAGCTTCATATTTAATTCGAATTTCCTTCAAGTCTTTAGTGATTTTTGAATCAAATCCCCTTAATACTTTGATCAAATTTCTATCAATATTCAATGAAGTCTTCTTTGAATTTTAATCAAGTCTTCACTAATCTACATCATGATTTAAATTCAGGATCATATGATCTGCTGATCACGACCAACTCTAGACTATGTGATCTTATATGTACCATTATGTGATCTTCTGATCTGAACCATTGATCTTCCGATCTGGACCATGTCTTGACTAAATCTTACGTTCTGGACCATGCTATCTTCTTGTCTAGACCAAGTATAGACCAAGTTATCTGTTCTAGACCATGCTATCTTCTGGTCTTGAACAAGTCTGACTTATGATTCCTTCTGGTCTAGACCAAGTCTCCTTCTGGACTCTGCTTCCTTCTGATCTGGGCCAGGAATAATTTCCTCTAATGATGTCATCGTTTCTTCCCTCTGATGATATCCTCTGATTGATGATATCATCTGATGTTTTCCTTTTGATGACATCCTCTGATTCTTGCTTCTGATGGGATCCTCTGGTATCCCCTAGTGATATCTTATGGTCGTATCTTCTGGTGGCATTTTTATCTTCTGGTGACGTCATCCTCTGATGACATCTTCTGCTTCTGATTTGTATCTTCAGGAGGTATTTTTTGGTTGTATCTTCTGGAGTTATCTTCTGGTGACGTCATCCTCTGGTGACGTCATCCTCTGATATTTGACATCCTCTGATTTTTCATTCTTCTATGTCAAAATATGATTTTCATAAAATACTTTTGTTAACATCAAAACTTTAATTCAGGATCTTGAGATATGAAGAAACTTCTCATTGTGTCCTTCCAATACTCAATCCTTTCTCCATCAAACAGTGGTGGTCTGTTGATGTTGCCTCCTAAATCATCTTTAGATTCTGCCATGTTGAACCCCTTGGACCTTTCCTCAAACACTCTTAAGTGCTCAGCCTTGAGACCTGTAACACCCCGAGTTTAAAACACATCGCGAGTGTATTTTTTTTTTTTTAAATAATTAAGTAAAAAAGAATTTTTCCAAAATTAATATCAAGGGAATTAAAATAAAATTTTCATCAGTTCATTTCAAAGGTTATCACCCAGCCTGTGGCCACTAAACAGTGTCAGAGTACAGAATAATACAACGGAAAAAGTCATACATTAATTCCCAAAATAAAATTACATTTCCCAAAACTCAAGACCCTATACAAAAGTCTAGATTGATCATGCACTAAGCTACAATAGCACGGTCTCCACCGTATCCTCTATAAGTCTCGTCTTCAGCCAACCGTTCGTCCCTCTGCGTCGTCCACGTAGACTCCGTACATAAAGATCAGGGAAAACTAACGACGTTTCCGTCGTTAGTGTATCCGTCGATAAGACGAGTTCGGGTAACATCTGAGGGCAAAGCCCAATTTCCACAATATAATGGCAAGGGTCACCGACCGAAATTAACAATTAATCACATAGCATATATTGCACAACAACAATTAAATCCATGGTATAACATATGATGATGAGGAAAATAATAATGCTCATTTGAAATTTAATGACATATATGCCTTTTCAAAAACAACAGCCAATTATTATGAAATATGTGATAAGTACAAACAACACCTCAGCAACTCACAATCATTAAATCATAAATTCAGATTCTGAACAGTACTCACACACATTAAATGTCCAACCATTCATCATATAATCAATCGTGACCCACCGAGGTGCAGTCGCTCAACAGACTAGCATAATATGTTTGACTTTAACGACCCTCAAGACTGAGGTGCAATCGCTCAACAGACCAGCACGTTTGACATATACCAAGGTACAATCGCTCAACAGATCAGTACCTAGTGCAGACGCTCAACAGTCCATAATTCGTGCAATCGCTCAACAATTCAGCACGTGGTTGCGCATTTCAGGGGACATACGCTCAACAGTCCAGTACGAGTGCAGTCGCTCAACAGACCAGCACTTATATACCAAGGTACAATCGCTCAACAGATCAGTACGTAGTGCAGACGCTCAACAGTCCAGCACTCGTGCAATCGCTCAACAGATCAGCACGTGGTTGTGCATTTCAGGGTACAAACGCTCAACAGTCCAGTACCAGTGCAGTCGCTCAACAGACCAGCACTTATATACCAATGTACAATCGCTCAAGAGATCAGTACCTAGTGCAGACGCTCAACAGTCCAGCACTCGTGCAATCGCTCAACAGATCAGCACGTGGTTGCGCATTTCAGGGTACAGACGCTCAACAGTCCAGTACCAGTGCAATTACTCAACAGACCAGCACTTATATACCAAGGTACAATCGCTTAATAGGTTAGTACCTAGTGCAGACGCTCAACAGTCCAGCACTCGTGCAATCGCTCAACAGATGAGCACGTGGTTGCCCATTACTCTGTGGCCCATCGCGGGTACCACTTGACGATGCAATGCATGAATATGCAGTGTTTCACTTCTCTAGAAACAGTATGCAAAATCAGAAATTCATTCTTTTCCATCATGTTTTAAAATATCTCAGCACAGTCAGAATTATCATAATCACAATCATGGTTAAACAGCCAAATATTCATTGATACTTTGAAATGTTTTCCCAGACTCTTAAAATTCAATATCAGTGTTTAAAACTGGGATTTTCTAGAATTTTATGAATCTATATTCGAATACAGCTTCTCTGTATTCGAATGCAGAGGCAAAAAACAGTGCATAATTACACTCTGTATTCAAATACAGCTCTTTGGTATTCGAATACAGAGGCAGTCTCAGTGCACAAAACAACATCTTTCATTACATCAGTAAAGTCTTAAAAACTTCATCACCACAACTTCAAAATATCACCAAAAGATCCATTTTAATTCACCACAACAATCCCAACATTCCCCAAACACTCAGGGTTTACAAAACACTCTTAAAAACTTGGAATTTCTGAAAACTCGAATCTGTATTCGAATACAGACCCCTTGTATTCGAATACAGAAGCATGAAACTGCAATTTTAACATTCTGTATTCGAATACAGCATGCCTGTAGTCGAATACAGAAGACAAAACCTTGAAAAAGTCAACATTTTCTCCCAGATCATTAAAGGTTTTCAATACTTCATCCTCTCCTCTTCAAAATATTTCAAGAACCCCATTTAAAATCACTTTAACCCTTTTCAAGGTTTCTCAATACTTTAAAATGTATATCACAATGTTTAAATCTTGATTTTCTGGAAAACACGAATCTGTATTCGAATACAGCTTCCTTGTATTCGAATACAGAAGCTAAAAGCAGTGCTTCTGGAAAAACACGAATCTGTATTCGAATACAGACCCATTGTATTCGAATACAGAAGCTGAAACTAGGGAAAATCTGCATTCTGTATTCGAATACAGCATGCCTGTAGTCGAATATAGATGCGAATACAGTGTAAAAATCCCACTTCTGTATTCGAATACGATATGGTCGTAGCCGAATACAGATGCGAATACAGAAGCAAAAATCTTTCCTCTGTATTCGAATACAGGGGCTCGTATTCGAATACAAGTCTGAAAACTTAAGTAAAACAGAAACTTGACAGGTTGTAGTCGAATACACACAAGTTATATTCGATTACACCTTCGAAAACCAGTGAAATTTTCCTGAGATTTCAACCCTTTTCAAACTGTTTTCTTTTAAAAACAACAACCAACATTAAAACAGATTCAACACTTTTTTCCAGACAATACTTTCCTCATTAAAAATCCCTTTTCCTTTTAAATCATCAACATCATCAGAATCACTCAAAACAGAAACAGAATCAGGATCATCAACAACAAATCATCCGGACTTTCAAACCACCAGAACATCATATAGCATTTCAGCTTTCACAACACATCAGAATAACATGCAAGCATTTCAGCTTTCACAACACATCAAAATAACATGCCAGCATTTCAGCTTTCACAACACACCAGAATAATATGCAAGCATTTCAGCTTTCACAACACATCAGAATAACATGCAAGCATTTCAGCTTTCACAACACATAAGAATACATGCAGCATCACAGAGCAGCAAAACACAAACAGAATGCATTTTTGCATTTCAAAACCATTTTCCAAACAGTTTTATGAACATGCATTTTTAAATCATGTTTGAAATAACATTCAAGATATTTTCCACTTTCCCACATAAACAACACAACTTTAATGCATTTAGCCCAAACAACACTCATCACAAAGCTTTTAAAACATCAAAAAAATGCATTTTTCATTTCTTTCAAGCATCAGGCAAACTAGTTTCAAAACAGTAATGAAAACACTAGTAATTCCATGAAAGTTATGCACTTACAGCCCTAATGCAACTAGAAAGTGGAAGGTGCCCTTACCCTTGTTGCGTGTTCTGCTTCTGCTAAAGTGTACGCATAAAAAACGGCGAAAACTCCCGCCTACGTGTGCTGCTACAAAAGTGAGTTCTCTAGCTCCGTAATGGTATGGGGATTAACTTTTGTACTGGGGTTTTAGTGTTTCAGTGCTTGGATTTTCAAGTAATGGTGTTTCAGTGTTTCAGTGTTTCAGTGCTTGGATTTTCAGTGTTTCAGTGTTTCAGTGCTTGGATTTTCAGTGCTTGGAACTCCCTCCTTTTCACTTTGAAATCGTGAGCTGGGACAAAAAACAGAAACAGAATGGGAGGGAAAATGGGGTACTGTTACATACAGTATGGGTAGTGAGGAAGGAGGGATGGTGTTCTGATTTCACCATCCTTCTCACTCCTATTTATAGGCTTCTGTGGTGCCACCTCACCCAAAAATAATGTTAAAATAACGATGAGTCTTCCAGCACTTAATTGTTTTGCAATTAGCCACTAATCCTCAATTAACTGCCCGATTAATTTAATTACCCGTAATTAAATTAATTTAATCTTCATCCAATAATTTTTATTCATCCTCCAAAATAAATATTTATATATATATATATATTCACTCAGACATACATATATTAAATATTTTACAAATATCCCCAAAAATACAATTAAAGTTAATTCCATAATTTTAATTAAAAATAAAGGGTCTTACATTACTCCCCTCTTAAATTAGTTTCGTCCTCGAAACTACATATCAGTAAACAACTGAGGATATTGTTCCCTCATCTTACTCTCCAGTTCCCAAGTCGCGTCTCCAGTAGTCGGATTCCAAATCACCTTGACTAGTGGGACTTCCTTGTTCCTCAACTGCTTAATCTTCCTGTCTTCAATCCTTACAGGCAATACTTCAAAAGACAGGTTGTCCCTCAGCTGTATTGTATCTGGCTCGATCACATGTGACGGGTCTGCAATGTATTTCCTTAACTGCGACACATGAAATACGTCATGAATATTGGACAGTAATGGAGGTAAAGCAATTCGATAGGCCAATGGTCCAATACGCGCAGTAATCTGGTATGGTCCAATAAATTTCGGAGTCAACTTTATTGACTTAATAGCTCTGCCAACACCAGTTGTAGGCGTAACCCTTAGAAATACATGATCACCCTGCTCTAATTCCAACGGTCTGCGGCGCTTGTCCGCATAACTCTTCTCGCGATCTTGTGAAATCTTCATTTTCACTTGTATCCTCTTGACTTTCTCCGTAGTTTGTTCCACCATCTCCGGTCCAACAATCATACTCTCTCCGTCCTTATACCAGCATAAAGGCGTCTGACACTTGCGTCCATACAAAGCCTCATAGGGTGCCATTCCAATACTTGCGTGAAAGCTGTTGTTGTAAGTGAACTCAATCAATGGCAGCACCTCATCCCAGTTTCCTCTGTCATCCAACACACATGCTGTCAATAGATCTTCCAAGGACTGATTTGTTTTCTCAGTCTGTCCGTCTGTTTGTGGATGGTAGGCTGAACTCAATTTCAGTTTTGTTCCCAAAGCTTCATGCAGCGCTCCCCAAAAATGAGATGTGAACTTTGGGTCACGGTCCGATACTATACTCGATGGCACTCCATGTAACCTCACAATCTCAGCGATGTAGATCTTTGTCAGCTTATCTACTTTATAAGTGGTCCTTACCGGTAGGAAATGTGCGGACTTCGTCAATCGATCCACTATTACCCAAATAGAATCATTCTTTTTCCTTGTCTTGGGCAGTCCTGTTATGAAATCCATGGAAATGCTGTCCCATTTCCATTCCGGTATGTCCAAAGGTTGCAGCATTCCAGCAGGTCGTTGATGTTCCACTTTTGCTTTCTGACAAGTCAAACAAGCTGATACGTATTCTGCCACATCCCTCTTCATTCCTGGCCACCAGAAATTCTGTCTTAAGTCCTGGTACATCTTGGTCGCTCCAGGATGAATACTCAACTTACTCTTATGAGCTTCTTCCAAAATCGCTCTTCTCATTTCTGCAACTTCCGGTACACAAACTCTTCCATTACATCTCAGAATATTATCTGTGCCGACGCTGAACTCAGTTGTCTGTCCTTGCGCTATCAGATTCCTCTTTTCTTGGATCAATGCGTCATCTTGCAAGTTTGCAATCTCCTCCAGTAATCCACTCGAAATTGTTATCATTCACACTTTAACATTCCTGGTGCAAACTTTACGTCCAAATGTAGATCTCTAAATGCTTCCCACAACTCCTGTTGTCTGGCCATTATCATTGAAGATACTGACACGCTCTTCCGACTCAATGCGTCAGCCACCACATTGGCTTTTCCAGGGTGGTACTGCAATGAAAAGTCAAAATCCTTGAGAGTCTCCATCCATCTTCTGTGACGCATGTTCAATTCCTTCTGATCGAACAGATACTTCAAGCTTTTATGGTCGCTGAACACCGTGAATGTGCATCCATATAAGTAGTGTCTCCAAACCTTTAACGCAAACACTACTGCAGCAAGCTCCAAATCATGAGTGGGGTAGTTCCGTTCGTGAGTTTCCAACTGTCTTGAGGCGTAGGCTACAGCTTTCTTGTGTTGCATCAAAACACATCCCAAACCATGGTGAGATGCATCAAAATAAACTTCATATGGTTCCTCCGGTTGTGGCAACACCAATACTGGTGAGGTTGTCAACTTTTCCTTCAACAACTGAAAACTTTCCTCACACTTCTCCGTCCATGCAAACGGCTGATTCTTCCTAGTGAGTTGTGTCAAAGGAGCTACAATCTTAGCAAATCCTTTGACAGCATTTCAGCAAGTGTACTGAATCGTTGCAAGTAATAATTAAAACGGTAGTACTGAGTGTCGAACTCAAGGATTGCGTTTTACTATCGAATTATATTTAATTACTGAAATTGAACAAAAAGTTTCTGAATTGATTGAGGTAATATTTAAAATAACAACAGTAATAAAATTGAACTTTTATAATGAGAAAAATGCCAGGGATGAGTTTCACTTTGAGTCCACCCTTGGTTTCTAATTTGATCCTAGTTACTGAATTCCTTTATTGAATTATTACCGAATTCTCTTTAGTATTCTTGCCCTAATGTCTTAGTGACAGAACCTTTAATTCCAAAATAGCCCCTAATTCCTTAGTGGGTTTAAAATTAGAATTAAGCTTTACAGTACAAAAATTCTCTTTTTAAATTGTTGTCTTTGCAACTAATTCAATTGGTTTCATGACTTGCATCTATCCCTAGACTACAATCTCATGAATTTCTCATCTCAAGCATTCGTAAAGTCCACTCCCGTTTCAAATTACGAATCGTAGAACATTTTAATGTTGATCAGGCAATAAAAAGCATTAAGCACAGAGATGAGAAAAATAATTCAATAAACATATTCATATAACAAGGAATCAAATCAGACAATTAAGGTATTCATCTAGTTTCACTCATCCCTAACAAATAGGATTTAGTTACTCATTACAGAGATTAAAGAGATAGAGATTAAAGAAGAATTACAAGAAAGATTCATGAATGATTCTTGATAAAACTCCTTCAATGGTGTAGAACAGCCGTCTCTGAGTTTCTCTGCTAGGGCACAAGTCTCTAAGCTTCTCAATTGACCAAAAGATCCTTAAAAAAATCAGAAAAACTCGATTTTATGCAATCTGCAGCGCGTCACGCGCCCCAGGCGCATGCCTTGCGCTTCAAGCGCATTTAAACAGAATCAGCAGCGCATAAATGCACTTCAGGCGCACAGCATCTTCATTCTGACGTATACTGCATATCTCTACTATTTTGAGTCCGAAGTTGGCTCCGGTGTCTTCATGAAAGTTGTAGCTATGGAAGTTAGCTTTCATTTGCACTTGGTTTGACTCCAATTGGATATCTACAACTCCATATATAACTGAAATACTCCACATAGGTCATGTTGATTTCTCACCAGAATTCAGCACTGCACTAAAAACAAAGAAACGACGCAAAACTCCGAAAAATCTCTACTTAATCAACGAAATAAGAACATAAGTATTTTTATTAAACCCAAGAACTAGAATCAACAAAATATATCAAATAAATCATTAAATTAACTAATGATTGAAGATAAATAAGACTAAAAACAATGAAAATATGCATATGATGAAGAGTCATCATCCTTCAATAAATCTTGTGTAGTATCCTGCTAGCCCGTCAAAACTTCTTATGTCCGTGATAGTCTGGGGCTGTTTCCATGCAAGAATTGTCTCAATCTTTGCCGGATCAACATCAATTCCTTCTTTTGTTATCACATGTCCCAAGAAAACTCGCACTTCGACAAATTGGCATACAGCTGCTTTACGCGTAAGACTTTAAGAACTTGGCGTAAGTGCTCTTCATGTTCTTCTTCATCCTTTGAATAAATCAAAATATCATCGATGAATACCACCACGAATTTATCCAAAAACGGGCTGAAGATCCTATTCATATAGTCCATGAAAATTGCTGGTGCATTCGTAACTCCAAAAGGCATAACGAGATATTCAGTGTCCGTAACGAGTCCTGAAAGTAGTCTTTTGAATATCTCCTTCTCTTACTCGAATCTGATGGTATCCCGATTTCAAATCAATCTTTGAAAACACTGCTGCTCCCCTCAATTGGTCCATCAAATCATCGATGCGTGGTAATGGATAACGATTCTTGATAGTCACCTTGTTATGTTGCCGATAATCCACACATAAACGTGAACTTCCATCCTTCTTCTTAACCAACAAAACCGGAGCTCCCCTGGGCGACACACTTGGTGTGCTAAATCCTTTCTCCAATAATCCTTCAATTTGATCCTTAAGCTCGCTTAATTCCAATGGCGACATCCAGTACGGCGCAATGGAAATAGGTCCAGTTCTGGGGTGCAAATCAATGAAGAATTCCACCTCTCTTACTGGGGGTAATCCTGGAATTTCCGTCGGAAATACGTCTGGATACTCTTTGACTAACATCACATCTTCTATGTTCACATCCATCATGGTCTCCACGTTAGCCAATGATAAAAATTCCTGAGTTCCTTCTCTCAGTGATACTCCGTGTTGGTTAGCAGCCAAATACCGAGCGACTCCAGGTTCGGGGAACATAACCAATTTTCGAGAGCAATCCAAAACTCCGTAGTTATAGGTCATCCAATCCATGCCGAGAATGATCTCGAGTGATTATAGGGGTAAACAGATTAAATTGACCAAGAAATCTCTATTCTGTATCGTTACGATACAGTGTAAACATGCAGAGTTTACAGTCAAAGTCTTAGCAGGTGTAGAAATAACCAAATCAAAAGGCAAAGCAGACACAGACAACTTCAAACGATGCACACAATCCATAGCAATGAATGAATGGGTTGCCCCCGAATCAAAAACTGCAGTTAGTGTGTTACCTGCAATCTCACAATCTTGCTGATTAAATTTTGGGCTTGACTTCCAGCTTCAGCACCCATGTGATAAACGCGACCTCTAGCAGTAGGACGAGTAGCCCTAGTCGCGTTCATAGTTGGCTCCACCTTCGGAACCCGACAATCCCTCGCCACGTGTCCTGGCTTGTGGCAGTTGAAGCACATCAAATCTCTCGCAGTACAAGCAGTCGCAAGATGTCCTTCCTTCCCACATCGATAACACCGGACTCCTTGTCCCAATTGCCGTCCAAAATTCTGGTTTCCCGACCGATTCTGGCCTCTCTTGTTGTTTGGTGGCCGGTTATATGGCTTGGCAACTTGCTTCCCTTTATTGTTCTGATTATGTATCCGACTAGGCCCTCAAGAGTTAAAGTTCCCTCCTCTGTTGGCCCTCCTGTTCTTCATCTCTTCAACCTCTCAACACTTTTCCACTAGCACTTGGAAACGTTGAATTCCCAAGGGTAGGACCGAATCTTGGATCTCATACTTCAGTCCATTCTGGAAGCGATGACACATAAACTGTTCATCAACTTCTTCCCGGAAGAATCTGAAATGTCTGGACAGCGACTCAAACTTAGCTGCGTATTCTCCCACTATCATATCCCCCTGGTACAATTTCAGAAAATCATCACCCAACTTGGTCCTAGTGCTTATCGGGAAGTACTTGTCCAAAAACTTCTTCTTGAACGACTCCCAGTTCACTTCCTCTTGAGCTGACCCCATCAGTAATCTTGTACTTCTCTACCAATACTCTGCATCCCCTACCAGCAGGTACGTGGCATAATTGACTTTCACCGCTGCCTGACAGTTAATCATCTCGAAGATTTTATCCATCTCTTGGATCCACTGGTCCGCACTTTCTGGACCCTCATCACCCTTGAACTTGGGAGGATTATGGCGACGAAAATCCTCTAGTCCTCTAGATTTAGCAGCGCGAATCTCTCTTTCTCTCTTCTCCAGATCGCGTTGAGTCTTGCAGCCGTCTGGGCAGCAACAGACGCAGCCATGTTGTTCATTGCTTCAGCCATCCTATCTTCCCGGCTGACATTGGCTCTTGCGGTGTCGTCTCTTCGTGGAGGCATTGTTTCCTACAAAACCATCATCACTTCAGTCACACCATAATTTACACAAGACTTGACACTTTAATACCTATGCATGATCAGCTAATGACTCAAAACAGATACTTAAATCAAAGCTTTCCCAAAACTTTAACCAAATGCTCTGATACCACAATTGTAACACCCCGAGTTGAAAACACAGCGCGAGTGTATTTTATTTTTTTTTTAAATAATTAAGTAAAAGAATTTTTCCAAAATTCATATCAAGGGAATTAAAATAAAATTTTCATCAGTTCATTTCAAAGGTTATCATCCCGCCTGTGGCCACTAAACAGTGTTAGAGTACAAAATAATACAGCGGAAAAAGTCATACATTAATTCCCAAAATAAAATTACATTTTCCAAAACTCAAGACCATATACAAAAGTCTAGACTGATCATGCACTAAGCTACAGTAGCACGGTCTCCACCGTAACCTCTATAAGTCTCGTCTTCAGCCAACCGTCTGTCCCTCTGCATTGTCCACGTAGACTCCGTACATAAAGATCAGGGAAAACTAACAACGTTTCCGTCGTTAGTGTATCCGTCGGTAGGACGGGTTCGGGTAACATCTGAGGGCAAAGCCCAATTCCACAATATAATGGCAAGGGTCACCGACCGAAATTAACAATTAATCACATAGCATATATTGCACAACAAACATTAATTCCCAAAATAAAATTACATTTCCCAAAACTCAAGACCCTATACAAAAGTCTAGACTGATCATGCACTAAGCTACAGTAGCACGGTCTCCACCGTATCCTCTATAAGTCTCGTCTTCAGCAAACCGTCTGTCCCTCTGCGTTGTCCACGTAGACTCCGTACATAAAGATCAGGGAAAACTAACGACGTTTCCGTCGTTAGTGTATCCGTCGATAGGACGGGTTCGGGTAACATCTGAGGGCAAAGCCCAATTTCCACAATATAATGGCAAGGGTCACCGATCAAAATTAACAAATAATCACATAGCATATATTGCACAACAACAATTAAATCCATGGTATAAAATATGATGATGAGGAAAATAATAATGCTCATTTGAAATTTAATGACATATATGCCTTTTCAAAAACTGCAGCCAATTATTATGAAATATGTGATAAGTACAAACAACACCTCAGCAAATAACAATCATTAAATCAGAAATTCAGATTCTGAACAGTACTCACACACATTCAATTTCCAACCATTCATCATATAATCAAACGTGACCCACCAGTGAATCCCTCAATGCAATATGTATAGGCTCATGTATACAATTTTCCTGGAATCACCAAGGTGCAGTCGCTCAACAGACCAACACAATATGTTTGACTTTAACGGCCCTCAAGACCGAGGTGCAATCGCTCAACAGATCAGCACCAGTGCAGACGCTCAACAGTCCAGCGGTCGAGCAGTCACTCATCAGACCAGCACGTTTGACATATACCAAGGTACAATCGCTCAACAGATCAGTACCTAGTGCAGACGCTCAACAGTCCAGCACTCGTGCAATCGCTCAACAGATCAGCACGTGGTTGCACATTTCTGGGTACAGACGCTCTCAACAGTCCAGTACGAGTGCAGTCGCTCAACAGACCAGCACTTATATACCAAGGTACAATCGCTTAATAGGTAAGTACCTAGTGCAGACGCTCAACAGTCCAGCACTTGTGCAATCGCTCAACAGATCAGCACGTGGTTGCGCATTACTCTGTGGCCCATCGCAGGTACCACTTGACTATGCAATGCATGAATATGCAGTGTTTCAATTCTCTAGAAACAGTATGCAAAATCATAAATTCATGCTTTTCCATCATGTTTTAAAATATCTCAGCCCAGTTAGAATTATCATCATCACAATCATGGTTAAACAGCCAAATATTCATTAATACTTTGAAATGTTTTCCCAGACTCTTAAAATTCAATTTCAGTGTTTAAAACTGGGATTTTCTGGAATTTTACGAATCTGTATTCAAATACAGCTTCTCTGTATTCGAATACAGAGGCCAAAAACAGTGCATAATTACACTATGTATTCGAATATAGCCCTTTGGTATTCGAATACAGAGGCAGTCTCAGTGCACAAATCAACATCTTTCATTACATCAGTAAAGTCTTAAAAACTTCATCACCATAACTTCAAAATATCACCAAAAGTTCCATTTTAATTCACCACAACAATCCCAACATTCCCCAAACACTCAGGGTTTACAAAACACTCTTAAAAACTTGGAATTTCTGAAAACTCGAATCTGTATTCGAATACAGACCCCTTGTATTCGAATACAGAAGCATGAAACTGCAATTTTAACATTCTATATTTGAATACAGCATGCCTGTAGTGAAATACAGAAGACAAAACCTTGAAAAATTCAACATTTTATCCCAGATCATTAAAGGTTTTCAATACTTCATCCTCTCCTCTTCAAAATATTTCAAGAACCCCATTTAAAATCACTTTAACCCTTCTCAAGGTTTCTCAATACTTTAAAATGTATATCACAGTGTTTAATACTTGATTTTCTGGAAAACACGAATCTGTATTCGAATACAGCTTCCTTGTATTCGAATATAGAAGCTAAAAAGAGTGCTTCTGGAAAAACACAAATCTGTATTCGAATACAGACCCATTGTATTCGAATACAGAAGCTGAAACTAGTGAAAATCTGCATTCTGTATTCGAATACAGCATACCTGTAGTCGAATACAAATGCGAATACAGTGTAAAAATCCCACTTCTGTAGTCGAATACAGATGCGAATACAGAAGCAAAAATCCTTCCTCTGTATTCGAATACAGGGGCTCGTATTCGAATACAAGTCTGAAAACTTAAGTAAAAAAGAAACTTGACAGGTTGTAGTCGAATACACACATGTTGTATTCGATTACACCTTCGAAAACCAGTGAAATTTTCCTGAGATTGCAACCCTTTTCAAACTGTTTTCTTTTAAAAACAACAACATTAAAACAGATTCAGCACTTTTTTCCAGACAATACTTTCCTCATTAAAAATCCCTTTTCTTTTTAAATCATCAACATCATCAGAATCACTCAAAACAGAAACAGAATACATTTCAGCCTTCAGCTTTCTAAATGCATTTCAGCTTTCACAACACATCAAAACAGAAACAGAATATCTTTTTAAATGCATTTCAGCTTTCACAACACATCAAAATAACATGCAAGCATTTCAGCTTTCACTACACACCAGAATAATATGCAAGCATTTCAACTTTCACAACACATCAGAATAACATGCAAGCATTTCAGCTTTCACAACACATCAGAATACATGCAGCATCACAGAGTAGCAAAACACAAACAGAATGCATTTTTGCATTTCAAAACCATTTTCAAAACAGTTTTATGAACATGCATTTTTAAATCATGTTTGAAATAACATTCAAGACATTTTCCACTTTCCCACATAAACAACACAACTTTAATGCATTCAGCCCAAACAGCACTCATCGCAGAGCTTTTAAAACATCAAAAAAATGCATTTTTCATTTCTTTCAAGCATCAGGCAAACCATTTTCAAAACAGTAATGAAAACACTAGTAATGCCATGAAAGTTATGCACTTACAGCCCTAATGCAACTAGAAAGTGGAAGGTGCCCTTACCCTTGTTGCGTGTTCTGCTTCTGCTAAAGTGTACGCGTCAAAAACGGCGAAAACTCCTGCCTGCGTGTGCTGCTACAAAACTAAGTTCTCTAGCTCCGTAATGGTATGGGGATTAACTTTTGTACTGGGGTTTTAGTGTTTCAGTGCTTGGATTTTCAAGTAATGGTGTTTTTGAGGAACTCCTTCTTTTTCACTTTGAAATCGTGAGCTGGGACAGAAAACAGAAACAGAATGGGAGGGAAAATGGGGTACTGTTTCATGCAGTATGGGCAATGAGGAAGGAGGGATTGTGTTCTGATTTCACCATCCTTCTCACTCCTATTTATAGGCTTTTGTGGTGCCACCTCACCCAAAAATAATGTTAAAATAATGCTGAGTCTTCCAGCACTTAATTGTTTTGCAATTAGCCACTAATTCTCAATTAACTGCCCGATTAATTTAATTACCCGTAATTAAATTAATATAATCTTCATCCAATAATTTTTATTCATCCTCCAAAATAAATATTTATATATATATATATTCACTCAAACATACATATATTAAATATTTTACAAATATCCCCAAAAATACAATTAAAATTAATTCCATAATTTTAATTAAAAATTAAGTGTCTTACAAGACCGAGCTCTAATGCCAATTGAAGGTGCAAACACGAGAAATGGGGGGTTTAATTGTGTTTGACTAACTTGAATACTTTTTCTGTTTTTGCAGTTTTATAACAAAACCTGATGTATGAATCAAACAGAGTTAGCAGCGGATATAAAGCAAAAATAAAAACACAGAATTTTAAACTAGTTCACCGTTAACGAGGCTACGTCCAGTCCCTTCACTTTGAAGGATTTCACTAATTCAAAACCTTGAATTACAACAATACCACTGACCCTCCAAGTCAGTCTTCTCAAACAGTCTAACAATCCTAGACTTTTGAGGAATATAGCACCTTGACTTCTCAAGTCAAGTCTTCTCCTACCAATCTGACAACCCCAAATTGTAGAAGGAATTACAACGCCTTGAATCTAATTGCTAAGTAATCTGCTACCCCTTCTAACTACCTCAGATTGTAGACTTTACTTCAACAACTTAGATCTAACACCAGGGAAAGAAAAACACGAGTGCTTGCTTCTGGAAAGCTGAAACTCACAATTAACCTCACTTAAAACTTGAGTGTTTGTTTCTGGAAGTGTATGACTCTTCTATTCTTTTTCGATGCTAAGTCTTCTGCCTTGAGCCTCATTTTATAGATGCAGATTAGGGCCTCTTCCAAGCTTAAATTCGAGCTGTATCTTGCTGGATTCTCTTGCAAAAATTACTTGTCCAATCGGCCATGGTCTGATCTTCTGATATCGGCCAACACTGGGCCATATACTTAAATCTTGACCATTGATCTGAATCTTTTCCCTCTGATCTGGACCAATTCTGAATTGGGACTGGATAGAACTGAATTAAATCTGGACAAAGGATATTTAATTCTGGACATTTACCTCTTGATTTGGATCAAGTCTGGATTAAATCTAGACATTATTTCCTCTGATCTTGACTGAGTTTCATACTCTAAACCATGCTATCTTCTAGTCTGGATTAAATCTCTTGTTCTGGACCCATTAATTTATCCTCTGATTAAGTCTGGACTGTTTATCATTTCACTGCTAGGCTATCTTCTGGTCAGAATAACTTTTGGACTAAGTTTGACTTATGACATCTTCTGGTCTGGAACAAGTCTCCCTCTGGTAGGCTTCCTTCTGGTCTGGTCCAGGTCTCCTTCTGGACTTTGCTTCCTTCTGATCTGGGCCAGTAAAGATATTCTCTGGTGGTGTTTTGACATCCTGGTGTATCCTCTGGTAATTTCAGGATGCATTATCTGGTGACTTCTAGAGGTGTATCCTCTGATAACTTCATCTTCTGATGGCATTTTAATATAGTAATTCAATGTACAAAATAAGATTACATGGAGTGCTTTTGTAAACAACAAAATCCTAAGTACTTAGAACCAACTTGGTTCCAACAAAAGGGACCCCAAGAAGAGGGATTTTGTTAAAATGAAACAAGAGTGTATTGAAGCATATACAGATGCGGACTAAGCGGGGTCAGTGGTAGATAGGAGATCAACTATTGGATACTGCACCTTCCTTTGTGGAAACCTAGTGACTTGGAAGAGCCAAAAACATAGCGTAGTAGCTAGATCGAGTGCTGAAGCATAATTTCAAGCAATGGCCCACATAATATGTGAACTTTTATCGCTGAAGATTATGTTGGAAGACTTGAAGATAAGGTGGGATGAACCTATGAGGTTATATTGTGACAATAAATCTGCAATTAGTATAGCCCACAACCCGGTGCAGCATGATAGAACTAAACATATCGAGGTTGACAGATACTTTATCAAGGAAAAACTAGACAATGGCATGATTTGCACACCATATGTACCCACTCAGAATCAACTTGTAGACATACTCACCAAGGGGCTAAACTGCATTAACTTTGAAGGAATTATATCTAAGTTGGGAATGGAAAACACCTATTCACCAACTTGATGGGGAGTGTCAAAACAATGATTGTCCTTGTGTATTCTAAGAAATTTTATAATTATTGTATTTCTTTAACAGCTGTATCTTGCTATTATTAGGTTTATGTATTTAAGATCAATCCCATAATCATAGGGATCAGTTTTTCTTTAAAATTAGTTGTCCATATTCCCTAAAATAGGCTGCAGGCTCATGTATATATATATAGGTCCAGTGACTTCATAATAATATAAGAAAGAATATTATTCCTTCTAAATTTGAGAATAATAGTTTTTTTTTGTTACTATCTATTGCATATAAGTCTTCAACAAATAAAACAACTTTTTGTTATTACCTTATAAGTCTTTAACTAACTAAACAACACATTAGTGTTATCTTATTTTATGCAAATCAACCTTTTACCTGTATATATATTTATAAAATACCTCAAACATTATTTGTCTTAAAATAATATATTAAACAACTTTTTTCTTATAATAAAATTAAAAACACATCAATAATAATAATATAATCATTAAATTAGAATATTTTAAATTTTGATTTTAGGATGTTACATTTTATCCCCTCTTTAAATAAATTTCGTCCCCGAAATGTATGTCAAATTGAATAAAACTAAAACGACCTAACTAGTGGAAATATAAAGAAACTGATGTACTTGTTGCACCAACGA
This sequence comes from Cicer cuneatum, assembly GCA_037974295.1. Taxonomy (NCBI): domain Eukaryota; kingdom Viridiplantae; phylum Streptophyta; class Magnoliopsida; order Fabales; family Fabaceae; genus Cicer; species Cicer cuneatum. The sequence goes on along the minus strand of JBBPBO010000003.1, from coordinate 37,861,733 downwards.
GATTTGGATACTGTCGTATGACTTCTTTGTCTAATTCTGAAGTAATTTTCTCTAGTGTATAGGTCTAGGCTTAAAGATTTAATTATCTTTAAATATGGGTTGACTCAAGAGCTATCACGTGTGAATTATCCGACACATATGGTCGGAGTTGAGAAACACAAAAAATGTCATGAAGGTTAGATAAATGTGAAGGAAGAGCTAATTGATAAGTAACAGACCCTACTCTTTTTATAATTTGAAAATTACCCGTGGAACGAATTTTTTTATTTTATTTTTACTAAAATTGACATTTCCACCCCCATCTTAGGAGTGACTCTCAAGAATACATGTTCCCCAATGCTTTTATTCGCTTGTCAGCATAACTCTTTCACCTACTTTGTGTTGTACGCATCATTTTCTAATCAGTTGAATTCTACTAGTGGTCTCTTGCACTAAATCAAGTCCTAACAAGATTTCTCCCCAACTTCACACCAACACAAGAGAGACCTACACTTTTTTCCATAAAGAGCCTCATATGGTGCCACACCTATGCTAGAGTAATAACTGTTGTTATAAGAAAATTCTACTAGAGGTAAATACTTATCTTAACTCCCACCATCATCTAGAGCACAAGCTCTAAGCATATCCTCAAGAGTTTGAATAGTCCTCTCTAATTGACCATATGTTCGTCGATGGTAAGCTGTGCTAAAACACAGTCTAGTACCAAAAGCTTTCCAACATCTAGAGGTGAGTATACTGTGTAACTATACTATCTCTTAATGTAAAGGTCAGCTAGTCTATCTAAACTATAGGTTTCTTTAGTTGGTAGGAAATGAGCTGATTTTGTCAATCGATCAACAGTCACCCAAATGGTATCAAAACCCAAACATGTCTTAGGCAAATCCATCACAAAATACGAAGATATCCTTTCTCATTTCCACTCATGAATTTCTAAAGGTTGCATCAATCATAGGTCTTTGGTGTTCAATCTTAAACTTACAACACACTAGACATTTAGACATAAAGCTAGCTACATACATATTCATTCCCAGTCACCGATACATTCTTCTCAAATCTTGATACATCTTAGTTATTCCTAGGTAGATTGTTAACTTACTCTTATGAGCTTCCTCTAAAATCTTATCCCTAAGACTCATCTCGTTAGGAACAATGATCTTATCGTTAAACAACATTAAACCATCACCAGATAAGGTATAGTCCTCCTTGTCCACAAGATACTACAATTCTTTATCTAAGAGTTGTTTTGTTTTTATTAGGTCTCTCAAGTTGTTATTGATTTCTAGCCTATTTAGTTCAAGCTTAAAGAATTAAGGGACACATCCAAATTCATATCTTAAAACTCCTCTAATAGGCTTATCTCTTGTACCATCATACAAGCCACATGTAAGGATTTTCCACTTAGAGCATCAACCACTACATTAGCTTTGCCAGGGTGATATTTCAACTCAAAATCGTAGTCCTTAAGAAACTCCATCCACCTTCTTTGTCTCATATTTAATTCTATTTGATCAAACAAATACTTCATGCTCTTATGATCATTAAAAACCTCAAATTTCGCACCATACAAGTAATGCCCCAAAATCATAAGAGAAAACTACAACTACTAATTCAAGATCACGGGTTGGATAATTTGCATCGTGTGACCTAATTTGTCTAGATGTATAAGCTACTACTTTTCCTTCTTGCATCAAAACACATCCTAAACCATTTTTAGAAGCGTCACAATAAACCACAAAATTCATTGATGGATATGGTATACCTAAAATAGGTGTTGAAATTAATCTTCCCTTAAACTCTTGGAAATTATCCTTGCATTCTTGGTCCCACATGTAAAGCCCCATATTTTTTATCCAAAACGTTACTTAAAAATACTTTTAGAAAAATTTACGACAATTTTTTTTGTATGAATATCTAACATTTATCAATTTAAATAATTTGTAACAATCACGTTTATTTAATATTATTAAAAAAATGTTTATTCAAAAGTAAAACAAAGAAAAAGCAATCATTCTTAACGGGAGGGAATCCACTTCCGTATTTCTAGAATTCGAGTGCATTTTAATGTTTGATAACAAAAGATTTAAAAATAGATTTAGAAATATCGCGACAATTCTATTATTACAAAATTGTCTTGAAAAACCCATTTTTACCCCACGTTCGCCGCACGTTAATACCCATCAACTACTCTTGAATCTCTTTGAACTCATTAGTACATAAAATGTTGTTGTAAGGGTCAGTTTTTTCCATCATCCACATCAAACCAAAGCTAAACATATAGAAGAATAACACAAAACATATAAAAATAAAAACTTCCAATTTAAATGAAAAAAAATGCACAAACCGGTAACTTGTATATCAAAAACATATGTATAATGCATGCTCCTAAAACTATATGATCCGGATATAAACCTGCCACTAAGGCAACTTCCACACAGAAAAATCACCCACACTAATGGGAAAATAAACCTGCCACTAAGGCAACTTCCACGAAGATGCATATGCAATGACATGATGATATATTATCAAAGAGATATATTCCCATACAGCCCACTAAGAATCATGTCATATGCATTCAAAAATCACTTTTTAAAAATCATCATCTTATTCACATATCACTAAGATCACATACCACACATCCATATCATGAGTATCACATATTCATGGACAAATAATCATAAAAATTATAACTTTCACCACATACACGTAAAAATTGAAAACTTGATAATATACACACCATAAAAATTAGCACTTTCATAAATAACAAGAAAATTCATACTCCAACTCATAATTAAAACTTTATCATATATAACATAAAAATCCATACTTTTCTTCTTAAAAAAAATCATATATTATATATTGACTCAACGCGAAGGATTTGGATTTCATTATTTTAATTCATTAGTCTACATTTTAATTCTTTCACAAAGCAAGCGATCACAATTATTAAATTCATGTCATCCAACTAACAGTCTAACTATAATTTGTGTGGAGAAAAGCTCTTACCTTGGTTGCGTTTCTTCCTAGTACAAAGCTCTAAGCCCCCAAGAAGTTGTTCACAAGAAAAGAAATTCCAAGCTTTTGATGAACAAAGAAGAGGAAGTGTGAAGGTGATGGCGGCTATGGTTTCAGTATTCCTTTCTGCTTATTATTACTTAGTATGGAAATATTGTGGACTTTAGGGAAAATTTAAAGTGGAGATTATTGGGTAGATAGTGTTGGGCCCAAATAATGAATAGAAGGGAGAAAATATTATTTTATTTATTTATTTTTTCTTAACCTTGATCATACAAAAATCAAGCCACAAACCTCAAGCCCAAGTTTCTATTATGGGTTGGGTCACACCAAGCCACAAACCCTTAGCCCAAATTCCTCTTGTACTAAAAAAAATACATATATAAAACTTCTCCATTGATTAAATATTTCTTACTAATAATTTTATCAACTACAATAAGTTGAACAAGGCAAATAATTATCACACCTAAATTAATATTGAAAAATATATATATTTATAGGTCTTAATTATTTTAAATAATAAATTTAGAAGATGTTACACCGCACAAATGTTTTCCCTTTTCAAGTCAACTTGGTGAGAGGTAAGGCTAGACTAGAAAACCCCTCTATAAATTTCCTATAGTAACCCACCAATATACTCCTTACTTCATTCACTTATTTAGGTTAGGGCCAACTTAATATCATCTACTTTACTAGAGTCAACTGTTACTCCTTTACTAGAGATGGTATGTCCTAAAAACTTTACCTCATCAAGCTAGAACTCACATTTCTCAGGTTTTGCATACAATTTATTATCTCTAAAAACTTGCAATACTATCCTCACGTGATTCTCATGCTCACCTAAGCTTCTAGAGTAGATTAGAATATCATCTACGAACACCACCACAAACATATATAAGAAAGGTCTAAAAGTTCGATTCATATAATCCATAAAAATAGCAGGGGCATTTGTAAATTCAAAAGGCATCACTTCATACTCATAATGTCTGTATCTTGTCCTAAAAGTTGTCTTAGGAATATCTTCCCTCTTGACCATAATTTGATGGTACCCAGACCTCAATTTTAACTTAGAAAATATCGAAGCTCTTCTCAACTGACCTGAGAGGTCATCTATCCTAGGCAAGGGACGTTTATTCTTAATGGAGACTTGATTCAAATTTCTATAGTCTACACACAACTTCATACTCCCATATTTCTTCTTCACTAAAAGTACTGGCGCTCCCCATTGTGACACACTAGGCCCAAGGAATCCTTTTTCCAATAAATCTTCCAATTGTTTCTTGAGTTCATCCAACTCTAGTGCTGGCATCCTATAAGGTGCTATTGACACTGTAAAATTCTAATTCTCTATTCGGGGGTAAGCTAGATACATCTTTTGCTCAACAACCCTAGACTTGTTTACCAAGGTGGGGTAGTTTTAGATCTCTAGAATTCCAATAAAGCTTTGTAGCTTAGGATTCAATCCTTGCTCAAATTTGATCGCCTTGCAGTTGTCTTGAGGATTGTCCCTAAGATAGCGAGAATATCTTGATAGAGCTTCAAAATTTGGTGACATACTCTACAATTGACATATCTCCTCGAAGAAGATGAAGAAACTTTGTTTCCTTTTGAATCCAAACATTGTGGGGAAAATAATTTTCTAGAAATATATCTTTAAATCTATCCTATGTAATAGAAACTCGTTGTCTCAGCAGACCTCTTCAAGCGCAATTCCACCAATTTCAGCATCATAATCTAACATACAAATGACGAGGTCCACATTCTGAGTGTCAATATAACACATGGCTCTAAAGATTTTCTCTAACTTTAGCAACCACCCTTGTGACTCAACTTGATCAGAACTACCTAGAAAAGGTGGTGGATTGTTCTTTCGAAATTCAGAAAGTCCAACATATTGAGGGTTTACGACTGCTACCGATCTGACATTGGGTCCTCTGAAATGACGAAGAATTTTTGTTCTACAATGTTGCAGCTATCAAGCTGAGAGCCTCAGCAAATGCAACTGTTACCCATCATAAAAATGCACACAAGCAATTAAACACTAAGTTGGCCAAGCCCAATATCCAACATAATATTATGCAAAATTTATGACTATAACATAAAAACCTATATGCCCAAGTTTTAATTTTTGTTAAAAACAAAAATAAAAAATTAATAAAAATAAAGTAAAGTAAACTCACACCATAATCTGATATAGTTTAACCAGGCTCTGATACTAAAAATGTAACACCTAGTTACATGGGTTTAACAATTGAGATAATGACGAAAAACTTTAATATTTATATAAGAGAATAAGGTACTAATAATAAATAATGAATTGTCCAAAAGAAATAGTATTGTAAAATCCTAAAAACGAAACCTTAGAACTGAAAGTTATCTAATAATCAAATATCCAAAACTGACCATTTAATAAGTAATCCCGACATAAAGTATGACATAGACACTATGCCTACTTATTCTTGATCTACTAACCAATATAAGGTAATTACTATTCTTAAAGGAGTTGGGACTTCTCAGCTCTTGACGGTCTCAGACATTAAAATCAACACTTTACTGAGATACTAAATCCCAATGATTACGCACACAGTTTTAAAACAAATATTGTTCTCAATTGGCGCGGTAATCAGAAAAATTGATCATGACACCCGCATTCTTCTAGAAATATTCTTTAGAAATATTAATAAAATAAATAATTTTCAATAATAACCAATTACTTCCAAAAATAAATAAAAAATCACCCACTTAAATTAGTGGGGTACAAGACGCATCTGTATGCAGTTTAAAACTCATCTCATGTGGGGTATAAGACCCATCTATTTGGAGCACATAGCTCATCTCATTGTGGGGTACAAGACCCATCCATATGGAGCATAAGGTCATCTCAAACTCATACAATAAAAATAGTTCTTTTTTTTACAATCATCTTCATAAATGACATTTAGAATATAGTATTTCATTTGAATATACAATAACAGTAATCATGCAAGGACACATAATAAAACAATCTTTTAAAAAATACATATACAATAATCGTAAAAAAACGACAATTCAGCAAACCACATAGTAAATAAATCAATTCATACTCTAAGATTGTATTTCATAAAATTCCAATTTTAATAGACTTAGGTTTTTGACAAAAAATACCATTCATAATAACTCTTTTCCCATCCCAAATTCCTAAAATAAATGTATCATGAAAGGATTAAAGGGTGTGATTACACATCTGTTGAGTCAAAGTTAAATTAAAATTGATCAATATTTCTTTGATTAATTTATTCGTCACTGCTCAAAGATATATGCTTCTCGTTTTCTAATTCTTCCATGAGTTTATGTGCAACTTTGGTGCCTCAATAATACTATCTCTTATGACTTTTGATCTTAATTGAGATATGATTTTTTTTCCGATTTTGTTTGACTCCTTAATACTAGATATTTAGTAATTAGATAATAAAAATTTGTTATAATAGCTTTGTTTGTTACTATCTATTACACAAAAGTCTTTAACAAACAAAACAACTTTTTATTATTACCTTATAAGTGTCTAACAAACAAAACAACCTATTACTGCTATCTTAAATTAATCAAATTGTATATTAAAAAAAACCTTTTATCTGTGTATATATTTGTAAAATACTTCAAACATTAATTTTCTTAAAATAATATATTAAACATCTTTTTCTTGTAGTAAAATTAAAAACACCTCAATAATAATAATAATAATAATATAATCATAATAATCTATAAATTAAAATTTTTAAAATTTTTAATTTCTAATTATTTTTAATCCTTTGATTTTAGGATGTTACATAACTCACTTTTAACTAAAATTAATGTTACAATATTAATTAATTCAAACTCATTTTTAGTCGCTGCAAAATCAAGCATTCATCAATCATCACTTTGAAATTTTTTTGAATAGGATTGCTTCATCTTTTTTAAATTGAAACAACAATATAATTTTATTTAATTATATTAAGAATAAAAAAAAGATAATTATTGTAAAAAGTGAAATATATATCAAACAAATTTTATAAATTTTTATTTTTCAAAACATATTCTAAAAATAAATTTAACATTTTTTTTTCCATTTTCACATCTCTAAAATTATTTTCAAAAATAATATTACTGAACGAATTTTTATTTATTTTCCTCTAAAAAAAAACTTTTTAAAAAATTGATTTTGAAAACGAAAAACAAAACCTCATTCAAACAAACCCTAAAAATATCTTTCCCTTATGTGCTTCATTTGTGCTTTATCTAATTATCATTCATTTTGCCATTAAAATAAACCGACTTAGTATTAATTTCTACTCAGGTTTATATAAAAATATTGTCAAATATAATCATAGGCTCAATTACTCTTTTGATCTTTAAGTTATTTTAGATTTCATTTTGATCCCTTAAAGTTCATTTTGTTTGATTTTGGTCCCTTAAATTATAATTATAATTATTATACATTTCAGTCCTTAAACTTTTTTGGTTTCATTTTAGTTCCGTAAGTTATAAATGTTAAACACTTTAGTCCCATTAGTAAAGAATTTAATGTTTGCAACTAAATAGACTAAAATGATATAAAAAAAAATTTGAGGTATCAAAGTATTTAACATAAATAACTTAAAGAACTAAAATAGAACAAAAAAAATTTAAGGGACTAAAAAAAATCAAAAAATAATTTAAAGGGCCAAAAATATAATTTAGCATGTTTATTCACGTTGGTCTCAAATAAAATAAAAATTATTTTGTTTTGCCAAAATAAACAATTATGGTATAAAGGTTAAAAAATGTAACTTAATATTATTTTTACAAAATTATATCCTTTTTATCACATTATTTATTTGGTGGCTTAGTTTTTCTTAAACATTTAGTTATAATTACAATAACTTTAAAAATATTTAAAATATATATGTTAAAAAATTCATCAAAAAAGTTTTTTTTATTTTCTCATCTATAAAATAGTTTTTGAAAAGAGGGTTACCAAACATGTTTTTATTTTATTTTCTTCACAAAAACAGTTTTTTCAAATTATTTTATAAAAGAGTTTTCAAAAACTAAAAACCAAAACATAATCAAACAGGCCTATAATACTTCAATATTTAAATCATCTCAACAAATTCATTATCAACCATTAACATGCAATCAAAATAAATAACTAAACACACCCTTAGAGAGGTTTTTAAGGGGTTCTAACTTCATTTTTTCCTTGGCCTAGATGAAACCCTAGCCCTCTTCTATCATTAATTTTTTTACTTGGTTTGGATGTAGGTTCCTAACTTGGATTTGTTTCCTTGAAGAAATGTGATATAAGTATTTTGGATTTGGGGGATATTACAAGGGAGACAACAAAGAATATCACAAAATCAAAGATAAAAGGAAAGATTAAGTAGATGATTTCTTATTAGAGGCTAAGGAAGGAAGAGGCACAACATCGCGCTATGCCAAAAAGATAATTTTAAAGCGTTTTTTTAAGCTCTTTATAATGCTTTTAAGCGCTGTAGTATCTAGTGCTGTAAAAAGATACAACATGACTATTGAAAATAAAAAAGCGCTGTAATAGGTCCATATATAAAACGTGCTTCTTATACTAGATTTACAGTGCTTTTTCAAAAAAGCATTGTAATAGGTCCATATACATAGCGCGCTTGTTATACTAGTTTTACAGCGCTTTTTTGAAAAAGCGGTATAATACGCGCTTTTTTGAAAAAGCGCTGTAATACGCGCTTGTTATACTAGTTTTACATCGCTTGTTTTAAAAAACGCTGTAAAAGACTTACAAAAGCGCTGTAAAACGTTTAAAAAAGCGCTGTAAAATGATGAAATTTCAATTTATGGCATTTTTTAAAAAAGCGATGTCTTTTTTATGGCATTGTTATCAACATCAAATATTACATTCAAATTCTTCTTATCAACATTAAAATTCACATTCACAATATCAAAATTCATATGCACAATATCAAAATTCATATTCTTTGCAATATCAATTTCATATTCACATCAACAATATTAATTACAAGTTATTCAAAGCAACAAATTACAATTTCATGACAGTAGTAATAAATTACAAGTTATTGACATTAGCAACATATTTATAGAATGAATTACATATTCACAAAACAAATATCATGCAGTTCAATAGTAATTTCTCCATCAATTTCTTTATTTACCCTATTGTAACAAAAAATAAAATAAACTAATTAGAATAATGATCAGTTCACACCAAAATATACAATTTCCAGCAATGTGAAACTCACCTATTAACAAATTATATAACGTTCAGTTCGAGCACAAACTCTCACCAGTCTTCTTTTATTTCTATGAGATCACTTTCAGAGTATGTTGGATTGATGTTGTCAAAATACTATGTGATATAATATTTGAACATAAGTTAGAATCAAGTATATATACATATATATATAGTTTATATATGAAAATCAAAATATAATGAAAATAATGTACCGTTTATGGAATTATATGTTGATTCAGATCAACAATCTCATTCATGAATCTCAATATATAGTATCCGCAGTCTATTTGACGCGGACACTATAAAATAAAACATGTACGCCAATAAATATTTATGCATTGATTGTAAATGAAAATTTAAAGGCATATAATTAATTTCTATAACAAAAATTTCAAACATTTATTGGAAGTCATGAGATGTTGTTTGACTTATTCTTCGACACTGAAGCACCCCTTTGAGCGCAGAATATTTGCAAAGCACTATCAAATAAATGTGATTATTATTCAATGACCAAACACATTATTTATATATGTAAGAAATAAATGAATATTACTTATGTGTCGAAGATGTTCTTTATATCAGGGTGATTGTCGTAATGACTGTGCAATGGGTCTAAATAATATATAATTTTAGATGTCGCATTAATGGGAAACAACACCCAATGTTGCCTGCAACAACAAAAATTTGGTTGGCAAATTTGTTTACACAACTCATAAAGTATCATAAATTAAAAAAGATATAGATAAAGTATCTAATTACGTACCCTGAATTATATGGTGCTAGAAACAACTTATCCTTCTCTTTATTTTCTATAAGTATATCAACTACATACTTTTTTACATTAACTGGATCGAGCTTAAACATGAATAGTTTATGGGTAGATAAGAATGCAAATCTACTTGTCAATTTGCGCGTGCACACCAACTTCTCATACAAAAACCTTCAATGAAAATATAAAATTAGTTTAATTGTCAATAAATTAATGTGGCAGTGATGCAATTGAAAAGTAATTTTTATCTTAATAAAGTATATATATTACCTAATGTATATGCTGATGACAGTAGCACTCAGCTCTTTATGATTGTGAAGTTCATATATTTGCTCTTTGCCAAGTATTTATACATACTCATCTCCGAAAATACCGTTTTCCATGCTTATGATACATGTATCATTATTGCTCTCCATATTCATCTTTGTTGTTATGTCAAGACACGACCCAAATCGAGAAAGGCGTGGATGAATTATTTGAGGAGCAACGACTAATTTTCCTCGATCCAATTTTTGCATTTTGGAAGATTTACTTTTACCACGGACCTGCGGTGCGACGCGTTTATTTTTTGGTTGAATCTGGAAAAAAACGAGGTTGATCAGTTTGTTAGTTATTATAGCAAGCTAATCATTTCGTCTACAATTGATGTATATGTCAAACCTTTTCTGCCTTTTCTGGTGAAGTGACAGACTCGTTGTGAGGGATCTTCTTATCATTCCCTTTAGCAAGAATCTAAATAAATGTGAAATTAAAAGCGGAAAAATCAGCAATTAAACAAAATCAATCATAATACAACTAAACATACATAACAATTAAAACATACCTCCTCAGTGCCAACAATATTTTTCGGCCATGCCACATAGCTACCTATTGCTTCTCCCAAAAATTTCATATCTCCTTTGTTGTCGGGGATAGGTGACGGTGCAAGTGGTTCTAAAACTATCACAGGTGACACTTTAACATGGCCGGTAGGGACGGGATTGTTGTGCAATACTTCTCCCAATGTATTGTACAATGTTCCTTTCCCAATCATGCGACGGGTAGGGGAAGACAAGTATAGCAAGCGACGTGAAACACCCTAAATCAATGGTTAATACATAAGTATGTGAAACAATTAGGTTAAATGAATTTCTTATTTTGTTAAGTAATTAATTACCTTCCGGAGACTTTTATGACCAATGTTGCAACTTCCATTTTCACTGTCTATTTGCATTTCACGTTGACCCTCTGGAAGTTGCTTTTCCTTATCCTTTTTAACCAAGTATACAACTTGCTCCGATAGGGTTTTCAGCGCTTCTAATACTTGGTCATTCAATGGATTTATGCGCTTCTCATATGAAAAATAACTTTTGGGAGTCACGCCAAATCCCTTACCCCTCACACGGCCAGAATATTCAGGAATATTGAATACCTTGCCAAGAATGTCCCTGCAGCTAACTTCTTTATTCTCATCTTGATTTTCAGGACATTGTTCCAAATTTTCCAAAAATACATGTAGTATTAAAAAGATAAATTCAATATCATTCTTAAAAGAAAATATTAAAAAATATTAAATTGATAGTATACTTACACATTGTTGGATAACTTGTTGAACATTTTCATTATCCACTATTCCATTTTTATTAACATGAGCCTCCTTCCGCAAGATATGACGATCCAATGGTTGATTGGATTTCGTCTCTTGCAGCTGTTCGTTAAGACATAAACAAAATATTAGTTAGAAACTATAGTTTATAATCTACCACAATGTATAAAAGTGATGTTTACTTACAATTTTTTGCTCTAAACGTGCATACCCCATACGCGATTTTTTGTATGGATGCATTGGGTTCTTTGCTCGTTCCCGATTTGCTGTACTTATATTCTATATATAAATAAAAAAAAATAACGATCGTATAAAAAAATAAGATGTGAATATGAATAAAACACACATGCTAATAAATTAAATATTACCACAAATGCGGGTTCTTAATGTTTAGCTACAAAAGAGCTCCACTCTTCAGTTGATATGTAGTGTTGGTAAATTTTTGGAGCTTCAACATTCAAATTTCCACACTTGTCTCTTAAGTAACAATTCGACAGATGAGATCTAAATCCTCTGTGAATTTTTACCAGCAACTCTTAGCACGTAATTTTTCCACATATCTTCAATGTTAACAGCTGACTGCAAAATTATAAGTAACAAAAAAGTGGAGTAAAAAAGTTACTTGTATATCACTCCACAATATGTCTTTAGCATCCTTCAAAGATTTGTCTCTCCAATCATCAATTGTTATTGGGATATTTTGACGAACAACAGCACCAATGTAACTTACCATCATTGAACTGTTGGGCTCAATCGGCTAGCCACTTTCATTCCATCCCATCTAATAAACTCATAGAGCGTAAGTGCTTGCTTTCAAAAAAGAAAAAAAAGAAAATATAAACAAAAGTATAGTATACCTCAAATTTTATTCCACTAATTCTTGCTTTGATGACTTTTTGCATTATAGTTGCCCCACATTTCACTTCGTTTTCATAACCTTTAGTGTTGATAACTTCAGTGTTTACAATGTCAGTATTGACAACTTCATCATTTTGAAGACCTAAATCGTTATTGGAATCCATTTATCTACACATTTCAAAGTATAAGTTCAACATGCAGTTTAGTGACAACAACAGATTGAATAAATACAACATGCACTATAAGTTTAGTGACAACAAGATATTAATAACAATACCTGTAGTTTAGGGTTACGACTTCGTAGAAATACAAGTAGAAATGACTTGTGCAGCGAGAAGGGAGCACTAGGGTTCCACATAGCACTTTAAAAAACAGAATAAAAAGCGCCTAAAAAACCTTTATGGTTCGTAGGGATAATACGTAGTGAAAATGGAGAATAATGAAAGTAGAGAGTACATAATGAAGATGGACAGTAGGGTTCGCACTAGGGAGACGGGGGTCGGGTTCGTATGGAGAGTAAAGAAGATGGAGAATACGTAATGAAGAAGGTTTCACACTGTCATGTTCGTAGGGAGAATACGTAATGAAGAAGAAAAGGAAGAGACAGTTTCTTGTTATCAGTTTACATAATATTTTAAAAACCCTTTTACAGCTCTTTTCTAAATAGCGCTTTAAAAGACCTAACCTATTACAGCGCTTCCACAAAAAACGCTTTAAAAGACTATATAAAAAGCGCCTTAAATAGTCTTTTATAGCGCTTATAGACACACTATATAAAAGGCGCTATATGAGTATTTTAAAGCGCTTATGGGTGAAAGCGCTGTAAATGTTTTGTACTTGTATTTTATTTTTTTAAAGCCTTTTACAGCGCTTATGGGAAAAAGCGCTGTAAATGTTTTGTTTTGTAATTGTAATTTATTTTTTAAAAGCCTTCTACAGCGCTTATGGACAAAAGCACTGTAATTGTTTTGAAATTTAATTTTTAAAAGCCTTCTACAGCGCTTATGGAAAAAAGTGCTGTAAAATACCAAACAGAATATGTAAAACAGAATTTGTATATCATTTTAACCTTACGTATAGAGTAGTGAGATAATATTATCCATACTCATGGATACCAATTGTCATCTCTAAAATGATTTTATCAAATTGTTCATATCAACTAATAATTTATTTTTATTGTTTTAAACACAATAAATAATAATAATTTAAAAATAATACATAGTGTTAATTAAATAATATAATTAAAAAATTATATGATGAGTTCAGATTACATGACTTATGGCCAAAAATTTTTTTTTCCAAATAATTAATTAAATACCTGTATATCAATGCTAAATTACATGATCAGTTCAAGTTTTGGCGGAAAATCAGTATAAACATAAAATCAAATACAGTTCAAGCTAAATGCTAAATACTCAGTTCTAGCAGGTCAATCAAATTGCTAATTAGTATAAATCAGTTCTGGGGTTGTCAGGCTGTTTGAGAAGACTAGCTTGGAGGGTCAGGTGCTGTAATTCAAATATTTCAATTAGTGGATTAAAGCCTTCAAGATGAAGGGACTGGATGTAGCCAAGTTAATGGTGAACAAGGATAAATTTTTGTGTTCTTATGCTGTTATTTTGCGCTGCTAAGTCTTATTAGTTATTCATCAAGTAAATCACATCAACATTCAACCAAACAACAAAAAGATTTAAAGTTTGGCAAACACAATTCAACCCCCCCTTCTCGTGTTTGCACGTTCAACATGCTGTGTGATATGCTTTGAAGACCATGTGGATTCATTCCATCATTAGAAAGTGCAAGTTGTAGATTTCTTGACTCTCTACAAAAATCAGGATACTCGTGATCAATTTTTGCCCATTGTGGAGAATCTGCAAGGTGTCGTAACTTTCCATCTCTAATTCTTTCATCTGCATACCATGCCAAGTGTTTTGAATCTTCTTCAGTGCGATAGATGCGCCTAAATCTTGGTATTATAGGAAAATATCACACGACTTTTGTTGGAGTAGATTATTTCTTCTTATATCGAGAGACATTGCATTTCGGACACACCTTTAGTAATTCATATTCGTTTTGAAATAAAATGCAATCGTTAGGACACACATGAATCCTTTCATAACTCATGCCAATAGAGCACAAAATTCGTTTAGCCTCGTAGGTTTGACTGGGAAGTTCATTATCATCTGGCAACATATCTTTTAAGAGTGTTAATAATTCTATGAAGCTTTTATCAAAGCATCCATTAATCGCTTTTAAGTTCCACAACTTTAATATCGCCGACAGTTTAGTGAATTTAGTACAACCATTATATAATGGTTTCTCTACATCACTCAACAATCTCTCAACCATTTTAGGACAATCCCGAAGATCTTCTTCAACTGCTTTTGCAATGTCCTCAACTCGGTCCCGCTCATATGTATCTATTTCGAAATCATTTGAAGTATATGTCGCACCATTCTCAAAATAAGTGTTCCCTTTTGAAGGCGCAAACACGAGAAGAGGGGTTGAATTGTGTTTTCCAAACTTGAATTCTTTTCCTGTTTTGTTAAATGTTGATGCGAATTATTTGATGAATAAGTAATTAGACTTAGCAGCGGATAATAATAACATAAGAACACAACAATTTATCCTGGTTCACCATTAACTTGGCTACATCCAGTCCCTTCACTCCGAAGGCTTTAGTCCACTAATTCAAAACACTTTGAATTACAATAACTGACCCTCCAAGTCTGTCTTCCCAAACAATCTGACAACCCCAGACTTTTGAGGAACGATAACAGCACATTGACTCTACAAGTAAAGTCTTCTCCTACCAATTAGACAACCCCAGATTGAAGAAGGAATCTACACCTCTAACGGGTTTGATTACAAGGGTTTGGAACTCTGCAAAGTTGCTTCTTGAAAGCTGATTATTGTAATGATTTTCACACTCTTTTTTTGCTTCTGGAAAGCTGATTGTTGCACTGATTTTCTCTCTCGAAAACACTTAGAAAATATTGCTTTTACACTAAAGTGATTCTCTCTTTTGAACTCTCGGATTATGTTGAATATGAAGCTTGAGTTCTTGTATTTTCGATGCAAATTACTGCTGCCTTGAGCCTTCTTTTATAGCTAAAATTTGGGCTTTGTCCAACCTTATTTTCGAGATGAATCTTGCTCAGATTTGATTTGAATGTTTTGTTGACCAATCCTATTTCTCTTAATTTTAAAACGTATCTTTTTTTTAGCTTCAGATTTCATTCGAATTTCCTTCAAGTCTTCAGTGATTTTTTAATCAAATCCCCTTAATACTTTGATCAAATTTCTATCACAATTCAATCAAGTCTTCTTCAAATTTTAATCAAGTCTTCTTCGAATTTTAATCAAGTCTTCACTAATCTGCATCATGATTTAAATTATGGACCGTATGATCTGTTGATCTCGACCAACTCTAGACCATGTGATATGATCTGTACCATTCTGTGATCTTCTGATCTGGACCAAGTCTGGACTAAGTCTTATGTTCTGGACCATGCTATCTTCTGGTCTGGACCAAGTTTTATGTCCTGGACCATGCTATCTTCTGGTCTGGAACAAGTCTGGACCAAGTTTGACTTATGTTTCCTTCTGGTCTGGATTGAGTCTTTTGTTCTGGACCATGTTATCTTCTGGTCTGAAACAAGTTTGGACGAAGTCTAACTTATGTTTCCTTCTAGTCTGGACCAAGTCTCCTTCTGGACATGCTTCCTTTTGGTCAAGACCAATTCTCCTTCTGGACTCTACTTCCTTCTGATCTGGGCCAAGAATAATATCCTCTGATGATGTCGTTGTTTCTTTCCTTTGATGATATCCTTTAATTGATGATATCCTCTGATGTTTGCCTTTGATTCTTGCTTTTGATGGGATCCTCTGGTGATATCCTCTAGAGGTATCTTCTGGTATCCTATGGTATCCTCTGGATGTATCCTCTAGTGATATCTTCTGGTCGAATCTTCTGGTGGCATCTTTATCTTCTGGTGACGTCATCCTCTGATGACATCTTAGGACACACAGTTTAGGACAATCCCAAAGATCTTCTTCAACTGCTTTTGCAATCTCCTTAACTCGGTCCCGCTCATATGTATCTATGTCGAAATCATTTGAAGCATATGTCGCACCATTCTCAAAATTAGTGTTTCCTTTTTTTCTCACCACATCTTATCCAACATGTATAGCTTTGATCAATTCCATGCCATACTAAATGTCCTTCCAATTCATTTGCTCTAACACATTTTCCAAAATAACATTTTAAACAAGGACAAATGATTCGATTAGGGTCTTTTGCATTCTTCACTGCAAAATCAACAAACTCATTCACTCCATTTTCATACTTTTTTGACAATCGATTGGCAGGCATCCAATTTCGGTCTATTTATATGACCTATATGAATGCAATGTTACACAAATTTATCAATCTATAACATTATACCTATCTATAGTATATATGCATACAAGTCTAATTTCAAAACAGTACAAAACAGATCAAACATATTTTATCATGTAACAATTTATATGATTTATCATGTAAAAATTTATCTGATTTATCAAGTAACAATTTATATGATTTATCAAGGTAATGCCAACTCCTATCATGTAACAATTTATTAGTTTTAGAGACAACAACAAAATAATAAATACAGTACCTAAGACAACAATCACTTAGTAGAAATGGGCGCACAGTAGATAAGGGTTCAACAAGAAGAGAGATCATAGCAGCGGAGAGGAGGGTTCGTAGGGAGAGAACGTATTAAATATGTTTTTATTTATTTATCAATAATATATAATAGGTAGAATTTGTGGTATACACATTAAAAATAAAATTATGTAAACGGGTTATGTAATGTTACAGTTATATGAATGCAATGTTACAGTTGTATATATACCATTTTATAGCGCGTATAAAAAAAGCGCTTTAAAAGACCATGTAGTTATGCGAAAGTTCTATATTTTACAGCGCTTATATATAAAGCGCTGTAAATATAATGTGGGAGCGCTATATTTTACAGCGCTTGCATACAAAGCGCTTTAAAAGGCGTTGTAAACATAGCGTGGGAGCGCTATATCGGATGCCTAGAGCTGCACATGAGTGTTTGGCGACCTACAAGTTAGTGAGTTGGTGCCTAGCGCCAACACAAGGCTCTAAGAGCTATCTAGAATGCTCTGAAGGGGCACTTGGCACTTGTAGAAGCGCTGTCCATTGTTAGAACATGTATCTTAGAGGATGGAAGGAGTTGGGATGCACATTTAAACTTAGTTGAATTTGCTTACAATAATAATTATGATTAGGTATGGCGCCTTACAAATTTTTATGGTCGTAGGTGCAAGATCCCTTTGTGGTTGTCAAAGTTTTGAGATAGAGGAATATTAAGTTCAGATGTTATTAGGGAAACCACTTAAAAAATTAGTTTGATAAAAGTGGAAATTTTGATAGCTCAAAGTCAACAAAAGTGTTTTAGTGAGAAAAGAAGGTGGCCTTGAGAATATGAATAAGGTGGTCACATTTTTCTTTAGGCCACTCTCACTGTAGGTATTGGAAGGGTTGTGAGAGTATAGAAACTATGTTTTTCATGGGTCCTTTTCAAATCATTCGTCGTGTAGGTTCAGTAGCCTTGCAATTATCGTGACCTCATTCATTGTCTTGTTTACACAATGTATTTCATATATCTCAACTAAAAATCTATATTCCTAATCCATCTCAAACATTAAACCATCAGTCAATTCAATTGAAGCCAAACCTTACGTTTAAATCGGTACTAACTCGCAGTGTTGGCTGAAGCTTGAAAACATTAAGAAATAAGGTAAGTTCATTGGTGCCATTTGTCTAGGAAAGGATGTTGCATGAAGAGGTCACTTGGGAACTGGACTCTAAAGTTTTGGAGATGCATCCTCACTTATTTTACTAGGTAAGTTTCTGAATTTTGAGGGCAAAGTTATTTAAGGGGAGAAGGATTGGACATCCCTCTTTACCTCAAATAATTTATAGTATTTATTTAATGTTTGTTAGTGAAAAAGTAGTTTTTAGCTACAATCCTCCGATTGATGGTTTGATTATAACTAAACAAACAAATAAGAACAATTATCTCATAACTATAGTTTCTATGTGTACAAATTAAGCTAGAAGACAAAGAATTATATTAATGACTATCTGTTTTAAGGCAACATAGATATGAGTAAGTGAGAGATAATAATCTAAGTGTTTTTAACACGTAATATTATCATATAATAAACAAGTAATTATGTTCACAAAGAGAGTAAGTCATGAGATAACGATAAGAAGTATTGCAACAAGTGTTTGATAATCTACAGTCTGAGTCAAAGCGTTAAAGCCATACGAAATATAAATCAACAATTGATCATTTGATCACAAAGGAAAAGAACGCCGCAATTATCATCTGCCTATGCTCAAGTTAACTAAGAGTCAAGATCTTAATTGATTCTCTTATTTAAGACCAAAGAAGAAAACATATAATAAATCCTCTATTAGAGTCAAGGTTCTAATTTAAATTCAACATTGTTAAGTCAAACAGATTTGAAGAAGTCAACATCTCTACAACTTATGATGACTAGAAAAGATAAACACATAGATCAAGACAATGCTCTAAAGAATCTGTTAAACACGTTTCTGACTCTTTATTAAACACCCTTTCAACATGTCTTTGTTGAATTAGATTACAAGCTCACTATTGACACCTAATTTTGTCCATTTTTTTTAGACATTTTATAAAAATAATAAAAATAGTAATAATAAATATATAATAAATGAGAAAAATGGATTGATGGTAATAAAAATCAGTATAATGGTGATCAAGTGAAGGAAAAGAAAACGAAAACAAATGGAATGATGGTAATAAAAATCAGTATAATGGTGATAATTTGAATGAAAAGAAACCGAAAATAAATTGATGAATAGTAATAAAAATGGTAATCAATCCACAATTATTTCCTTGAAATTTGTAACCTACACCCAAAAAGTCTATAAATAATCGACACCAAGGGTAGAGGAAAGGGGAACACTATTGTGTAAAAAAAAGAGAGAATAATAGGCAACAAGGGAACAGAGAATCTGAACTTGGTAGAATCAGTCTAGCAAAACCAATTTAGCATTAAGGTATCGCTTTCTTATTGTTCCCAAATTTTCTTCTTATTAGTCTTTGTATTGCATCCTTTAAAAGAAAATATAGTTTTTTTTTTCTTTTTTTGTTTATGCAAAAAATAAACTCATATGTTAAACTTTCATTTTTCTTAAGTTGTTTGTTCCTAAAATTGTTTTTGCTACACAAATACTAAAAGGAAAATATAAATAATTGATGTTTATAAACCAATCACCATGGAAAACAAACTTCACCCTATTGTAACATAACAGAAAACTCATATCATGGTTGTATCAAATAACTCAAAAAACCATAACAAAGAATAAATAGTTTTTTTTTATCTTTTCGTTGAGATTAGAATTAATAGTCGCCACTGCCGAATGAAATTCATCCTCACTCGCCGCATCGCATTACTCACATAAATATTTTCTACCCAAGAACTACGTGTGTTTTGATTTCCTATTGCACCTAGAGATACATACGAGCAATGTCTTCTCCATGCCAAACCAAATTAATAAAAATATATTTTTCCTTCTTTTATTAATGTAAATAATTTATTTACCCTTTTTTTTTAATGTTTTAGGGGATAAAATAAATAATTAAATAAATATATAATTTGTATACAATTAATTATAAGGTTACCATTTTAACGCAAGATGTACGGTAATATTACTTATCTATTCGTAATCGACTCCCAAATCAATTTTTTTTGTTCAAGAACTTTATTTTAGGTTTTATCTAATTTTCTCTTTTAAAAAATAAAATTGGTGGCTGTAACACCTCGATTTTTAACAGCGCGAGTGTATTTTTTTTTTCAAAACAATAAAATAATTTCATCTTAATTCAAAAGAATTAAAAGAAATTAAAATTAAACCATTAAAAGAAATTAGAATTAAATCATTCGCAATCGTAATTAAATAATTACATCATTACATAACCAAGTAAAATAGTTTTGGAGATTAATATTCAAATATACAAGTAGAAAATACACCGGGGCTATGAGACCAGTATGACAACGCTCATACCCATTGGGTATTCTCGGCAGACACCTGCACAAAAGTGCTGCTCCAAGAATGTTAACTCTCCCCCATGGTCACATCAAAAATTCGGATCATGGACCCACCAAAAGTCACTATCAGAGTGCGTAATAGATATAATCATCCCCTAAAGAAATAAATACAGCCACCAAGCGCTAGGCCTTATACAACAAGTCTAGTCTGATCATGCACTAAAATTACAGTAGCACGGGTTACCACCGCACTCTCTACTACTAGGTCGCTTCGGCGGAGCCGGAATCTCAAAGCAGTCCTTTGCTGGCCTCGGTGGACCTAGAATGTCACCCGCTGCTGGCGTCGGCCCTCTATCCTTCTCTCGCCACTCTGGTTCAGGAACCAAGTCTCCTGCTACCGCAGTAGAGTCACCACACCTATAGTGGCCTCCGTCTCAACCCCAACTCTCGGACCTTCTGCGTCCGCGAATACTCTGTTCGCCTCTTGTATCAGTCCGCAAGGTACCGGAAAATCGATCCGCACGTGAGTGTGCTCCACATAAGACACTGCCCCGGCTATCTTGCTAGTCCTCACGAATCTCTCCGTGTAAGTAGCCCTGCTAGAGACGGGGTCGTACTTCCAAGCAGTCGGACTATGGCGATCAAGGAAATATAACGACGTTTCCGTTCTTAGTGTAACCATCGGTGGTACAGGTTGGGGTATCATTTGAGGGCAAAGCCCAATTTTCCACAATAATGTAAAGGGTCACCAACCAAAATTAACAATTACCAATTAACAGTTATGTCAAAGATAACAAATGCATACATGGCATATTCCAACATTATAGCAGCATTGATAAAATAAGTATACCCACTTATTAAAGATGTAGCAAATCTACATTTTTGAAAAAAAACAAACAAACCAACGATTTAAAATACAATTCACGTTGCAAGTACAAATACAATCAACAATCACAATAATTCATTAGGAACTTAGAATTTTAAGGTACTTGCACACATCGATTTCCACACCTCATCTCATATCAATCATGACTCTCAGGTCAACCATCCCAATGCAATGTGTCTATGCCAATGTACACAACTCTGGAATTTCCAGGATGAAAACCTTCCTTGAAAGGTGCGTAAATCATAATTGTACAGCCTATCACAGGCCAAAGTACTAATTACCGAGGTGCAGTCGCGTCATAGACTAGCACAATTTACTTGTGTTAGCCTATCACAGGCCCTACACATAAGTTAAATCCCCGAAAGGATAAGATGGACCGTCAAATACACGCAGAACCACCTTGTAGCCTATCACGGTCACTACTTAACTTCGTGGCCCATCACGGTCACCACATAACAACAAAACCCTCCTCAAAGGGGCGTAAATCATAATTGTACCGCCTATCACAGGCCAAAGTACTAATTACCAAGGTGCAATCGCATCACAAATTAGCACGATTTACTTGTGTTAGCCTATCATAGGCCCTACACATAAGTTAAATCCTCGCACGAATAGAATGGACCGTCAAATACACGCGAAACCATCCTTTAGCCCATCATGGTCACTACTTAACTTCAAGGCCCATCACGGTCACCGCTCCAACGTTGTGGCCCATCGCGGTCATCCCCTGACTATCCAATGCATGAATGTACTCTGTTTCTCTACACTGAAATTAGTACATAAATGCAAATATGGAACCTGGACACTTCATCACCACATCAAACAATCTCAAAGAACCTCATATAATTCATCAAATGCCTTAAAAATATTTTCCAAATAATTAATTGCATAAACCAACATTTAAAAATAGAATTTTTGACAAAAATACCAATCTGTATTCGAATACAGCTTCCTTGTAGCCGAATACAGATGCTAAAACAGTGGCAAAATCAGCATGTCTGTATTCGAATACGAGGTTATCGTAGCCGAATACAGATGCGAAGTCAGTAGCAAAATCAGCCATTCTGTATTCAAATATGAGGTTGTCGTATCCGAATACAGATGCGAAGTCAGAAGTAAATTCTATATTCAAATACGACAGGGTCGTAGCTGAATACAGACGCGAAGTCAGTAGCAGAAATTACGTAATTGTATTCGAATACGGAGTGTCGTATTCGAATACAATGTTCAAAATTTGAATAAAACTGAAATTTTACAGAAGTGTATTCGAATACGCCAGTGCCGTATCCGAATACATCTTCAAAAATAGTGAGATTTTCAGTAAATTTCACTACAGTTTCAAACTCTTTTCTTTGAAAAACCAACACAACAAAACATCATCAAAACAACAACACAACAACTTCTTTTACAACAAAACTCAGAACATCATCAATGCAACATAAATGATTTCTTGCTTAACAACAACAACAGAAAAACAATATCTCAGCAAAAATGCATCTTGATCATCAACAATAACAACAATGGCATTTTTCATCTTCACAACACAACATTCACGTTTACAGCAAAGATACACATAACTCATTCATCAAACATACATTTAGGGTTCCTATATGCAAACTAAATAGCTGGAAGGAGCCCCTTACCTTCGCTACGTTTTCTTGCTCGTTTTCGTTACCGCGACTAAAACCGGAGAAACTCCCGCACGCGTCGTTGCTACCAAAGTTGGTTTTCTAGCACCGTAATGATGAGAGGAGTAACTTTCGCTCTTGACACTCTTCGATTTGAGGCTTGGATTCCGAAGTAATGTGGGTTTTGAGTATGGTTTGTTTTTCCACCAACACAAACAGAATGAAAAGAAGAAGAAAAAGAGAAAAAAGAAGGGAAAAAAGAACACACACGGGCAGGTAGGAGGGAGAAATGTTTTCCCTTTCTGATTTTTCTTCACTTGCACAAATATATATATACATACTCCTTTCCACCTATTATATATATATATAATATTACAATTAAACATAACCTTCAAGTAACTAAATACTCCCGTCGCAACTCTATTGACGGATAATTTGCCCGGTATTAATTCTTCGCAATTAAATTAAATAATCCTTCGTCAAATTATTTTAGTGAATCTCAATATATATATATATATATACATATATTAAAGCTTTTACAAATATCCCAAAATATACTTGATATTTAATCCATAAATTAATTTAAAATTAAGGGTCTTACATTACTACCCCCCTTAAATTAGTTTCGTCCTTGAAACTACGCATCGATAAACAACTCAGGATCCTGTTCCCTCATCTTACTCTCTAGTTCCCAAGTTGCGTCTCCAGTAATCGGATTCCAAATCACTTTGACTAGTGGAACTTCCTTGTTCCTTAGCTATTTAATCTTCCTGTCTTCAATCCTTACCGACAGCACTTCAAATGACAGGTTATCCTTCAATTGGATTTTGTCTGGTTCGATCACATGTGACGGATCCGAAATGTATTTCCTCAACTGTTACACGTGAAACACGTTGTGAATATTGGACAGTATTGGAGGTAAAGCAACTCGATATGCCACTGGTCCAATTTGTGCAGTATTTTGGTATGGTCCAATAAATTTCGGATTCAATTTTCTTGATTTAATGGCTCTGCCAACTCTAGTTGTAGGTGTGATCCTCAAAAATACATGATCACCTGCTCGAATTCCAAAGGTCTGCGACGCTTGACCGCATAACTCCTCTAACGGTCCTGTGAGATCTTCATTTTCTCTTTTATCCTCTTGACCTTCTTTGTAGTCTGTTGCAGCACCTCAGGGCCTACAATCATACTCTCTCTGTCCTTATACCAACATAAACAGGTCTGACACTTGCGTCCATACAAAGCCTCATATGGTGCCATTCCAATACTTGCGTGGAAACTATTGTTGTAAGTCAACTCAATTAATGGCAATACATCATCCCAACTCCCTCTGTCATCCAATACACATGCTCTCAATAAATCTTCTAGGGACTGATTTGTTATCTCAGTCTGTCTGTTTGTTTGCGGATGGTATGCTGAACTCAATTTTAGTTTCGTTCTCAACACTTCATGCAACGCTCCTCAAAAGTGAGACGTGAATTTCGGGTCACGGTCCGATACGATACTCGACGGTATTCCGTGTAATCTGACAATCTCAGCAGTGTAGATCTCTATCAGCTTATCTACCTTTTGGGTGGTATTTTATGGTAAGAAATGTGCGGATTTAGTTAATTGATCCACTATCACCCGAATAGATACATTCTTTCTCCTTGTCTTTGGCAATCCAGTTATAAAGTCCATGGAAATGTTGTCCCACTTCCATTCAGGTATGTCTAAAGGTTGCAACATTCCAGCAGGTCGCTGATGTTCCACTTTCACTTTCTGGCAAGTTAAACAAGTTGATACATACTACGCTACATGCCTATTCATTCCAAGCAACCAAATTTTTTGTCTCAAGTCCTGATACATCTTTGTCGCTCCGAGATGGATACTCAATTTTCTTTTATGAGCGTCTTCCAAAATTGTTCTCCTCATATCTGCAACGGTCGGTACACAAATCCTCCCATTACATCTCAAAATATTATCTGGTCCAATCCTGAACTCAGTTGTTTTTCCTTGCACTATTAGGTTCCTCTTCTATTGGATTAGTGCGTCATCTTGAGAATTCGCAATGTCCTCAAGTAAACCACTAGAAATTTTTATCATCCGACACTTTAAAATTCCCGGTGCAAAGTCTACGTCCAAATGTAGGTCTCTAAATGCTTCCCACAACTCTTGTTGTCTAGCCATTATTATTGAAGATACTGACACACTTCTTCTACAAAATGCATCAGCCACCACATTGGCTTTCCCAGGGTGGTACTGCAACGTGAAATCAAAATCCTTGAGAGTCTCCATCCATCTTTTCTGGTGCATGCTCAATTCTTTCTGATCAAATAGGTATTTCAAACTCTTATGGTCACTGAACACTGTGAACGTGCATCCATATAAGTATTGCCTCCAGATCTTTAATGCAAAAACTACAGCAACAAGCTCTAAATCATGAGTAGGATAGTATCGTTCTTGAGTTTTCAATTGCCTTGAGGCGTAGGCTACAGCTTTCTTGTGTTGCATCAGAACACATCCCAACCCTTGGTGAGATGCATCGCAGTAAACCTCATATGATTCTTCTGGTTTTGGTAAGACTAATACATGTGAGGTTGTCAGCTTTTCCTTAAGTAACTGAAAATTTTCCTCACACTTCTCTATCCATGCAAATGGTTGATTCTTTCAGGTAAGTTGTGTCAATGGAGCCACAATCTTAGCAAATCCTTCAATAAATCTCCTGTAATATCCTGCCAGTCCGACAAAACATCGTATGTCCGTGATAGTCTGAGGCTGTTTCCAAGAAAGGACTGTCTCAATCTTTGCCGGATCCACATCGATTCCTTCTTTGGTTATCACATGTCCTAAGAAGTTTACATTTCCTACCCAAAACTCGCACTTCGACAGATTGGCATACAATTGCTTCTCGCGTAAAACTTCAAGAACTTGGCGTAAATGCTCTCCATGTTCTTCCTCATTCCTTGAATAAATCAATATATCATCGATGAACACCACCACGAATTTATCGAGAAATGGGCTAAAGATTCTATTCATATAATCCATAAAAATTGCAGGTGCATTTGTAACTCCAAATGGCATAACAAGATATTATAATGTCTGTAACGGATTCTAAAAGCAGTCTTTTGAATATCTCCTTCTCTTACTCGTATTTGATGGTAACCTGACTTCAAATCAATTTTTGAAAATACCGCGGCTCCTCTTAATTGATCCATCAAATCATCGATAAGTGGTAAAGGATAACGATTCTTGATAGTTGCCATATTAAGTTGCCTATAATCCACACATAGGCACGATTTTCCGTCCTTTTTCTTGACCAACAATACCATAGCTCCCCATGGTGACACACTCGGTCTGATAAATCCTTTCTCCAAAAAATCTTCAATTTGGCCCTTGAGCTCACTTAATTCCAATGGCGACATCCGATACGGCGCAATCGAAATAGGTCTGGTTCCTGGGTGTAGATCAATGAAGAACTCCACCTCTCTTACTGGGGGTAATCCTGGAATTTCTGTTGGAAATACGTCCGGGTACTCCTTGACAAGCACCACATCTTTTATGTTCACATCTATCTTTGCCTCCATGTTGGCCAATGATAGAAACTCTTGAGTTCCTTCTCTCAGCGACACTTCGAGTTTGTTAGCAGCCAAATATCGAACGACTCCAGGTTCGGGGAAAAGTATTAATTTGCGAGCACAATCCAAGACTACATAATGATACGACATCCAATCCATGCTGAGAATGATCTCGAGTGATTGTAGGGGTAAACAAATCAAATTAATCAAGAAATCTCTATTCTGAATAGTTACAGGACAGCGTAAACATGCAATATATACAGTCAAAGTTTTAGCAAGTGTGGAAACAACCAAATCAAAAGGCAAGGAAGACATAGATAGCTTCAAACAATTCACACAATCCATAGCAATGAAGGAATGGGTTGCCCTCGAATCAAAAAGTGCAGTTAGTGTGTTACCTGCAATCTCGCAGTCTCGTTGGATCAAGTTGTGAGATTGATTTCCAGCTTCAGCACCCACGCAATAAACGTGTCCCCTAGCAGTAGGACGAGTAGCTCTAGTTGCATTCACCGTTGGTTCCACCTTCGGAGCCTTGCAATCCCTTGCAAAATGTCCCAGCTTCTGGCAATTAAACCATGGAGGATCCTTAGCGGTACAAGCATTAGCATAATGTCCCTCTTCCCCACATCGGAAACAACGACCCACTTGTCCCAATTGTCTTTCAAAATTCTGGTTCCCCAAGCGATTCAGACCCCTGTTATTGTTCTGTGGTCGGCTATATGGCTTAGCAACGTGCTTTCCTTTGTTGTTCTGATAGTTCTCCCAACTAGGCCCTCTTGAATTAAAGTTCCCTCCTCGGTTGGCCCTCTTGTTCTTCATGTCGTCAACCTCTCTACACTTTTCCACTAAGGCTTGGAAACGTTGAATTCCCAATGGCAAGACAGAGTCTTGAATCTCATACTTCTGTCCATTTTGAAAACGGTGGCACATAAATTGTTCATCCACCTCTTCACGGAAAAACCTAAAATGCCTTGACAAGGACTCAAACTTAGCAGCATATTCGCCCACTGTCATATTTCCCTGGTATAATTTAAGAAAATCATCACCCAGCTTAGTTCTAGTACTTATCATCACCCAGCTTAGTCCTAACTTACAATCTAACCAAAAGTCTAACCAAAAGTCTAACCAAAAGCCTAACCAAAAGCTCTAACCAAAAGTCTAACCAAAAGCTCTGATACCACAATTGTAACACCCCGATTTTTAACAACGCGGGTGTATTTTTTTTCAAAACTATAAAAGAATTTCCACTTAATTCAAAAGAATTAAAAGAATCTAAAATTAAACCATTTAAAGAAATTAGAATTATGTCATTCAAAATCGTAATAAAATAATTACATCATTAGATAACCAAGTAAAATAGTTTTGGAGATTAATATTCAAATATACAAGTAGAAAATACATTGGGGCTATGAGATCAGTATGACAACGCTGATACCCTTGGGGTATTCTCGGTAAACACCTGCGTAGAAGTGCTGCTCCAAGAATGCTAACTCTCCCCCATGGTCACATAAAAAATTGGGATCATGGACCCACCAAAAGTCACTATTACAGTGCGTAATAGATACAATCATCCCCAAAAGAAATAAATACAGCCACCAAGCGCTAGGCCCTATACAACAAGTCTAGTCTGATCATGCACTAAAACTACAGTAGCACGGGTTACCACCGCACTCTCTACAAGTCTCATTCGACGCATCAGCTTGCCTCGACATGACGTCCTCCTCCTCATCAGTTAGAGAAGGATCAGTCTCCTCTGAAGTAAGATCTATCCATGACCTAGGTCGCTTCGGCGGAGCAGGAATCTCAAAGCAGTCCTCGGTTGGCCTCGATGGACCTGGAATGTCACTCGCTACTGGCGTCGGCCCTCTATCCTTCTCTCCCGCCTCTAGTTTAGGCACCACGTCTCTTGCTACCGCGGTAAGTGTCACCACACCTACAGTGGCCTCCGTTTCAACCCCAACTCTCAGACCTTCTGTGTCTGCGAATACTCCGTTCGCCTCTAGTATCAGTCCGTAAGGTACCGGAAAATCAATCCGCGCGTGAGTGTGCTCCACATAAGACACTGCCTCGGCGATTCTACTAGTCCTCACCAATCTACCCGTGTAGGTAGCCTTGCTTGAGACGGGGTCGTACAAACTGTCGGACTATGGCGTTCAAGGAAATCAAACGATGTTTCTGTCGTCAGTGTAACCGTCGGTGGTACGGGTTTGGGTATCATCTGAGGGCAAAGTCCAATTTTCCATAATAATGTAAAGGGTCACCAACCGAAATTAACAATTACCAATTAACAGTTATGTCAAAGATAACAAATGCATACATGGCATGTTCCAACATTATAGCAATAGTGATAAAATAAGTATACCCACTTATTAAAGATGTATGATACCTACATTTTTGAAAAAAAACAAACAAACAAACAATTTAACATACAATTCATGTTGCAAGTACAAATACAATCAACAATCACAATAATTCATTAGGAACTTAGAATTTTAAGGTACTTGCACCCATCGATTTCCACACCTCATCTCATATCAATCACGACTCTCACGTCAACCATCCCAATGCATTGTGTCTATGCCAATGTACACAACTCTGTAATTTCCAGGATGAAAACCTTCCTTGAAAGGTGCATAAATCATAATTGTACCGCCTATCATGTGACACCCTAAACCCCAAGAAAAATATTTATAAAATTATTTATAAAATTGTAATTCTTCAAGAAAAATATACGAACTTCCAAGTATTTTATAAGGTAAGGAATATCATGCAATCATAAACATATCATATTAATCCAAAATTCTCATATTATTGTTCAGGAACTTGAAATCATGACAGTAGTCAACAAAATCCTTTTTAAAACATATGTATATAAGTTTATTGATAGTGGTAAGTGTAGTCCCAACCCGATGTCACTATCAGAGCAGAAATCCCCAATTTAATAAACGTTAACAATAACAACACAAAAAAAAACTTATAATAAAAATCTTTGAGACAAGATGGCTCCCGCCACTCGGATGGTACTAGTCGTTACCTGCAGCTTACAACTCGTCTGCGTCCATCACAAACGCCAGACACAAACAACGAGGGGTGAGTATCGAAATTATGTAATAGTATAATATAAATGAGGAGAACACGCAAATAATCAAATTATTACAAACATGAGAAACACCCAAGAACATTATATCAAGGTTAATCCAAGTTAATCACAATAAATTAGTTACAAGGATGAAATGTTATGCATGTCCTATACTCTATACTTCTTCATCACTTGGTACCATTCTACTCTGAAGTACTTGGTTAGGAGGCCTGATGCTATGCCACTACAAGAGTGGATGGACAATTCATGAATGGCCAAGTCCTCATAGATCACCTCAACTCAACCCGAGACACATATACGCGACGGTCGGGGTATTCTTGTTTTTGCACGGTAGCTCCCGGCCTTAGGGAATAACCCACTAATCCACTTAGGAATTCTCAACTAGATGTACCCCCAAGGTCTATCAGTCTTACCTTACAGTTCGACTGTAGCCCTCCACGATCAGGCTCATTCAGTTGTACTTCCCCGAACCACTAGGTTTGTCAGACCCTCCCTATATGATGACAAAATAATCCTCACTTCAACTACAACATCTATCGCATACTTACTCGATTGTCACAACTCAATAAATTTCAACTCACAATATACATCAGAATTACATCATTATATATATATATATATATGTATATATATATAAATCTAGATATAATTAATCAATCACAATAAAATTCCAATTTTATCCATCGCAGCATAAATCAAACAGGCGGTGCATTCAAGTAATATCACAGTTTTAAATCCAGTAAATCAGAGCACTCAAGTACAAAACATTCACACAATAACAATCAACACAAGATTTCATAAAATTAAACAATATGGAGTCTTGATATAATTAAACTCACAAAAATTCTATAGGTTACTAAAATACATTTTAGTCCTCACTATTACCATATATATATTATTAATTAATTATTCTTACTCAATATGGCTCGACCGTACGTAGTAAGCCCCTGGTGAATATATGGGAATTTCGGTATTCCCGTTCATCTCATGTTATTTTATACTCATAAAATCGAACCTCATCTCACCCCTTACCTCAATCGAAGATTTCGCCCAACGAATCTGATTTGCTAACTTGCCACGTCTTCGTCGATCCTTGTCTCTAATAGTTCGCGAAAATAAATAAATAAATAAATTAACGCAACGACCAAATACTAATTAACTATTTGCCCTAATAGATAAATAATCTATTTATTCATAATACATAAATAATTTATTTTCTATTTGTATTATAACCCAAAAATATATTTAATACCATCAAAATATATGTATTAGTATACTAACCTAAAAAAATTTCTAATTTTAATTAAAATAAGAAAGCATCACGTATTAAAATATTATGGCGTATATCCGTAGTTTGGGTATTTTAAAAAAATAGGTAAGCAATATAGCCACCAAAATTAATTACTAAAAATAAACAAATTATCTAATATTTTTAATATAATTCAAAAAATTATTTAGTACTATACATAATCCTATATTATCCCAAAAATGAATATTTATCAATTTTTCCCTTATACTCTCATATGCATCAGAAATATATATCAACAAAATGTTAAAAGAAAATTTAACAATGACTATCCATATGCTGTCCAACATTATTATAATTAAACCAACATTCCTATATTGATATAATTGATAGAATAAAAAAAATATATCAAATTGATGGAATTAGGAAAATAGGCTCTCTTCTTTTTATTTAGATCAAAGTGTATCGAATTTTGAAATCAGAAACTGTATCAAATTGATGTAATTAGGAACATATACTTTCTTTTTTATTTATTTATTCAAACTAAATAATATCAATTGATGGGATTAAGAAAATAAAGTGTACCTGCAGTATGATGTGGTACTGCTATTTGATGTTAGAACCCCAAATTATTGGGATCAGATTGCAGCTAAGAAACAATAGAGAGAAGCTTTTGGAGGCGGGTGCTAGTTCAAAGGCTGCTACGTAGTTTATATATGCGCAGATGCTTGGGCAATATAAATAGAATTACCTAGTACTTAGGAATACATATATATATATGGCATAAGTGTGGGCCGGCTACTATATATATATAACTAGTAACTCAACTCTAAATGAATGTTAAATCAATTATTATTATTATTAATATTATTTTATTATTATTATTATTATTATTTTAAATATATTTAATATTTATTATTTAAATCAATTACTAAGACAAACACACAAGACACACGTGAAGAAATTATAACACATATTAACACTTATATAATATTAGTAGTGTACTATTATACTATTAAAGCAAAATAATAAAGGAAAATTGGGGTGTTACATTTCTCCCCCTGTAAAAGAAAAATTTCGTCCTCGAAATTTACCTAATGAAAATAATTCGGGATACGAATCACGCACTTGACTTTCGACTTCCCACGTAGCACTTTGACCAACAGCACCTCCCCAGACAACCTTAACCAATGAAATCGTCTTACCCCTTAATTCCTTGACCTTGCGGTCCTCAATCCGTAGCGGTAAGGTCTCAAAATTTAGATTCTCTTTTATTTGGACTATGTCTGACTCAATCACATGTGAAGGATCGAGAATATATTTGCGAAGTTGAGACACGTGAAAGAAACTATGAAGATTAGAAAGAGATGGAGGTAACGCAATCTGATATGCTACGTTACCGACACGTTTAAGAATTTGGTAAGGTCCTATAAACCGAGGAGTAAGCTTTCGCATTTTTAATGCCCGACCAACCCCAGTTGTTGGAGTAACTCTCAGAAATACATGATCACCTTCTTGAAACTCAAGGTCTTTCCTTCTTTTATCATGGTAACTCTTTTGCCTACTCTGAGATGCTCTCATCTTTTCCTAAATCATTTTTACTTTATCAGTAGTCTGTTGGACAATCTCAGGTCCTAACACAAGGTTATCCCCCGTCTCAAAACAACATAGAGGCATCCTACACCTTCTCCCATACAACGCTTCAAAAGGGGCCATTCCAATGCTAGAGTGGAAACTATTGTTATAGGTAAACTCTATAAGTGGCAAAAATCTATCCTAACTTCCACTTTGTTCCAACACACAAGCTCTCAATAAGTCTTCCAGAGATTGATTGGTTCTTTCATTTTGACCATCTGTTTGTGGGTGATATGCTGAACTCATCCTAAGATTCGTACCAAAGCGCTTTGTAAACCTTCCCAAAACTTAGAGGTAAATCTAGGGTCTCTATCTGACACTATACTTGATGGGATTCCATGTAACTTCACAATTTCATTTATGTATAGTTCAGCTAACTTTTCCATAGAATAAGTTATGTTTATAGGAATAAAATGAGCAGATTTGGTTAATCTATCTACAATAACCCAAATACTATCATACCTTTTAGGAGTTCAAGGTAAGCCTACAACGAAGTCCATAGAGATGTAGTCCCACTTCCATTCAGGAATACTCAAAGGTTGCATCAAGCGTGATGGTTTTTGGTGTTCTACCTTAGACTTTTGACAGGTCAAACAAGCATATACGAACTCAGAAACATCCTTTTTCATTCTAGGCCACCAAAATATCTTCTTGAGGTCCTTATACATCTTTGTGGCTCCAGGGTGAATACTTAGACAATTCCTATGTCCTTCCCCTAAGATCATCTTTCTTAACTCCTATATATCGGGTACACAAATCCTATCCTTAAATCTCAAAGTTCCATCCACACCCATTTTAAAATCAGTTTCTCTCCCTTGGTCAATCAACTGTAACTTATCCACAAGGTATAAATCAAACTTCTGACTCTTTTCAATCTCTTCTAATAGTCCACTAGTCACCTTTAGCATTCCCAACTTAATACTTTCTGGTATCACTTCACAAACTAAGCTAAGGTCTCTAAATTGTTCCAACAACTCACTATGCTTAACCATCAAAGCGGACACACTCAAATTTTTCCTACTCAAGGCATCGGCCACTACATTGGCCTTTCCAGGGTGATAGTTAAGTTCAAAATCAAAATCCTTAAGAAATTCCATCCACCTACGTTGTCTCATATTTAACTCCCTCTGATCAAAAAGGTTCTTAAGGCTCTTATGGTCACTAAAAACCTCAAATCTAGATCCGTACAAATAATGTCTCCACATCTTAAGTACAAAAACAACTGCTGCAAGTTCTAAGTCGTGGGTAGGGTAGTTCCTCTCATGAATCTTCAGTTTCCTAGAAGCATACGCTACGACTTTTCCATTCTGCATAAGCACTCCACCTAATCCTGAACCGCACGCATCACAATATACTACAAAGGGTTCGCTCGGGTTAGGTAACACTAAGATCGGTGCAGAGGTCAATCGTTTTTTAAGCTCTTGGAAACTATTCTCACAATGGTTATCCCACATGAACAACTCCCCTTTCCGGGTCAACTTAGTTAAAGGTAAGGCCAACTTGGAGAATCCTTCTATGAACCTACGATAATAAGTTGCTAGTCCTAGAAAACTCCTAATCTCGGTCACTGACTTAGGTGCTTTCCATTCTAAGACACTTTCTACCTTAGCAGGATCAACAGCTATTCCTCCTTTCGAAATTACATGTCCTAGGAAACTTACTTCCTCTAACCAAAATTCACAGTTTGACAGCTTGGCAAATAATTGTTTTTCCTTAAGGGTTTGCAAGACTATCCTTAAATGTCCACCATGCTCTTCCTTAGTCTTAG
Source organism: Cicer cuneatum (assembly GCA_037974295.1). NCBI lineage: Eukaryota > Viridiplantae > Streptophyta > Magnoliopsida > Fabales > Fabaceae > Cicer > Cicer cuneatum. The sequence continues at coordinate 37,827,330 of JBBPBO010000003.1, read as the reverse complement.
AGTACACTAAGATATCATCAATAAACACAACCACAAAAGAGTCTAGGTAATGAAAGATTCTGTTCATATAATCCATAAACACTGCTGGTGCATTAGTCACTCCAAAAGGCATAACCAAATACTCATAGTGGCCATAACGAGTCCTAAAGGCAGTTTTAGGGATATCAGAGGTCTTCACTCGAATCTGATGGTAACCTGATCTCAAGTCGATCTTACTAAACACACATGATCTTCTCAATTGGTCAAAAAGGTCATCTATCCTAGGTAGCAGGTACTTATTCTTGATTGTCACTTTATTAAGCTAGCGGTAATCCACACACAACCTCATAGATCCGTCTTTCTTTTTAATTAACAACACAGGTACACCCCATGGTGACACACTAGGTCTTATAAATTGTTTTTCTAAAAGCTCCTCCAATTGTTTCTTAAGCTCAGACAACTCCAAGGGAGACATCCTATATGGTGCCATGGATACGGGTCCAGTACCTGGTACAAGGTCAATGCTAAACTCAACCTCCCGTTCTGGTGGTAAACTATTGACATCTTCGGGGAATACTTCAGGGAATTCACACACAATAGGAACATCCTGTATTACCACATTTTCTTCATGTTCCAAAGAAGCTAGGATCATGTATAACTGGGCATCTTCTTTTAAGAGTGCCTTCACTTGGTTGGCGGAAATATTGCTAGGCTCCTCTCTCTCTTCTGGTTCCATGAATTCAATGGTTTTACTAAAAAAATCTATGCGGACACGGTTGGCAGATAACCAATCCATACCAAGAATCACATCGACTAGACGCAAAGGTAAACACACTAAATCAACTCGGAAGTCCTTTCCACACACATGGATAGAAATGTCAAGACAAACACTAGAGGTGTCGACAGAGTCACTAGTTGGGGTATTCATAATCAAATCATACTGCAAACAAGACACAGGTAGTCCTAAACGTCTAACACAATCAAGAGACACAAAGGAATGAGTGGCACCACAGTCAAATAGTACAAATAAAGGAATATCACTTATGAGATACGTACCTTGGATCAAGTTGTCTTTCTCAGACGCTCCATTAGTTTTTGGTCGGCTGGCTTGGGAACTCTGGTTTCCAGATTGTGGAGTCTTCTTTGGATAAGGGCATGTGGTGCTGATGTGGACCTGTTGTTGACAATTAATACAAGTAACTGCACGATTTACTTGTGTTAGCCTATCACAGGCCCTACACATAAGTTAAATCCTCGCACGGATAGAATGGACCGTCAAATACACACGGAAACATCTTGTAGCCCATCACAGTCACTACTTAACTTCACGGCCCATCACAGTCACCACTCCAACTCTGTGGCCCATCGCAGTCACCACTAGACTATGCAATGCATGAATGTACTCTGTTTCTCTACACTTAAATCAATACATAAATGCAAATATGGAACCCAGACACTTCATCGCCACATCAAACAATCTCCAAGAATCTCATATAATTCATCAAATGCCTTAAAAATATTTTCCAAATAATTAAATGCATAAACCAACATTTAAAAATAGAATTTTTGACCAAAAACCAATTGGTATTCGAATACAGGTTCCTTGTAGCCGAATACAGATGCTAAAACAGTTGCAAAATAAGCAAGTCTGTATTGAATACTAGGTTGTCATAGCCGAATACAGATGCAAAATCAGTAGCAAAATCAACAATTCTGTATTCGAATACGAGGTTGTCGTAGCCGAATACAGATGCGAAGTCAGAAGCAAAAACTGCAATTCTGTATTCGAATATGACAGGGTCGTAGCCGATTTAAAATTCAAATATGCAAACTAAAAAGTTGGAAAGAGCCCCTTACCTTCGCTACGTTTTCTTGCTCGTTTTCGTTACCGCGACTTAAACCGGCGAATATCCCGCACGCGTTGTTGCTACCAAAGTTTGTTTTCTAGCACCGTAATGATGAGAGGAGTAATTGTCCCTCTTGACACTCTTTGATTTAAGGCTTGGATTCCGAAGTAATGTGGGTTTTGAGTATGGTTTGTTTTTCCACCAACACAAACAGAATGAAAAGAATAAGAAAAAGAGAAAGAAGAAGAAAAAGAGAAAGAAGAAGGGAAAACAGAACACACGCGGGCAGGTAGGAGGGAGAAATGTTTTCCCTTTCTGATTTTTCTTCACTTGCACACATATATATACACATACTCCTTGCCACCAATTATATAGATATATATAATATTACAATTAAACTTAACCCTCAAGTAACTAAATACTCCCGTCGCAACTCTATTGACGCATAATTTGCCCAGTATTCATTCTTCGCAATTAAATTAAATAATCCTTCGTCAAATGATTTTAGTCAATCTCAAAATATATATATATGTAAAAATATACATATATTAAACCTTTTACAAATATCCCAAAATATATTTGATATTTAATCCGTAAATTAATTTAAAATTAAGGGTCTTACAGTGGCGACTCCTTTTCACGGACAAATCGAACGTGACAGTTGGCGACTCCATTGGCGACTATTGAGAGTCAAGTCCAATCTAATTAATTGTTTATAATTATTTATTATTTTATTTATATTACCCCTGTTGTTATATTTGTTTTGTTATATTGTGAATATAATTATATGTGTCTTGTTAATTAATTTTTATTGACGCGATTTTTTTTTAATTTATTTTACACTACCCTAACACAATTCACACACTTATGAGTGGGCTCTATACCCGGGCTGAGTGCAACCTAAGATAATTTAGAGACTGTGTAATGATAATCTTCTGGATGTACATCCTGTTTGGTTGTCATGAAAGTCTCACCTAAAGTTGACCTTTTCTACAATATTTCCATTTTAATAGTTTACCTATTAATTGGTTTAATATTTTAGAATTGAGTTTTGTGCTCTAGGAACCAATTCAGAGCTATAGAGCCACTCATAGTAAAAGTTTACATTAAAATAACCATCAAATAAGAAAAGAACCATGTAGGACACATGTATATATGAAAAAACCTACCCTATCTATATCTCATATTCATCATAATGCATTGCATAATCACGCATGTTTCATCTTTTTATTTCATTTTACAACATGTTTTTCTTTTTCTCATCATTTAAAAAAACAATAATAATTGCATATTAGGTCGTAGTAAAATGTTTTAATTAAAAGCATAATCATTGCATTCACTTTATTACATTCTCATGACATTTTCTTTCAAGAAAAAATAAAAAAAAATGGAAAACAAAACAGAGTATCCTGACACCTTTACCGAACATGTTCTCGGGCTAAAATCATGGATGAATTGAAGCATACAAAGATGATCTAAACCAATTGAAAGACCCTATGGCTAAAAGCTTGGAAATCTTACAAACCCTTGATACTTGAAATAATGGGATTCCTGCTTGGAAAAAAGTATATCATTAAGAACTCATGTTTACCCTTTGATTTCATAAGTCTAACAATTTTCACCTTTTAGTCTACTTTTTGGTTAAACTCTACCTCAAGTCACTTGTCCACAAGATTTTAACTTGATACTAATAAGATTCAACTTCATCCTCCACCCCCTACTTCTGGGTCATGGACATACTTTTTTGACTTTTTCGCCACAAGCGAACCTCTAGAAGTTGGGTCGATTATGTTGAACTTTCATCATTATCGTTTATTACATTGATGCCATGAAAAAAATTCATCAATCTAAAGAAAAATGTCAAATCTTGTATGAACCTTAAAGGACAGTTGAAAATAAACCTCGACTAAACATTATGTTGAAGACAATGACAGTGTTGCATATAGTTTCTGAGTTTATCCAAGGGGTAAAGTCAACAATGAAGATATTATCAACTTCTCTCGTGAATTTTAATTTGATTAGGAAGCACTTATAATATTGCTAAGTATAAAGTCTTACAATACTTTATTATATTGATACACTCTTGTTTCCTTAATATTATGAATATCAATAAATGAATTTTATATTGTTTCCTTTTCATTCTCACCCATCATATATTTCACAATTTCTTACTAAACATTATTTGTCTTTCTCTTCTTTAAACCATATACCAAGCATATTTGAAAGTAGTCCATTCATAAATAAGTTTTCTAAGATCTCATACATAAATTCAATCATGCTATTAATTCCACTAAATGGGAGAGCGATATTAATTAAACTCCACTATTTGGATGGACCTCAATATGTTGCATGGAATTAAGTCCACTTTATCTTTATCATTGTCTAAATGTGTTTTGAATATACCAATCACATGGAGGAATTTGAAGTTTGTACCATGGGTATTCTAGTCGCCCACAAATCGAAAGTGGAAATGTTGAAAGTACATGAGAGTTGAATGTAATCCTCAATCAGCTAAATCAAGACTGGAAAAACTGGCATAAGAAGATGATCATTTATATATACATATTAGATAGATGTCTAAAAAAAATTTGAAGTCATTTTCCATGATGTCCCTCAATATTATAATCAACTAGCTGACGTTCTAAGTACTTTATCTTCAATGTTCAAAGTAAGTCATGATGATGAATAGTTACTCACAAGAATGAAAGTCACAACTATCCTGCTTATTATCAAATGTATAAGAAAAGCTAGATGGAAAATTCTCGTACCAAATATTAACTCGTAACTGTGGAATACCCTCCCTGAGTATCAGACTATAACTTGGGCACCCCTTTGTTCCTTATTATGTAGAATAAAGACAATGCGACACACTTATACAAAAATCCCCTTATCAAGAGTAATGATCTGTGTTGACCGACTGAATTCATTCAAGCAAAATGTTGACTGCCTCATGTCAAGGACAATTATTTCAAAAGATCTTAAAAGAAGAACATATGAACTTCGGAGCTTCAAAAGAAAGAATTAGCGCTAAAGAAGATTTTACATACCTAAACATAGCAAGACAAGTGGACTCCCAACTATATGAGTCCCAATACCATAAAAGAAAAATACATTCAAGTGTGGCTTTGATCCACACCAATATGGATTGATAAGACTTATCACTACTTGCACAATTGATGCTTCAAAAAGTATTACATCTAAATGAACACTCGCTAGGTTGAAAACTAGAAATGACAACCTAGGCAAAAATTAGGGCACAAAATGGTAATAATAATAATAGTAATAATAATAATAGTAATAACAATAATAATAATAATAATATATACCTGCTAGGTTGAAAACATGAAAGGGAGACCTAGGCAAAAATTAGGGTACAAAAAATAATAATAAATACCTGCTAATTTGAAAACCTAAAAGGGCAACCTAGACAAAAATTAGGGTACAAAAATGAGTAAATACCCACTCGGTTGAAAATCTAAAAGGACAACCTATGAAAAAGTTAGGATACAAAATGGAATAAAATCTGCTAGGTCAAAAACACGAAGGGACGACCTAGGCGAAAATGAATGAAGACTTGTTAGGCCAAAAATCCAGAAGGGCAACCTAGGCAAAAATTTGGGCCACCAAAAAAAAGAATGAATAAGTTCACTAGCTTGAGAATAAAAGAAAATAAGCAATTACCCATGTGAAGATAAATTAGGGCAAATCATATCCTCTAAAGTGGATTAAAAACGTGATTAAAATTGCGGCACGAGTTATTAACACACTTCTTTTATGAAATACTACTAACAAATTGAGTCATTTACCCATATGAGATCACCTTATCTTCTTTTCTTTCTATGAATCCTTCTTTTTTTGTACCATAGATTTTCTCACTAAATATCATATTCTAAACCTTGCTTCACTAATTTCTTGTGTTATGAATCTTTTTGTCAAAAGGCATTTTTTTTACGATAATCATATGTTGGGAGGCCAAAACTAGTATCATGTCTTTACACATAAGGCAGTGGCAACTTGAGATCAAGTTGAAGATGTAACAAAAATCTGTTTTAAGATCAAAAGGACAATCACACCTATTTATTCAAAGTGGTGCACATATTTCATCCATGAATCCAAAGACCATGTTTGTAAGGAGGTGAAAGAAAATAAAATAAAATAAATTGTAAAAAAGTTGTTAGAAAAAAAAATAGGAATTGAAGGAAAATGTTCATTTATCAAATGCATTCATGACACTCATATTTTTAATAGTGTATAAATTTAAAATTGGGACTACTGACCCACACCATCTAATTTAAAAGACGTGATGACTGACCCCATACACTCTAATTTAAAGCCGAGATGATTGACCTGCATCCTTTGATATAAAAGCCAAGATGATTTCCTGTTATTTCACATTGATATTCTGGTTGACAATAGGGCCCGCCATTCACACTTTTCTTTTATGGATGGTTTCTCTAGGTATAATCAAATTAAGATGGCCACCGAAGATATGGAAAAAAAGACTATCATTTTTTGTATGAAGAATGTTGGGGCGACCTACCAAAGAGCTATGGTAACCTTGTTCCATGACATGATACATAAAGAGTTAGAAGTTTATGTAGATGACATGATTTCTAAGTCGCAAACAAAAGAAAAAGATGTTATTGATCTAAAGAAACTCTTCGAAAAACTTAGAAAGTTTAAGCTAAAACTTAATCCCTCCAAGTGCACTTTCGATGTGAGGTCAGACAAATTATTGGGATTTGTAGTTAGTTAAAAAAGAATAGAGGTCGGCACCGATAAGGTTCGGGCCATTTTAGAAATGCCTCCCCCATGTACGGAACGAGAAGTTCACGGTTTTCTTGGGAGACTAAATTATATTTCAAGATTTATATCACAATTAACTGCCACTTGTATCTTTATACTATTACAGAAAAATCAATCAGTTGTGTGAAATGAAGAATGCCAAAACGCATTTGAGAAAATCCAACAGTATTTGCAGAAGCCTCCAATTCTATTCCCCCTAGTTCTGGGCCGACCCCTGATTATGTATCTTACAGTCCTCAAAGGGTCCATGGGATGCGTGTTGGGGCAACACGATGAAAAAGGAAAAAAAGAGCATGCCATTTACTATTTGGGTAAAAAATTTATCGATGCTAAAACGAGATATACAATGTTAGAACGTACTTGTTGTGCTCTACCTGGGCGGCCCATCGCTTAAGGCAATACATTCTTTACCATACGACTTGCTTGATATCCAAGATGGATCCAATCAAGTACATTTTTGAAAGGCCTTCTCTCACAGGGTGAATTGCTCGTTGCCAGGTGATGTTATTAGAATATGATATTACCTATGTTACTCAGAAAGCTATCAAAGAGAGTGCCTTGATAGATTATCTGGCCAATCACCTATGGATGATCATCAGTCAATGCAATGCGAATTCCATCGAGAAAACAATCAATTGGCCGATGCTTTGGCTACTTTATCCTTGACGTTCCAAATAAGTCGAAACGATGAAATCCCATCCATTAAAATGGAGAGTTGAGATCATTATGCTTACTGCCACGTAATGGAAGAAGAAACTGATGGGAAACCTTGGTATCATGACATCAAACATTATCTTTTAAATAGAGAATATCCTCCTAGAATATCGGAGAATGAGAAAAGAAATCTAAGACAGTTAACCGTGAGCCTTTTCTTGAATGAAAATATTTTTTATAAAAGGAATCATGATATGGTACTCCTCAGATGCGTCGATGTCAATGCGGCGAAAGAAATTCTACAAGATGTCTATGATGGCTCTTATGGATCCATATGAACGGACACACCATGTGTAGAAAGATTCTTTGGGATGGGTATTACTGGCTCACACTAGAAAAATATTGTTTTAATTATGTAAAGAAATGCCTTAAGTGTCAAATATATGTTGACAATATCGACGCCCCACCAATGCCCCTGAACACCCATACAGTGCCCTGGCCGTTCTCAATGTGGGGCATAGACGTCATCAGAATGATCAAACCTGTAACACCTTGATATTTAATAGCGCGAGTGTATTTTTTTTTTTTTCAAAAACAAAAGAAATAAAATAAAACCACTCAATAAAGTAATACGTCGTAATTCAAAACGACAAAAGTAATTAAATAATTACATCATAAATATAACCAGTTAAAATAGTTTCGGAAATTAATATCCAAAATATACAAATAGAAAATACACCGGGGCTATGAGACCAGTCAGACAACGCTCATACCCCTGGGGTACTCTCGGCAGACACCTGCACAAAAGTGCTGCTCCAAGAATGCTATCTCCCCCCATGGTCACGTCAAAAAAATTGGATCATGGACCCACCAACAATAGTCACTATCAAAGTACGTCATAGGTACAGTCATCCCAAAATGAAATAAGTACAACAACCAAATCCACTAGGGCCCTATATAACAAAAACTAGTCTGATCATGAACTAACAACTACAATAGCATGGGTTACCACCACACTCTCCACGAGTCTCGTCCGACACAGTATCTCGCCTCGAAGTGACATCCTCCTCCTCATCAGCCATAGAAGGATCAGTCTCCCCCGAAGTCAGATCCACCAACGATATAGGTCACTTCGGCGGCGCTGGAATCTCAAAACAGTTCTCTACCGGCCTAGACGGACCTGGGTTGTCAACCCCACTGGCATTGGTCCTTACCCTTCTCACTTGTTCCTTGTTCCAGCATCACATCTTCTGCTACCACTATAGGAGTCACCACACCTACAGTGGCCTCCGTTTCATTTCCAACTGTCGGACCCTCTGCATCCGTAAACATCCCATTCGCCTCGAGTACCAAACCTGAAGATTCAGTAAAGTCGATCCGCCCGTGAGTGTGTTTCACATACGACACTGCCCCAACAATCCTACTGGTTCTCAACACCCTCCACGTATAAGTAGCCCTGCTTGAGATGGGGTCGTATACCCAAGTAGTCGGCGTATGACGATCAGGGAAGTCTAACGACGTCTCTGTTGCAGGGTAACCGTCGATGGTATGAACTCGGGTATCATCTGAGGGCAAAGCCCAATTTTCCACAATGATGTAAAGTGTCACCAACCAAAAATAACAGTTAACAATTACCAAATATAACAAAGTCAACAATACATACATAGTAGTTCCAACAAGATAACAACATTGACAAGATAAGTATACCCACTTATTGAAAATGATTAACATCTAAGTTATCGATGAAAGAAAAGATTTAAAATACAGATCATGTTGCAAGCCCCGAAGTACAATCAACAATCACAACAACTTATTAGGAACTTAGAATTTAAGGTACTTGCACATATCATTTCCACATATCAGATCATAACAATCATCACTCGCATATAAAACACCCTAATGTAATGCTTATATGCACGTGCACATGATTCTGGAAGTTCTAGGACAAAACCAAAACCCTCCTCGAAGGGCGTAAATCATAATTGTACTGCCTATCACAGGCCTTGGTACTAATTACCACGGTGCACTCTCTCACGGACTAGCACGATTTACTTAGAGTGTAGCCTCTCACAGGCTTTACACATAAGGTTAATCCTCGTAAGGATAAGATGGACCATCTAATCACGTGGAACCACCCCGTAGCCCATCACGGTCACTACTTAACTTTATTGGTGCAGTCTCTCACGGACTAGAACGAATTACTTAGAGTGTAGCCTCTCATAGGATTTTACACATTATTTAAATCCTCGTAAGGATAAGTGAAGGTGCAAACACAAGAAGGGGGGTTGAATTGTGTTTGTAATAGTTGAATTCTTTTTCTGTTTTTGATGATTATATAAAATCTGATATATAAGCAAGCAGGATTAGCAGCGGATAAAGTAAAATAATCAACACAAAGATTTATCCTGGTTAACCATTAATTAGGCTACATCCAGTCCCTTCACCTTGAAGGATTTTTCCACTAATTCAAAACCTCTAAATTTCAACAGCACTACTGACCCTCCAAGTCAGTCTTCCCAAACAGTCTAACAATTCTAGACTTTTGAGGAACACAGAACTTAACTTCACAAGTCAAGTCTTCTCCTACCAATCTGACAACCCCAGATTGCATAAGGGATTTCAACACCTTGAATCTAATTTCTAAGTCACCTGCTACTTCTTCTGACTCTTCAGATTGTAGACTCTACTTAAACAATATAGATCTGACACAAGGGAACGAAAAACAAGAGTACTTGCTTCTGGAAAGTTGATACTCACAATTAACCTCACTGAAAATTCGAGTGTTTGCCTTTGGAAGTTTATGACTCTTTTATTGAGTTTCGATGCAAAGTCTTCTGCCTTGAGCCTCCTTTTATAGATGAAAATTAGGGTTTCTTCCATGATCAAATTCGAGCTGTATCTGTCTAGATTCTCTTGCATAAATAACTTGGCCAATCATGTTTCACTTAACTAAAAATCGTATCTTTTTAGCTTCAGATTGCATTTGAAAATTCTGTTGACCAATCTTGTTTCTTTTAATTTCAAAACATATATTTTTAAGTTTCAGATTGCATTCGTATTTCTTCAAGTCTTCAGTAACTTTTGAATCAAATCCCCTTAATACATTGATCAAATTTCTATCAAAATTTAATCATGACTTCTTCGAATTTTAATCAAGTCCTCACTAATTTGCATCATGATTAAAATTCTGGACCGTATGATCTTCTGATCTCGACCAACTCTGGACTATGTAATCTAATCTGCGCCAATTCTGTGATCCTCTTATCTCGGCCAACACTGGATCATGATACTTTAATCTGGACCATTGATCTTTTAATCTGGACATTTATCCTCTGATTTGGATCAAGTCTGGATTAAATCTGGATCAAGTCTGAACTAAGTCTGTATTAAATCTTATATTCACGACCAAGCTATCTTCTGGTCAGGATTAAGTCTGGACCAATCTTGAGTTATGTTTCCTTCTGGTCTGGACCAAGTCTCCCTTTGACAAGCTTCCTTCTGGTCTAGACCAAGTCTCCTTCTGGACTCTGCTTCCTTCTGATCTGGACCAAGAAAAATATCCTCTGATGATGTTATTTGTCCTTTGATGTTTTGCCTTTGATGACTGTAACACCCCGAGTTTTAAACAGCGCGAGTGTATTATTTTTTCAACCAAAATAAATAAAAGAATGAGTTTTAAATAAGCGCGAGTGTATTATTTTTTCCAATTAATTCATAAATGATTAAAATCAATTCAAATTAAAATCGTTAGACATCGTAATCCAAAATACAAAAGTAATTAAATAACTACATCAGGGTTATAACCAAGTAAGATAGTTTTGGGAAATTGATCTTCAAAATATACCAAAATAAAAATACATCCAAAGACTGTATCCTAGACCCACCAAAACATTATCAGAGTGCAGAAAAATATACTATTATCCCAAAATAAAAAATTACATCCACCGAGCTCAAGATCCTATACAACAAGTCTAAACTGATCATGCACTAAAGCTACAGTAGTAAGGGTTCCCTCCGAATCCTATACAAGTCTCGTCTGACTCCGCGGCTCGCCTCGATGTGACATCCTCCTCATCATCATACAGGGAAGGATCAGTCTCCTCAAAAGTCAGATCTACCCATGATCTTGGTCGCTTCGGCGGTGCCGGAATCTCAAAATAATCATCTGTTGTCCTAGATTGACCCGGAATATCAACTGCTGCTAGTGTCGGTCCTTTATTCTTCTCTCCCGCCTCAGATTCACGCACAACACCTCCAGCTACCGAGTTAGGAGTCACCACACCTAGTGTGCCCTCCGTCTCAACCCCTACAGTCGGACCCTCCGCGTCCGTAAAAACTCTGTACTCCTCCAAGTCTGGAAGGTATCGGAAAGCCAATCCTCGCGTGAGTGTGCTCTACGTAAGTCACTTCCCCGTCGATCCTGCATGTCCTCGCCAATCTCCTCGTGTAGGTAGCCCTGCTTGAGACGGGGTCATATACCCAAGCAGTAGGCAAGTGACGATCAATGAAATATAGCGACGTTTCCGTCGTCTCTGTACCCATCGGTGGTACGGGTTTGGGGGTCATCTGAGGGCAAAGCCCAATTTTCCACAATAATAGTAAAAGGTTATCAGCCGAAATCAACAATTACCACATAGAAATTATGTCAAATATAACAGATACACGCATGGAATATTTCAATGCTATAACAACGATGATAAATAAGGATGCTCACTTTTTAAAATACATGACATCTGCATCTTTGCAAAATAGCAAACAGTTTAATATATAAATCATGTTGCAAGTACAAATACAATCAACCATCCCCACAACTCATTAGAAACTTAGAATTCATAAGATACTTGCACACATCGATTTCCGCTCATCAACTCATATCAAATCATGACTCACAGGTCAACCATCCCAATGCAATATGTATATGCCAATGTACACAACTCTTGGAATTACCAAGGTGCAGTCTCTCATGGACCAGCACACGTGCAGTCTCTCACGGACCAGCACGATTTACAGATCGAATGGACCGTCTAATACACGCGGAACCATTCCGTAGCTTGGATAGAATAGACCGTCTAATACACGCGGAGCTACTTTGAACCCGGATAGAATAGACCGTCTAATACACGCGGAACTACTCTATAACCCATCATGATCACTACATTTATGTGTATTAGCCTCTCACAGGCCACATACATAGAAGTTAAATCCACGCACGGATAGAGTGGACCGTCTAATACACGCGGAACTATTCTGACCCCGGATAGTATAGATCGTCTTATACACGCGGAACTATTCTATAACCCATCACGTTACTACTTAACTTCGCAGCCCATCACGGTCATCGCATCAACTCTGTGGCCCATCACGGTCACCACCTGACTATGCAATGCATGGACATGCTATGTTTTCTCTTCACTGAAAACAGTATGCAAATACAATATGAAAATCCAGACACTCCATCACCACCTCAAACCATCTCAAACCATCTTAAACCATCTCAAAAACTTCATATAAGTTTGTCATATACTTTCCAAATGTTTCCCAACTCATTAAGTGCATAAACCAATGTTTAAAATAGAGTTTTTGAAAAAAAATCAATCTGTATTCGAATACAGTATCCTTGTAGTCGAATACAGATGCTAAAATAGTGGACAAATCAGCATTTCTGTATTCGAATACGAGGTTGTCGTAGCCGAATACAGATGCTAAGTTAGTAGCAAAATTTCCAGTTCTGTATTCGAATACGGAGGGTCGTAGCAGAATACAGATCACAAGTCAGTAGAAAAAATCACGTATTTGTATTCGAATACGAGGAGTCTTAATCGAATAGGAAGTTCAAAATTTAAATAAAAACTCAGCGTTGCAGGAGTGTATTCGAATACGCTAGTGCTGTATTCAAATACATCTTCGAAAACAGTGAAATTTTTCAAGTAAATTTCACTTCAGTTTCAAACTCCTTTATTTGAGAATAACAACAAACACAACAACCTCATCAACAACAACAACAACAAGAACATCTTTAACACAACAACATAGCAGCAACATCATCAACAACAATATCACAACAACAATGACATCTTTATCAATAACAACTCATCAATAATGTTTTCAACAAAGATAGCACATTAATCATCCATCAAACACACATATAGAGTTCCTACATGCAAACTAAAAAGTTGGAAGGAGCCCCTTACCTTAGTTAACGCTTTCTCAACCATTTTTGTTACCGCGACCAAATACGGCGAAACTCTCATTCGCGTCGTCGCTACCAAAGTTAGCTCACTAGCACCATAGTAAGGAGAGGAGTAACTTTCCCTCTTGCAACTGCTCGAATGGAAGCTTAGATCTTAAAGTAATCTAGGATTTGAATTTACGGTTTTGTTTTCCTACCAACACCTTTTTTTTTCAGAACAGAGGAAGTAGAAGCAGAACTACTCGCGGCTGGTAGGAAAATGTTTTTCTTTTGCTTTGCTTCTTATCATATATATATACTACTTACTTGTTAAGTATAATATATATATATATTATACTTCCGCCAACTATATATATATTATAATTAAAACTAACCCACAATTATCTAAATACCCTTACACACTTCACTTTACTCACATCTCAAACTATTTTGATAAACTGCCTAATATTAAATTCCTCGTAATATAATTAAATTATTCTTCAACAAATAAATTTAGTTAGTCTCAAAATATATATATATATATATAATATGTACATATATTAGACATATTACAAACATCTCAAAATATATTTTTGGTATTTAATTCGTAAAATAATTTACAATTGGCTGAAAAGTCCAAATTGTTTTAATACAAAATATCTTAAAATTGCATAAATTAATATTTAAAATTAAGGGTCTTACATTACTACCCCCTAAAATTAGTTTCGTCCTCGAAACTACGCGTCGATAAACAATTCAGGATGTTGTTCCCTCATGTTACTCTCTAGTTCCCAAGTTGCGTCTCCAGTACTGGAATTCCAAATCACTTTGACTAGCAACACTTCATTGTTCCATAATTGTTTAACCTTTCTGTCCTCAATTTTTACAGGTAGTACTTCAAATGACAAGTTATCCTTTAGTTGAATTGTGTCTGGTTCAATCACATGTGATTGATCCGAAATGTATTTCCATAACTGTGACACGTGAAATACGTCGTGGATATTGGACAATATTAGAGGTAAGGAAATTCGATAAGCCACTAGTCCAATTCGTGCAGTAATTTGGTATGGTCCAATAAATTTTGGAGTTAATTTTCTTGATTTAATAGCTCTGCCAACTCTAGTTGTAGGTGTGACCCTTAGAAACACATTATCATCCTGCTGAATTCCAAAGGTCTGCGACGCTTGTCCGCCTAACTCCTTTGACGGTCCAGTGAGATCTTCATTTTCTCTTTGATCCTCTTGACCTTCTATGTAGTCTGTTGCACCATCTCAGGTCCTATAACCATACTTTCTCCGTCCTTATACCAGCATAAAGGCGTCTGGCACTTGCGTCCATACAAAGCCTCATATGGTGCCATTCCAATACTAGCGTGAAAACTATTGTTGTAGGTAAACCAATCAATGGCAATACATCATTCCAACTTCCTCTATCATCTAATACACATGCTCTCAATAGATCTTCCAATGGCTGATTCGTTCTCTCAATATGTCCGTCTATTTGCGGATGGTATGCTGAGCACAATCTTAGTTTCGTCCCCAATGCTTCATGCAGCGCTCCCCAAGACATGAACTTTGGGTCACGATCTGATACGATACTCGATGGTACTCCTTGTAATCTGACAATTTCTGCAATGTAGATCTCTGTCAGCTTATCTACCTTATAGGTAGTCTTTATTGTTAAGAAGTGCGTGGATTTAGTTAATCGATCCACTATCACCCAAATAGAATCATTATTTCTCCTTGTTTTCGGCAATCCAGTTATAAAGTCCATGCAAATGTTGTCCCACTTCCATTCAGGTTTATCTAAAGGTTGTAACATTCCAGCAGGTCGCTGATGTTCCACTATTGGTTTCTTGCAAGTTAAACAGGTTGATACATAGTCTGATACATGCCTCTTCATTCATGGATGAAGGTGCAAACATGAGAAGGGGGGTTGAATTGTGTTTGACTAACTTGAATACTTTTTCTATTTTTGCAGTTTTATAACAAAACCTGATGTATGAATCAAACAGAGTTAGCAGCAGATATAAAGTAAAATAAAAACATAGAATTTTATACTGGTTCACCGTTAACAAGGCTACGTCCAGTCCCTTCACTTTAAACAATTTCACTAATTCAAAACCTTGGATTACAACAATACCACTGACCCTCCAAGTCAGGCTTCTCAAACAGTTTAACAATCCTAGATATTTGAGGAATACATCACCTTGACTTCTCAAGTCAAGTCTTCTCCTACCAATCTGACAACCCCAAATTGTAGAAGGAATTACAATGCCTTGAATCTAATTGCTAAGTAATCTACTACCCCTTCTGACTCCCTTAGAGTGTAGACACTACTTCAAAGAAAAGAAAAACACGAGTGCTTGCTTCGGGAAAGTTGAGACTCATAATTAACCTCACTGAAAACTTGAGTGTTTGCTTCTGGAAGTGTATGAATCTTTTGTGATTTTTCGATGCTAAGTCTTCTGCCTTGAGCCTCCTTTTATAGATGAAGAATTAGGGTCTCTTCCAAGCTTAAATTCGAGCTGTATCTTGCTGGAATCTCTTGCAAAAATACCTTGACCAATCGGGTTTCACTTAAATAAAAAACATATCTTTTTAGCTCCAGATTTGCTTTCAAAAATAACTTTGGCCAATCCTGTCTTTAATTATTTCTGGATCAAATCTTTCTTCCCGCCAATAGCTTCTGAATTCCACAAGACTTCAATTTATTTTTGTATCAAATCCTTTTAATACTTTGATCAAATTTAATCAAGTCTCCACTGATTATCATCATGATTAAATCTTGATCGTTTGATCTTCTGCTCTTGTCCACATCTGGACCATACTAATTAATCTACTGTGATCCTCTGATTTCAGCCAACACTGGACCACACTTTCTGATCTTCTGATCTCGACCACTCTGGACTTGCAATCTGATCTGCTGTGATCCTCTGATCTCGGCCAATATTGGACCACACGTTCTGATCTCAGCCAACACTGGGCCATATGGTCTGATCTTCTGATCCTGGCCAATACTAGTCCATGATGCTTAAATCTGGACCTCTTCCCTCTGATCTGGACCAATTCTTGACTGGGTCTGGATTGAACTGAAATTAAGTCTGAACATAGGATATTTTAATTTGGACATTTACCTTCTGATCTGGATCAGGTCTGGATTAAATCTGAACATCATTTCTTCTGATCTGGACTTGGTTTCATATTCTGGACCATGCTATCTTCTGGTTTAGGCCAAATCTGGATTAAATCTCTTGTTCTGGACCAATTAAGTTATGCTCTGATTAAGTCTGGATGAAGTCTGGACTGTTTATCATTTCACTGCCAAGCTATCTTCTGGTCAGAATAACTTTTGGACCAAGTCTGACTTATGAATCCTTCTGCTCTGGAACAAGTCTCCCTCTGGCCTGGAACAAGTCTCCCTCTAGCAGACTTCCTTCTGGTCTGGTCTGGTCCAGGTCTCTTTCTGGACTCTGCTTCCTTCTGATCTGGGCCAGGAAAGATATCCTCTTATGGTATTTTGACATCCTAGAGTATCCTCTGGTGCTTTCAGGATGCATCCTCTAGTACCTTCTGGATGCATTATCTGGTAACTTCTAGAGGTGTATCCTCTGCTCTTATTTTACCTTCTGATTACTCATCCCCTGCCTCTGGTGGCTTCAGCTTCTGCCTCTGATAACTTCATCTTCTGGTGGCATTTAATATATTAATTCAAGGTACAAAATAAGAGTACATGGAGTGCTTTTGTAAACATCAAAATCCTAAGTGTTTAGAACCAACTTGGTTCCAACAATGGCCACCAAAATTTTTGCCTCAAGTCCTGATACATCTTTGTCGCTCCGGGATGGATACTCAATTTGCTTTTATGAGCCTCCTCCAAAATTGTCCTCCTCATATCTGCAACTGCCGGTACACAAATCCTCCAATTACATCTCAAAATATAATCTGGTCCAATCCTAAACTCAGTTGTCTTTCCTTGCACCATTAGATTCCTTTTCTCTTGGATTAATGCATCATCTTGAATGTTCGCGATATCCTCAAGTAAACCACTCAAAATTTTTATCATTCCACATTTTAAAATTCCCAGTGCAAACTCTACGTCCAAGTGTAGGTCTCTAAATGCTTCTCACAACTCTTGTTGTCTAGCCATTATTATTGAAGATACTGACACACTTCTTCTACTCAATGCATCAGCCACCACATTGGCTTTCCCAGGGTTGTACTGTACTGTAGGTCTCTAAATCCTTGAGAGTTTCCATCCATCTCCTTTAGCGCATGTTCAATTCTTTCTAATCAAACTCTTATGGTCACTGAACATTGTGAACGTGCATCCATATAAGTAATGCCTCCAGATCTTTAATGCAAAAACGACGGCAGCAAGCTCTAAATCATGAGTAAGATAGTTTTGTTCATGAGTTTTCAATTGTCTTGAGGCGTAGGCTACAGCCTTCTTGTGTTGCATCAAAACACATCCCAACCCTTGGTTAGATGCATCACAGTAAACCTCATATGGTTCTTCTGTTGGAACCAAGTTGGTTCTTTCAATTAAAATTTTGATGTTAACAAAAGTATTTTTATGAAAATCGTATGTTGACTTAGAAGAAAAAATCAGAGGCTGTGCAAAATCAGAGGATGACACCACCAGATGATACTAGACGATGTCCCCAGAGGATACCAGAAGATACCTGCAGAGGATACCAGAGGATGTCATCACAGGCAAACATCAGAGGATATCATCAAAGGGAAGAAACAATAACATCATCAGAGGATATCTTTCTTGGCCTAAATCAGAAGGAAGCAGAGTCCAGAAGGAGACTTGGTCCAGACCAGAAGGAAGCTTGTCAGAGGGAGACTTGTTCTAGACTAGAAGGAAACATAAGTCATCCTTGGTCAACACTTAGTCCTGAACAGAAGATAGCATGGTCGTGAACATAAGACTCAGTCCAGACTTGGTCCAGACTTAATCCAGACTTGGTCCAGACTTAATCCAAACTTAGTCCAGACTTGGTCCAGACCATAAGATAGCATGGTCCAGAACAAAAGACTTGGTCCATACTAGAAGATAGCATGGTCCAAAACATAAAATTGGGTCTAGACTTGGTCCAGATCAGAAGATATAATTGTCCAGAACATAAGACTTAGTCCAGACTTAATCCATACTTGGTCTAGATTTGGTCCAGATCAGAGGATAACTGAATGGTAAATATCATATCTCATGGTCCAGAGTTGGTCGAGATTAGAGGATCATAGAATGGTACAGATCATATCACATGGTCCAGAGTTGGTCGAGATCAGAGGATCACATAATGGTACGGAATAGATTACCTGGTCTAGAGTTGGTCGAGATCAGAAGATCATATGGTCCAAAATTTAAATTATGATGCAAATCAGGGAAGACTTGATTAAAATTCAAAGAAGACTTGATTAAATTTTGATAGAAATTTGATCAAAGTATTAAGGGGATTTAATTCAAAAATCACTAAAGACTTGAAGAAATTTGAATGCAATCTGAAGCTTAAAAAGATATGGTTCGAAATTAAAAGAAACAAGATTGGTCAACATAATTTTCAAGTACAATTTGAAGCTAAAAAGATAAGATTTTAATTTAAGTGAAACAGGATTGGCCAACAGAATTTTCAAAGGAAATCTAAGCAAGATTTATCTCGAATTTAAGCTTGGACAAAGCCCTATTTGCAGCCATAAAAGGAGACTTCAGGCAGCATCATTAAGCATCGAAAAACACAAGAACTCAAGCTTCATATTCAACACAATCTGAGAGTTCAAAAGAGAGAATCACTTGAGTGCAAAAGCAATATTTTCTAAGTGTTTTAGAGAGAGAAATTCAGTGCAACAGCTAGCTTTCCAAAAGCAACAAAAGTGTGCAAGAATCAGTGCAGCAATCAGCTTTCTAGAAGCAAATTTGCAGAGTTCCAACCCTTGTAATCTAACACTATAATGGTGCAGATTCCTTCTTCAATTTGGGGTTGTCAGATTGGTAGGAGAAGACTTGACTTGTAGATTCAAGGTGTTGTTTTTGTTCCTCAAAAGTTTGGGGTTGTCAGACTGTTTGGGAAGACCGACTTGGAGGGTCTGGTGTTGTAATTCAAAGGTTTTGAATTAGTGGACTAAAGCCTTCAAGATGATGGGACTGGATGTAGCCAAGTTAACGGTGAACCAGGATAAATCGTTGTGTTCTTATGCTGTTATTTTCCACTGCTAAGTCTGATTATATATTCATCAAGTAAATCACATCAACATTCAACTAAACAGCAAAAAGATTCAAAGTTTGGCAAACACAATTCAACCCCCCTTCTCGTGTTTGCACCTTCATCTTCTGGTTGTGGTAAGACTAATACTGGTGAGGTTGTCAGCTTTTCCTTAAGTAACTAAAAAATTTCCTCACACTTCTCTGTCCATGCGAACGGCTGATTCTTTCTAGTGAGTTGTGTCAATGGAGCTACAATCTTGGCAAATCCTTCTGGTTGTGGTAGTATCTTGCCAGTCCGACAAAACTTCGTATGTCTGTCATAGTCTGAGGCTGTTTCCAAGCAAGGATTGTCTCAATCTTTGCCGGATCCGCAGCGATTCCTTCTTTGGGTATCACATGTCCCAAGAAGTTCACTTTTTCTAGCCAAAATCGCACTTCGACAGATTGGCATCCAATTGATTCTCGCGTAAAAATTCAAGAACTTGATGTAAATGCTCTCCATGTTCTTCCTCATTCCTTGAATAAATCAATATACCATCGATGAACACTACAACGAATTTATCTAGAAATGGGCTAAAGATTCTACTCATGTAATCCATAAAAATTGCTGGTGCATTTGTAACTCCAAATGGGATAACAAGATTTTCACAATGTCCGTAACGAGTTCTAAAAGCCTTCTTTTGAATATCTCCTTCTCTTACCCTAATTTGATGGTAACCTGACTTCAAATCAATCTTTGAAAACACCACGGCTCCTCTTAATTGATCCATCAAATCGTCGATACGTGGTAAAGGATAACGATTCTTAACAGGTGCCATATTAAGTTTCCTATAATCCACACATATGCGCGAGCATCCGTCCTTCTTCTTAACCAACAACACCGGAGCTCCCCATGGTGACACACTTGGTCTGATAAATCCTTTCTCTAACAAATCTTCAATTTAGCCCTTGAGCTCGTTTAATTTCAATGGCAACAAACGATACGGCGCAATCGAAATAGGTTCGGTTCCTAGGTGTAGATCAATAAAGAACTCCACCTCTCTTACTGGGGGTAATCCTGGAATTTCTGTTGGAAATACGTCTGGGTACTCCTTGAAAAGCACCACGTCTTCTATGCTCACATCTATCTTTGCCTCCACATTAGCCAATGATAGAAACTCTTGAGTTCCTTCTCTCAGCGACACTCCGAGTTCGTTAGCAGCTAAATACCGAACGACTCCAGGCTCGGGAAAAAGAACTAATTTGCGAGCACAATCCAAGACTACATAATGATACGACATCCAATCCATGCCGAGAATGATCTTGAGTGATTGTTGGGGTAAACAAATCAAATTAATCAAGAAATATCTATTTTGAATAGTTACATGACAGCGTAAACATGCAGTATTTACGGTCAAAGTCTTAGCAGGAGTGGAAACAACCAAATCAAAAGGCAGAGGGGAAATAGATAGCTTCAAACGATTCACACAGTCCATAGCAATGAAGGAATGGGTTGCCCCCAAATCAAAAAGTGCAGTTAGTGTGTTACATGCAATCTCGTAGTCTCGTTGGATCAAATTGTGAGATTGACTTCCAATTCAGCACCCACGTATTATACGCGTCCCCTAACCGTAAGACGAAGAGCCCTAGTTGCATTCATTGTTGGTTCCACCTTCGGAGCCTTGCAATTCCTTGCAGAGTGCCCTGGCTTCTGGCAATTGTAGCACGAAGGACCCTTAGCGGTACAAGCATTAGCATAATGTCCCTCTACCCCACATCGGAAACATCAAACCACTTGTCCCAATTATCTTTCAAAGCTGTGGTTCCCCGGGCGATTTTGACCCCTGTTGTTCTTCTGTGGTAGGTTATATAGTTTAACAACTTGCTTTCCTTTGTTGTTCTGAGGGTTCATCCAACTAGGCCCCCTGAACTAAAGTTCCCTCCTCGGTTGGCCCTATTGTTCTTCATGTCCTCAACCTCTCTACATTTCTCCACTAAGGCTTGGAAACTTTGAATTCCCAATGGTAAGACCGAGTCTTAAATCTCGTACTTCAGTCCATTTTGGAAACGATGACACAAATTTTTCATGAACCTCTTCACAAAAAAACCTAAAATGCCTTAACATGGACTCAAACTTAGCAGCATATTCACCCACTGTCATATTTCCCTGGTGCAATTTTAGAAAATCACCACCCAACTAAGTTCTAGTACTCATCAGGAAGTATTTTTCTAAAAACTTCCTTTTAATAACTCCCAATTCACCTCCTCGTGAACTGATCCCATAAGAGGCCTTGTACTTCTCCACCAATATTCAGCATCCCCTAATAGCAGATATGTAGCATAGTTGACCTTCACCATTACCTGGCAATTAATCATTTCGAAATTCTTTTCTATTTCCTGAATCCACTGGTCGGCTCTTTCTGGACCCTCATCACCTTTGTACTTTGGAGGATTATGACGACAGAAATCCTCTAGTCCTCTTGATTCAGCAGCATGAATCTCTCTTTCTATCTTCTCTAGATCCCGTAAAGTCTTTGCAGTTGTCTGTGCAGCAACAGAAGCAGCCATGTTATTCATCGATTCAGCCATCCGATCATCTCGACTGACGTCGGCTCTTGCAATGTTGTCTCTTCTTGGAGGCATTGTTCCCTACAAAACCATCATCAAGTAGAAATCTCACACCACTTTGAATAATTCCAAAATATAACTTAACAGCATCATCACCTCAGCACACCACAACTATACAAGACTTGACACTCTTACCACTTACCCCGACGCATGATCAGATAACGACTCCCAACCTACAAGTCGACCTACAATCTAACCAAAGCTTTGATACCACAATTGTAACACCCCGATTTTTAACAGCGCGTGTGTATTTTTTTTTTCAAAACAAAAGAAATAAAATAAAACCATTCAATAAAGTAATACGTCGTAATTAAAAACGACAAAAGTAATTAAATAATTACATCATAAATATAACCAGTTAAAATAGTTTTGGGAATTAATATCCAAAATATACAAATAGAAAATACACCGGGGCTATGTGACCAGTCAGACAACGCTCACACCCCTGGGGTACTCTCGGCAGACACCTACACAGAAGTGCTGCTCCAAGAATGCTATCTCCCCCCATGGTTACGTCAAAAAAATTTGATCATGGTCCCACCAACAATAGTCACTGTCAATGTACGTCATAGGTACAGTCATCCCAAAATGAAATAAGTACAACCACCAAAAACACTAGGGCTCAATACAACAAAAACTAGTCTCGTTCACAAGTCTCGTCTCGTCCCAAAATGAAATAAGTAACAACTACAATAGCAAGGGTTACCACCACACTCTCCACAAGTCTCGTTCGACATAGTATCTCGCCTCGAAGTGACATCCTCCTCCTCATCAGCCATAGAAGGATCAGTCACCCCGAAGTCAGATCCACCCACCATATAGGTCACTTCGACAGTGCTGGAATCTCAAAACAGTCCTCTATCGGCCTAGACGGGCCTGGGTTGTCAACCCTCACTGGCATCGGTCCCCTACCCTTCTCACCTGTTCCTAGTTCCGGCATCACATCTCCTGCTACCACTATAGGAGTCACCACACCTACGGTGGCCTCTGTCTCACTTCCAACTGCCAGACCCTCTGCATCCGTAACACCCCATTCGCCTCGAGTACCAAACTTGAAGGTACAAGAAAGTCGATCCGCTCGTGAGTGTGTTCCACATACAACACTGCCCCGGCAATCCTACTGGTTCTCACCACCCTCCCCGTATAAGTAGTCCTGCTTGAGATGGGGTCATATACCCAAGCAATCGGCATATGACGATCAGGGAAGTCTAACGACATCTCTGTCGTCAGGGTAACCGTCGGTGGTACGAACTCGGGTATCATCTGAGGGCAAAGCCCAATTTTCCACAATAATGTAAAGGGTCACCAATCAAAAATAACAGTTAACAATTACCAAATATGACAAAGTCAACAATACATATATAGTAGTTCCAGCAAGATAACAACATTGACAAGATAAGTATACCCACTTATTGAAAATGTTTAACATCTAAGTTTTCGATGAAACAAAAGATTTAAAATACAGATCATGTTTCAAGCCCCAAAGTACAATCAACAATCACAACAACTTGTTAGGAACTTAGAATTTAAGGTACTAGCACATATCATTTCCACATATCAGATCATAAAAATCATCACTCGCATATCAAACACCCTAATGTAATGCTTATATGCCCGTGCACATGATTCTGGAATTTGCAAGACAAAACCAAAACCCTCCTCGAAGGGCGTAAATCATAATTGTACCGCCTATCACAGGCCTTAGTACTAATTACCACAGTGCAGTCTCTCACGGACTAGCACGATTTACTTAGAGTGTAGCCTCTCACATGCTTTACACATAACTTAAATCCTCGTAAGGATAAGATGAACCATCTAATCACGTGGAACCACCTCGTAGCCCATCATGGTCACTACTTAACTTTATGGCCCATCACGGTCAACGCTTAACTCTGTGGCCCTTCGCGGTCACCGCTTAACTATGAAATGCATGATCGTACTCTGACTCTCTTCAGTGTAATCAGTACGTAAATGCAACTATGAAACCCAGATACTTCATAACCATTAAATAAACAATATCATGAACAGAAACCTCATATAATTTAGCATATGCCTTAAAAATGTTTTTCCAAGTAATTAAGTGCATAAAAAAAATATTTAAAAATAGAATTTTTGGACAAAAATCCAAATTGTATTCAAATACAGCTTCTTGTAGCCGAATACAGATGCTAAGTCAATAGCAAAATCTGCAGTAATGTATTCGAATATGAGGAGTCGTAGCCGAATACAGATGCTAAGTCGGTAGCAAAAACTGTAATTCTATATTCGAATACAAATAGTCGTAGCCGAATAGAGATGCTATGTCAGAAACAAAATCTGTAGTTTTGTATTTCAATACGAGGAGTCGTAGCTGAATACAGATGCTAAGTTAGTAGCAAAATTTCCAGTTCTATATTCGAATACGAAGGGTCGTAGCAGAATACAGATGACAAGTCAATAGCAAAAATCACGTATTTGTATTCGAATACGAGGAGTTGTATTCGAATA
This sequence comes from Cicer cuneatum, assembly GCA_037974295.1. NCBI lineage: Eukaryota > Viridiplantae > Streptophyta > Magnoliopsida > Fabales > Fabaceae > Cicer > Cicer cuneatum. Next base: position 37,802,574 of record JBBPBO010000003.1, on the reverse strand, counting down.
TGAACTTCAAAATTTAAATAAAAACTGAGCGTTGCAGGAGTGTATTCGGATACGCTAGTGCCGTATTCGAATACATATTCGAACACAGTGGAATTTTTCAAGTAAATATCACTTCAGTTTCAAACTCTGTTATTTGAGAATAACATCAAACACAACAATGCAACAACAACCTCTTCAACAACAACAACAAGAACAACTTTAACACAATAACATAGCAGCAACATCGTCAACAACAATATCGCAACAACAATGACATCTTTATCAATAACAACTCATCAATAACGTTTTCAACAAAGATAGCACATTAATCATCCATCAAACACACATATAGAGTTCTTACATGCAAACTAAAAAGTTGGAAGGAGCCCCTTACCTTAGTAACGCTTTCTCAACCGTTTTTGTTACCGCGATCAAATACAGCGAAACACTAGTTCGTGTCGTCACTACCAAAGTTATCTCACTAGCAATGTAGTAAGGAGAGGAGTAACTTTCCCTCTTGCCACTTCTCGAATGGAAGCTTAGATCTCAAAGTAATCTAGGATTTTAGTTTACAGTTTTGTTTTCCTACCAACAACTTCTTTTTTTTTTAAGAACAGAGGAAGAAGAAGCAGAAGTACTCAAGGCAGGTAGGAAAATGTTTTTCTTCTGCTTTGCTTCTTTTCATATATATATATATATATATTTCTTACTTGTTAAGTATAATATATATATATATATTGTACTTCCGCCAACTATATATATATATATATCTTATAATTAAAACTAACCCACAATTATCTAAATACCCTTAGACACTTCACTTTACTCACATCTCAAACTATTTTGATAAACTGCCAGGTATTAAATTCCTCGTAATATAATTAATTATTCTTCGACAAATAATTTTAGTCGGTCTCAAAATATATATATATATATATATATATATATATATATAATATGTACATATATTAGACATATTACAAACATCTCAAAATATATTTTTGGTATTTAATTCGTAAAATAATTTACAATTGGCTGAAAAGTCCAAATTGTTTTAATACAAAATACCTTAAAATTGCATAAATTAATATTTAAAATTAAGGGTCTTACAAAAGCGAAAGCGTCAAATGGACATCGGTTCATCTTGGTGGCAATCGATTACTTTACCAAATGGGTAGAGGTCGCTTCGTATGCAAACGTAACCAAAAATGTGGTGGTCAAATTCATAAAAAGGGAGTTAATATGTCGTTATATCTTACCACGCAAGATCATTACTAACAATGCCACAAATCTGTATAACAAAATGATGGATGAATTGTGTGCCACCTTTAAAATTCAATACCACATGTCATTCCCATACAAAACCGAAAATGAATGGCGCAGTTGAAGCAGCAAATAAAAATATCAAAAAAATTATTCATTAAATGGTTGTAACATACAAAAATTGGCATGAGATGTTTCCGTTTGCACTACACGGGTATCGTACTTCGATGCGCACTTCAACTAGGGCAACCCCTTTTTCCCTAGTATATTGAATGGAAGTTGTGCTACCCGTTGAAGTAGATATCCCTTCGCTAAGAGTATTAATGGAAGCCAAACTAGAAGAGTCAGAATGGGTGCAAATCCATTTCGATGAATTGAATTTAACTGAAGAAAAAAGGTTGGTGGTCTTATGCCATGGACAATTATACCAGAAAAGATTGAAAAGAGCGTACGAGAAAAAAGTGCATCCTCGAGAGTTACGGGAAGGAGACTTGGTGCTAAAAAAGATCTTACCCGTTCAAAACGATTATCGTGGGAAATCGACCCTTAACTATGAGGGCTCATATGTCATAAAGAAAGCTTTCTCAAGTGGAGCTTTGATCCTCACGAATATGGACAGAAAAGATTTAGTCCTCCCTGTAAACTCAGACGCCGTAAAAAAGTATTATACTTAAATAAAACACCCGCTATGTTGAAAACCTAAAAGGGCAACCTAGGCAAAAACTAGGGTACAAATAAAAATAGTAATAAATACCCACTTGGTTGAAAACCTGAAATGGGCAATCTATGCAAATATTATGGTACAAATAAAATAATAATAATAAAATATCCTCTAGGTCGGAAACCTGAAAAAGGTGACCTAGGCAAAAATTTGGGTAAAAAAAAATATAATAATACATGCTAGGTTGTAAAGCTGAAAGGGCAACCTAAGCAAAAATTAGGGTTCAAAACAAATAGTAATAAATACTCGGTAGGTTGAAAACCTGAAATGGGAAACCTAGGCAAAAATTATATTACAAAAAAAAAAGTAATAAATACGCGCTATGTTGAAAAATGAAATGGGCAACCTAGGCAACAATTAGGGTACAAAAAAAATATAATAAATACCCGCTAGGTTGAAAACCTGAAAGGGAAACCTAGGAGAAGAAGAAAAACAACAATAACAAAAACAAAGAATATATACTCAAAAGCACAGAATCAACAATATGGATCGAACTATTGCCTGAGAAGTTAGTACAGTCTACCTTTGAATTAGAAGTAACCAAGTCGGATCTTCCACCCATTTCTTTTGTTTTATCTTATGTATAATCTTTTTTACGATGAATATTGAACCTCAATATATTGATATATACTTTTCTCATCTTTATAATTTAACCCTCTTTCTCGAATGCATCTTACGATTATCGTGTACTAGAAAGTAAAACATATACCATACCTCGATATAATGAATTGCGAAAAAGTCAGATATAGTAGAGGTTGTTTAGTGTACAAGGTAGATGAAAACATGAGAACTAGCTTAAGATCACAACAGTAATTCTTCTTCAAAAAAAATGAAAAAAGAGAGTAGGACAAATGAGATATCAAAGATATCAAGTTCAAAAAAAGTGTATAAGTGTCCTTCTCATCCATGATTTGAATGATCGTGTCCAATAAAAATAATAATAATAACCAACAGATTCATTAATGACATTTCATAAATTTAAAGCCTAGAAAATTACTCGCACCCAAATTCGAGAAAACGACTCGCACCCAAAGGGGAGAAAATGACCCATATCTTAAAGTCGAGAAAACGACTCGCACCTGAAGCCGAGAAAACGAATCGCATGTTGAAGCCGCAAAAACGACTAGCACCCAAAGCCAAGAAAAAGATCTGCATCTTGAAGACGAGAAAACGAATCGCAGCCGAAGCCGAGAAAACGACCCGCATGTTAAAGACTGGAAAACAACTGGCACCCAAAGCCGAGTAAACGACTCGCACCCCAAATCGAGAAAATGACTTGCACCCAAAGCCAATAATAAATATATTGATAATAAATATATAAAATAATGAGAAAAATATAATAAATCAAAATAAATAATTAGGCGATAAACTTTAGACAATCATGGGTGTTTCTAGTTCATGTTTGCCTCAGATTCCTATTCATACGTTTCACTATTTTCTAAAACATAAAAAAAAGAACATAATTGAATAAAAAGAAATCGAAAAAAACTGGATTAATGGTAATAAAAATCAGTATAATAGTGATCAATTGAAGGAAAAGAAACCGAAAAGAAGTGAATTGATGGTAATAAAAATCAGTATAATGGTGATCATTTGAATGAAAAGAAACCGAAAAGAAATTGATGAATAGTAATAAAAATGGTAATCAATCCACAATTATTTCCTTGTCTTTTGTAATCTACACTCAAAAAGTCTATAAATAAACGACACCAAAAGTAGAGGAAGGGGGAGCACGATTGAGTAAAAAAAAACAGAGAGAATAATAGGCAAAAGAGGAACAGAGAATCTAAACATGGTAGAATCAACATTTAGCAGTAAGGTGTCGCTTTCTTATTGTTCTCTAATTTTCTTCCTATTAGTCTTTGTATTGCATCATTTAAAAGAAAATGTAGTTTAGTTATTTATTTATTTTTTATGCAAAAAATAAACTGATATGTTAAGCTTTCATTTTTCTAAAGTTGTTTATTCCTAAAATTTTTTTTGCAACACAAATACTAAAAAGAAAATATAAATAATTGATGTTTATAAACCAATCACCAAGGAAAACAAACTTCACCTTATTGTAACATAACAGAAAACAAATATCACGGTTGTATCAAATAACTCAAAAAATCATAACAACGAATAAATAGTTTTTTTTCTTTTCCTTGAGATTTGAATTAATAGTCACCGCCGCCGGATGAAATTTATCCTTGCTCGCCGCGCCGCATTACTCACTTCCAACCGTCGGTGGCCTTTGTGCCTTGATAGATCCGACAACGCACGAGCAAATTCTTTAACAGGTTGCTTCACCGTCACATACATCTGTTTCGTTCACATATTGCCGCATTACCGTTGTTTTCTAACAAAAATCAATTTTTCTTTACTTTAAAACCAAAAATACAAAAATAAAAATATACAGTCCATGAACAGAAATTTCACCTCTTTTTTTCGTCATTACTATTATTATTACTTTTTTTGTTTGGATACGCATATAATAATAATTAAAATAAAAATCAAGCAATAATAAAATCGGATAACACATAAATATTTTTTACCATAGAACTACGTGTGTTTTGATTTCCCTATTTCCCTTGGGGATGCGTAGGAGCAAGGTCTTCCGCTTGTTAAACCAAATTAATACAAATATATTTTTCCTTTTTTTTTATTAATGTAAGTAATTTATTTTCCTTTTTTTAATCTTTTGGGAGATTAAATAAATAGTTGAATAAATAAATAATTTGTACACAATTAATTATAGGGTAACCCTTTTAACGGACGATGTAGGGTAATATTACTTCTCTTTTCGTAATCGACTCCTGAATCCGTTTTTTTTGTTCAAGAACTTTATTTTAGGTTTTATCTAATTTTTCCTTTTAAAAAATAAAATTGGTGGCAACTCCTTTTTCACGGACAAATCGAACACGACACTCACTCTGATGATTTTGCGTACGATAATGCTAGTAAACCAGTTGACTGTCTGATCAACGCTTCAAGTCAACATTTGATAGTGAACTTTTTTTTTAAAAGTCAACTTTATTAAGTCAATCATATAAATCATGAACCATGGGAAGACAACTTCCTCTGCTCATCAAAGATGAACTTATTCTCTAACTAAAGAAACACGTGGATTAATTATGAAGATATATATTAAAATGTCTTAAAAGATGATTGGTCATAAAAGCTGATTTAAAATCTCCAACGGTAATATCCTCCACGAATACATTCCTTGGTATTTAAGTAGAAACCGATCAATATGAAAAGCCATAGAAAATGATTAAAGGAAATGTTCTAAGAAGATTTATGTAAAAGCATATTACACAACAAAAGAAAAGAATGAATGAAAAATTCTCTCAGTAGAGAGTCATTAAAATTGATGTAAATCAATCAAAGTATTTCATACACTCGAGTTGATATAGAACTTGAAATGTAGTATCCTCTCAATGAGAGTTTAAATCATAGAAACAAATATTAGTGGTAACAATGTTTTCATCCACAAATGGTACCTTAACAGTGTAAAAATACTTATGAACCTAAACGACAACTTGCCTGAATGTTGAGAAGGATGCTAACGGTAATAGTCTAAGGGGCATAAGAAAAATACTCAAAGCCTAAAGATGAAGCGTAAATAATACTTGTATGTTATTGCTTAAATAGTGGATGAAGTCCTCGACTTTACTAAGGTAAAATATCTCCGTTAGGGGAGGACTAGATGCAGCAACAGTTTGTTGTGAACTAGTATAAAAATATACGTGTCTCTTCTCTATCTCCACTCGATTATTTAATCTAAGTTCTTTATGATTCAACTTTATTTTACTTAAATTATTTTGTAATCATAAGTTGAATCATTTGATAAAGAATATATCTTTTTCTTTAAGCAACTCAAATAAATTTCAGAAATGGCTAAACATAATTCAAACCCTCAATTTCTTGTGTCTTCCAGCACATTCATATTTCTACTTGTTAGAAAAATTTGTTATTTGTTAAAATTAAGATGTTGCATATAATGACTTATTTTATGTTAAGGGAGTTGTAGTAAGAATGGGGGTTTGAATAAGAAAATAATTCAATAAAAAACCACTAGCCCCACTACTATCAGAAGCTCCCTCGACTATCAGGATTAATGTTTTTGACCCTGTTTGATGTGTATGTTTATTTCTAACATTTCCTTTTGCATGATTAATGTATTATTATTTAAGATTGATGTTACATACATTGTCACTTGATACTGGTTGATATTATATACAATGTCACTTGATACGACTGATTATTTTTATTTCACTAAATAATATATAGAATGTTGCTAACAGACCTTATTATATCCAATGTTGCCAACATATTTTACCAATAGTCATGGCATCATGAAAACTTTTGTAGTCATTAATACATCCTTGTTGGTAAAGGGTATAAGCCATTAGGTTACTCACACTTAGTGACTTACATACTTATGTAGAACTAAGGCTAGATATAGAATAAATAGTTAAGAATAGTTCGCAACGAAAGATGACTAGAAGATAAGTTTAATTTGTATTAGAATGTTGATTTTGTTTAGGTTTCATACCTTGTAACCCATTGAGATGTAATCTCATCTCACGTTGTTTATATATTTTTCAGATGAAAAACATCAATACAAGAGCTTGGAACTTGAAAGATGCTTTTAAGTTATTTCCTTTACGGTTGTTTTTTTTTATGTTTGTACTAGAATTTTAAATGTAGTGGTTCTATATTTTGGGTTGTACTTTTAAGACGTGGATGTAGACTTTTACGGTTGTTAGGCTTTAAGCCGGAACATGTATTGAACTACATGTGATATTATAACAAGTTACATCAATATAATATATTAAAACAAACCCCTAAAATATTATTTGACACATCACAAAATTATATGTCATGTATGTAACGCCTAGTTAAGTGGGTATAACAATTAAGGTAATAACGAAAAAGTTTTCATATTATATAAGAGAATAAGGTACTATAACAAATGAATTGTTCAAAAGAAATAATGTTATGAAACCTTTAAAATAAATCCTTACAACTGAGAATCTTTAATAATTAAAATATTCAAAACTGGGCATTTAATAAATAATCCCGAAATAAAAATACGATGTAGACACTATCTAGTTATTCTTGATCTACTAACCTAATATAAGGAATTTAATCTTCTCAAAGGAGGAAGAACTTCTCAGCTCTTGACATTCTTGACAGTCTCAGCCTCTTAAAACAACACTTTAATGACATACTAAATCCCAATGAGTAATACACACAATTTAAGAACAAGTATTGTTCTCAGCCAGCGCGGTAACCGAAAAAGTCGATCATGGCACCCGCGTTCTTCCAAAAATATTCTTTAGAAATATACATAATATAACTAAGATTTTTCTCTAATAACCAATTACTTCCAATAATTAATAAAAACTCGTTCACTTAAATTAACAACAATTCACATCTATAATAATCAAATAAATCCAATAACACTACAACAAAACCGGCAATTAGCCATGGTTTATTAGCTATGGTTACGATGATCGTGTGTAACCTAAACAATTAGCCACGGTTAACCGTGGCTAACATTGTAATAAGTGGCGTTGTTTCCCTATTTTTCATTTTCACTCATTTTCATTTTCGCTCTTTTTTTTTCTTCGGATTCCCTCTTCGCGTCTTTTTCCTCTTCCCTCTTCTCGTCCTTTCCATCTTCGCAGCTTCGCATATTTTCACCACTGTTTCACCAGGTTCCCTCTTCTCCTCTAAATCCCTAAAAACCCTTAAATCAACAGTAACACCACCCTTTCACCATTGTTTCACCACCGTTTCACCATTGTTTCACCACCGTACTGTTTCGACATCGTTCCATACTGTAACACCACCATTTCACCCTTACACCACCCGAACGTCATTGTAACGACATCGACAAATATCTCATCATTGATTCAGCCAGGCACGAGTTTCTCCAACAATCTCTTCGGCTCCGGTGAATCCTCCATCACTTGTCTTTCCATCTAATCTCTGAAATGATTTAGTTTTGTTCAGTTTCGCTAATTTTTTCAGTTTTGAATGTTTTAGGTTTTAATCTTTGAAGCTTTTTCTTCGCTAATTTCGTGTTGGTCTCAATATTTAAGTTTAATTTTGTTTTAATGTTTTTTCTATTTTGCAGGGTGTTGCTGTTGCAATTCCTGTTTATTTCGCCGAATCCTGCGGTTCTTTGAAGAAGAAAAGATTAACACTCGAGATCATAGGAGAGAGGTAACTATCCAAATTAATAATGCTACTGATGTTGCAAATTTTATCATGTTATCATGTTATTAATAATGCTATTGATGCTTATCATGTTATCATGAGAGTGAATTGGGTTGGTTATCATGTTATTAATAATGCTACTGATGCTATCATGAGAGTGAATTGGGTTGGTTATCATGTTATTAATAATGCTACCGATGCTGCAAATTTTACTGTGTCTAATTTTTTGGATGGAGATAATTGGTTGCCTCAAACTGGAGTTCCTTACTTTAGTGGATTGATATAAGTAAAATGAGTTACAAAGATTATTAGTCATTCTCTTAGGTCTATAAATTATATGATTCTCTGTTCTGTAATTATACATAATTAAAAGATTAAATAAAGCATTATTGCTTCTTTGTTGGAGGTGGCATACTTGTTACTGAAGCTCCTACTAAAATGAGTTGACCCATTCTTGATTTTCCAAGAAGAGAAAAAATTTCATTGAATATAAGGAATTTTGACTTTAGGTAATTCGAAACCTTGGAAATACCCCCTAGTTTAATTCCAAACTCAAAGGCTGTAACATGGTAGGTGGTGTCTACATTTTCAAACAATTGGTTTTGGTAGTATTTGAATACTTTAAGTGAAGCCTAAACTGTTCTGACTTCCAAGTCTTCATCTGACTCATTGCCTGTTTATTGATCCCAGCTTGCAAAAATTTGGCAAATATTGGTTCTACTGCTTCTTCCTCTTTTAGAAACTCTGTCATGCTCACTGGTTGCTGTTTTATTGTGAACTGACCTAATGCTTCTCTATTAATTGTGAACCGACCTTTTCCCTTCATGATCATTTTTTTTCTTTTCCTAATGTTTTAAATATATATTAGCTTTAAAATACTAACAATAAAATAACTGCGAAAATGTATTAAAACTTATATTCTTGAATTTTATTTATTACTCCACATGTTATTATACTATAAATATAAGTTACGATGTAAATACTTCTATCCTAACAAAAGTAAGGAAGACCTACTTGCTATCGATCCTCCTGTGTCTGAAAATGATTGGATTGCTTTTGTTAATTACTATAAAAAACCACAAATGAAGGTATAAATATTTGTTGCATTATATTTACAAAGTGAACAAAGTACATTGACATTTTATATTAAATGTATATAATCACTAACATTTGAAAATTGTAGAAACTAAGTGAGCAAAATATGAAAAATCGAAATATGCTTAAAGTCTCACATGATGGGGGTAGTATGAGCAACGCAAGAAGGGGTCATCATATGGTAAGTTAATACATAACTTTTATTTTTGTAATACATTAAAGTATTTGTATACGAAAGTTAGATATTAATTTATATTTTATTAATATCTTAGGAGCTACAATTGAATAGACTTATATGTCGTGCTGAGGTTATATCGTCAACTTTGCTTAAAAAGAATGGAAACTATATGAATGATGAAGGAAAAGCCATCGCAGTAAGAAAGATAACATTGTTATTGTTTATAAAGTATTTTCTACTTGCCAATATGGGGAATTTATCTGACTTTTATTTCTCTACTAGGAAAAGATATCAGAGAATTTGTCTCAAGATCAAGAACGTGTTGCCACTAAAGGTGTTCCATCAAAGATTAATGCCTATCCAGATGATGTTATTGGAAAAGTGTACAGAGCTGAACATTCAGGTCGAGTGCGTGGTTTAGGTGTTGGTGTTTGCCCCACGAGTGTTTTCAAAACACGCAGATATTTCACGCAATTTGACAATGTTGGTAACTCTAGCCAAAAAAATGTTGAGGAGATACAAAATGAAGTGCACACTTTGAAAGAAAAGCTAAATGGATATGAAGAGACTAAAGAGAAACTTTCACAAACACAAGATCAACTTAAAGTTCTCCTTAATTTTATGCAAAGCAAATTTGGTGATGAGTTACCTACTTTCAACCAAGGTTTCCCTCCACCTTAGTGTATATAATTTCTTATAATATATATAAATTGATGTTAATAACAGTTTTTGCACTTAGATCTATACTTTAAGTCACTAGCAAATATCATGTTCTATTTTTTTACATAGTGATTAATATTATTAAAATGATACTCATTCATTAGTGTTAGTTAGTAAACATGTGTTTACATTATGCTTTCATTTGGCAGGTTCTAATTCTCATCATTAACGAGTAAAGTTCACCTTGATTTTTGGACTACAAATGGAAGGATTGTGTTTTTTGTTGTATGCATGCAACTGGAAGAAATATGCTGCTATTTAGATTGCAAATGGAAGGAATGTGATGTTTAGTGGATTGTTTTGCTTTTGCTCTAGACAATTTTCATGTCGTCAACAATTTTTGAATGCTTCATTAGTATATGTATAAGATTTAGAATGTTTGACTACTAGTTTAAGTTTTGTTGTTGGTATAAACTATTTTATACTTTTATATTAATGATAGTTTTAGAATGTTAATTAGTTATTGTTGCTATATTTGTTAAGAATGTCTTTCTAAAATTACAGTCTGGTTTGAGTCTATTGTTACAAAGGTATGACCAAAACAGGGATAGATTTGCAATTGATATTAAAAAATAAATAAAAAAATTAGCCACGGTTGGCTCGTGGCAAAAGCAAAAATAGAATACCTGTTTTATTTTATCAATTAACACGATTTTAGCCGTGGCTAACTGTAAGATAAGCGTGGCTAAAAATATGTTACCACGACTCTTTTAAGCGTGACTAATATGAATTTTAACTGTGGCTAATAAATTACGACGCCCAGCTACACCACGGGAAGGGTTAGCGTGGCTAACTTTATTTGCCACGGTCAATTGGCAAATTTGCCACGGTTTTAAATGTGGCTAAACACATTTATTTTGCAGAAAATAAATCAATCAATTCATTGACGTCTCATTGTTATATGGAAATGTATTACTTCCGCGAAGTGAGTATTATCTCATCATGTGGAGCAATAGCTCATCTAGAGTGGGGTACAAGACCCATCAGTGCGGAGTTTAAAACTCATCTCATATGGGGTACAAGACCCATCTATATAGAGCACATAGCTCATCCAAGTAAATAATTGTGAAGTACAAGACCCATCCATATGGAGCATAAAGCTCATCTCAAACACAAGCAATAAAAATAATTCATTGTTTTAAGAATCATCTTCATAAAATCATATTTACAATATAATATTTCATTTGAATATATAATAACAACAATCATTCAAGAGTATATAAACTCTTGGTTGTTACAAATAAAATGAGTATATATTGAATTCATTTAGGATGGACTGTTTTGTTCGGTTTTGTTTGACTCTTTATTATTAGATAATTAGATAATAAAAAGTTGTTATAATAGCTTTGTTATTATCTATTGTACGTAAAACTTTAACACACAAAACAAATTTCATATTATTACCTTATATTAACAAACAAAGAAATCCTTATTTTAAGTAGATTGATTATTGATAACAATTAGAGTATTATTAATAATAATAATATAATTATAATAATCTATAAATTAGTATATTTTGAAATTTGTAATTCTAATTATTTTTAGTCCTTTGATTTCACGATGTTACATTTAATAAGAAATAGGAAAATATTTTTAGAGAAATGATAGGGAGGGGCTAGATGTACAGCCATTGGGGATGAGTTCTTGGCTTTTTCGCAATTTGAATCTTTAAACAAGGGTTGGTTGGTCATTTTCCCCTTTTTGTTAGGCATAGGTTGGCCATTTAGCTTTTATTTCCTTACAAGTAACTAATGTCACATTTAATAGTCAAAAAACACATAAATTTCATAAATAGATTTCCAACGAAATTTTAACCATGACTTAATAAAATATAATAGTATAAAAATATAATTTCATATTGGTGATTTTAAGTCCCTTCACTATGATATAAATCAGCAAAGTATTAAATATACGACTAATTATAATTTTCACCATGAAAATTACTATATCATAAAATACTATTTTCTTGTTGAAAAAAATACATAAATCCACCCTCAATCAAAACACAAAAATAATAGAAGGTACATTCAAATTTTATCAATGTTTGAGTTCGTTTGAAAATTATACATGGGGTATAATTTACCTGATTTTCAAAATAAGGTAAAATTTTAATTACAAATTTTTTTACATAACTTATACCACTACTTGATAGAGTCAAGGAATACATAAAATTACTTTTATCTTGGTTTTGTTCGATTACGAATGCCAAATAATTTTTTTTAGTAATTGTTCAAAACAAAATAAGAGACGGAATCAAAAGCATGATAACAAATTATTATAAAATAATACCATTTTAATATTTCAACCTTGAAAAAATATAAATTGTTTCTATAAAATTTCAAAATCACCTCAATTAAATTTTTATTAAAGGCGGAGTCCATTTTAAATTTTGTTGTCTGATATATTTTACTCGAACGTTCAGAACATAAAATTTTGTTTTATAATTTTTAATGGGAATTTTATTTCAACATTTAAAATTAGGGTAATCCATTTTTTTAGTCCTTAAAAGTGTAGGGCATTGTCACTTTGATTCCTGACTTAGTGAAAAATTCAATTTAGTCATCGAATTATCAAAACGTCAATCAATTTAGTCCTTGGTGTTATAACGGTTAATGACTATTTTGAAAATAAGTTGTATCTTTCAGGGACTAATTTAAGAATTATTTGATCATTTGAAGACTAATTTGGATTTTTGGCTTTGTCAAGGACCAAAGTGATAACACCCTAAACTCTTAAAAACTAAAATGGTGGTTTACCCTGCAAAATTATCTTTGTCATGAACATAGTTTCACGTCAAATAAAATTAAACCATACTAATAAAGCCACGATTGTAACAATTTACGAATAATAAAAATATGTAAATAGAAAATAACATGCTAGAAATATGCTTTAAGACACGAGTCTTCAGTAAGGTTCACAAAGTTAGTTAGATGTCTTGAAGCTTCACAATTTATTATGTGTTGTTTCTAAGATTTATGATGATTCAATGCAACTTGATCATTGAATTAGGAAAATTAGAGGATTTACGCATCAAAGAATCACATTGTTGTGGATACTTAAATCAAAGGATATCTTCCAATAGAGGATAACAGATGATTTGACTTGGGTCAACTGAGAGGCATTTATTGTTGAAGTGTGAACTTCTTCTTTAGTCTGGGCTTAGAGGTTTGACATATCAGAGCTTGTTGACCAGAGGATAATATATTTCTTTAACTACATTTAAAAAATGCAAACATGTCAAAGTATGCATTGAGGCTCAATGATCAAAGTCACATACAGATGCGTTGATCAGAATCTTGACTTGGTTATATAGTGGACGAGTGAAAAAAAATCTTATACCCAGATGATCACTATTAAAACATAATCTCTCGTTTTTTTACGATGACACTTATATTTGTGACAATTTTTCTTTTAGGAATAAAGCTTAATTGTAGTTTTAGTACCCTTATTTTCACCAATTTGTAAAATTGGTCCCCCTATTTTAAAATTCAACAAATTTGGTCTATATTTTGGTTTTTTTAATTAAAAAGTAATGATGTAACATATTTTAAACGATATAACATATAATACGATGATGTTAAATTATTAATATCTATGAAATTTCAATAAAATCCTCTAAAAACTTAAATTTCAATTTACGAAATTATTTGTTTCTATTATTTAAATAACAATATATAAATAACTAATACATCTACATTGATTTACATCTTAAGATTGTATCCCCCATCATTTAAAATATGTCAAATAATCATTTTTAGTAAAAAAATCAGAGGAAGAGATGAAAATTGTCATATTTTAAAATAAAGGGACTAATTCTATGAATTAGTGAAAATAATAGGACCAAAATTGCATTTAAGCTGAAAAATAAAGGGAAACACAAACCATGTAATGCTGCCCCTGAGTTAAAGCAGGAGAGTGTTAACACCATGATGACAATTGTAATCTTTAGCGTGCAACCACTTTTATTTGCCAAAGGTTAAAAGTTTAAAGACAGGTTTTTAAAACAAAAATGTTCTCATAACTTCTCCCCTTTTTGTCAACAGATAAAAACAAAGCAAAAAAGAACGAAACATATCATGTAAAACATAATCAAGAAGAATCCAATTATTTCATTAGAAATTCAGAGTGAAGCTTGACAAAAGATAGAATTTACAAAAAACAAAAAAAAAAATTCCTAAGGGTTTGGATTGGTCAAGCGAGCTAGGAAAAGGCCTAAGGTGTTTTGGATCTGCTTAAGATTCTTCGTTGTAGATTCCATGAAAGCCTCAATTTTAGCTTCTAGCTTTGCAAAGTCTTCTTTCTTCACAAACTCAGAAAGTTCAAACAGTGCAGAGGGACGTCAGTTTCAGCAGAGGAACCATAACTTGAAGCAACAATTAGAGTTGGAACTTTTATAGGAAATTGCAATGGTGTTGGAACTTCCATTAGAGTTTAAAATCTCAAACCCTACTAGGTTTAGGTTCGGCCATTACTAGTTAGGGAGGAAAAAAGATGTCTTGCAAAATGTCTTTCATCCTTAGCTCTAAATACATATTTTAGAACTTTTTCAACAATCAAAAACACAAAAACTAAAATATCAAAATTTCCAACATAAATTCATTTTTCTACAAGAGTAACAAAAGAAAAATGACATTTTAAAATGGTTCATTTTTTTGAAAAAACTCCAAATGTTAAAAATCAAAACTTTCTTTTAGATCTATTATCTCAAGTCATAGATTAACAACATTAATAAAAGAAATTTTTCAAAACTCCAATTATATATCTTTTTCAAAAACTCAAAGCCTACCAAACCAAAGTTTTTCTTTAACATCTACTAGTACATTGGATCTATAGCTTTTGTAAAACAAAAACTCTTGAACATTAAGGTCCTCACAGCCTCCTTAGATGAAATGGAGGCAAAAATGAAATTCTTTGTGACAAAACAAACATCAACAGAAAGAGGAGAATGAGAAAAGAATGATTGATTCACAAACTTTGATCAAAAGATGAATGAATTTGAAGGAAGGAGAGCTTTTTTTCCCTAAATGCTTGCTTACTAACACTAATAAGATGTAAGAGAGAAGGGATAGTCTTTTGTGGCGTTTTTCCTCAAGTGGAAGAGTGAAAAAATAAAATAAGTCAATGGAAAGAGAGTTGGGAGAAATTTGAAAATAAAGAGGGACAAAAATTTCTTCTATTCCTAACTTTCACTAACCAAAAATTTACTGTAAAAAAAATCTTACTATGTGAGGAAAATATTTAGATATTTAACTAAACACGTCATTACACCATCTAATCACTCATTTCTATATTTACTTTAGTAAAAATATCTACTCTAATTACAATTTAATTGACAGATGAATTTAACAATAATGTGCGACTTCATAAAATATTTGTCAATCATAAATTCAAGTCATTCTACCGATTCCTTGTTACACAAGTCATTCTAGTCCACACACAAAAAGAGAGAGTGAGGTGACTCATTTTGGTCCTTACAAAGTATTACTACATGATAAACAAATATCTAGATATTTTTACTAACCACTCATTAAAACATTAATATCCTAGAAAGTATCAAGATATTTTGTGACTTTAAGAGTTTTTCTTAAACGAGTTGCATATCACTCACAGATAAATTTTTCGGTAACACAAATTATAAAATAATTCTACTAATTAAAACTTCTAAAATGTTGTAAATAAATTTTTAATCAACAAAATTTTTGTTCCTTAGCTTATAAAAAATATAGTGAGATCAAATTCTCATTACAGTCAATATATAAAGTTACCATTTAAATTTTGGTGGCATTTAGAGTCCATTAAAATATAAACAGTAGGTATATCTTGCCTGTTTTCTTAAAAATCAGTAGAAAAACATTTTGAAGTTTCGACAACGCCAAGACATTTATATGGTCATTTAACATCAAGGAAAACACCCAAACAATTTTTCAAAGATCAACTTGCAAACGAGGCACAATTACAACAAATTTTACAAATAAACATACAATGGAGACAGTAAATAGACGAAAAATAGACAACAAGAGATACAAATAGACAGTAAGTCCTAATTCTTTCTTTAAATAAATTACAGGGTAAGATGAGTCTAACTTGGATTCATAGGAGACATGAATAGTGTTCTCCTTGGTTTTAGAGTTTGGTTCATTGTTAGAGGAAGGTTGAGTTTGGTTTTGGGATTGGGGTTGTGTATCTATAAAGGGTAAGATTATGTTGGTTGTATCTGGTTCATCATGGGATGAAACTACATCTACACTACTATTAACATCATCTAACTCAAAAACAGAGATAGACTTAAAAGTAGGATTACCTTTTGTGTCTTTTCATAGGAGGGTGAGCTTCTTCCTCATTTGCTTCTTCTTCTTCTACCTTATTAGCCATCGTTTCTCACCTTTTCCATTTTCCAACATAAGTAGAATCAACCTTGGGAAGAGGGAAGGAGATAAGAGGACTTTGTAGAACAAGAAACACATGAAAATTGTATTTTATTTATAAAAAAAATGTTTCAGCAAGATTGAAACAAAGAAATATAACAAAACAAATAAAAACGATAAGCACACAATAACACAAGCTAATTTATTCTTGTTCACCTCAAACACGATATCTCATCTAGTCACTTAAAACTAAAAGATTTAATCCACTATTCACCAAAGATATCACAAGTCCACTGAAAACCTACTAGTCAACTTGATTGTGTTCAATTCTTCTCAACCTTCTAGCTTAGTACAATTAAGATGTTGAGGAATGTAGCCACTATTATGCTAAATTAAAAATTGAAAGTGTTTATGGGGTTTTCTAAGTAACCCTTATAAAAGTCTGTTTACAAAGCGATGCTCTCATAAAGTAAGATATCTCTTAGCAATTAAAAAAATAATAGGGTTAAGAACAACGGTGCAGAGACAACAATATTGTGATATTCATAGTATTTTTTGTTATATTCTTTAGTGAAGATTGCACGTTCTTTTATGGAGAAACCTTAAGGTTATTAGGGTTTGTGACTGTTGTTGTGATTGCAAGAAATCAACATGTATCGTAATGTTTTGTATCAAATCTTTAGATATTGATTCATCATTAAAACTTGTCCAAAATTGAACTCATAATTGATTCAACGTATCTTGATAATGAGACAGGAAGAGTAGAAGTTACCATGATTAGAGTATGTCACACAGTTCTTCAGGGAGATAACAGATTCAAGATATTGAGTTGAGGATACTAAAATTTGACTTCGTTAAAACGTTGGGCTTTATATTAGAGTATTGACTTTCTCTTAAAGCATTGACTTGTATAAGACTGTTGACTTTCTATCAGATCATTAACTCGTATTAGAGCCAAATGAGCAAATGCTTGTGATATTATCAGACGTAGAATTATCAAAGCATTGCTTGCAAAAACATAATCAGCATATGTGCATTTGAAAACGTGTTCATCATAGTAAAATACGATTTTTAAAGCGTTGTCATGGTGTTCCTTTAAATTATACAATCATCAAAGGGTGCAACGTAAAGTCATTTAATATTTCATTATCAAGGAACTGCACACTTAAATAATTAAAGGTCATTGTTCTTCAATCCAACTTGGGTTTAACAAACTGATCCACTATCACCCAAATAGAATCATTTTTTCTCCTTGTTTTAGGAAATCAAGTGACAGAGTCCATGGAAATGTTGTCCCACTTCCATTCAAATATATCCAATGTTGTATGAATCTTCTAGGTCGTTGATGTTCCATTTTCGCTTTCTAGTAGGTTAAACATGCTAATACATACTCTGCTGCGTGCCTTTTCATTCTTGGCCACCAATAATTCGGCCTCAAGTCCTGATAAATCTTTGTTGCTCTAGGATGGATACTCAACTTGCTCTTATGAGCTTCTTCTAAAATCATCTTTCTCAATTCTACAACTATCGACATACAAATTCTTCTGTTACATCTCAAAATATTATCTGATCCAATTTTAATTATTGTTGTCTTTCGTTGCACTATCAGGTTTCTTTTCTATTAGATCAGTGCATCATTTAGAAAATTTGTAATGTCCTCAAGTAGACCCCTCAAAATTTTAACCATTCCAAACATCAAAATTATCGATGCGAACTCCACATTCAAGTGTTCTCTAGATGTTTCCCATAACTCTTGTTGTATGGCCATTACTACCAAAGATACTATTGCACTCTTTATAATCAATGGGCTAGCCACTACATTGGCCTCCCCAGGTGGTACTGCAGTGTAAAATAAAAATCTTTGAGAGTTTCTGTCAATATTCTCTTTCACATGTTCCATTCCTTCTAGTCAAACAAATATTTCAAACTCTTGAGGTCATTAAACACTATGATCATGTATCCATATATGTAATGTCTCTACATCTTTAATGTTAAAACTATTACAGCAAGCTCCAAATCGGGAGTAGGATAGTTCCTTTGATGAATCTTCAGTTAACGTGACGCATAAGCTACAACTTTCTTGTGTTGCATCAGTACACACCCCAAACCTTGGTGAAACGCACCACAATAACCATCATGCAGCTCTTCTAATTGTGGTAGGACTAACACTGCTAAGGTTGCTAGCTTATCTTTCAACAACTGAAAATTTTCCTCACACTTCTTTGTCCATGCGAATGGTGCCACAATCTTAAGAAAACCTTCAATAAACCTTTTGTAGTATTCCACCAATCCGAAGAAACTTCGTATATTTGCGACAATCTGAGGCTATTTCCAAGCGAGTATTGTCTCAATCTTTGTCGGATCTACAACGATCCCTTCCTTGGTTATCACATGACCTTAGAAGTTCACCTCTTCAAGCCAAAACTCGCACTTCGACAAATTGGCATATAGTTGCTTCTCCCGTAAAAATTCTAGAACTTGACGCAAATGCTTTTCACGCTCTTACTTGATCCTTGAATAAATTAGAATATCATCAATGAACACCACAACAAACATATCTAGAAATGAGATGAAGATCCATTTCATGTACTTCAAAAAAATTGACGGTGCATTGGTCACTCCAAATGGTATGACAAGATACTCATAATGTCTGTAACGAGTTCTGAAAGTAGATTTCTAAATATCTCCATCCCTTACTCAAATCTGATGGAAACTTGACTTCAAATCAATCTTTGAAACCACAACCTTTCCTCTCAATTGATCCATTAGATCATTGATGTATGGCAAAGGATACCGATTCTTAATAGTCTCGTTATTAATTTGCCAATAATCTACAGATAAGCGTGAGCATCCGCCTTTCTTCTTAACCAATAACATAGAAGCTCCTTGTGGTGAAACACTTGGTCTAATAAATCCTTCAATTTGTTCCTTGAGCTCATTCAATTCCAATGGCGACATCTGATATGGTGCAATTGAAATAGCTCATTCAATTCACACAACTCTTGAGCTCCTTCTTTCAACGAAACTCTGAGCCTTTTAGCAGATAGATACCTAACAACTTTTGGCTCAGGGAAATGTACCAATTTATGAGCATAATCCAATATCATATAATGATACGACATCCAATCCATACCGAGAATGATCTTGAATGATTGTAGGGGTAAACAAATTAAATTAACCAAGAAATCCTTATTTTGAATGGTTGTTTGGCAAAGTAAACGAGCAATATTTACTGTCAAAGTCTTATCAGGT
The DNA here is from genome assembly GCA_037974295.1 of Cicer cuneatum. Taxonomy (NCBI): domain Eukaryota; kingdom Viridiplantae; phylum Streptophyta; class Magnoliopsida; order Fabales; family Fabaceae; genus Cicer; species Cicer cuneatum. The sequence goes on along the minus strand of JBBPBO010000003.1, from coordinate 37,782,788 downwards.
GTCAAAACAACAAAATCAAAAGGCAAGGAAGATCCGTGTAGCTTCAAACAATTCACACAATCCATAGCAATGAAGGAATAGGTTGCCTCTAAATAAATAAAAATGTAGTTAGGATGTTACCTACAATCTCACAGCTCTTTGGATCAAGTTGAAGGTGCAAACATGAGAAGGGGGGTCGAATTGTGTTTGCCAAAGTTGAATACTTTTTCTGATTTGATGAAAGTTGATATAAATTACTTGGAGAAGAAGAAATCAGATTCAACAACAGCGGATAATAAAAGCATAAGTATTTGGACACATAGATTTATCCTGGTTCACCATTAACTTTGCTACATTCAGTCCCCTTATTCAAAAGGCTTTAATCCATTAATTCAAACACTTTGAATTACACAGCACCTAACCCTCCAAGCCAGTCTTCCCAAATAGCCTGACAGCCCCAGACTTTTGAGCAACAACAACACCTTGACCCTACAAGCCAAGTCTTCTCCTACCAATCTGACAACCCTAGATTGAAGAAGGAACTTACACCACCTTGACCGTACAAGCAAAATCTTCTCCTACCAATCTGACAACCCCAGATTGAAGAAGGAACTTACACCACCTTGACCCTACAAGCCAAGTCTTCTCCTAACAATCTAACAACCCCAGATTGAAGAAGGAACTTACACCACTATTGGGTTGGATACAATGATTAGGAACTTGAGTAGTTGCTTCTAGAAAGCTGATTATAACAATGACTTATCACACTCTAAGAAAAGAACACTTAGAAAATATTTCTCTTTAGCACAAGTGTTTCTCTCTTTGAACTCTAAGATGAATTTGGATTTTATTCTTGAGTTCTTCTACTCTCTTCTATTTTTCGATAATTTCTTCTTCAGCCTGGAGTATCTATTTATAGTTGAGATTTGGACTTTTACTTGGTCCAAGTTTAATTTCGAATTGAATTTTGTTCAGATTTCTTTTGTAAATTCTTCAACTTGATTCTGTTCCTTTTTAAATTTGAACCAAATCTTCTTCTGATTTAAATTAAATCTTCTTCAAATTTTGATCAGATCTTCTTCAAATTCCAATCAAATCTTCTTCGAATTTGAATCAAATCTTCTACGAATCTTGACCATGTCTTCATTCATACTCTGATGTTTGTCTCAGATGGTATCCTCTGATGATGTCCTCTGATTCCTGCCTTTGAAGGTATCCTCTAATTTTTGTCTCTCATGATATCCTCTAATTTTTGCCTCTTATGATATCCTCTGATTTTTGCTTTGATGATATCCTCTAATTTTTGTCTCTAATGATATCCTCTGATTTTTGCTTCTAATGATATCCTCTGATTTTTGCCTATGATGATATCCTCTGATATTTTGCCTCTAGTGATATCCTCTGGTGGGATCCTCTGGTGATGTCCTCTGGTGATATCCTCTGGTGGGATCTTCTAGTGATATCCTCTGGTGACATCCTCTGGTGGCATCCTCTGGTGACATCCTCTGCTGGTATACTTCTTCGAAGTCAAATATATTATTCTCATAAAATACTTTTGTTAACATCAAAACTTTATGTGTAAAACCAACTTGGTTCCAACACAAGTTGTTAGATTGATTCCTTACTTCAACACCCATACAATAAAGACGACCTTAGCAGTAGGATAAGCGGCCTTGGATGCATTCATTGTTGATGCCACCTTTGGAGCTTTACAGTCCCTTGCAAAATGCCATGGCTTCTAGTAATTAAAACAAGGAAGACCCCCTAGAAGTACAAGCGTTATTGTTGTTCAGTGCTTAGTTATATACCTTAGCCACTAATCCCGACTACCTATCCCGACTATCCTTTCGAGTTTCGGTTCCTAGAGCAATTTTGAGCCTTATTGTTGCTCAGTGGTTAGTTATATACCTTAGCCACTTGTTTTCCTTTGATGTTCTTATTATTCAAGCAACTAGAACCCTTGTGTTAAAATTCCCTCCTCAGTTGATCCTTCTGTGTTTAAGGCCTCGTGTTTTGACTGAATCGTATGGGCATATTTTAGAACTTAATAATTTTTATTATGTTCCAGTCATTCGCAAAAACATCATTTTTATTTCTGGTTTGGACAAGAATTGTTATAATATTACTATTAAGAATAAATGTTGTTTAATTTATTTGGATGATGTATTTTATAAAATTGCGCCTATGTGTAATGAACTTTATGTCATAGATTTAGATATTCACGTTTATAACATAAATGCAAAAGGGTCAATTCAAATAATTTAAACTCTACATACCTTTGGTATTTTCGTTTATGCCATATAGATGAGAAACGCATTTCCAAATTCCATAAAGAAGGATACTTTGATTATAGATCATTTGAAGTGTGTGAATCTTGCTTGCATGGAAAAATGACTAAAACTCCCATTTCCTAGTCATATTAAAAGAGCTACTGATTTTTCAAGATTAGTACATAGTGATATGTGAACCATTACACAAACCTGTTAGACGCAATTTTCCTTTCATTGTCACATTTACTGACCACTTCAGTCGATACGGTTTTGTGTATCAAATGAGAAACTGAAGGTGCAAACACAAGAAAGGGGGTTGAATTGTGTTTGCAAAACTTGAATTCTTTTGTTGTTTTGTTGATTTAGCAGTGGATAATCACAACATAAAAACACAGTAATTTATCCTGGTTCACCTTTAACTAGGCTACGTCCAGTCCTTTCCTTCAAAAGGCCTTTTACACTAATTCAAACTCCTTTGAATTACAACACCACTCACCCTTCAAGCCAGTCTTCCCAAACAGCCTGACAACCCCAAACTTTTGAGGAACAACAACACCTTGATTATACCAGCCAAGTCTTCTCAAACAATCTAACAACTCCTGACTTTTGAGGAACAACAACACTTTGACTATACCAGCCAAACCTTCTCAAATAGTCTGAAAACCCCAGAATTTTGAGGAACAACAACACCTTAAACCTACAAGTTAAGTTTTTTTCTAACAACCTGACAACCCCAGATTTTAGAAGAAACTTCAACACTATAGGATTTTATACAAGGGATCGAAATTAGAACTGAGTAATTACTTCTGGAAAGTTGATACTCACAATAAGCTTAAAGTGAACTAGAGTGTTTGCTTCTGAAAATTTATGATGACGATCTGCTTTACACTCTAAGAAAATAACACTTAGAAAATATTTATCTTTTAAGCAAGTGTTTCTCTCCTTTAAACTCTTTGAATACTTAGGAATTTTTTGCTCGAGTTCTTCTATTTTTCGATACATTATTCTTCAGCATTAAGCCTGTATTTATAGTTGAAATTAGAGATTCTAATACTTTACTTCTGGAGTGTTTTGCTCAGATTCTATTTCTGGAGTCTTTTGCTCCGATTCTATTTTGAGCATTTTGCTCAGATTCTGTTTTGAACATACTTTTAGCTAGATTCCATTTCTCGCGTCTTTTGCTCCAATTCTGTTTTGAGCATTTTTTTCTCAGATTCTGTTTTGAGCATACTTTTAGCTTCTAATTATATAGGTTATAATTTTTGCCTCTGATTAGATCCTCTCGAATGATCCTCCAACGGGATCCTCTGGTTTTATCCTTTGATGGGAACTTCTGATTATATCCTCCGATGGGATATTCTTATGATATCCTCTAACAGGTTCCTTTGATGATATCCTCCGGTGATATCCTCTGATTGTATCCCCTTATGATATCCTCTGATGACCATCGTATGGTGACATCATCCTCTAATAACATCCTCTAGTGATGTCATCCTCTGATAACATTCTCTTGTTTGTTTGTTTAATGGAACATTAACTGTGACTTAATCGTAAGACTCCATTAAGCATAATGGCATCATTCTTAAAATACTTGTAGTCATGTTTTACTATTAAATGGGACAACAATAATCCATAGAGACTATTATATGAGTAGACTGATGATCACATCTCACGGATCATGGATATGGGATATCAAGTCCTCACACAAATATAAACATTAGGAGTAATATTTGTACTAATTGATCCTCTATGAGAATGCTATATAATATTCATGCATCCATTATTAGTAATTGCATGTATACTCATAATTCAAGACACAAACTATTAGACCTAACGATGATGACACTTATTGAAGGTGCAAACACGAGAAAGGGGTTGAATTGTCTTTAACAAAGTTGATAACTTTTTGCTGATTTGATGAACAATGGTTGGTTTTAATGAATTACTTATATAAGAAGCAATCAAGTTCACAGGAAACAAACAATGAAAGCATAAATAATTGGACACATAGATTTATCATGGTTCACAACTAACTTGGCTACATCCAGTCCACTCATTCAGAAGGTTTTAATCCACTAATTCAAATACCTTGAATTACAAAGCACTTGATCCACCAAGCCAATCTTCCCAAACAGTCTAACAACCCCAGACTTTTGAGGAACTAACCACCTTGGCTCTACAAGTCAAGTCTTTCCAAACAGGCTAATAACCCTAGACTTTTAAGGAACTAACCACTTTCACCCTACAACTCAAGACTTTTCTTGACAACCCCAGATTGAAGAAGGAACTAAACCACTATCGGGTTGGATACAAAGATTGAAAAATTAAGTTTTTGCTTCTAACAAAGCTGACAATAAAAATAGTCTCTAAGAAAAGAACAAGTGTTTGCTTCTCGCAAAGCAAAAAATATTTCCAACTTGAACAAGTGTTTCTATCTTGGAACTCCAAGATGAATTTGAAATTTTGAGCTTATATGTTCTTCTAGTCTTTTCTTATTTTCGACACTCTTCTTCTTCAACCTTGAGTATCTATTTATAGTTAAAATTCCGGCTTCAATTTAGTCCTTGATTAATTCTAAATTGTATCTTCTTCAGATAGAGTTTGTAAATTCTTCAGATTGATTATGTTCGTTTTTTGTTCAGATTGAGTTTGTAAATTCGTCATATTGATTCTATTCATATTTTGTTGTAGATAAATCTTGATCAAATCTTCTTCAAATATTGACCATATCTTCTTTTCAACTTGGTCAAAAATGTGTATTATCTACTTGTCCTCTTTCAAAGTTAGTTTTAAGCAAGAAGTTCATAAGTCTATCATACCATGCCCTAGGTGCTTGTTTTATACCATACAAAGATTTCCTAAGTTTAAAAACATGATTTGGAAATTCAGAACTTTCAAAACCTGGGGGTTGTTTAATATAAACTTCTTCACTTATATAACCATTAAGAAAAGCACTTTTAACATCCAGTTGAAATAATGTAATGTTATTATTTGCAGCAAAAGAAAGTAAGATATGAATAACTTCTAACTTGGCCACTAGAGCAAATGTCTCAATGTAATCAATGTCATTTTGTTGACTGTAGCCTTGTGCGACAAGTCTTGCCTTATTTCTGACCACTTCACCTTCTTCATTTAGCTTGTTTCTAAAAACCCAATTAGTTCCAATAATGTTCTTTTTTGTTCTAGGTTCTAGATCCAAAACATCATTCCTCTTAAATTCATTTTACTCTTCTTGCTTTGCAAGAATCCATCCATCATCTATCAATGCTTCATCAATAGAGGTAGGCTCAATTGATGAGAATAAGCCAAACAAAGTGGTATCTTTTAGTGATGATCTGGTCCTCAAAGAATCACTTCCACTTTCAATGATTAGAGTTTCAAGATGAGATAACTTGTACTTCCATCCAGATCTTCCTTCTGACTTATCTTGACTATTTCTGACTTGATCAGATTCATCTTTTTCTTATTTGCTTGTATCCTCTAATTTTTTAGATTCTTCTGGTTTTTTTGCATTTTATTCTTCTGATTCAGGAAAACCTGCATTATCCTCAACTTGCTTTGTCTTTTTCAGGTCAAGCTTTTGTCATATAACATAATATAAATCAGATAATTGAATAATGAAATCAATACAGCCAAAACATCAGTTTTGTTTCTAGTGGTTTATGCTTGTTTCTCTAAATTTTTGAGAACTTGCAAAGTACTTATCTAGCTTTGATTTTTAAGATCAAGCTTCTTGTTATCATAGTAAACATAATATTAATTCAATTTAAGGAAAGATATAACCTATATGTACACAGTTTCAGTTTCACTCTGAAAACCCTCTTAGTTCTTCTTTTCTAGTTTTCAGATTTTGAATTTGCATATTCTTTGATTAGAGAGTCTGGATGAAAGGGGTTTGAATTCCCATCTAGGTTTGTAGGCTTGATGAATTTGACTAGAGTGTTCAAAGAAGTCTCCTGATTCTGATTGTTAATCTAACACTTCTATTTCTGCTGATGTATCAGGTTCCTCTAGTAATTTTGGAACTGATGGTAATTCTGATTCTTCTGGGAGTTCCAGTTTTGTGGATATGTGTGATTTCTCTGCCAGTTTTTATTTTGCTGATATGTGTGATTTCTATGTCAGTTTTGATTCTGTTGATACTCTAGATTTTCTTTTATATTTCTGGCTCATCATATGCTTCTAGTTCTCATAGGTATTTTGCTTACGAGTCCTTCTTCCATCAGTGTCATTTGGCTTCTGTTTGTTAAGTCTTGGAACATATACCTTTTTTCCTTCATATATTTCAAGCATCCCTGGACAAGGCACCATGACGGGTGTTTCAATTTGGTTGCATAGAACATCTGCAACATAAATAATTTTATCCTTTGTTACCCAAATATAGTTGGGTCCTGGTTTGTTAGTTCTTAAAAGTTTTATGTTTTTCCATGTGGTTAGCATAGGACAAGATATTTTACTGTGACCTTTCTGAAGGTGCAAACACGAGAAGGGGGTTGAATTGTGTTTGCCAAAGTTGAATACTTTTTCTAATTTGATGAAAGTTGATATAAATTACTTGGAGAAGAAGCAATCAGATTCAGCAGCACCGGATAATAAAAGCATAAGTATTTGGACACATAGATTTATCCTTGTTCACGATTAACTTGGCTACATCCATTCCCGTCATTTAGAAGGCTTTAATCCACTAATTCAAACACTTTGAATTACACAGCACCTAACCCTCCAAGCCAGTCTTCCCAAACAGCCTGACAGCCCCATACTTTTGAGGAACGACAACACCGTGACCCTACAAGTCAAGTCTTCTCCTACCAATGTGACAACCCTAGATTGAAGAAGGAACTTACACCACCTTGACCCTACAAGCCAAGTCTTCTCCTAACAATCTGACAACCCCAGATTGAAGAATGAACTTACACCACTATCAGGTTGGATACAAAGGTTTGGAACTTGAGTAGTTGCTTCTGGAAAGTTGATTCTAACAATGACTATAACAATCTAAGAAAAGAACACTTCGAAAATATTTCTTTTTCTCACAAGTGTTTCTCTTTTTGAACTCTAGGATGAATTTGGATTTTAAGCTTGAGTTCTTCAACTCTCTTCTGTTTTTCGATAATTTCTTCTTCAGCCTGGAGTGTCTATTTATAGTTGAGATTTGGGCTTTTACTTGGTCCAAGTTTAATTTCGAATTGAATTTTATTTAGATTTCTTTTGTAAATTCTTCAACTTGATTATGTTCCTTTTTAAATTTGAACCAAATCTTCTTCTGATTTAAATTAAATGTTCTTCAAATTTTAATTAAATCTTCTTCAAATTCCAATCAAGTCTTCTTCGAATTTGAATCACATCTTCTACAAATCTTCTACAAATCTTGACCATGTGTTCTTTCATACTCTGATGTTGGCATCGGATGGTATCCTCTGATGATGTCCTTTTATTCCTGCCTCGGAAGGTATCCTCTAATTTTTGCCTCTGATGATATCCTCTGATTTTTGCCTCTAATGATATCCTCTAATTTTTGCCTCTGATCATATCCTCTTATTTTTGCCTCTGATCATATCCTCTTATTTTTGCCTATGATGATATCCTGTTATTTTTGCCTCTGGTGATATCCTCTAGTGACATCCTCTGGTGGCATCCTCTAGTGACATCCTCTGGTGACATCCTCTGGTGGCATCCTCTAGAGGTATCCTATGGTGGCATCCTATGGTGGTATACTTCTTCGAAGTCAAACATATTATTCTCATAAAATACTTTTGTTAACATCAAAACTTTAAGTGTAAAACCAACTTGGTTCCAACAATCTCCCCCTTTTTGATGATGACATAACTTGTATTTTTTATAACCACTTTTCTTTCTATTTCTTTGACTCCCCCTAATCCAAAGCATCAGTTTCTCCCCATTTTATATCTTTCTCATATATCTTTCTCACCCTAAGTCTAAGCCCCACTTCATCTTCTCTTTATCAAATATCTTCTCCCCCTTTTTTCATCAGACAAAAAGGCATGAAAGTGAACTTTCTCCCCCTTTTATTTTGCATACATGTTTACAACACTGTATAAACAATTTTTTTGTTTTTTTTTTTGTTTAATAAAATGAATATAACATATTACAAGAAAATATCAAAACTAATTTAAAACTAAACTATATTGAAGTGATTACACTATCAGTCAGAGATGAATGTAAGGTTTAGGTTTTTCTTGAAGAAGTCAAACCTATCTTCAGGTAGTGGTTTGGTGAATATGTTCGCCTATTGGTGTTCAGTGTCTACAAACTGAATGTGGAGTATCTGTTTTTTAAACAAAGTCTCTAATCAAGTGATGTTTGATCTCTGTGTGTTTAGCTCTAGAATGAAGTATAGGGTTTTTGGTTAGATTGATGGTAGAAGTGTTGTCACAATAGATGGGAATGTTGGTTTCCAAGATTTTGTAGTCTTCCAGCTGATGTTTCATCCAAATGAGTTGAGAACTGCATTCAGCTGCTGAAATGTACTCAGCCTCTGATTTTGACATTCCAATTGTGTTTTGTCTCTTACTTGACCAGGATATTAAGTTGTCACCTAAAAATGTGTAGTTTCCACTTGTGCTCTTTCTCTCAAGTTTTTCTCCAGCATAGTCAGAGTCACAGTACCCACTGAGTTTGTACTTAGGAGATTTCTCGTAGAATAAGGTAAGGTTGGTAGTGCCTTTTAGGTATCTAAGGAATCTCTAACAGTAGTTAAATGTAATTCCGTAGGGTTAGATTGAAATCTTGCACATACACATACACTAAACATTATGTCAAGTCTAGAAGCAGTAAGGTAAAGTATGAAGGTGCAAACACGAGAAAGGGGGTTGAATTGTGTTTGCCAAAATTGAAAACTTTTTGCTGATTTCATGAACGTTGATATGAATTACTTGGAAATGGTGTAATCAGATTCGGCAGCAGCGGATAACAAAAGCATAAGTATTTGGACACATAGATTTATCTTGGTTCACCATTAACTTGGCTACATCCAGTCCCTTCATTCAGAAGGCTTTAATCCACTAATTCAAACACTTTGAATTACACAGCACCTGACCCTCCAATCCAGTCTTCCTAAACAACCCGATAGCCCCACACTTTTGAGCAACAACAACACCTTGACCCTATAAGCCAAGTCTTCTCCTACCAATCTGTCAACCCCAGATTGAAGAAGGAACTTACACCACCTTGACCCTACAAGCCAAGTCTGCTCCTAACAATATGACAACCCCAGATTGAGGAAGGAACTTACACCACTATTGGGTTGGATACAAAGGTTTGGAACTTGAGTAGTTGCTTCTGGAAAGCTGATTATAACAATTACTCTCTTGAGTAGTTGCTTCTGGAAAATTGATTATAACAATGACTCTCTTGAGTAGTTGCTTATGGAAATCTAACAATGACTATCACACTCTAAGAAAAGAACACTTAGAAAATATTTCTCTTTCGCACAAGTGTTTCTTTCTTTGAACTCTAAGATGAATTTGGATTTTAAGCTTGAGTTCTTCTACTCGCTTCTGTTTTTCGATGAATTCTTCTTCAGCCTGTTTTATCTATTTATAGATGAGATTTGGGCTTTTACTTGGTCCAAGTTTAATTTCGAATTGTATTTTGCTCAGATTTATTCTGTAAATTCTTCAACTTGATGTTGTTCCTTTTTAAATTTGAACCAAATCAACTTCAGATCTTCTTCATATTTCAATCAAGTCTTCTTCGAATTTGAATTAAATCTTCTACGAATCTTGACCAGTCTTCTTTCATACTCTGTTGTTTGCCTCGAATGGTATCCTCTGATGATGTCCTCTGATTCTTGCCTCTTAAGGTGTCCTCTGATTTTAGCCTCGGATAATATCCTCTGGTTTTTGCCTCTGATGATATCCTCTGATTTTTGCCTCATATGATATCCTCTGATTTTTGCCTCTGATGATATCCTCTGATTCTTGCCTCTGATGATATCCTTTGATTTTTGCCTATAATGATATCCTCTGATTTTTGTCTCTGATGATAACCTCTAGTGGGATCCTCTGGTGATATCCTCTGCTGGCATCCTCTGGAGGTATCCTCCGGTGACATCGTCTGGTGGCATCCTCTGGTGACATCCTCTAGTGGCATCCTCTGGAGGTATCCTCTGGTGACATCCTCTGGTGGCATCCTCTGGAGGCATCCTCTGGTGATATCCTCTGGTGGCATCCTCTAGAGGTATCCTCTAGTGGAATCTTTTAATGACATCCTTCTTCGAAGTTAAATATCACATAAAATACTTTTGTTAACATCAAAACTTTAAGTGTAAAACCAACTTGTTTCCAACAAAGTAGAGATCCTATCATTCCTCTATAGGTTTTTTGATCAACTTTTTTGCCTGAATCATCTTTTTCAAGTGAGCAAGTAGGGTGCATTGGTGTAGCCATAGGTTTGCAATCACTCATCTTAAACTTCTCGATAAGCTCTTTTGTATATTTCCTTTGATGAATGTATATACCTTTTTGACTTTGTTGAATTTGTATCTCTAAGAAGAACTTAAGGTCTCCCATCATACTCATTTGAAATTCATGCTGCATTAATTGAAAAAATTCTTGGCGAACAGTGCCATTAGTAGATCCAAAAATAATGTCATCATCATAAACTTGAATAATAAGAATGTCATCTTCTATTGATTTTCTAAAAAGTGTATTGTCTACTTGTCCTCTTTCAAAGTTATTTTTAAGCAAGAAGTGACTAAGTCTATCATACCATACCCTATGTGCTTATTTTAGACAATACAGAGATTTTCTAAGTTTAAAAACATGATTTGGAAATTCAGAACTTTCAAAACCTGGGGGTTGTTTAACATGGACTTCTTCACTTATATAACCATTTAGAAAAGCACTTTTAACATCCATTTAAATAATGTAATGTTATTATTTGCAGCAAAAGAGAGTAGGATACGAATAGCTTCTAACCTGGCCACTGGAGCAAATGTCTCAGTGTAATCAATGCCTTCTTGCTACCTGTAGCCTTGTGCAACAAGTCTTTCCTTGTTTCTGACCACTTCACCTTTTTCATTTAGCTTGTTTCTGAAAACCCACTTGGTTCTAATAATGTTCTTTTCTGGTCTTGGTTCTAGATACCAAACATTATTCCTCTCAAATTCAAGTAACTCTTCTTGCATTGCAAGAATCCATCCATTATCTGTCAATGCTTCATCAACAGAGGATTTTTAGGGTTAAAGGATTTTTTTGTTTGTTTTCCCTTTTGACAAGCTTCACACATAATTTCAGTTTTGTAACTAAGCTTAGATAGACCTCTCATCAGTTGAAGTTTATTCAGTTTTGAAACTAATATAAGGTTTGCATGACCTAATCTTTTGTGCCAAATTAATTTCTCTTCATTTACTGACATAAGACACTTAACCTTTTGTTTCTCTAGAACAAAAAGATTTATCTTATAAATGTTGTTTTGCCTCTAACTTGTAAAGAGTACAGATCCATCCTTCTGACTAATTGCCTTGCATGTTTTTTGATTGAATATAATATCATAATTATTATCACTTAACTGACTAATACTTAATAACTTATGCTTAGGACCTTTAACAAAAAAGACATCTTTAATAAAAGGGGAAGTACCATTACCAACTTTCCTTGACCAATGATCTGGCCTTTTTGCTTTCCTCCAACAGTCATTGTGCCTCCTTTGCTCAAGGTTAGTTCTTGGAACATAGACTTTTCTCCGGTCATATGTCGCGAGCATCCACTGTCCAGATACAATGATTGGTGTTGTAACATGATTGCTAAGGACATCTGCAACAAAGATAATTTTGTTCTTAGGTACCCAAATTTGGTTGGGTCCTGGTTTGTTAGTCTTGAAAGGTTTCTTGTCTTTCCTTGTATTTATCATGGGACAAGATAATTTGGAGTGACCTTTCTTAGTGCAAACAATACACAAAACATTAGTGGAAATAGGTTTAGTTTCAGTTACAGGTTCTTCAAATCCTATACCTCTTTTACCATTACTACTAACTCCATAAACCATATAAGCATATTTGCTTCTTTCCATACCATTAGCAAGAAAGTCTTGAAATACTTGTTCATGCATATCAGAATTACATGTAGTATTTTCACTTGATGTTGAACAATGATTACTTTTTAGAGTTAGATTTTCAGCCTTAAGTTTAGCAATATTAGTTTTAAGAGTTGCATTTTCTGTTTTACATTCTACACTTTGATTCTTTAAAACATTGACTTCTTTGGTTAGAATTTTATTTTCTTTCCTAAGTGTTTTCATTTTTAAATACAATTTGTTATTGATATTTAAAAAATCATTTATTGCAATAATTAAATCAGATCGGGTGAATTTAGAAAATACCTCTTTTTCTTCATCAGCTGATTCACTTCTAGAGTCAGAATCTGTGTTGGATCCAGAGGCATAGTTGGTGTGAGCCATCATAGCCAAATCTACTTCTTCATCATCAGAGGATTCATCAGAATCATCCCATGTAGCCATCAGATTCTTCTTCTTGGGTTTGGAATCTTTCTTCTGGTGTTTCCCTTTCTCCATGTTTGTACATTCTGACTTGATATGTCCAGGTTCATTGCATCCATAGCAGATGATACTTTTCTTGTCATATTCATCCTTTCCTCTGTTGGAATGCTTGGAATACCTTTGGGGAAATTTCTTCTTTCTGCTGTGCCACATCTTTAGATCCTTACTGGTTATGAAATCAATCTCTTCTTCCTCTAGGTTCAGATTCTGATCATCTGAATCACTATCTTCTGATTCTGATGTTGCTTTTAGAATCTTCTTCTGCTTGGATTTAAAGGCTAGGGTTTTGTTCTTCTTCTTGGGATTATCTTCTTCAAGCTCAATTTCATGTGATCTGATGGAGCTGATTAATTCTTCCAGCTTTAAAGTATTCAGATCCTTTGCTTCCTGAATGGCAGTAATCTTTGGTCTCCACTTGGTTGGCAGGCTCCTAAGGATTTTCTTCACATGATCAACAGTAGTATAACTCTTCTCAAGTACCTTTAATCCTGAGACCAGAGTATGGAATTTGGAAAACATTGTTTTAATGTCTTCATCTTCTTCCATCTTGAACAACTCATACTTTTTGACTAGGAGGTTGGCCTTTGCTTCTTGAACTTGCTTGCTTCCTTCATATGTCAGAGTCAGACTATCATAAATACTCTTTGTTGTCTCTTTGTTGGTGCACTTGTCAAATTCCTTGAAGGTGATTGCATTTATTATGAATGTTTTGGATTTATGATGCATCTTGTACATCTTCTTATCAGCATTCATATCCTTTCTTGGAATTTCAATACCATCAGTATCCTTTGGAGCAATATAACCATATTTCACCAAGTCCCAAAGATCAGGATCTTGTGAAATATAGAAACTTCTCAGCCTGTCTTTCCAATACTTAAAACGTTCTCCATCAAATAGAGGTGGTCTATTGTTGTTTCCTCCAACAGCTTCTTCACTGAATCCAGAAATATTGAATCCTAGGATCTTTTCTCAAACACTGTAAAGTGCTCAGCCTTGAGACAGAGCTCTGATGCCAATTGAAGGTGCAAACACAAGAAGGGGGGTTGAATTGTGTTTGCCAAAGTTGAATACTTTTTCTGATTTGTTTAAGCTTGAGTTCTTCTACTCTCTTCTGTTTTTCGATGATTTCTTCTTCAGCCTTGAGTATCTATTTATAGTTGAGATTTGGGCTTCTAGTTGGTCCAAGTTTAATTTCGAATTGTATTTTGTTCAGATTTCTTTTGTAAGTTCTTCAACTTGATTTTGTTCATTTTTAAATTTGAACCAAATCTTCTTTTGATTTAAATTAAATCTTCTTCAAATTTTGATCAGATCTTCTTCAAATTTCAATCAAGTCTTCTTCGAATTTGAATCAAATCTTCTACGAATCTTGACCATGTCTTCTTTCATATTCTGATGTTTGCCTCAGATAGTATCCTCTGATTCCTGCCTCTGAAGGTACCCTCTAATATTTGCCTCTAATGATATCCTCTAATTTTTGCCTCTGATTATGTCCTCTGATTTTTGCCTCTGGTGATATCCTCTAGTGATATCCTCTAGAGGTATCCTTGGTGGCATCCTCTGGTGTTATCCTCTGGTGACATCGTCTGGTGGCATCCTCTGGAGGTATCCTCTAGTGACATCCTCTGGTGGCATCCTCTGGTGACATCCTTTGGTGGCATCCTCTTGTGACATCCTCTGGTGGCATCCTCTGGTGACATCTTCTGGTGGCATCCTCTGGTGGTATACTTCTTCGAAGTCAAACATATTATTCTCATAAAATACTTTTGTTAACATCAAAACTTTAAGTGTAAAACCAACTTGGTTCCAACACTTTCTTATAGAAAATAGTACATAAATCATCATAGGGAACAAACTTAGGTTCAGTTACTTTTTCTTGAAATCCTATTCCTTTTTTTACGATTCCTACTAACACCATAAATCATAAATGCATACTTGTTTCTTTCCGTAGCATTATCAAGAAAATCTTGAAATACTTCTTCGTGCTTAACAGAGTTAAATGTCGTATTTTCAATTGATGTTGAACTATAATTACTTTTCAGAGTTATACTTTCAGCTTTCAGTTCAACAATATCAGTTTTCAGATTTGCATATTCTTTTTTAAGTACAGTAATATCAATTTTAAGAGTTTCATTTTCTGTTTTAAGTTTAGTAATATCAATTTTTAGAGTTGCATTTTTTGTTTTAAATTCAGCACCTTGATTCTTTAAAGCATTAACTTTTTAGTTAGATTTGTATTTTCTTTCCCAAGTATTTTCAGTTTTAAAGACAATTTGTGATTCTTATTTAAAAAATCATTTATAGCAGTAACTAAATTAGAAAATACCTCAATTTATTCATGTGTTGATTCAATGAATCCAAACATGTTGAACCCTTGGATCTTTCCTTAAACACTGTAAAGTGATCAACCTTGAGACCGAGCTCTGATGCCAATTGAAGGTGCAAACACGATAATGGATGGTTGAATTGTGTTTGACAACGTTGATAACTTTTTGCTAAATTGATGAAGGCTGGTTGGTTTTAATGAATTACTTAGATAAGAAGCAATCGGGTTCAGAGGCAGCAAACAATAAAAGCATAAATAATTGGACACAAAGATTTATCCTGGTTCACCACTAATTTGGCTACATACATTCCCCTCATTCAGAAGGCTTTAATCCACTAATTCAAATACCTTGAATTACAAAGCACCTAATCCTCCAAGTCAGTCTTCCAAACAGCCTAACAACCCCAGACTTTTGAGGGGACTAACCACCTTGACCTTACAAGCCAAGTCTTCTCCTAAAAACCTGACAACCCCAGATTGAAAAGGGAACTAAACCATTTTCGAGTTGGATACAAAAGATTGGAACTTTAAGTGTTTGCTTCTAACAAAGCTGATAATAATAATAACTCTCACATTCTAAGAAAAGAACACTCAAAAAGTGTTTCTCTCTTTGAACTCCAAGATGAATTTGAAATTTTGAGCTTATGAGTTCTTCTACTGTTTTCTGATTTTCGATGCACTTCTTCTTCAGCCTTGAGTATCTATTTATAGTTAAAATTTAGGCTTCAATTTAGTCCTTGTTTAATTCTGAATTGTATCTTCTTTAGATTGATTTTGTAAATTTTTTCAGATTGATTTTTTTCGTATTTTGTTTAGATTAAGTTTGTAAATTCGTCAGATTGATTCTGTTCATATTTTATTATAGATAAATCTTGATCAAATCTTCTACATATCTTCTTCAAATCTTTATCAAATCTTCTTCAAATCTTGACCATATCTTCTTTTCAACTTGGTCAAAGATTTTCCTTCATTATAAATTGGAATCAAATTTTATTTTAGATTTTCTTCAATTTATAAATCTGAATCAAATCTTAATCTAGATTTTCCTCAAAAACACGAATCTTCTTTTATATTTTTTGAAGTCAAATATATTATTCTCATAAAATACTTTTGTTAACATCAGATCTTTTAGTAAAAAACCAACTTGGTTCCAACACTTATATATGTCTTGTGTTCAATTAAAACATTTGAATAAAGGAACAATTACTGCACAATAAATAGCAGTCTCGGTAAAGTTAAAATTGTAACACCAATTTTGTCAATAATTGGGTAGTAATGATACATTGCTAGATGTCACTCATTGTTTATAATATTTGATATATAATATTATGGTCAATTAAGTAAGATTTTATAGGATCACACAATAGAACAGTTAAATCGAAAAGTAAAAATTTAATTAAAAAATTATTTAATTAAATAAATAAGAACTTAATTAAATAATATAAATTGTGTTTGTAACGTACAAATAGGTTGAAAGAAGACATATATATATATATATATATATATATATATATATATATATATATAGTATCTCCTCTTAACTTAACCCTAGAATCACTTATTGTACCTGACAGCTAGTACCGATGCATTTCGAGACAAATGTATGCATTTACTAAATAGAGACACTACAAGATCGTAGTATTGAGGATTTTCATTCTCATCGATGCTTCAAGAAGTAAAACTCTGAACTCTTTTGTGAATTTTGTGTTTACGCAATCCATAGTAAGAGGTTTGTTCTGCTCTAAAAGATGAACTTTTAAAAGATTTTAAAAATTTATCCTTTTATTCTCCAACAAAATGCACAATATGAGTCTTTATAGGTCTTTATAGGCGATGTATCACATAATAGACTACTGACAATTTTTTTTTTCTTTTGAATAGTTGATTAGTTATATCTAATCAAATTTGGATTAATATATAAAATTTTACTACTAATATTATATGAATCTAAATGAGAAGGTTATTTTCAAAACCATTCAATACAATCTTTTAATCCTTTTTGTTTTGTTTTAGTCTTTTAATTATAATTTTAATAATTATAGTTATTTTCATTAATTTTCAACTTAAATTTGCTAATGCAACTTTTGTTTCATTTAAGGTTCAGAATTAGCATGTCTGACTTATCTATATAAAAATCAAAATTAAGATTATCATGCTCAAGTAAAGACTAAGTAGCAAAGTATGAGGTAGACAATTTTCGGTTAACAAGGTTAGACTTAAGAATCCCATGTAATATATTGCAAAAAACGAAGACATCAAAACTAATTTTTATTTTGTCAAACAAAAAGAAAACCACTATGTTTTTATGCTCTGAAGCTAAAAATGAAAATTAGTATAAGACAACAAAATTTCTATAAATTCGATAGTTTCAAGAGTAAAGACTATAGTGGCGGTTATAGACAATAATTTACCCATTCATTGCTACTTGCAATCTCTACAAATGACACAACACATTCTTAAAAATATCTAAAACAAGAGTGATTACTCATTCATCTTCTCATATTTTTATTTTTTTATATTTTATTAAATTTTAATTTTTGATAGTATAAAATATACCATCATTATTTAATTTTTGATAATATATTTACGACGGAAACACACACAGGAACGGATAAACAATTATCAAAATAAAAAATTAATAATATCTCTAGAAAGGCCCGACACCTCGTATCCATTGTTTGAACTTTCTAAAAATTTCCATAAATAAAACTTTCTAGAAACTAATATTAGATTATAATTTTCATAATACGATTTTATTTGTAAATTTTTTATCTTCTGAAACAAAAGTGCAAACCGTAAAAGATTGACTTCCTAAAATTAATTTGCATGATATAGAGAATATATTTTCCCCCAAAAGAGAAGTACATTCAAAAATGTGTTGTAAACAACTACGGAATTTTTTGGTGGATTTTCAAAAACAGATATTTTGATGATACGTGTCATTTGCCAAATGTCAGTGTAAGTAGCAATGGCCATTTGAGTCGGTTAAATCATTTTATTCATTTAGAATAGTTTCTTCTCTCCCACCAATGTTCGAATCGTACAGTTTGTATAAATAGATTGATCAATATATAGAAAATTTGGAACCTATATATATATCAACGGTGTAAAATCAATGAAAACATTTTATATTTTCATGTAAGTATCTCTTATAACTATTTTTTAAAGAATATCTCCGAGATGCTGCTCCATTGTTATGAGATGTCTATGCATATTCCATTTTCTTATAATTTATTACAATGAATACTCTATTTACCCCTAAAATTAGAGTCCACGTGGTATTTACAAAAATATTAAATATTGGTTTATCCAATCATCTCATATAGTTACTATACTTAATACCTACACTTGCTAAATCTGGTTGCAAGTCATTAGATATAAAACACTGTCGGTCAGGTTATGAGTGAAACTAATGGGAGCTAGACTGTTCATGTGTCAGTTCAAGAAGAAATCCAAACCAAACTAAACAGTTGATAGTTTTTCTTGTGCGCCGATTTGTTATTTCAAAACCAAACAGAAATTACTTTTACAATAAATTTAAACTGTACATTTTCAAACCATATTGATTTTGAGAACCGTACTGTACTGAATTGCCATTAGTGATTGATATTAATTGTTAAAAAAAATAAAATAAAATAAACGAACCAAACTAAATATTGACTGTTTTAAAAACCGAAAAACCACACCAAACTACTAAACCAACTCTAATTGATTTTTTAGTGCAGTGCGGCTTGATTTAGCTGTTTGTTTCGTTTTCGGTAGCCCTTTAACTGGAGCTAGTCCATGAAACGCTGAAGCTATAGATGCAATCTGTTAGTTATGAGATTTAGCTACATATATAATAAAAATTAAAATAAATAAATAATTAAATGATCCTTTTCTATCAATTATGTAAATATTCACAATTCTAATAGTCCATAATCTACAATATACAGCCATGGAATCGGGGAGAAGGAACTAAAATGCTCCCCAAGTAACAGTTTACCTACATAGCCTCCAGAATCTTAAGTCAGCTTTCCCTCCCTTCAACCTGACAGAAAAGAAGAAGAAAAAAAGGCAAGACAAACAGATTCAACACTCTTTCGCTAAAAAATTTTCCCTAAATATAAGCCTTATTTCAAGTTAATATATGCATCTATTTTATTTTTTCCAAACATACTTCTTATTAATACTAATAAGTTATCTTGGAAAATAAAAAAATTAAAGTTGAACACATTTATATACAAAGGATATTTTAGGAATACACATCAAATTGACTACCTGCTTTATTTTTTTTAATATATGTAAAAAGGACAGGGTACTTCAGAAAAACAGACAGAGGGAGTTCTTTCCTAAACCACCTTTTACTCTCGTATTAATTCTAGTAATTGAAAACGAGACACTAATAATGACTAAAGGTATAATAAGAAAAATAAAATTAATATACTTCATTGATATTGTGATCCAAATATAAAGTGGGACAATTTAATTTTTTGTAAAACTAAAATGACTTACAATATGGGACTGATGGTGTACATACTTGTAAAACACTAATAATCCAGCAGCTTTCTTGGGTTCAAAAGTTTAAATTAATGGTCAGGTGCATGCACAGCTAAAACTCAAGCTGATAGAACCGAGAAATTTGAAAATGTAAACTGTTTATTACTAAATCTGAAAGGGTGAGCTTGAAGTTCTACAATGGTGGAAAAACAGTAGAGGAAAAGATAAACCAGAGTTCAAGAACTCCTAATCCAGAGCTGCGGCTCCTAACCACAGAAAAAGTCTCCTAACCAACTCTAACTTTTCAGAATGATTTTCTAACTATCCTTCCATCTCTTTTATAACAGAAATCTGTAAAAGAATCCCATAAAATCAGGGAATATACTATCTCTTATTCTCTAATCAACCTATCTATTGGGCTAAGGCCCAATATTTAATGTCCTAAAACAAGTCAAGAATAATTTTCTTTAAATTCAAATCCAGTCTTGAACCTTTCAAAGCTAAACCTTTATGAGCTCAATTGTATCCTTAAAATATATCAACTCTATTAAGTGAATTAATTAGGAGAAAATAGCCCCAAGAAAGAAAAGAAGGTTCAAGTAAACGAAGAGCTTGAAGCTATGACGCACTAACACGGACATGGACACTGATAATAATTTAAGAAAATTAAAGTAATTGAATGTAATCATGTGTGTCAATATCATCTCAAGGTTGGACACCAACACGAATTAGACAACGGACACGCCTTTAATTTGAAATGTTAGTACTACGTAGACTTGAAGCAGTAGATAGTTAGGTTCATAACCATACTCAAACCACTTACCACTTGGAACCGAACTGTCCAACCTTCATTTAATGAGCTAGTTTTTAACTAAAAATTAAATAGTAGTGCTGCATGTATATAGTCTATATCGGTGGACACAAAGCCCATAAGCATGAGTGAATTCTTCTAATAATCAAACTCCGACAAAAAATGACATCATTGAAAGGGGGCATACAGAAAGCAGAAGTCTGTTCCAGATGAAGATCATTTTCTTTTAGCATCTATGAACATGGCTCGAGTCCAGTGCTCAACATCCTCACTTCGTGATGGTGGCGGAGGAAGCGTGGGATGCTCAACAATATCCCACCCTTCAATTAAGCACTCACTTTTTCCATCAGATGAATCAGTAGGATAAAGAAAACTAGCAGCAGAACTTGGCATATAATTTTCAATTCTCTGCAAAAGAAGAGAAAAGCATAAAATACATTTGTGAGGAACAGGTATCTAAACTTAATCCATTGTTGTAGCTCAAGAATCATAATTCAAATGAAAACACCAATTCTTAGACATTGATAGCTTGATCAACCCAGAAACACCAATCATCAGTATTCAAGCAGATACTGTTAATTTTTCTTACAAGGGCCTATCTAAGGGACAGTGATTTTGACTATTGTACATAAAGTTCAGCTACGCATAAACCAAATAAAAACAATTTGACCAAGGTACACAATTCCAAAAACAGCACTCCTACCCTTAGATGAATTGAAAGTGCAAAACAAAGAAAGCTCGCAAAGGTTAGAATAAAATGGTTGTTGCAAATGAAAGACAATTATTAACCAATCTATAGCTGTATAAGCCATGGCAGTGTTAGACATGGGCCTTAATGGGCTCTGTTATGTTAGTAGGCCTGTTAGTAGGAGATAGTTTCTTGCAATGGATTAACCACCTATAAATAGAACAAGCGCGAGGGAAATAAAGGCATTGAGTGAGCAATTCAGATTTTGATAGGAGAGTTCAGGTTCTCTCAAACAACATGCATGTATCGTTTACTCAATTGAATAGACAATTCTTTCTTTTCTTCTTCTAGACCAGATGGTTCCTATCTAGCAGAAAACAAACACAGCCTGCTTCGTTCCACTCTATGTAGTCAATGGCAGATAGTGCAGCGTAGCAGACAACCCTCAAAACGCTATTGCAGTGTAACACGTAGCGGTATGACTATGGCAGCTACGCTAAAGTATGGGGTGAGAGAAACAGGGGAGAAGAAGAGGTTTGGTGGCACAGAGAACAGGGAAGCGAAGGTTGCACAGGAGTTGTCCATAGTCATGCCGGAGTCTCACAGCAGCAAAAGTTGCAGAGAAGAGATGAGAGGAAGCTCACAGTGAAGCAGAGGAGATGGGAGGTTGCGATTGAGAAGAGAGAAGAGAATGTAGAAGAAAAAACCTAATTGGTTCAAAAAGAATAAACCACGAGGGCACTTTTGTCTTTTCGCGAAATAAATGAGAGCCTTTTCTGTCTTTTTGCAAAATAAACGAAGGCCTTTTTGTCTTTCCGTGATAAAACGATGGCCCTTATGTCTTTTTCTCCTTTCTTCACTGTTGCGGTTATCTCCTTGCTTTCTCCGCCATTCTTCCGCGTTTTCGCTGCCACGAGCAGCGCTACAGCCGCTATACTGATCCATGCCGCGACGGCATTTCGCATAGCGCCGAACCTCTGCAATGCCACGCACCACCGCGATTGCAGCTGCTACTGACTACAGAGGATCCACTTTATGTAAGCATTTATGTTTTAAAGCAATATACATATGATAGGTGTTTTCTAGTTTTAATTGGCATGTGATGAATCAAAAACACTAAAGGATAAAATATGAACCGATACTACCAGCGTTTTCTTTAAAATTGAGAATGACGAGAAAACATATACCGCTGTTGGCACAGAATGTGCACTTTCCAGCAAAGTCATTGACGAAATAGCAGAATTCATATTCCATACAGATTTGTTCAATTGTTGAACTTGTTTGCATGTCCTGAATCAAATTAAAAATAAAAAAATCAGGCACAATGCTGTCTGCATTCAATATAAGGGGGAGGGAGGCTTACACCAAAGTTTGTTAGAAAAAGAAATTGAAATTGTTAGTAAATGGAAAGGTTTACAAAAATTTCAAAACATCCAGTTTGTTTTAGCTTTTGAGAGGTATCCAATGGGGTTCTAGTGGAAACACGAAAAACATCCTTTAGTAAAATAAAATCAGCATTGAGAAGTGTTTTTCCCTTTTGCTTTTACTGGAAGCTATAGCAAGAAGCTATAGAGTAAAAGCACGCCCTCCCCAACAAAATAACAGTTCTTTAGAAATTTCAAAGAAATGAATTCATGGCTGTTGTAACAAAGTATCAGTAGGAAAAGAATATATATAATAAGGGGTAAGACAAATAAATTAGCTGTTGGGTATCCTAAAAAGAAAAATATAGCATAACTAAAGGAAACAACTGGAACATTAGATACAACTGTCCTTCATGAATATCAAAGAGCACAATAAAAATGATAATACCTAGAGCGAGCCATTTTCAAGGAGAAAACAGATCGAACTTTCTTGGATGATGAGAGAGTAGCCAATAATTTCGCAAATGCTTCAAATGTAGATGCCTCAGAAGGGACATCCAAACATAGCGAGTTGTAACAGTATGCAGTGATGCATGCTACACTTTTCTTTAAAAGTGAAATTCCTTTCTGCAGATCTTTGTGTGTTTGAACAGAATGGGAAGAACCTAAAGAATAGTTAAAGCTGCTACTCCCAGATGAATCCAGACGAGGCCTCCTGTCAGATTCCATTGAGGCAACACCAAAATTGCTTGAACTTTTATCAGACCATGAGTTTTCCCCACTTGTCGAGCAATAATTTTGGCGAGGTATAAAAAGAGGATATTCATTGCTGAAAAAGAGAAAGCATTTTCTGTTAAAGAAGTCTTTGCTTACAAATAAACCATGCCACGTACAATTTTAGCCAAAATACCTCCTCGAAGAAGGACGTGCATCACAATAAGAATCTCTTTGCCATATTCGAGAGCATGAACCCTGAGGTAAAGTTAAAAAATTCATCATAAATTTACAACATTAAGTTCCTTCTGGCAGAAAATGACTAAAATGTGTTTTTATATAAGGCCATATTAGTAGTTCGGCAATCATCAATAAATACCAAAACTGTAAAATGAGATACCAATTGTAATGTGTAGTTCAAAAAAAAAAAAAGGAATGAACAGTAATCGCTTTTTGCATACATCAAAACTCAGTGACATTAAATAAGCCTAAGTATGTTCATTCTCTGAAAATATTACTATTTGAATCCCATTCATTTTTAATCCTGACAATTAACATAAATAGTATGTTTCTAATCAATAAAAGCATGTGTTTTTAATCTAAACTGAGAACTAAAAACACCATTTTTGTTATATATAGGCACAAAGTGAATAAAATTCAAATAGGGACTAACTTCTTAAGAAAACATATTTTCACAAACCAAAAACCTATTTACGCCTATTATATATTAGGGAAAATGTCGAACCTAATTTAATAATATACTATAACAGAAGATATGGCAACATGCTAAATTTATCTATAAATATGTTTAACAACTGCAATTTTTCTATCCTAACATTCAGGAAGGTGAAATCTTAAAAAACCAATAATCATCAAAATCAGCATAAAAATAAGCACAAAATAGCCACAAGTTTGGAACATGCTCTATAATTTATTTTGAAAAAAGAAAGGAATACTTTTATGTGGAATAGTACCCTATGCACCATTCACTGATGTTTTAATGCTACATTGACACTCCAAGGCAATCAAATGATAATGGCCGATATAACCATCCTTGACCAGAATATTTCAAAAGTGGTAATTTTAAAGAAAACATTAACCCATTGATTAGATACCAATACAATTCTTACCGCAAAACCTGAGTTATGAAGTGCCGGGGCAGCCAGGTTGTGAACAACAAGATTTAGAAGTTGCACCATGTATCTGCTTTGCAAATTACAAACATGATAATAATTGGTTACTATGTAAAAAGAAATCAAGAATATTCAAGCAATGTTTAATTTGTGTAACAATGTGTTGGGACTGGTTAGTAATAATTGAAATGGGGAAACTGAATTCGTTATTGAATTTAAACAGAATGCGAGTTTACAATTCTGCAAGGACAGAATTGATAAACGGGTTACAAGAATATGCAGTCCACGAATTTGAGAGCTTGGCCTCTCCCTTCCCAATAACCACTCAAAAATTTTCCTGCCTTCCTTTTCATAATTTCCTACATTTATTTGCTCCATAACTGCATTAGAGCAGCAGTTACTGCACTACTTACAACTAAACTGACACAATAATTGCTTACATAAAAATTAATTGCCATACAAATTCAGTTCCCACTTAAAACTATAACTCTTGACCCTCCTCTTATAATATTTAGTTATAAGAGGCCTAACACAATGTCAACAAGGAATCTGGTCTGTTGGAGGAAATAACTGAAACACGACAAGGTATTTAACAAATAAAAAATTAAAATTTTAAGCGTTAAACATAATGTTTCCAGATACCACAACAGAGATTCATTTGTAAAAATGTATTATGCATGAATATTAAATCTTGAGGGAGAAAAAACTTACCCTAAAGATGTAGAAAGTTCTTCTGATGGAACAGAATGGGGATCAAGTGCTCTTGGTAAGCGTGAATTGCAAATTTGATCATATTGACCACTACAATCATCCCTTCTCTCTCCCTCTATCACTACCTGATCCCAGAAAGACAGTATAGCACTTAAGCATGCTTGAACTGACTAACAGATGCAATATAAGAACAGTATAACATTATATTTGACAGTATTATAGTCTAAGAAATTAATGTCACACAACACATTAACTCTAACCTAAATTTTACGAATGAAGGAAAACAGTTGCTCCTCTCATGTTTCTCCTATAGAGAACCATATGGGGCCGTTTACTTTGTGAAAATATTTCCTGTTTTCATTTCCTAAAATGTGTGTTAATTTTATCTTGACAAGAAACTCATGAAGTAAACCATTGCCATGAAGATAATATGAAATGATAGTTAATCAAGATGCACTTCTTAAAATAATGAAAACAGTTTTATGACATTTTCATTGGTTCTAGAAATGTAGACAATTATTTACTTCAAAAGTCTATTACCTCTTAATTAACAAGTAAAATTTATACAAATTTTAGAAAATGAAAACAGGAAATGTTTTCACAAATTAAATGGCCCCTTTTTCTTAAATTGTGAGTACAGAAAATGAATTTTTCATATCTTTCTTTTCAACAGTCAAAACACAAATCTCAACAACCCTTAGCACATTTCCTTTAGCAAACACATCTAAAAATACTCAAACAAACGACATGTAATGCATGTCATCCCCTGAAATACAGCATTGTTAGGGAGGTGTTCTGAAACCCTTGACCTAAGAACCACACCTAAACAAGAATGTAAAATCCAAACAAGGCCCAAGATAACCCTTGGGGACCAAAATAAAGCAGCACTAAATTAGATTTCTCGGGAGGGCTTCAACCTCAAGATAAGCCTTGGGGGACAAGACCATGGAAAATCCAACTCAAACCAGGCAGAAACAGAGGCAAAAACAAATACGTCAAAACCATAAACAAAACTATACACCCAGAACATAACAGAAAAAGGAGAGTTCGACAAGTCAAATGAGCCAGTGGCAAAGACAAAAGCCAACTAGTAGCTCTTATTCACCCAGCAAACTCGCACTAAAATAGTGTACGCAGGCATGTGCCAAACTCTCAGGAGATGACAGCTCAAAGGAAAGGCCAATTAGTGGCTTCTACTTCTAGGTCGAAAAAAGGTGTATCCTCAGACACACAAGGACAAAACATATGTTGGGTCAGCGCTGACAGCAATTGAAACCCAAAAAAAAAAGGGATATAACTGGTGGGAATCATGGATCAAAGCTGAAGCTCAGGTACCAACATCAATAATCTGAATCATTGTATAATGTTTCAAATGAATCTACACAATTATATATGCAAGGGAGACATGATTGGAATACCATAAAATTAGCAGCAAAATTAGTAATATAAACCATCTACAGATGGAATACCAAAAAATTAGCAGCAAAATTAGTAATATAAACCATCTACAGAAACTTTATCAAATAAGGAAGTAAAGAATAAATAAAACCTTAGTTACATACCATCCACTAAGACATTTAACTAACACTTATATTCATTGACATGAACCAACAAAATACCCGGCGTTGTGGAAACAACTTGCATATCTGTTTTATGACCACAGACTGTTTATGAAGACGCTCAGAGGTAATTGCCACCTGCAATATAAAAACATGAGCATAAATTTTGAAGTTCCTCAAAAACAAAATAGTATTCAACATATTATTTAAAAATAGAGCATAAAAAAGAACACAAAGTTTAAACTGTTATATGTGATTGAACATCGAGGAAATGCAGACAGGTCTTAAATATGCATTTGTATATTATACTTCTTTAGATGGAAAAGCCTATAGAATAATACACGGAAATAATCAATTGCTGGAAGTAAACTAAACAAATAGTACTCACATGCCCTAAGCTTTGGGTGCATATAAGATTAGGGTAGAACTTCTCCAGTTGTTCCACTCGATTCTTTTCCAACTGCAAAGAGTACAATAATCAATTATCTAACATCTTCACATACATTTCACACCAATTTTGACGATAATAGCAAATAGCAATAGCAATAGCAAATACGGGTCAAAAGAAGTAACAAATACCATAGAAAGGGCAGATTCAAGCACTCCATATTTAAGTTTCAGATCAGAAGACATATCCTCTAGCTTAGCTCTTCCTGTAAAGTTTCTGATTAAGACAGGTTCAAAGAGTAAAACTTACATCTCACGAATTTCATTCTGGTATATGAAGGTTTCTAACCTTGACTAACTTGTACTTTATTGTGGCGGAGCTTTTCCCTCAATCTTGCAAGCTTTTCATGTTGAACCACTCTCCAATTTGTTTGATCATCTCCTTTTCCCTTATTAAAATTACACAAATTTATTACTTGAACTGAATATCAATACTGCATGTGGTCTTACAAAAATATTAAGTTATTTCCCTTGCCATATAATAGGGGAAAATTCAAAAGTAGATTGAAGTCAACAATTTATAAAAAACAATATCAATCAAAGTATAAGCACTAGAATCACAAATATAGAAAAATCTACTAATACAAACATACTCACTGAACAGAATTAACTGTAAACATGTCTATAATATTAACCCGGATTCTTTAAAGCCGGTCCAGCCTACTCTTAACTGTTGGATGAATTCAACAGCTGACAGCATTAATCACTTAGTTGTTAGAGTTGGCTGGATTAAATCCAATGTCTGGTATTGAGTTGGACCGAGCTACAGAATTGCAGAGAACTCAAGTTGCCAGAACTGGCGGAGACAACTAGGAAATGGGATGGGTATTAGTTTTGATCTAGGATGCGCGAGTACTCCTATATGATTAACGCTGTACAGGTACACCGTACACATTGCGTAGATATTGCGTGATCAAATTCATTTTCAAAGCTTGATTAATTTATGTGTTATATTTATTTTTTAGTATCACAAGTAGATTTCAAACCTTACGGACAAGAACTTCGCTCAATGTTGAGTACAACGAATCTCGACGCTCTTTCAGTGATTTCAACGAAGTATTATATTCATTTAACCTACCAAAACAAAACAAAAAATCATCAAAATAAAAAACCAAATCAAATCCGTGCAATTTTGAACAAACACTTATCTATATATAAACAGCGCATAAGAAATTTAAGAGGAGTTCAAAAACCTAAAGTAGAAATTGATGAATCATCGATAAATTAGTTAAAGCATATACCTGTAGTTGACACAAATAGAACATATAGAAGCTTGATTTGAATTCTCGCACACGGCGCAGTTGCTGGTTTTTCTCGCCATCTCCGGCTTCTCGTGAAAAAGGAAAAATATGTCGTGCCGATATATTTTTCAATCTCGCGAGTTGTCAATGATATCGTGTTGGGTGTGGTCCACTTACAAAAACGCAGTTATTGTGATAATGAAGAACGGTGGGCAGTGAGAAAAGAGGAAGGCAAAGCGAAACCCTGAAAAAACGACGGAGGAAGAATAAGACGATTGCGCAAGGAAGCAAGTGCCACGGTACGCTCATGTATTGTTGTAGCTTCTGTTATTGAATTTAAATATATCGTTTGCACTACAAATGTTATAAATAAATAAAATAGAGTTTAATTCGTTTGTACGTATAAAAAATTGTTTTCCACTTGGTCTATCAGAGAACCATGTATTGAAATAAGTTTACATATAATTTTATAAAAGTTAAATATTTTTAATTATTTATCGATTATAATTAAATGATAGTATAAAAATTTATTATATAAATTAAATCTTAAAAATATAAACAAAAAATATAATGTGAGTCACAGGTTACCTTAAAAATTACACGATGGTTTTCTGCTTATCACTACTATTTGTAGTTTCATAATTTTTACCGTTAAAGTGTATTGGTGATGCGAGTCTCGGAGTTGTCAAAATTACTGAATTAGCAGTTGTGATGGTAGAAATAGTGAAAGACAACACAATGGCGTTACGCCTAACTATAAAGATTCTGGTTGATAAGTAGAAGAAGAGTGTCAATACCAACTCTAAATATGATTCCAATAACTCAGAAAATAAACTCACAATTTTTACTCAATCCAATTATGTCCTTCGTTTCGTAGAATACCTTACAATTTATCTAAAACTCTATAAATAAATTAATACCTAATTAAACCAAAATTAAATTCTAATTATAATACAGTAAACTTTAGGCATATATGCAAGCCTTTTTAATATAACAATTCTAAACTGAAAATATGCTAAGAGCAAGAAATTAGAAATTATCATGCCTTCCTTCCAATTACTCATTCATCTTCGTCAGCTTCCCATTTGGCTTTTCGCATATCATGAAATAATTTCCAGCTTGCTTGATCTGTGAATGTAGTAGCTCCAAAGAACATCTCAAGTATTTCAAGGAATTAAAATGTTGATTTGTGGACTAATAATAGTAAAGAAATTAAATGGTGTCCACATAGTCCCCAAAGGATAACTGTCAGTTTCTTCCAATTGGTCGACAAATATTGCCAATCTTAAATGTAAGGCATTTTAATGATAGTAAACGTGATTCAAAATGTGACCTGCAAAGCTAAACAATTACCAATTTAAAGATGTCAAATTCCTAAATAATGTGAGTAGTCATACGTTCAAATATTTTTATAGTTTATTCTAAGATGTTATTTTAAGTAAGGTTTGTACTTATAGCTTTTTATATTTTATTTTATTTATAATCTTATTATTTTATTTTAATTATTTTTTTATCTTTATGTAATACAAAATAATTATCTCACTCGCTCACCCACTAGTTCAAAACTTCATGTGTATCTTCTTTTGGGTGAATAGAGATGTACTCAATTTCTTTAATTCATGTTACAAGAAATTGATTAAGGTATGTATTTTCATATCTATTATTATTTTTTTGTCTTCTAATTTATCATTGGATAAAATTAAATTCATTTTTTAAGCCAAATTATAAATAATAAATAAATTGTATTGTTTTTACTATCACTACTTATACATATGAAACTTGCTAAATTTTTATAGAACTCTTTAAATTTATTTTTGTATTGTAATAAAAAAAAAGTAAATGATACAATAAAAAATAAATGAATTTTATGGTTCTTGTTTTTATTTTCTTTTACGTTATTTTATATTATTAAAAATTAAATTTACAAACACTTTAATTTCAATTAATTAGTTTTTTAACTATAAATCATTAGTTTTCAACTATCAACCAACTTTTTCATTATCAATTAACTTATAACTTAATTTTACCAAATATAGCATTAATATGAAATTTAGCCTATTATGACAATGTCTAACAACACACCACATTAATAACAACCGACAATATCACATATTCGCATTGAAGGGTCAAAAGATGGGGGAATTGAATCGGTCTAAATATATAGATATTAGGAATAGTGGGAATTGAACCGGTGTCAGTATGCAGATATTAAGAGTGGGAATTGATCTTATTGCTTCTAATTTGTAATCTGTGTAGAAATAGTCTTGGAGGTTGCTCCTTATCATTTACAATGTCTTTTAAATTTCTTTCGATTTTTAACCTACTTTTATAAATAAACACTAGTAAAATATAGACGCGTTCGCATGGGTCTACAAAACTGTGGGAAAATGAACAGATAATTGAACAATCTATATTTGAATTATCTGGCTTATTGTCATTAGCTTGCACTTGCCTAAATTAGAGTGCGTTACTTTTTATTTTTTTAATATATTCACTAAAAACATGCGCTAATTAGCAAAGGTTATTTAGCGGATATTTTAAACCAACCGTTAATTAATTTACTAAAGGGCACTAGCATATGTGACAAATACAAAATTGCTTGTTAATTAAAGAGGCTCCAAAACCGTCACCAAATAGAAATGAAAATCCCCCACTTAAATTTAATACATTTTTCTTTTTTTTTTATTTATTTTTATTTTCTAGATGCTCAAATTTCCTCTTTACATTTTCCCTTTCACAATTTCATTTCCCCTTTCTTCACTCAAGCTCCCACTCCCCTTTTTGTAATAGTCTGATTTTCACTTACATATGCGTTTAGAATCAATATTATATGTTATGATGAGTTTAGAATAAATTACAGTTAACTTAAGAAGCTTACTTCTTGATTAAGAAAGGTTACTTGGAAAATAAGAAAGAAAAATGTTTCTTGGCTAACATGAATTTGTTGAACCAATTCTACTAACTCAAACCTTAGTCAAGCCTAGCAAATTCGCTAAGCTAAATAAAAAACCCTAGACGTGTCAACAAGCTTGAGCATCACGAGACATCTGTCAGGCTTGGGCTAGCCTGGGACACATGGTGTGTTCTGGTTGAGCCAAAACAAAAGAGGAAGGATTTTGAAGCAGTCAGATTTGCTAAGCAAATCTAAAATCGAGCTCACTGTCGCCCTTTTTTCTCATCCATTTCACCAATTTCCTTCTCTTTCTAAATTTTTGAAATCTAGAGTCTCTCTCTAGAAATTGTGTGAATGAGTGGTTCTGAGGTTTCAATCCTGATTCGAGCGAGTTATCGGTGTAGCGAGGTTCTGTTCGATCATTCGGAGGAGTTAGGGTTTTATCGTAAAAGGTTTAAGGATGTAATGTCTAAATTATTCCTTTACTTTCTTAAGGTTATTAGGATGTCAGGGGTATGCCAAAACTATCTCAAATTTGATTAAAACTTTTTAAAAATGTTATACCGAATTAGAGTTTCGTTTTTGAATTAAGATTTTTATGTTGTTACTAAGGCCTTATTACGGCTATGTTTGGAAGGCATGGTTATACCCTAAATAAACTTAATAGGGCACTACTATAGTGGCTATAATACCATAGGGTTATCCTACCATTAATTTAAAAATATATTTGAACTCATGACGAATTGTCAATAATTACGATATAAGCAGGATTATCGCCAGAGGTACCGTTTGAGGCAAACCTTAGAAGGGCAGTAGCTTGAGGGGCTGTTTAAACACATTTTTCAAGACTTTTATCCACAATCAAAGGTGGGACAAAATTTAGTACACATTGGGATGGTTAGCATAAAATAGTTAATATGTAGAATGACCCGAGCACTACTAGAGATAAACATCTAAGACAAACTAACACTCGTTACTAACTCATAAGGTTAATAACGAGTATGTCGGGCCTTACGTAGTTTATCGTAAGATTTATCTTAATGTTGTTCAGGAGATGTTTGATTAATTATTTGTGCATTATTTTCTTGATTGATTATATATGTTGTGTTATTTGTATAGTTTTATTTGTTTGATTGATTAGAGGTTGACTAACCTTATATTATTAAGAGAATTTAATGGTTGTATTGAAATAAAATAGGAGTGGGGATAAAGAATGGAATTAATGACACTCAATATAGGTGACTAGTTTATAAAGAATTGGATTGTTGATTATGGATACGAGTTGTTAGTATTAAGAGAGTGGCCATAAGTTGAGAGTCATATGTTTATTTTTGTCGTGAAGTCCATTGACGTGTGTATGGGCGCATAATGTTGATTCATCGGCTGCATCCCGACGCAAATTATTGCTAGGTTGGTCGGTGCCTAGACTTGTTTTTCGACAGGAATCAATTGATAACACTTATACCCCACGTGAAAT
This sequence comes from Cicer cuneatum, assembly GCA_037974295.1. Lineage (NCBI taxonomy): Eukaryota > Viridiplantae > Streptophyta > Magnoliopsida > Fabales > Fabaceae > Cicer > Cicer cuneatum. Next base: position 37,750,178 of record JBBPBO010000003.1, on the reverse strand, counting down.
CAAGTGGTGTCTGATCTATGAAATTGGGAGGATGTCTTTGGCAGTGTTTAGAGGCTGATGCCAACATATAGTTAAATATTGCATTAATAGCTAGACTTGATCTAAGAGACATGCTTGAGAACAATATGCCATGTGAATGATTATGTTGTGATATATATATATATATATATATATATATATATATATATATATATATATATATATATTTCTGTTTTACACTTCATCCCCACTTTTATACATGTACTTAAATCTTAGCCCCTAATTTCTTGAGTACATGAAATATTTTATTATATTGCATATGGCAAGCTTCATTCCTCCCCATTTTCCTAGAGCACCGGGTCAGGCCTTATAGATTGACCTTGAGATTGAGTACCATTCGACACAGATGGAAACATGGTGGCATACACCGATTGTTTGACCTATACTTTCATGAGCTATGGTAGTTCTAATGCGACATTCAATAGAAGTGTCTGCATCTCTCAAGTGTAAGACCCATGATTTATTTATAACAAGAATTAAGGCTTACTGTATAATTATGCCTTATGTTGTTTATTATTTTGTCTGTTTACCGTTTTTATTGTCTGTTGTTTCTAAAATTGTTGTAAGTGTTTGATTTGCAAATTAATCTATGAAAAAAATTTCAGATGTTTCCTTGATGTTAAATGACTATGTGAATGTCTTGGCATTGTTGAAGTTTCATAAATAATTTTTTACTGAGTATTTTTTGAAAACGGGCAAGATATACTCACTATTTAAATTTTTGACGAACTCCGAATGACACCAAAATTTAATCGGGTGTTTTCTATATCGACTATAATGAGAATTCAATCTCGTTATATTTTTCTAAGCAAATGAACAAATATTTCGTCAGATAAAATTTATTCGCGAAATTTTGTGAAGCTTTAATTTGTAGGTTTATTATAAAAAATTTAAGTCACCGATAAATTTATCTGTGAGCGAAATGAAACTTATTTAAGAACGAATTTGGAAATTGAACGAGATGATGTGACTTAAAGTTAGAAAATATCTAGATATTTTTCTAGGATATTAATATTTTACTGAGTGGTTAACGAAAATATCTAGATATTTACTTGCTATGTAGTAAGACTTTTGTAAGGACCAAAATGAGCCACTTCACTATCCCTTTTTGTGTGTTGACTAGAATCACTTGTGTAAGAAGGATTACATGAGAAGTGATAGGTTAGTAATGTTGGAACCAAGTTGGTTTTACACTTAAAGTTTTGATGTTAACAAAAGTATTTTATGAATAAATTTGACTTTGAATAAGGATGACACCAGAGGATACCTCCAAAGGATGCCACCAGAGGATGTCACCAGAGGATATGTCCAGAGGATGCCACCAGAGGATGTCACTAGAGGATACCACCAGAGGATGTCACCAGAGGATACCACTAGAGGATGTCACCAGAGGATGTCACCAGAGGATACCTCCAGATGATGCCACCAGAGGATATCATCAGAGACAAAAATCAGAGGATATCATTAGAAACAAAAATCAGAGGATATCATCAGAGGAAAAAATCAGAGGATACCTTCAGAGGCAGGAATCAAAGGACATCATCAAAGGATACCATCTGAGGCAAACATCATAGTATGAAAGAAGACATGGTCAAGATTCGTAGAAGATTTGATTCAAATTCGAAGAAGACTTGATTAAAATTTGAAGAAGATCTGATCAAAGTCTGAAGAAGATTTGATTTAAATCAGAAGAAGATTTGGTTCAAATTTAAAAAGGAACATAATCAAGTTGAAGAATTTACAAAAGAAATCTAAGCAAAATACAATTCGAAATTAAACTTGGACCAAGTAGAAGCTCAAATCTCAACTATAAATAGATACTCCAAGCTGAAGAAGAAATCATCGAAAAACAGAAGAGAGTAGAAGAACTCAAGCTTAAAATCCAAATTCATCTTAGAGTTCAAAGAGAGAAACATTTGTGCGAATGAGAAATATTTTCTAAGTGTTCTTTTCTTAGAGTATGAAGAGTCATTGTTATAATCAGCTTTCCAGAAGAAACTACTCAAGTTCCAAACCTTTGTATCCAACCCGATAGTGGTGTAAGTTCCTTCTTTAATCTGGGGTTGTCAGATTGGTAGGAGAAGACTTGGCTTGTAGGGTCAAGGTGGTGTAAGTTCCTTCTTCAATCTGGGGTTGTCAGATTGGTAGGAGAAGACTTGGCTTGTAGGGTCAATGTGTTGTTGTTCCTCAAAAGTCTGGGTGTCAGGCTGTTTGGGAAGATTGGCTTGGAGGGTCAGGTGCTGTTTAATTCAAAGTATTTGAATTAGTGGATTAAAGCCTTCTGAATGAGGGGACTGGATGTAGCCAAGTTAATGGTGAACCAGGATAAATCTATGTGTCCAAATACTTATGCTTTTTTTATCCGCTGCTACTGAATCTGATTGCTTCTTCTCCAAGTAATTTATATCAACTTTCATCAAATTAGCAAAAAGTATTCAACTTTGGCAAACACAATTCAACCCCCATTCTTGTGTTTGCACCTTCAAGTAAAATATTTTCAAAGACCCTGTTAAAATTATTCGTAGGAGAAAAATTTAATCGAATTATAGATGATTATTATCGACAAATACTTTAAGACTCTGCACATTACTGTTAAATTTATCTGTCAATTGGAGTGCGATGAGAGTATATATTTTTACTAAAGTAGATCTATAAGTGAGTGATGTATTTAAAATGACAACTAGATGTTAAGGTGTTTGGGGACCAAAGTGATGTATTTTCTTAAAAAAAACTCAAAGTTGTGAGATGAGGATTTTAAAGTAAGTGAGTGATTGACAAAAAAAAAATTTGATTAGTTTTCTTGAGTAATGTATCCTTGAAGTAAATTTTATAATTCCCTATCTTTATGTAGTTAGCTCATTGACTCTCGAAAATGAATTGAGATTGTCAACACCAAGTTAGCGGTGGGGAGAACTTTGAATATTTTATGTTTTTTGGGTTGAAATTTTTAAGGAAAAGAGACAGAAACAACAAAAGTTATAGCAAATTTTTTTGGAATAAATTTTGAAATAAAGGGGTATATAAATTGTTGTGGGTTATTTTAATTCAAAAGTATTTGAGTGATAGAAGTTTTAGGAACTTTAAAGAAGTTAGAAAAATTTCTCTTGTGGTTTTTAATGGTGGTATAAATTTAAAATTTGGAGTCCTTTAAAGTTTGAAACCATATGAGTTGTTGCCTTTGATTATTTAAGGTGTTTTAGACTAGATTTGGATTTGGAAATTTTTTGAAGGACTTTGATGAGTAAAATGGATTTTAGCCGAGTGATATATGTATAGAATGAGAGTTCGAAATTTTGTTTAAAGGTTGATTTTACGTTTCCTTTGTTATTAAGGTGTTAAAGGTTTTATCCTTGGGGGTTTTTGAGAAAACAAGGATTTCACCTTTATAGATTGAACTTAAAAGTTTTAGTCATTGATATTAAATTTTTAATTTTTATGAAGAGATTTAATTTTGAGAAACACAGTTTCAAACTTTATGACTTTGAAAATAGTTCATATAAAAAAAAAATAAGGGTTCAAACTTTGTATATAAAACAGGTTTGAAAGAGAAATATTCACTGTATAAACTGTCGCATCCGGTTTGTCCGCAAAAAATGAGTCGCCACCAAATTTATTTTTTTAAAAAAGGGAAAATTAGATAAAACCAAAAATAAAGTTTTTGAACCAAAAATTGGATTCGGGAGTCCATTACGAGTAGAGAAAGTAAGTTTACCCTACATCGTCCGTTAAAACGGTTACCCTATAATTAATTGTATACAAATTATTTATTTTATTTAATTATTTATTTTACCCCCTAAAAGAATAATAAAAAGGAAAATAAATTATTTACATTAATAAAAGAAAAAAATATATTTTTTTTTATAGTTTGGTTTGACATGGAAAAAACCTAGCTCCTACGTATCCTCATGTGCAATATGGAAATCAAAACATGTGTAGTTTTTGGATATAAAATATTTATGTGTTATCCGATTTTATTGTTACTCTATTTGACTATTGTTTTATTATAGTTATTATTATATACGTATCCAAAAGTAAAAATGTAATAATGATAATAGTAATAATAATAACAAAAAAAAAAAGTGAGATGTCTGTTCACAAATTGTATCTTTTTATTTTTGTATTTTTGGTTTTTAAGTAAAGAACAATTGATTTTTTGTGTTAGAAAACAACGGTAACGCAGTGGTTTATGCACGAAACAGATGGACGCAACGATGAAGCAGCCTGTTAAAGGATTTGCTTGTGCGTTGTCGGATCTGTTGCGGCACAAAGGCCACTAAGTGATGTAGGTTACAAAAGACAAGAAAATAATTGTGGATTGATTACCAATTACTATTCATCAATTTCTTTTCAGTTTCTTTTCATTCAAAAGGTCACCATTATGTTGATTTTTATTACTATTCATCGATTTCTTTTAAGTTTCTTTTCATTTAAATGATCACCATTATGCTGATTTTTATTACCATCAATCCATTTCTTTTCGGTTTCTTTTCCTTCAATTGATCAACATTACACTGATTTTTATTACCATCAATCCATTTCTTTTCAGTTTCTTTTTATTTAATTATGTACATTTTTTTGTTTTAGAAAAGAGTGAACGTCTGAACAGGAATCAGAGGCAAACAAGAACTAGAAACACTCATGATTGTCTAACGTTTATAGTCTAATTATTTATTTTTATTTATTATATTTTTCTCATTTTTTTAATATATAATATTATCTTTTTTATATAAAATGTCTAAAGAAAGCGGACAAAATTAGGTGTCAATATCTGCCCCTCTTTACTTAGAATTTACTTGAGAATCAAAGTGAAGACGAAAACTCTAATTTTGTTCGGAAAGAATTTTTGTAGAAGGGTGCAAATCTTTTTCCCGGCTTCAACATACTATTCGTTTTCTCATATTTGGGTGCAAGTCGTTTTCCCGACTTCAATATACGGGTTGTTTTCTGGGCTTTGGGTGCAAGTCGTTTTCCCGACTTCAACATGTGGGTCGTTTTCTCGGCTTTGGGTGGGAGTCGTTTTCCCGGCTTCAACATGGGGTCGTTTTCTCGACTTTGGGTGCGAGTCGTTTTCCCGGCTTCAACATGCGGGTCGTTTTCTCAACTTTGGATGCGAGTCGTTTTCCCGGCTTCAACATGCGGGTCGTTTTCTCAGCTTTAAATTTATGAAATGTCATGAATGAATGAATATGTTTGTTTTTATTGGACATGATCATTCAAATCATGGATGAGAAGGGCACTTATACATTTTTCTTGAACTTGATATCTTTGATCTCTCTTTTGTCTTCTCTTTTTTTTTTTTTTAAAGAAGAATTTTTGTTGTGATTTTAAGCTAGATCTCATGTTGTCGTCTGTCTTGTACCATAAACAAACTCTACTATGACTTTATTGCAATCCATTATATCGAGGTATGGTATATGTTTTACTTTCCAGTACATGATAACCATAAGATGCATTTGGGATAAAGGGTTAAATTACAAAGATGATAAAAGTATATATCAATATATTGAGGTTCGATGTTTGTCGTAAAAAAACAAACAAATATATACATAAGATAAAACAAAAGAAATGAGTGGAAGATCCGACTTGGTTACTAGTAATTCAAAGGTAGACTTTACTAACTTATCGTGCCATAGTCCGATCCATATTGTTGATCCTGTCTATTTGAGTATATAATCTTTGTTTTTATTGTTGTTATTGTTTTTCTCCTTCTCCTAGGTTGCTCTCTCAAGTTTTCAACCCATCAGGTATCTATTAAATTTTTTTGTACCCTAATTTTTGCCTAGGTTGCCCATTTCAGTTTTCAACCTAGCGGGTATTTATTACTATTTTTTTGTACCCTAATTTTTTCCTAGGTTGCCCTTTCAGGTTTTCAACCTAGTGGGTATTTTATTATTATTTGTATTCTAATTTTTGCCTAGGTTGCCCTTTCAGGTTTTCAACCTAACGGGTATTTTATTGTTTTTTTTTTACCCTAATTTTGCATAGGTTGCCCTTTCAGATTTTCAACCTAACGGGTATTTTTTTTGTACCCTAATTTTTGCCTAGGTTGCCCTTTCAAGTTTTCAACCTTGCGGGTATTTTATTAATATTTGTACCCTAATTTTTGCCTAGGTTGCCCTTTCAGGTTTTCAACCTAGCGGATATTTTATTGTTATTTGTACCCTAATTTTTGTCTAGGTTTCCCTTTCATGTTTTCAACCTAGCGGGTATTTTATTCAAGTATAATACTTTTTTACGGCGTCTAAGTTTACAGGGAGGACTAAATCTTTTCCGTCCATATTCGTGAGGATCAAAGCTCCACCTGAGAAAGCTTTCTTTATGACATATGGGCCTTCATAGTTAGGGGTCCATTTCCCACGATAATCCTTTTGAATGGGTAAGATCTTTTTTAGCACCAAGTCTCCTTCCCAGAATTCTCGAGGACGCACTTTTTTCTCGTAGGCTCTTTTTAGTCTTTTCTGGTATAATTGTCCATGGCATAAGGCTGCCATCCTTTTTTCTTCAATTAAATTCAATTGATCGAAACGGGTTTGCACCCATTCCGACTCCTCTAGATTGGCTTCCATCAATACTCTTAGCGAAGGGATTTCTACTTCAATGGGTAGCACAACCTCTATCCCATATACTAGGGAAAAATGGGTTGCCCCATTTGAAGGTGCAAACACGAGAAGGGGGGTTGAATTGTGTTTGACTTAACTTGAATACTTTTCCTGTTTTAATACTTTCAAAACAAAACTTGATGTATAATTAAAATAGAGTTAGCAGCGGATAAAAATAAAAAATAAAAACTCACAGATTTTATACTGGTTCACCGTTAACGAGGCTACATCCAGTCCTTTCGCCTTGAAGGATTTCACTAATTCAATCTTGGATTACAACCTTGCTGCTGACCCTCCAAGTCAGTCTTCTCAAATAGTCTAACAATCCTAGACTTCTTTGAGGAAAAAACAACTCCTGTTCTTCAGCCAATCTGACACCCCAGATTGTAGAAGAATTCACAACACTATGAATCTAATTGCTAAGTACCTTGCTACCCTTTCTGAATCCCTCAGTTTGTAGACTCTACTTTAACAACTTAGATACAACCCTATCTAATTGCCAAGTAACCTTCTACCTCTACTGACTCCCTCAGATTGTAGACTCTACTTCAACAACTTAGATTTGCTACAGTGGAAAGAAAATAACCGAGTACTTGCTTCTTGAAAGCTGAATGATATGCTGTGATCCTCTGAATTCGGCCATCCCTGGACCACACTTCCTGACCCTCTGATCTTCTGATTTCGGCCAACCTAGATGCACGCCTGATATGCTGAATTCTTCTGGACTCGGCCATTTCTGGACTTGCACATTCTGTCCCTCTGATTTCAGCCAACACTGGGCCATGGTCTGATTTTCTGATCTGGACCATCACTAGACTCAAAAAATTATTTCTGAACCATTGATCTGGATATTTTTACTCTGATCTGGACAGATTTTGGAATTTGGTTTGGAACAAACTGAAATAAACTTGATCAAAAAATATTTCAGTCTGGACATTTTACCTTTGATTTTGGACCAGGTCTGGGTCGATTATGGAACTCATTTCTTTTGTTCTTGACTTAGTTCCATGCCCTGAATCATGCCATCTTATGGTCTGGGCCAAATCTGGATTGATCCTCTTGTTCTGGACTCATAAACATACCTTCTGGTCAAGTCTGGAACAAGTCTGGGCTGTGTAATTTTTCACTGCCAGGCCATCTTCTGGTCAGAATACCTTTTAGAATAAAATTGATATTTGATTCCTGTTTGTCTTGATCAACTCTCCTTCTGGCAGGCTTTCCAATGGTATGATCCATGTTTCCTTCTGATTTTTCCTCCTTCTGATATAGGCATGCAAAGATATCTTTTGGTGATGTTTTGACATCCTGGAACATCTGGAAATTCCAGAATTCATTTTCCTTTGATCTTCTGCTTTTGATTTCTTCATATTCTGGTTGTATTTAATTTAATAATTCAAGGTACAAACTAAGTATAATTTGAGTGCTTTTGTAAACATCAAAACCCTAAGTCTTAGAACCAACTTGGTTCAAACACCATTTAGAGTGCGTATCGAAGTACGATACCCGTAGTGCAAACGGCAACATCTCATGCCAATCTTTATATGTTACAACCATTTTCTGAATAATTTTTTTGATGTTTTTATCTGCTGCTTCAACTGCGCCATTCATTTTCGGTCTGTACGGGGATGAGTTGTGGTGTTGAATTTTAAAGGTGGCACACAATTCATCCATGATTTTGTTATTAAGATTTGTGGCATTGTCAGTAATGATCTTGCTTAGTAGGCCATAACGACATATTAACTCCCTTATTATGAATTTGACCACTACATTTTTGGTTACGTTGGCGTACGAAGCGACCTTTACCCATTTGGTAAAGTAATCGATTGCCACCAAGATGAAGCGATGTCCATTTAATGCTTTCGATTCGATCATTTCGATGACGTCTATGCCCCACATTGAGATGGCCAGGGCGCTGTAAGGGTGTTCAGGGGCATTGGTGGGGCGTGGATATTGTCAGCATATATTTGACACTGATAACATTTCTTTACATAATTAAAACAATATTTTTCTAGTGTGAGCCAGTAATACCTGACCCAAAGAATCTTTCTAGACATGGCGTGTCCGTTCATATGGATCCCATAAGAGCCATCGTGGACATCTTGTAGAATTTCTTTTGCCTCATCGACATCGCATATCTGAGGAGTACCATATCATGATTCCTTTTATACAAAATATTTTCGTTCAAGAAAAAGCTCGCGGTTAACCGTCATAGAGTTCTTTTCTCATTCTCTGATATTCTAGGAGGATATTCTCTATTTATAAGATAATGTTTGATGTCGTGATACCAATGTTCCTGTCAGTTTCTTCTTCCATTACGTGGTAGTAGGCAGGATGATCTCGACTCTCCATTTTAATGGATGGGATTTCATTGTTTTGCCTTATTTGGAACATCGAGGATAAAGTAGCCAAAGCATCAGCCAATTGATTATTTCCTCGAGGGATACAGTGAAAGGTTATTTTGTCAAATTGTAAAGACAATTCCTTTATGTATGTAAAGTAAGGTATTAGCTTCTTATCTCAAATTTCCAATTCTTGGTTAAGCTGATTAATGACTAAGATTGAATCTCCATATACTTCCAGTACTCTTGCTTTTGATTCCAAATTAGCCAAAATTCCCATGGCACAAGCTTCATATTCTGCAATATTATTGGTACAATCAAAACACAAGCGTGATGTGATAGGTATGAACATTTTTTTGGGAGATATTAAGACAACCCCAATCCCATGCCCCATTATGTTTGAGGCCCCATCGAACAACAGGGTCCATTTTCCATTATCGCACTCTTCAAACAAAACCATGATACCTTCGTCAGGGAATTCACATTGCATTGACTGATAGTCATCAACAGGTTGATTAGCCAAATAATCTGCCAAGGCACTCCCTTTGATGGCTTTTTGAGTAATATAGGTAATATCATATTCTGATAACATCACTTGCCAGCGAGCAATTCTCCCTGTGAGGGGAGGCTTTTAAAAAATGTACTTGATTGGATCCATCTTGGATATCAAGCAAGTCGTATGGCAAAGCATATATTGCCTTAAGCATATATTGCCTTAAAGATCGGTTCACAAGTGGCAGTTAGTTGTGATATAAATCTCGAAATGTAATTAAGTCTCCCAAGAAAGCCACGAACTTCCCTTTCTGTACTCGGGGGAGGCATTTCTGAAATGGCCGTAATCTTATCGGAGTCGACCTCTATTCCTTTCTGACTAACCACAAATCCCAATAATTTGCCTGACGTCACGCCGAAAGTACACTTGGCGGGGTTAAGCTTTAGCTTAAAATTTCTAAGTCTTTTGAAGAGTTTCTTTAGATCAACAACATGTTTTTCTTCTGCTTGTGACTTAGCAATCATGTCATCTACATATACTTCTACCTCTTTATGTATCATGTCATGGAACAGGGTTACCATAGCTCTTTGGTAGGTCGCCCCAGCATTTTTCAGACCAAAAGGCATTACTTTGTAACAAAATGTCCCCCAAGGGGGTGATGAAAGTCGTTTTTTCCATATCTTCGGCTGCCATGTTAATTTGATTATACCCAGAGAAGCCATCCATAAAAGAGAAGAGTGAATGACGAGCTGTATTGTCAACCAGAATATCGATGTGAGGTAACGGGAAATCATCTTTAGGACTTGCTTTGTTAAGGTCCCTATAGTCGACACACATTCTCACTTTGCCATCCTTTTTCGGCATTGGTACGATATTGGCTATCCATTGGGGATAATTTGCCATGGCGAGGAATCCTGCATCAAATTGTTCTTTTACTTCTTCCCTGATTTTTAATGACATATCAGGCTTCATCTGCTTAATTTTTGTTTGACTGGAGGGAAATCAGGTTTTAAGGGCAATTTATGCTCTACTATGCTAGTATCCAATCCAGGCATATCCTGATATGATTAGGAAAAAACATCTTTGTATTCATGTAGGAGTTGGATTAGTTCGTGATACACTTCTTTCTTTAAGATGGTGCCGACTTTAATTTCTTTTTTCCTTTCTTCTGTCCCTAGATTAATCATTTCAATTGGTTCCTCATGGGGCATGATACCCTTGGCTTCCTATTCTACCGCTCTTAACAATTCTAGAGGAAGTTCATAGTGTTTTCCATTATCTTTTTCTGTCTGACTACAAGATGGTCAAAATTATGTGGTGAGATCTTAGTACAGTCATCTGTGAATGAACTATTCCCAAATCTGCATGGTCCAAGGCTAGCATAAGAAAAATGAACATTTTTGGGGAATGAAAAAAAAATTGAGAACGGCAAGAAAGAACAATAAGGAAACAAAATGAAGATGCATTTATTGAAATTCAAAGTACTTAGAAAACAAAATTGTGTCCATCCTAAATATAATGAAACATTTTAAAGATCATAGCAAGAGTATCAATGCTTTTAGAATTACTTGGGAATTGCATTAAATATTATAGGCAACTTGACTATTTTCCAATTCTTGATTTCTTCTCCTGCACCACATGGACGAATCCAATTAGCGTCATCAATAGAAATGTCATCTCCAGCTGCTGCAATATGGATCTCACTTGTTGATCTTGCACTTTGGAAACTCTGTTTGATGTCATAGATGCGAATCCTTTCGGTTCTGGGCTCTCGATTCTCAATTCGAGCTAATCTCTTTTCTTTTTTCTCTTTGACCAATCTTCGTTTGTCAGCTCTAGTAGGTTTGTAGCCTAAACCCCACTTATCCCTATTCTCAGGAAGTTCCACCAGTTCTTTGAGCCCTTCTTCATCCTTCCCAAAATCGTGCCATGGATGGTGTCCGTTACTCAACATGAATTTAGCCACCATAATAGCAGTGTTTGACATATGTGGTTCTATAGGTGTCGTCTCGACGTAAGCGGTGTCCACAATTTCTAGTGTTTGAAAGGCGGTCTCTAAGGCTTCTTCTATCATCTCAACATAAGGTGTGGTGGACAACTTACTCACCAACAAGTCTTCTTCTCCTGACACGATTACCAATTGATCATTTACCATATACTTTAGCTTTTGATGTAGGGTTGATGGCACTACATCACTTATCTTCGTTTGTCAGCTCTAGTAGGTTTGTAGCCTAAACCCCACTTATCCCTATTCTCAGGAAGTTCCACCAGTTCTTTGAGCCCTTCTTCATCCTTCCCAAAATCGTGCCATGGATGGTGTCCGTTACTCAACATGAATTTAGCCACCATAATAGCAGTGTTTGACATATGTGGTTCTATAGGTGTCGTCTCGACGTAAGCGGTGTCCACAATTTCTAGTGTTTGAAAGGCGGTCTCTAAGGCTTCTTCTATCATCTCAACATAAGGTGTGGTGGACAACTTACTCACCAACAAGTCTTCTTCTCCTGACACGATTACCAATTGATCATTTACCATATACTTTAGCTTTTGATGTAGGGTTGATGGCACTACACCGACAGAATGGATCCATGGTCTTCCCAACAAACAGCTATAGACGGGTACAATATCCATCACGTGAAATGTGATTTCAAATGTGACCAGGCATATTTGAACTGGGAGTTCGATCTCTCCCATCACTTCTCTGCGACTCCTATCGAAAGCCCTAACAACCATGGGGCTTGGTCTCATATATGTACCATCACAAGGTAGTTTTTGTAACGTTGATTTTGATATGACATTCAGCGAGGAGCCATTGTCAATGAGGACCCTAGATATCATATGGTCGAGGCACATTATTGATATGTGTAGTGCTTTATTATGCCCTCTTCCTTCGGAAACTCATCATCTGTGAAGGTTAGGTGGTTGTTGGCAGTGATGTTATTTATGATACCTCCAAATTTGTCCAAGGTGATGTCGTGAGTGACATGGGCCTCATTTAGTATTTTCATTAATAGCTTCCGGTGGGACTCAGAATTCATTAGTAGGGACAACAATTAAATCCTTGCGGGAGTATGGTTGAGTTGGTCGACTATTTTGTATTCGCTCTGTTGGATGATTTTGAGAAATTCACGAGCTTCTTCATTAGAAACCTCTTTCTTATTTTCTACTTTCTCCTTTTCAACTTCTTCTATTACAATTACTTTATTTTTCCCTTTATCATTGTATGACATCTCGGAAGTCACTATTATTTCTTTTTATGATGTTTCGGGGGAGTATATTCGACCGCTTCTTGTCATCCTTCTTATCCCTGAAATGTTTGTGACAGAGGTGGTTTTTGAGCTAGAAACATCTTCAATCTTCCGTTCAGCCAAGTGCATCTCTACATTATAGTTCCAAGGTACCGCTTTAGTGTCTTTATATGGAAAAGGGTTCGGTACATGAACTATTAAGGTCCTCATATCACTGAGGGCATTCATAGTTTCCTCCTTAGTGAAGTGAACGACCAATGGCTTTGGGATGGTTGTGCCAAGTTTTTCTTCTGATTGGGTTGCGATCACATCGTCATCCTTATCCCAACGACCTATCAAAACGGTGCCCCTGTTTATCAATTTTTGAAGTTGTTTTTTGAACTCATTGCATTCTTCTATGGAATGATCTTCCTTGAGGTGGACATTGCATCTTGATTTCCTATTGGCATTTCCTCGGATTAACCAAACTTTGCATAACTTAAAGAAAATCATTCCCATCGGGGTCTTAATTTCCTCGAACTTATTTATGAATTGGTGATTCTCTTCGATAGCATTTACTATTGGTCCACCATGGCCAGGGAGGGGATTGTTTTTCACACTAGGCTTGTTTTCTTTAAAATTCAACCACCCAACTTTAAGCAAATTGTGCACCTTAAATTTTAAAGCTAGACGAGTGTGCTACATCCCCAGAGTGGTAATCGCATGCGGCGTTTGAGTCATATCCTTTAGGGTAGGGCGGTTCCATAAGTTTCCCTGGACATAGTGCAACCATAGAATTGTTTACCAGATGCGGTAATAATTCTGCATAAGTCATAGGGATTGAATCGAAATGTATAAACTTCTTCCCATGATAGTTTCTTCCCCGACTCTCATAGGAATCTTGATTCCCTTGTATGTTTTGACTTAGGGTACCTGAGGTTTGTGAGGTTGCACGAAAGAAGGATTAGTTGGGTTTAACGCACAAAATGGATTTCTCCCTCCTTTTTCTTATTCACACCTATGGGCAGCTTCTTGGCGTTATTTACTCCAAGATAGGCAGAAACAATCTTCCCGCTTTTCAATCCCATTTCTACTCTTTCACCTATGACAACGAGATCTGAAAAATTTGACGAGATGCTCCCTATCATTTTGTCATAAAACGGAGGCTAAAGAGTGTTTATCAACATGGTAACCATTTCTTTTTCAGATAAGGGGGGTTCAACCTGGGAAGCTAGCTCTCTCCATCGTTGGGCATATTCCTTGAATGTTTCATTGTCTCGTTTTGTCATGTTTTGGAGTTGCATTCTATTAGGAGCCATGTCGAGATTATACTTGTATTGCTTCAAAAAGGCATCTACCAAATCTTTCCAATAGCCGATATGAGCTCGCTCAAGGTGTATATACGAACTTAGGGAAGCTCCTGTCAAACTGTCTTGAAAGAAATGGATTAGTAGTTTTTCGTCATGGGCGCAAAAACCCATCTTCCGAAAATACATGATAAGATTGGGGCATGTAGTTCCCTTGTATTTGTCGAATTCTGGAAATTTGAATTTTGGGGGTCATATAACATCCGAAACGAGGCATAGGTTTGAAGCATCAAAGCCGTAATTGTTTCCCCCTTCGATCATTCTTAAGCGTTTTTCCAAGACTTGCCATTTTTCTTTGGATTGATGGTTCTCGAGCGGTCGAGGTTCATGATGTATGTTTAACGTCACCGACATAGCTTTGGTAGCTTTTCCTGAAGCAGCAGAAACTGCTCAAGAATGTTCAGCTGAAAACCGAGAAAGTTTACTTGCCCAACCAAACTATCCCCACACTTTCTCTGTTTTACCTCAACCTTCAACCTTGTCCTCCACAGACTTTCTTCATTACTACCAATCACCCATTGATGACATGTGCACCCTCCTTCCCAACCAACACGTCTCCTCCATGTCACCACTATTCATTTCCCCCCAGAAAACCAGTCCCTCACTCTTTGGGATAAGTCAATTTTTGACTTTTTCTGATACACCTGGACCCTCCATTAACCAGAAATCCATCTCCAATCCCTCACCTTCTGCCTTCACTCCTCTAACTTCCACTCATCCTGCTTCTTCTATGCCTCCTTCTCATCCTCCTCCACCTAAAGAACCTACAAACTTTGAGATCATTGCTGCCCTTCAAACCATTATGGCACGCCAGACTTAGCAGGATTTAGAGTCCACCCTCCTGCGCACCTGGATGACAGAACAACTTGCTCCAAAGCTTGGACTTGTTCCTCCTCCCTGCTCATAGTTCATAATAACTTCCACCCTTCTCCTTCTCCTCAACCTGTTGCTGATCCTGCCAAATCCTCTTCTTCAGAAGGATCTTCCCCATCGTTGGCATCTTAGGATCTTTTTCTCCTACCTTTTTGTTATGAAAAAGGGGGAGAAATAATTTGAAGATTTTAGATTAAGTTTAAGTTTTTTTTTTTAATTAGATAGAAGTCCTTTTGTATATGGTACTTCTGTATATCTTCTGACTTAATCTCACTGTGTAATTATCAATTGATATCATCTAATAAAAGTCTTTATTATGAATCTATTTGCTATGAATTGATTTATCTCTTGAATTTACATGATTTATCTTTTGTCAAAATTAAATCACTGCACAAATTGAGGGGGAGCTTTCAAGCTCTTTCAACATTAGAATCAAAATTAACATGTTTGTCATCATCAAAAAGAGGGAGATTGTTAAGACAAACTCTCATTTTTAAAGTTTTGATAAAAATAAACAAAGGTTAATTAAAGATTGTTAATTATGATTCTAAATATATTGTTAAATTAACCTGTGCTTTTGAGTGTGTTAATTCAAATATAGGTTTCAAAAGAATGAAAGAAAACAGCATAAACAAAGGCAGAGAACATTCTTGACATATTCTGGAAAACGGAGAATGTTCACCAGGCTGTGACAACATAAAGACCAATCTTTCTCCATCACTTAATTGAAGTTATTGCCTCTGGAATTTACATTAGTATTGAGAGTACATGACAAGGAACAAATGTGATCAATTACAATCAAAAGAAACCATTCAAATCACAAAGGAAAAAGGCCATGAATCAAGCTGCCCAAGCAGAAACTGAACATTCTCCAGTTCTGCTGTCAAGAATGATAAACAATCTTGACAATGTACAATGCATCAAGACAGCTTCCAGTATGTTCAGAAATCAGTCGAGATTGATTATCAATCTCCAGGAAACCCAAAAGCTAAAGCTCCAGATTGATCATCAATCTCCAACAACTACACTACAGTTTTCTGCAACAACGTTCTATGATCATTTTCAATCTGTTTTAATTGATCCAAAGCTCCAATTCAAGCCAGCAATATTATCACTTATTAGAAGCATTAAAGGATCATTAATTACTCAAGAAAATTTGATCCAAAATGCAACACACAGCCCAATCTGAACAGAAAATAAAAATAGTCAAAAGTTGGATTATTTTTATTCAGAAATAATGCCTCTGGTCAAGCCTGACAAGGGCACTACCAACAGCTCTATTGACCTCCATTTAATGCTCTCAAGCCTATAAAAGGAAGACCACAACTCAAGGAAAACGCAGAAGTTCAAGTGCTAACAAGTCTCCCAAAATCATTTTTATTTACATACTTGAAATTCTCCAAATCATTTACAAGAATCAGTTTGGTTAAATTCGTTTTACTCTGATACATTTATACTAAGTTCTTTAGAATCGAATCTCAAACAAGAGTTGAGACATCTCAGATTCTAACAAAACAATCTCTTCATTATTGTAAAACTCAAACTATAAGAGTTAAGTATAGGTTGGTAGGTGATTTGATTAATCTCTTTCTGGGTGGAATTAGATTAAGTTTTGGAAACAAAGATCAAGGTTGATCTAGGCTAGGTGCTGTAAAACCAAGAAGGTTCTTGTTTTAAACACTTATTGGAAAATCTCACAATTGTGAGGACTGGATGTAGCCCAAGTTGGGTGAACCAGGATACATCTGTGTGTGGTATTTCTTATCCTTTATCTCTTTATTCAGTTTGATTGCTTTTCAAGATTAAAAATACAAAACTGTTTTTTCTGTTTTACAAACTAATCTGAACGTTCTCCGTTTTCTGATAAACCAAGAACGTTCTCCGTTTTTCTGCTTCCTTAACCAAGAACTTTCTTGAGTTCAAATATGAAGTTTTTCAGAAAATTTTAAAAAGGGAGATTTACAATTCAAACCCCCTTCCTTGTAAATCAATTTTGCTACTTCAATTGGCATCAGAGCAAGGTCTCTAAAAAGAACACCTAACAAGTGTTAGAGAAAAAGATCCAGAAAAATGTCCAAAGAAAAATACATTGTTGAAGGAGGATCCTCAAACAGACCACCATTCTTTGATGGTACCGATTACTACTTTTGGAAAAGCAAAATGCAATTGTTTCTCAAATCACAGGACACAGGCATGTGAAACATCATAATAAATGGAAATTATATTCCAAGAATAAATCAAGAAGATTCAACTTCAGCAGAAAAGAAAGAAGCAGACTGGACTCCTGATGATAAAGCTAAGGTACTCCTAAATTCTAAAGCTCATTTATTCTTATCGTGTGCTTTGAGCAGGGACGAAAGTGAAAGAGCAGACGAATGTGAAACTGCTAAAGAAGTATGGGACACATTGCAAACTCTCCATGAAGGCACAAGCCATGTCAAAGAAACAAGAATAGACATCAGTATAAGAAAATTTGAATTATTTGAGATGCAAGAAGGAGAAACCATTGATGAAATGTATGCAAGATTCACAACAATAGTGAATGAAATGTGTTCCCTTGGCAAAGCCTATTCAATACAAGACAGGGTAAGAAAGATCATGTGGTGTCTTCCAGTTGTATGGAGACCAATGGTAACAACTATAAGCCAAGCCAAGAATGTTGAAACACTTCCCCTAGAAGAACTGATAGGAACCTTAAGAGCACATGAAATACTGCTACAAGAAGATAAACCTGCCAAGAAAGGCAAAGCAGTGGCTCTGAAGGTGTAAAGTGCTCAGCCATGAGAACGAGCTTCGATGCTCGTTGAAGGTGCAAAAACACTAAAAGGGGGGTTGGATTGTGTTTTTCCATATGAAAAACTTGTTTTTAAAATTCTGATTCGGGATACTTAGAACAAATAAACAATTCAGTGGCAACAAGTAATTAACAAGGCAAAAAGAAACACCGGGATTTATATTGGTTCACTACCAATGTGGCAACTTTGTCCAGTCCCCTCACACAAAAGGATTTAGCCACCAATTCAAACATGAATTATAGCATCTGACCCTACAAGTCAGTATTCTCAACGTCCATCCTGAAACCTACTAATCATTGAGACACTACAACACCTTGACCCTACAAGTCAAGTATTCTCAATTCTAACTTGAAAACCTACAAGTTGTTGAGGCAGAATAGCCACTACTGGACTGGGTCACAAAGGACTAAAAGTGGGTTCTATTTTGCTTCTTATAAGAGGATTGATTATAATGAACTTCACACTAAAACATAGCACTAAGCACTAAGTAATATAAAGTTTAACGAGTGTGTTTACTAAAACTAAAACCTTAAATTCATAATACTTAAGAAAATTTTGAGTTTGTAAGGTTTTCTGAGTTGTTGTGTTGTGTATTCTTGTTCAAAACTAATCCCTTTATATAGCATGAATTAAGGTTTCAACACTGTTGTACAAAAATTCTAGGTTTATCTTCCTTACGTGAGGTCTACTGAGATCTTCACAAAAAATAAACTATGATAGTTACGGTTTGTGGGAATGTTTAGATAGCGATTAATTCTCCTTGAATCTTGTGAGGGTATCTTTCTCGTGCGAGGTCAACGATAATATTCACATAAAGTAATCATTGATAGATTTGATTTAGGAATATGACTGTTGAAGCTTGATTAATTCCAAAACAAATCTTCTAGAATGATTATAGGAGAGAATTTTCGAATAACGCATGACGACAATTCTACTTTAATCATCTCAGTAAATACTTGTTTATGAGTAGTGGGAAAAATCAGAATATATTCTTGGACCATTAGAATTATGAAACATCTCAGTCTTAATCTGAGCGTTGACTTGCCATCAGATTCGTTAACTTTCTTCATCAGAATTTCATTGGAGGTAGATGCTGTGTTTCTTGGTTCAGGCAGTCCGAGGTAGAGGCAGAATTGCATGACTTAGAATTAGTGGCTTTGGCATCGTCTCCTTGTTGCATCATTAGAGCATGTTGCATATCATAGGTAACATCTTGGAGTAAGTTGTAACCTTTAAAGCTAGCGGAACTTGAGCTTTAGAGGAAACTTAAATAGAAGCTTTAGTGTTACTGTAGTAGGCGCTTCAGTGGCATACTTCAAACTTTAGAGGCATGCTTTAATGTTTAGAGGTAGACGCAGATAAGCTTCAAAGCCACATTGGGCAGATGCTTCAGAGGCAAATCTTCAAAGGCAAATGCACGCACACATCAACGCGTGTAATAACCAGAGTCTGAACGTTGCATTAACTTCCTTTGACTTCCCTTTACTCTGATGTCTTCGTTTCCTCTAATGTTGTTGTTTCCTCTGACATCTTCACTTCCTCTGATATTGTTTCCTCCGTTTCCTGGTTCTATTTGCTGCACACTCAATAAAATCATTAGTGCAATAAATTTTTCTCACAAAGTACCTTTGTAATCATCAAAACACGATGAAGGAATTGTTCCTAGAACCAACTTGATTCCAGCAATCTCCCCCTTTTTGATGATGACAAAATAGTAATTTTTGTGAACAATTTATTTAACAATAAAAATAAAGTAAAACAATAACACTTAACAAACCTCCCCTTAATTCTAAGCATATATTTAAATGTCAGGGTTATAAGAAACATTATAACAATTTTTCGAAGTATATATAAATACTCCACCTTTTTAAATGTTTTAAATTAGAGTATAAAAAGTTTGTTTTAAAATTATTCCCAAAACCTCATCTCTGCCTTTTGTCATCAGATAAAAAGAGTGAATTGTTATCAGTCAGAGCATTCCACATAAATCATACACAAACAACGGCAAGATTGAGTTGCAAATGATTAGAAAGTCAATACAAATTCAGTGTTTCAGAGTAGAGCATAGATAAGTTTAACTACTAATTGTATTCTACTAGAGGCAATTCATACATAAACCATAACATCATTTAGAAATAAAAACCAAGTTTGGATTTTTCTTAATAAAATCAAATATGTCCTCAGCAAATGGTTTTGTAAAAGTGTCAGCCCAATGATGATCAGTGTCAACGTATTGAATGTTTAAAATACCCTTTTGGACAAAATTTCTAATAAAATGATGTGTGATTTCTATATACTTTGTCCTAGAATGAAGAATTGGATTCTTAGTTAAACAAATTGTTGATGTATTATCACAAAAATAGGAATGTTATTTTCAAACAACTTGTAGTCTTCCAACTAATGCTTCATCCATAAGAGTTGAGTGATGCATCTTGCTGTAGAGATGTACTCAGCCTCTATTGTTGACCGGACAATGGTGCCTTCTCTCTTGCTTGAACAGGATATCAAATTATCACCCAAAAATGTACATTTTCCACTGGTGTTTATCCTTTCAAGCTTGTCTCCAACATAGTTAGATCACAATATCCAATTAACTTGTACTAAGATGAAACCTTATAGATCAAACGCAGGCTAGTAGTGCCTTTTAGGTATCTAAAGATCCTCGTAACGACTGTTTTGTGGGATTCCTTTTTATTAGCCTAAAACCTAGCACACACACACTAAATAAAATATCAGGTATGGATGTAGTAAGGTAAAGAAGTGACCCGATCATTCCTCTATATATTTTCTGATCAACCATTGTGCCTGATTCATCTTTATCAAGTGAGCAGGTTGGATGCATTGGTGTAGACATATGTTTGCATTCATCCACCTTAAACTTCTTGAGAAGCTCTTTTGTATACTTAGTTTGATTAATGTACACACTATTCTGACTTTTATGAATCTGAATTCCTAAGAAGAACCTCAGTTCTCCCATCATACTTATTTGAAATTCTTGTTGCATCAACCTAGAAAATTATTGGGAGAAGGTGCCGTTAGTTGAACCAAAAATAATACCATCTACATAACTCTTAATTATGATAAGGTCATTTTGAATTGATTTCGTAAATAAGGTATTGTAAACCTGTTCTCTTTCAAAATAATTTTTAATTAGAAAATTGCTTAGTCCATAATACCTAGCTCTTGGTGCTTGTTTCAGACCATAAAGATATTTTTTATGATTAAAAATATGGTTTGGAAACTCAACATTTTCAAAACCAAAAGGTTGTTTTACATAGTCTTCCTCATTTATGTAACCATTTAGAATTATACTTTTGACATCCATTTGATATAGAGTGATATTATTGAAAGCAACAAAGGAAAGTAAAATTTGTATTGCCTCTAACTTGGCGATCGAAGCAAACATCTTGATGTAATTAATACTTTCTAGATGATTGTAACTTTGTGCAACTAGGCATGATTTATTCCTGACAACCTCTCCCTTTTCATTCAGCTTAGTCCTGAATACCTACTTGGTTCCAATGGGTTTCTTATCCTCTGATCTAGTGCAAGATCCCAAACATCATTCCTCTTGAATTCATTGAGTTCCTCTGGCATAGCCAAAATCCATCCTTCATCTCACAGGGCTTCATCAATAGAGGAATGTTCAATTAGTGATAGCAGACCAAACAAATGAATGTCCTTGAGAGCTAATCTGGTATTCAAAGGATCATTGGAGTTCCTAATAATCAGAGAGTTTGGATGAGACGACTTGTATTTCCATCCAGTTTTCAATTCTGGAGGATCTTGACTAGTTCTAAACTCAGTCTCATCCTCTGCTATTTTGTCCAGTTCCTCTAATTTTCATGTTTCATCTGGTTTTTCTATTTCCTCTGGTTTTCATATTTCATCTGATTTTTAGAACCTATAGGAACTTCATCTAGCTTTGACTTTTTAAGGTCAAGCTACTTGAAATAAAACATAACATGTACTAACTCCTCTACAATCGAATCTCCATGTTGTATACTCTATAAGCTTTACGTGAAAGGTTTCTTGTCTTTCCATGTTATTAGCATAACATATGATATTTTACTGTGACCTTTCTGAGAACATACAGTACGCATTTCATCAAAATGAGTAAATTTAGATTTAATCATTGTTTCTTTAAATCCCATTTCTCTCTTATTATTTTTGCTAACACCATAAATCATGGATGCAAGCTTGCTTCTATCTATGTTGTTCGCAAGGAAATCCTAAAATGCTAATTCGTATTTGACTGAATTGAAAATGGTTTCCTCTTATGGTTTTGAAATGATTTTATTATTCAAAGTCAAATTTTTTCTCTTAAGTTCTGCAACATAATTTTTGAGAGAATTGTAATGATCAGTCAGATTTGAATTAACTTTTTTGAGAGTTTTCAGTTTTAAAGAAATAGTGTGTTTTTGTATTTAAAAGTAATATATAAATATAGTACGAGTTAAATCAGAAAGTACCTCAATTTCCTCATCCGCAGACTCACTTCTAGAGTGAATGTAAGACCCTTAATTTTAAATTAATTTATGGATTAAATATCAAATATATTTTGAGATATTTGTAATATGTTTAATATATGTATATTTTTATATATATATATATTTTGAGATTGACTAAAATTATTTGAAAAAGAATAATTTAATTATATTACGAGTAATTTAATAACGGACCGTTGTCAAATTTTATCCGTCAATCGAGTTATGAAGAGAGTATTTAGTTAATTGTGGGTTAGTTTTAAGTATAATATATATATATATATGTATGTATGTATATACATTACTTAGTGAGTAAGTATTATATATATATGAATGGGAATGGAAGCAAAATAGTCAATCCTAGATTACTTCAAAATCTAAGCTTCTATTCCAAGAGTGTTAAGAGAGAAAGTTAGTCCTCTCCTCACTACGGTGCTAGTGAGCTAACTTTGGTAGTGACGACGCGAGCGGAAGTTTCGCCGGTTTTGGTCGAGGTAACGAAAACGGTCGAGAAAACATTAGCAAGGTAAGGGGCTCCTTCCAACTTTTTAGTTTGCATGTAGGAACTCTAAATGTGGGTTTGATGGTTGATAAATGTGTTATCTTTGTTGAAAACGTGATGTTATGTTGTTGGTGATAAAAATGTCATTATTGTGTTGTTGATGATGTTGCTGCTATGTGGATTGTGTTAAAGATGTTTTGGTTGTTGTTGTTGAAGAGGTTGTGGTTTTGTTGTTGTTGTTGAGAGATTGATTGATGTTGTATTTGTAGTTATTTTCAAATAAAAGAGTTTGAAACTGAAGTACAATTTACTTGAAAAATTATACTGTTTTCGAAGATGTATTCGAATACAACACTAGTGTATTCGAATACACTTCTGCAAAGTTCAGTTTTTATTAAAATTTTGAACCTCGTATTCGAATACGACACCCGGTATTCAAATACAAATACGTGATTTTTGCTACTGACTTAGCATCTGTATTCGGCTACGACACCCTCATATTTGAATACATAATTGCAGATTTTGCTTCTGACTTAGCATCTATATTCGATTACGACACTCTCGTATTCGAATACAGAATTGCAGATTTTGCTTTTGACTTAGCATCTGTATTCGGCTACGACACCCTCGTATTCGAATACAGAATTGCAGATTCTGCTTCTGACTTAGCATTTGTATTTGGCTACGACACCCTCGTATTCGAATACAGAACTGTAGATTTTGCTACTGACTTAGCATCTGTATTCGACTACAAGAAGCTGTATTCGAATACAATCAGTATTTTTTATCAAAAATTCTATTTTTAAATATTTATTCATGCACTTAATCACTTGGAAAACATTTTTAAGACATATGATAAATTATATGAGATTCTTTTGAGATTTTTTCTATAATGGTGGTGAAGTGTCCGAGTTTCATATTTGCATTTACGACAGTAGTGTATTCAAATACACTTATGCAAAGTTCAGTTTTTATTAAAATTTTGAACCTCGTATTCGAATACGACATCCCGTATTCGAATACAAATTTGTGATTTTTGCTACTGACTTAGCATCTATATTCGGCTACGACACCCTCATATTCGAATACAGAATTGCAGATTTTACTTCTGACTTAGCATCTGTATTCGGCTAGGACACCCTCGTATTCGAATACAAAATTGAAGATTCTGCTTCTGACTGAGCATCTGTATTTGGCTACAACACCCTCGTATTCAAATACAGAACTGTAGATTTTGCTATTGACTTAGCATCTGTATTCGACTACAAGAAGCTATATTCGAATACAACCTGTATTTTTGTCAACAATTCTATTTTTAAATATTTATTCATGCACTTAATCACTTGGAAAACATTTTTAAGACATATGATAAATTATGAGATTATTTTGAGATTATTTCTGTAATGGTGATGAAGTTTTCGGGTTTCATGTTTGCATTTACTTACTAATTTTAGTGAAGGGAAATAGAGTACGTTCATGCATTGTATAGTTATGTCGTGATGGCGATGGGCCATAGAGTTGAGCGGTGACCATTATGGGCCGTGAAGTTAAGTAGTGACCGTGATGGGCTACATGGTGGTTCCACGTGATTATATGGTCCATCTTATTCTTACGAGGATTTAACTCATGTGTAAAGCCTGTGAGAGGCTACACTCTAAGTAATTTGTGCTAGTCCGTGAGAGACTTCACCTATAAAATTAAGTAGTGACCGTGATTGGCTACGGGGTGGTTCCATGTGATTAATTGGTCCATCTTATCCTTACGAGGATTTAACTTATGTGTAAAGCCTGTGAGAGGCTACACTCTAAGTAATTCGTGCTAGTCTGTGAGAGACTACACCCAATAGTTAAGTAGTGACCGTGGTGGTCTACGGAGTGGTTCCATGTGATAAGTTGGTCCATCTTATCCTTACAGGGTTTTAACTTATGTGTAAAGCATGTGAGAGGCTACACTCTAAGTAAATCGTGCTAGTTCGTGAGAGACTGCACCATTGTAATTAGTACTAAGGCCTGTGATAATCGGTACAATTATGATTTACGCCCCACGCGGAGGGTTTTGTTTTGAGGATTTCAGGATCATATGCTTTGGCATGTACGCATTGCATAAGGATGGTTGACGTGTGAGTCATGATTGTTATGATCCAATATGTGAAAATGACATGTGCAAGCACCTTAAATTCTAAGTTCCTAAAAAGTTGTTGTGATTGTTGATTGTACTTGGGCTTGCAATATGATTTGTAATTTAAACCTTTTGTTTCATCGAAAACGTAGATGTTATACATTTTCAATGAGTGGGTATACTTATCTTGTCAATGTTGTTATTTTGTTGGAACTGCTATGCATGTATTGTTGACTATGTCATATTTGGTAATTGTTAACTGTTATTTTCGATTGGTGACCTTTTACATTATTGTGGAAAATTAGGCTTTGCCCTAAGATGATACCCGAGTTCATACCACCGACAATTACCCTGACGACGGAGACGTCATTAGACTTCCTTGATCGTCATATGCCGACTACTTCAGGATTGGTACTTGAGGCGAATGGGGTATTTACGAACGCACAGGGTCCTGCAGCTTGAGGTGAGACGGAGGTCACTGTAGGTGTGGTGACTCCTACCGTGGTAGCAGAAGATGTGGTGCCTTAACCAGGAACGGGTGAGAAGGTCAAAGGGTGGATGCTAGCGGGGGTTGACATTCCACGTCTGTCTAGGCCGGTAGAGGACTGTTTCGAGATTCCAGTGCCGCTGAAGCGACCTATTTCGTGGGTGGATCTGACTTCAGAGAAGACTGATCCTTTTCTGGCTGATGAGGAGGAGGATGTCATGCTGAGGCGAGTGACTGCGTCAGATGAGACTTGTGGAGAGTGTGGTGGTAACCCTTGTTATTGTAGTTGTTAGTGCATGATCATATTAACTTTTGTTGTATAGGGCCCTAGTGTTTTGGTGGTTGTACTTATTTTGTTTTGGGATGACTGTACTTATGACGTACCTTGACAGTGACTTTTGTCGGTGGGTCCATGATCCAAATTTTTTTCACGTGACCATGGGGAGAGAGAGCATTCTTGGAGCAGCACTTCTGCGCAGGTGTCTGTCGAGAATACCCCAAGGGTATGAGCGTTGTCTGACTGGTCTCATAACCCCGATGTATTTTCTTTTTGTATATTTTGAATATTAATTCCCAAAACTATTTTAACTGGTTATAGTTATGATGTAATTATTTAATTACTTTTTTCATTTTGTATTACGACGTATTACTACATTAAATGGTTTTATTTTATTATTTTTAATTCTTTTGTTTTGAAAAAAAAATACACTCGCGCTGTTAAAAATCGGGGTGTTACAGTGAATGCCACGCATTGGAGCCAAATCAAGTTGCTCTTCATCATAAGAGGACTCACCAGAGTCATCTTTATAGCCATCAGAACCTTATTCTTAGACTTGGAATCTTTCCTTTAGAACTTCCCTTTCTCAAGATTGGGACATTTTGACTTGACGTGACCAACTTCATTGCATCCATATGAAATGATGCTTTTCTTGTCAAACTTATCATCTATTCCTCTATTGGATTGTCTGAAACCTTTTTTAGGGAAATACTTCTTCTTGTTGTGCCACATCCTTCGAATCTTTCTGAATATGAATTGAAGCTCCTCATCCTATGAGTCTCCATTTTGATCATTTGAATCATTATCCTTATATTCTGTTGCTGCTTGTAGAGCCTTCTTATGCTTGGATCTTAGAGCCAGGGTCTTCTGCTTCTTCTTAGGCTAATCCTCTGCAAGTTCAATCTCATGAGACCTGAGAGAATTGATTAACTCCTCCAGACGAAGACTATTCAGGTATTTACTTCTTGAATAGCTCTTATCTTGGGTCTCCACTTGTTGGGCAAGCTCCTTAGGATCTTTTTGACAAGATCAACAGTTATGTAACTCTTTTGAAACACTTTTAACCTTGACACCAAAGTTTGAAACCTAGAAAACATAGTTTCAATGTCTTCATCTTCCTCCATCTGAAAAAGCTTGTACTTTATGACCAAAAGTTTAGTTTTTGCCTCTTGGACCTACTTGGTTCCTTATAGGTTAGAATTAGAGCATCAGAGATACTCTTAGTTGTCTCCTTGTTGGTGCACTTGTCAAACTCCTTGAATGTGATCACATTCATCATAAAAGTTATGGCTTTAAATGCATCTTGTAACTCTTCTTCTAATTAGCATAAAAGAAAGTAATACGGCAGATGGAGAAACACTTGATTTATACTAGTTCACAACCATCATGGTAGGTATGTCTAGTCCTCTCACATAGATGGATTGATCCACTAATTCAAAGCTGAATTACAATACCTGACCCTATAAGTAAGTCTTCTCAATTTCCAGTCTGAAACCTATACACCATTGAGGCACTATAACACCTTGACCCTACAAGTCACGTCTTCTCAAATCCCAACTTGAAAACATACAACTTGTTGAGGCAGAATAACCACTACGGGGTTTGGTTACAAATGGGTGAAACTAGGTTCTGTTTTGTTTCTTCTTAGAGGATTGATTACGATTAACTTCACACTAAAATAGAGCACTAAGCACTAAGTAATATAAAGTTGAACGAGTGTCTTTGCTGAAAGTGAAGCCTTGAATTCTGCATACTTAGAGAATTTTGAGTTCGTAAGGTTTTCTGAGTTGTTGTGTTGTGTATTTTTTGTCAAAATTGATCCTTTTATATAACATGAATTAAGGTTTCAATATTATCCCAAACAGATTATGTGCGTATCTTCCGTGTGCGAGATCAACAAATATCTTCATAAAAAATAAACCTTGATAGATACAGTTTTGGAGAATGTCCACATAGCCCTTGAGAATAATTTTCCTTGAATCTTCTAAGCGCATCTTCTGTATGTGAGGTTAACATATATCTTCACAAAAAATAAACCTTCATAGTTATGGTTTGGGATAATAACCTTAAACCGTGATTAATTCCCAAACGAATCTTGAACCAAATCTTCTTGAATGATTATGTGCGAAAATGTTCAGATAGCCCTTGAAAAAAATTCTCCTCAAATCTTCTGTGCATAAGCTTGTTTAAGAGAATTGGGAATAGATCAGAACAATTATATACATACAAAGGAGTTAGAGGATTTGTTTCCCTTATGAATACTTCATTCATCATTAGAGCGTTGACTTTCCATTAGAGCTGTTGACTTTCTTCATCAGAACAAAACTTGATCATCAAATTTAGATGATGTGTTGCTTGGTTCAGGTAGTCAAAGGTAGAGGCATAACTACATGACTTAGAACTAGTTGCATTGGCAATGTCACCTTGTTGCATCTTTAGAGCATGTTGCATATCAGAGACAACATCTTGGAGTAAGTTGCAGTCTTTAGAGTGAGCAGAAGTAGAGCTTCCCAGGAAACTCAAATAGAAGCTTTAGAGTTAATGTAGTAGGTGCTTAAGAGGCATTCTTGAAAGTTCAAAGGCATACTAAATAGAGGAATGATTCAGCATTCATAGGTAGACGCACATAAGCTTCAAAGGCATACTGGGTACACGTTTCAAAGGCAGATACACGCACACAATAACGCGTGTAATAGCTAGAGTCTAAACATTGCATTGACTTCAGTTGACTCTGATTTCATCGTTTCCTTTGACATCTTCATTTCCTCTAACATCTTCACATCCTCTAATATCTTCCTTTGATATCGTTTGTTCCGTTTCTTGGTTCTATTTGCTACAAACTCAATGAAATCATTAGTGCAATAAATTATTCTCACAAAGTACCTTTGTTATCATAAAAAAATGATGAAAGAATTGTTCCTAGAACTAACCTAGTTTCAACAGATATAACCCTTTGTCCTCCTAAAAATCCGAGGATTAATTGAAGAGTTTAGAAATTGAAAATTTCGAGGATTACTCTCTACGCGCCTTTTGAATGCAACTGCAACTCACTTACTCACTCCCAAACGTTTATGTTTTTATGATCTCAATCGTCAGCTAATCTTAAATGATTACCTATGATAGACTACATCTTTTTCGTCTCCTCTATAACAATTATATACATGGAAACTCCCTCCTTCAAAATCGTTTCTCATTATTTTAAAATGGCTCGAACCAAAGTATCGGCCAAAAGTAATATTTCATCCACCTCTCTTGATAGTATGTCTTAAAGCTTCTCAAGTGATTCAAATCACCCTCAAACTGAAGGAGAAGTAATCTCACCAGAAAAAACTCCAGAGCTTGAACAACCTAAGCCTGTAAGTATCTTTCGACCTCTTTTCTATATCGCCACTCCTCCTATCATAGCCTCTCCTCATCCTCATCTTGTTGCACCCAAAACCAAAAAACCTATGTCATCAAAATATTCGTCCTCTGCACCTACTAGACGTTCATCATGTCTTACATCTGAACTCTCTCATCCAAGAATAAACAACCTCAAGACAACACTATCCATGTCCTATATTCTAATGATTCTGAAGCCACTACAACCTCTCCAAAAAACTCCCAAAAGGAAGTCTCTTCCAAACCAACTCATCATGTGTCCCATTCTCCTCAGATCAACGCCAAAATTCCACTTTTTAACTCGCTAGATTTGGAAACATCCTATTTTTAAAAATGGCTAAACAAGTTTGTAGTTAATGGAAAAATAATTGATCTTGAAGGCCTTAATGAAGGAGTATTCAATGTTGAAGAGATTTTTGATCAATTAGGATGAACATCACTCCTCAAAATAAATGAACCTTAATATCCAAAACTTGTTAGGGCCTTCTACACTACAACAAAAGTCTCAAAAGTTTACAGCTTCCCTAATGTCGTCCACAAAGGAGTTAACATTGAACTCACTCTAGAGTTACAGTGTCAAATTTTGGACATTCGAAATGAAGGTCAAAATATCATCACTAAATCATGATACTCTCTATGTGATATAAATTGAACCAATGTCCTAAAAAACATCCTAATCAAACCCCCTAAACTTTAAGTGGCATCTAACCTCCTACCAATGTGCAGGGTTATTCACAACATTTGTGTTCACACTATCATTCCTAGAGTAAGAAGCTTTGAAAAGATCACTGACCTAGATCTACTATTAATCCATCATCTTATACATGGAGCCCTCTTCACTTAGAAAACATGATTTTTTGCTTCATGATGAATGCTGCATGGATTCTCTAGTCAACACCATATGGGATGTTCTTCACCAAGATTTTCAAATTCTTTAAAGTCCTTATAGATGATGAGTAATCCATTCATATGTACAATGTCTTCTCTACTTGATACATAAATCAAATGAGGCTCAATCCTACTGATAAACCTTCAACCAAAAAGGCTATCATCAAATCCTCGTCTTCAAAAGTCTCAAAGAAAAGTAGATCATCTTTAACTCCTAAAACAAATGTGAAGAAACTGAAGGAAACCATCCCAACTACACAAAAACACTTACTTAACCAAAATCTCTTATCACTCGTCCTCAATTGAGGACGTCAGTATTCTTTCTAACACTCCTTAGACTTTAGAGGGCATTCTGTCTCTGATGATTAACTTACGTTTTTGGGCGTGTTGCCTCTGATGCTGTTTCTCATATATGAGTATTTATGCCTCTGGTTTCTCCTTTTGTTTTTGCTTCTGTTAGTTTTGTTATGGTTTATTTTATTATGCCTCTGGTAAATTACTTTTGTTTTTGCCTCTTATGAAATGCTTCTTGTAACAAACCACTTAGTAAAAATAATTTTTTAAGTCTAAAATTTAATTAGTGAAACAATTAATTTAAAATAAAATAAGATGTTTAAAATTTGATTAATTAAAGAAGGCGCTATAGGGTAATATTTAGATAAGTCCAAAGAGCAAGGAAGGGAATTACCTTTGTACTTCTTCTAAATACCATTCCCGGACCCAAAAAAATCTCCATTTTTCCAACAATTCTTCTTCTTCCCGTGCACAACAGAACATAAAACCCTTGTTACAGTTCACTCTAAGCACCAATCTCTCCATTTTCCTTCCTTTCTCGAGTCACCTAAGATTGAAAGCTTCCTAGACTCCCTAACTTATGTGTTAGGAAAATTTAATTAGATGCATAGACTTTAATTTAAGGTCACTATGCTTGTCGAGCACGATTTCTGCACGTTACTGCTGCTGCTCTGATGCGTATGCGAAACTGTGGGTTCTATTACATTAATTTCTTTTAGCATGAAGGTTTTGGAAATTTATTCATTGAAATTCTTTAAAGTAATTGTTTTGGCTTATTATGGGTTAGAAGAGGTAGAATGTGAGGAAATCGAATTTTTCGCATATAGGTGTTTTAAAACTGCATCCAAATAATTCTTCATCACTTTATTGTTGTTACTATTTTCATGACTCTGATGTTGTTACGATGTTGTTTCTATTTTTCAGCCTCTAGTTTCAATTTCGAATTATGATATTAGGATTAAATTATTATTTATTTAGTATATTGATAAGTTATTTATAATTGTTGTGGATGAAGGATGCATTGCATACATGACATAATAAAGACATTTCATACAAAACATCTCAAGTTCAATATAGTTTCATTAATTAGATCATGCACGACCATATTCACGGTGGGACATACAAGTTGTTTCATGCAAGGAATAACAGGTAAGAGATAATAATAAGGACATTGATTGGGGTTTGGCAAGGCCACCTTTTCCAATAAGGACTCAATTATCATGGTGATCCACATAAAGATATTGGGCGACTTTTCCTTATTCCAAATGAAAAGATTTGAGGTCATGCATATGATTTTCAGAATTAAGAAAGAATGATTATTATAAGTAAATTTTTTATTAAAATGAAAGGTGAAATTTTTAACTTGAGACTGCCCTTCCTTTTATTTTCGAGCTCACTAAGATATTTTTATCTCACCCCATTTATTTTTATTTAGTAGCTGGAGGAACATGAGATATAGATTTAGCATCAGAATATCAATTCCATACTTGTGGAATTAAAAATTGATGTTTTATTTTATTTTATGATGTAATCAAACAATCGCAGTTTATTTTCAAGATGTAATATTTTATGAATCTATTGAACAAGTTGTAAACTATATTTATAGATTTAGTTTTCAGTTATGTTGGTGATTCTAATTTATTATTCGTTATATTTTACCTCTAGTTTATTAAGGTGTGTGAGTGCAGTTGCCATATTCTAGACAACTAACAATAAGTCTTACATTTCGGTATCAAAGACAGGTCGATTCCATAGGACTATGGATTAGGAATTAGAATGGCTTTCGTTTACTATACATTTCACTTAATATTAACTCTGATCAACTTAGTATTTTGTGTGTGGTATGTAGATTTATGGCTGAAGGATCCTGGAGGAACTTTGCCAATAGGGTGTTTTATGATTTTCTTAAGTTGCAGCCTCCAGCCTTCAGAGGAATCGATAATCCCTCAGAGGCCGAAGCTTGGTTGTATGAGATTAAGAAGACATTTAAAGTTGTCCCTTGTATTGAAGAACAAAAAGCAAAAGTTTTTGCCCATCTACTAAAGGGTGAGGCAAAGTATTGGGGGATGAGTGCAAGGACTTATCCTCAGACTCAAGAAACCCTTATGGATTGGGAACAATTTGAGGTGGCCTTTTTGGACATGGAAATGCACAGAGATGGCACTCCAAATGCCAATAGGGTGTTTTATGATTTTCTTAAGTTGAAGTCTCCAACCTTCCAAGGCAACCATAATCCCTTAGAGGCCCAAGCTTGGTTGGATGAGATTAAGAAGAAATTTGAAGTAGTGCCTTGTACTGAAGAACAGAAAATGGAATTTTTTGCCCATCTACTGAAGGGTGAGGCAAAGTATTGGTGGAGGAGTGCAATGACTTATCTTTAGACTCAAGGAACCCCTATGAATTGGGAACACTTTGAGGTGGCCATTTTGGACATGTACCATCCAAAAATTTCTAGAAGACAAAAGGAGTTGGAGTTTGTGCACTTACAACAAGAAGACATGTCTACTGCAGAGTATGTTGTTAAGTTTGAAGAACTAACCAGCTTCTCCCCACATGCCCAATATGCACCCACTAAAGAATGGAAGATAAACTAGTTTGAATGGGGATTGAGGCATGAAATCAGAGGGAACATAGGCCATATAAAGCTTACTAACTATTCTAAGTGGCAACAAAAGAGAAATTTTGAAAAATTTGGCTAGTAGTTGAAGGTAAAGACTCCCCAAGGGAAGGGAAAACAAGTACATACCTCCAATTCCCCAAGAGCATATAAGTGTCTTAAGTGTGGCAGAGATCATGGGGGAGAGTGCTTGGTTGGAAAGCAAGTTTGCTACTGCTACAAATAGCCTGGTCATATGGCTCCCTCTTGTCTAGTGCAACAAAAACAAGCAGAGTCCAACTGAAACATACAAAACACTGGGAGGGTCTTTGATCTCAATGCAAAGAAAGGTATGAATCATAATCTAATAACTGGCACTGGATTGATAAATCTATCCCTTTAATTGTCATGTTTGACACTAGTGCATCCCATTCTTTCATCTTTTCTTATTTTGTTTTGCAACATAATATTGGAACCAAGTTGGTTCGATCAATCAAAGTTTTGATGTTAACAAAAGTATTTTATGTAAATAGTATTTTGACTCAGAAGAACATCCAGAGGAAGCAATAGAGGATAGAAATGTCACCAGAAGGTTAGGCCAGATAATGTATCCAGATGGTACTAAAGGATGCATCCTGAAGGCACCAGAGGATACACCTCCACAAGATATCAAAGGATGTCATCAAAGGCAAAATATCAAAGGACTAGTAACATCATCAGAGGATATCTTTCTTGGCCCAGATAAGAAGGAAGCAGAGTCCAGAAGGAGACTTGGTCTAGATCAGATGGAAGCTTGTCAGAGGGAGACTTGGTCCAGACTAGTAGGAATCATAAGTCAGACTTGGTCTAGACTTAATCCTGACCAGAAGATAGCTTGGTTGTGAATATAAGAATCAGTCCAGACTTAATCTAGACTTGGTCCAGAGCAGAAGATAACTGGTCTAAAACAAATGAATGGGTTCAGACTTGGTCCAGACCAGAAGATAGCATGACCAGAACATAAAACTCAGTCCAGATCAGAAGAAATGATTTTCCAGATTTAATCCAAACTTGATGTAGATCAGAGGATAAATGTCCAAATTAAAAGATCAATGGTCCATATTAAAATATCATAAGTCTAGATTTAATTCAGATTCAATCCAGACTCAGTCCAGATTAGAGGGAAAATGTTCAAATAAATGGTCCAGATTTAAGTATCATGGCCCAGTGTTGGACGAGATCAGAAGATCAGATCATATGGCCCATTGTTAGCCGAGATCAGAAGATCAGATCATGTGGTCCAGTGTTGGCCGAGATCAGAGGATCCCATAATTGTCGCAGATCAGATTATTTGGTTCAGAGGTGGTCGAGATCAGAAGATCATACGGTCCAGAATTTTAATCATGATGCAAATCAGTGAGGACCTGATTATAATTCGAAGAAGACTTGATTAAATTTTGATAGAAATTTGATCAAAGTATTAAGGGGATTTGATTCAAAAATTACTGAAAACTTGAAGAAATTCGAATGCAATCTGATGCTTAAAAAGATATGGTTTGAAATTAAAAGAAACAAGATTGGTCAACTAAATTTTCAAATGCAATCTGAAGCTAAAAAGATACGATTTTTATTTAAGTGAAACAGGATTGGCCAAGTTATTTTTGCAAGAGAATGTAGACAGATACAGCACGAATTTTATCATGGAAGAAACCCGAATTTTCATATATAAAAGGAGGCTCAAGGCAGAAGACTTTGTTATCGAAAATCAGAAAAAGAGTCATAAACCATCAGAGGCAAACACTCGAGTTTTCAGTGAGGTTAATTGTGAGTATCAGCTTTCCAAAAGCAAGTACTCTTGTTTTTCGTTCCCTTGTGTCATATCTATATTGTTGAAGTAGAGTCTACAATCTGAAGAGTCAAAAGAAGTAGCAGGTGACTTAGGAATTAGATTCAAGGTGTTGAAATCCCTTCTGCAATATGGGGTTGTCAGATTGGTAGGAGAAGACTTGACTTGTGAAGTCAAGGTGCTGTGTTCCTCAAAAGTCTAGGATTGTTAGACTGTTTGGGAAGATTGACTTGGAGGGTCAGTAGTGTTGTTGTAATTCAGAGGTTTTGAATTAGTAGAAAAATCCTTCAAGGTGAAGGGACTGGATGTAGCCTAGTTAATGGTGAACCAAGATAAATCTTTGTGTTGATTACTTTACTTTATCCGCTGCTAATTATGCTTGCTTATATATCATATTTTAAATAATCATCAAAAACATAAAAAGAATTCAAGTATTACAAACACAATTCAACCCCCCTTCTCGTGTTTGCACCTTCAATTGGCATCAGAGCTCGGTCTCAAGGCTGAGCACTTAACAGTGTTTGAGGAAAGGTCCAAAGGGGTTCAACATGTCAGAATCCAAAGAAGAATTTGGAGGCAACATCAACAGGCCACCACTGTTTGATGGAGATCACTTTGAATACTGGAAGGACAGAATGAGAAGCTTCTTCATTTCCCAAGATCCGGATCTCTGGACCTTGGTAGTCAAAGGCTACACTGCACCAACTCTACCAGGAGATGAAACTGGTCAAGAACTGGATGTAGCAGATATGAATCCCAACCAGAGGAAGTTATACAAGCTGCATCACAAGTCCAGAACCATCATAATCAATGCTA
This sequence comes from Cicer cuneatum, assembly GCA_037974295.1. Taxonomy (NCBI): domain Eukaryota; kingdom Viridiplantae; phylum Streptophyta; class Magnoliopsida; order Fabales; family Fabaceae; genus Cicer; species Cicer cuneatum. The sequence goes on along the minus strand of JBBPBO010000003.1, from coordinate 37,714,775 downwards.
TCACATTTAAAGAATTTGACAGATGCACCAACAAAGAAACAACAAAAAGCATATATGACAGTCTGGTTCTGACCTATGAAGGAAGTCAACAGGTTCAAGACGCAAAGGCAAACATACTAGTCAAACAATATGAGTTGTTCAAGATGGAAGAGGATGAAGACATTGAAGCAATGTTCTGCAGATTCCAGATTCTGGTATCAGGTTTAAAAGTATTAAATAAAAGCTACACCATTGCAGATCTAGTAAAGAAGATCCTCAGAAGCTTACCAGCCAAATGGAGACCAATGATTACTGCACTACAGGAAGCCAAAGATCTGAATACCTTGAGGCTTAAAGATTTGATCAGCTCCCTCAGGTCTCATGAAATAGAGCTAGATGCAGATGAACCAAAGAAGAAGAAGACTTTAGCCCTTAAGTCAAAACAGAAGAAAGCTGCAAAGTTGTATCAGAATCAGAGGATAGTGATTGTGAAGATGATGACCTTGCTTACATAACCAAGAAGATTGCAAAGACGTGGCAAAACAGAAAGAAGAAACCTCCCAAGAAAATGGCAAATACTCCAACAGTGGAAAAGAAGAAGCTGACGAGAAAAGCATCATCTGTTATGGATGTAATGAACCGAGAAATATCAAGTCAGAATGTCCAAACATGGAGAAAGGAAAACATCACAAGAAAGGTTCCAGATTCAAGAAGAAGGTTCTGATGACAACATGGGATGCATCTAACTCAAAAGAGGAATCATCTTATGATGTAGAGGCAGAAACAGCTATGATGGCTCACATCAAGTTTGCCTCTGGACTCTATAAAGGTACTAGCTCTTGAAGAAAAGCAGAAGGTAAGAAGAATGGACAAATCATTCATTCTGGCAAGTCTGGAAGTACATCAGAGGAAGTAGTATTGGCTGTGATGGCACATACCAACTCAAGTTCTAGATCTAGCACAGACTCTGGAACTGATTCAAAAGATGAAAACAAAGAGGTATTCTCTGATCTTACTAAATCCGAATTAATTACTGCTCTTACAGACTTTCTAAATGTCAACAACAAGATGTCTTTAAAACTGAAAACTCTTACGGAAGAAAAGAAAATTCTAACCAAAGAAGTACAAATTTTAAAGAATCAGAATGCTGAGTTTGCAACTGAAAACACTAATTTTAAAATTGAAATTTCCAGACTCAATTCTGAAAATCTAAATCTCAAAAGTAATATTTGCTCTACTTCCAATACTGTTTGTGAATCTGATATTCATGAACAAGCTTTTCAAAACTTTATTGCAAATGGTATGGAAACAAGTAAGTATGCTTCCATGATTTATGGAATTAGTAACAATGGTAAGAGAGGAATAGGTTTTACTGCATCTTTGTTGCTGAAATTAAATATGTTCATTCTAATGTTATGTGTATTATTTGTGCTAAAAAGGGTCATTCTAAATTGTCTTGTCCTATGATAAAATTTGGGAAAGACAAGAGACCTGGTAAGTCTTACAAACCTGGCCCCAACCAGTTTTGGGTACCAAAGAACAAAATTGTTTATGTTGCAGATATTCTGAGCAACTAGAAGGAAACACCAATCATGGTGCCTGGTCAATGGATGCTGGCAATGCACAAACAGAAAAAGGTGTATGTTCCAGTTTCCACCAGACAGAAGCAAAATGAATCTGATGAAAGAAGGTCTGACCATACATCCTAGATCCACTAGGATGTACCAAGACCTTAAGAAAAACTATTGGTGGTTAGGTATGAAGGTTGATGTGGCTACTTTTGTGGGTCAATGACTAACTTGCCAAAAAGTGAAAATAGAACATTAGAGGCTAGTAGGATTGCAGCAGCCTCTAGAAATACTTGAATGGAAATGGAACTCAATTTTCATGGATTTTGTTGAAGGTTTGCCACATACCCACATTGGGTATGATTCCATTCGGGTGATTCTGGACAGATTAACCAAGTCAACCCATTTCTTACCAGTAAAGTCATATTACAACACCCTCTAACTAGCCAAGTTATTCATTAAGAAAATAGTGAGGTTGCATTGGGTACCTCTCAAATCATATCAGATAGGGACCCAAAGTTTACCTCCATGTTTTGAAGGCCTTTCAAAAGTCTCTAGGAACTAGAGTACACCTTAATACTGGATACTATCCCCAAATTGATGGTCAAACTGAAAAGACCATTCATGACTCAATTTTCTTGATGACCCACATTAAGATATTGGGTGACTTTTCCTTATTCCAAAAGAAAAATATTTGAGGTCATGCATATATGTTTATAATTAAAACTTTTATTAAAATTATAAGTAAGAAAGAAAGATTATTATAAGAAAGAAAGAAAGATTATTATAAGTAAGAAAGAAACTTTTATTAAAGATTTGAGTTAAGAAAGAAAGATTATTATAAGTAAAAATTTTATTAAAATTAAAGGTGAAAGTTTTAACTTGAGATGCATAATTGTTTTAATGTTTTATACATATTTATGAAGGAAATTCTTTGAAATTGTCGTCCCTTTATTTTCAGAGCTCACTGAGATATTTTTATCTCACCCCATTTATTTTTATTTAGCAGCTAGAGGAACATGAGATATGGATTTAGTATCAGAAGATCAGTTCCAGACTTGTGGAATTAAAATTTGATGTTTTATTTTATTTTATGATGAAATTAGACAATCGTATGTTTTTTTTCAAGATATAATATTGTATGAATCTATTGAACAACTTGTAAAACTATATATATGAATGTATTTTTCAATTATGTTGGTGATTCTAATTTATTATATTTTACCTCTTTTTTATTAAGGTGTATTGGTCTAATTTCCATATTCAAGAAACCTGACAATGAGTCTTACACTTCTATTTTGCCTTTGATAATTCTCTCCTGCTTTGCCCTCTAATTTTTCTTCTTCTACATTGCTTCTGATTTTCTCCTTATGTTTTGCCTCTACTGTTTCCCTTTTGTCTTTCCTCTAATCAAGATGCCTTTTATCCAAGTCCCTCTAATCAAGCTTCCTTTGATCTATGTCCCTCTGATTCTTCCTCTGGACACGTATCCTGTTATTCTTCCTCTGGACATGTATCCTCTAGTTTTGCCTTTGGACACGTATCATCTGATTCTATATCTGGACCTGTATCCTATGAATCTACCTTTGGACATGTATCCTTTGATTCTACTTCTAGACATGTATCCTCTTATTATGGATCTGGACATGTATCCTTTAACTCTGCCTCTAAACATGTATTCTCTGACTCTATCTTTGGTTACATATCCTCTGACTCTAATTATGCTGCTTCTAACATTTATGCTGCCTTTGGTTAGAGTTGCCTCTAATTATGTTGCCTCTGATTTTTTACTCCAAAAAGCACCGCCTCTGGTCAGGAGTTCTACCTCTATAATGAAGCATTGCAAACATAACATTATCACGACATTGCATACATTAAATCTCAAGTGTAGTACATTCTCATGAATTAGATCATGCATGGCCTTACTCACGATGGGACATTCAGGTTTGTTTCAGGCATGGAACAACAGGTAGAGGAGAACAATCAAGAAGTTGGTTGGGGTTTGGCTAGACCACCTTTACCAATCAGGACTCAACTTACTTGGTGACCCACATAAAGATATTGGGTGACTTTTCCTTATTTCAATGAAAATTTTTAAGGTCATGCATAGTTTTCAAAATCATAATGAAAGAATGATTTCAGTTAAGCTTTAATGAAAAATTGAAGCTAAGAGCTTCATCATGAGATGCATCATAATTTCATGTTTTTATCTCACCCTTTTATTTTTATATTAGCAGCTAGAGGAAACCAAGATACGGACTGAGCACCTGAGGATTGATCCACACTTATTAAATTTAAAATTTTAATGTATTGAAATATATGATGGAATGAAAATTTTTTAAACACTAAAATTAGTTTAGGTTGTAATATTAATTTAAGAATCTTCCAAAACAAGTTGTAAACTATATTTTGAATCTACTTTTCAGTTGTGTTTTATGATTCTAATTATTATTTCATTATATCTGCATCTGTCTTATTATGGTGTATGGATTCAATTGCCATATTCTAGATAATTGGTATTGGGTCTTACATTTTGGTATCAGAGCTAGGTAGATTCAATAGGACTATGGGTTATGGGTTAGGAATTAGAATAGTTTTCTTTTACTATATAGTTTAATTATTATTTCACCTAATATTATGTCTGATCAACTTAGCATTTGGTGTATGATATTCAGAAGTATGGTTGAACGATCCAAGAGGAGAGGAAGACCAAAGAGGAACTTTGCCGTTTAAGACTATTAGACTCCACCACCTAATGCTGAAGCCTGGGAAAAGGTGATGGAAGCTATTCAAGTCCAAGCCATAACTACCCAAAATTTGGTACAATAAATGGCAATGCAAAGAGATGGCACTCAAACAACCAATATGGTATTTTATGATTTTCTTAAGTTGTATCCTCAAACCTTCTAGGGAAGCCACAAGCAAGCATTTCAATAAAAAGGAATTTGAAGTGGTGCCCTGTACTGAAGAATAGAAAGTGGTATTTGTTGCCCATGTACTGAAAGGTATGGCAAATAATTGGTGGAAGGGTGCAACGACTTATCTTCTGACTCAAAGAACCCATATGAATTAGGAACCCTTTGAAGTGGCCTTTTTGGACAAGTACTATCCAAAAGTCCCAAAAGACAAAAGGAGCCAGAGTTTGTGCGCCTGCAACAAGGAGACATGTCTATGCATATTATTTTGCAAAGTTTGACGAATTGGCCAGATTTTTTCCACATGCCCAGTATGCACCCACTAAAGAGTGGAAGATAAACCATTTTGAGAGAGGATTGAGGCATAAAAGCATAGGAAATGTAGGCGATATGGAGCAAACTAATAATTCTACTCATATACACAAGAGCTACATTTATGAAGACAATTTAAATAATGTACAAGAGGAAAGCAAGGACAGACCACCAGTATCCCAATAGCAAAGAATTGTCTTAAGTGTTGCAAAGAGCATGGGGAGAGTACTTGGTTTGAAAATAAGTCTTCTACTACTGTAAACAACCTCTTCATATGGCTCTTTCATGTCCAGTATGCCAAAAACAAGGAGATTCAACCCATGCAAAGCTAACACTGGGAGAGTGTTTGCCCTCAGTGCTAAGAAAAGTACGAACCACAATCTGATTATTGGTAATTGTTTCATAAACAAACTCTTTTTATTGTCTTGTTTGACACTAGTGCATCCCATTCATTCATATCCTCATATTGTGTTTTGCAACTCAATCTTCCTTACTTGAATTTCCTTTCCCATTAGTTGTAACTAATGCGACTAAGAATTCAATTGAAACTTCCGTAAGGGGCTAGACATTATACTAGGAAGGGATTGGATGTCTGAACATTCAGTGCCTCTGGTTTGCCATGGTAACAAAATTATCATTCCCCCAAGTAGTCCCCAACCAGAGCAACTAGAATTTCCTACCATATCCACAACTTCCCAACTCTTCCAATGTTTAAACCATGGGGGTCAAGGCATACTATTGTTGTTATCCTCTAACTCAAGGTCAGAAGTAGAATTATCAAACATTCTAGTGGTTAGTGAGTATGAGGATGTCTTTCTAGAAGATGTGAAATCCTTGCCTCCAAAAAAAGAAATAGAATTCTCTATAGACTTGGTCCTTAGAACAAGACCAATCTCCATTGCCCCTTATATGATTGCTCCCTTATAATTGAGTGAGATAAAAAATTCATTGGAGGATTTGATAAGCAAGCAATTCACTAGACCAAGTGTGTCACCTTGGGGAGCCGATGTGCTGTTTGTAAAGAAAAAGGATGTCAATATGAAGCTTTGTATAAATTATAGGTAGTTGAATAAGGTAACCGTAAGACCCTTAATTTTAAAATTAAAATTATGGATGTAATATTAAGTGTATTTTGAGGAATAATTGTAAAATATTTAATATATGTATATTTTGTGTAAATATATATATATAAATATTTGTTTTGGAGGTTGAATTAAAATTATTGGATGAAGGACAAATTAATTTAATTACGAGTAATTAAATTATCGGGCAGTTAATTAAGGAATTATCTGCTAATTGCGACAAGACTGGTTAAGTAATGGAGGGTCAAGTAATATTATACTACTAATGTGGGATGAGGTGACACATAGATGTGCATATATATGGACGGGAGAGGGCAGAGCAAAGGCAGAAAACCTTCCCTCCTTCATACTGCATGAAACAGTAACCGTATTCTTCCCTTCCCATTCTGTTTCCAGTTCGTAGAAAAAAAAAAGAGTTGCTCAAAAGTGAGATTACTTGGAAATCCAAGCACCGAAACACCAAGTGCCTAGAACAAAAGTTGTTCCTCTCCTCATTACGGAGCTAGAGATTACTTGGTAAACGCAAACGGAAACTTCGCCGATTTTTGTCGCAGAAACGTAACAGGGGTAAGGGGCACCGTCCACTTTCTAGATTGCATTAGGGCTGTAAATGCATACTGTTATGGCATTAATGATGTTTCATTATTGTTTTTGAAGAAAAACTGTTTTGCATGTCGTTTGAAGGATGAAAAATGCATTCTGTTGATATTTTAAAGGATTTGTGATGTTGCTGTGTTGGTTGATATATCAACGTTGTTCTCTTTATGTGCGAATGATGGAAAATGCTTTGCATGTCATTTTGGGGATGATCAAAATGCATGTGTTGATAAAACTGTTGTACATGTTGTTATAAAATGCGAAAAAATGCATTCTGTCGAGGTTTGATGATCTGTGATGTTTGCTGTTTTGACTGAATACATCAACGTTGTTCTGTTTGTGTGGGAAAGCTGGAAAATGCTTTACATGTTGTTTTGGTTGTGAATGAATACTGGAAAATACTTTGCATGTTGTTTTGGGAATGCTCAAAATGCAAATGTTTGGAAATGCATGTTCTGTTTTTGAGTTTGACATTCTGTTTTGGGTGATTTAAGCAAAACTGTGATGTTGTTCTGGTGTTGGTGATTCTGTTTTTGTTATGGTGAAATAGTCTGGTGATGATGATGGTTCAAAAAGAAAAGGATTTAAAATGGTGGAAGTGTTTTCTGGAAAATCTATTGTTGATGAAAAATGTTTTGAATTTTGGGGTTTCAAAAGAATGGTGATTTCATTTAGGTGTTGTGTTGGTTTTTCAAAGAAAATAATTTGAAAACGTCTTGAAGATTCCCGTGAAATTTCACTGAATTCGAAGGTGTATTTTAATAGGGCATGAGTGTATTCGAATACAGCCTGCCAAGCTTCTGTTTTACTCAAATTTTCGAACATGTATTCGAATACGGGCCTCTGTATTCGAATACAGATGAAGGATTTTTGCTTCTGACTGAGCCTCTGTATTCGACTACAACCCTGTCGTATTCGAATACAGGACTGCAATTTTTGCCACTGTATTCGCATCTGTATTCGACTACGACAGCCTCGTATTCAAATACAGAATGCTGATTTTTCACTGTTTTTGCCTCTGTATTCGAATACAAGGGAGCTGTATTCGAATATAGCTTGCTTTTTTTTCCAAAAATTTCAGTTTTAAACAATGGTTTATGAACTTAAAGAATTGGGAAAACGTTGGGAAGGTTTGTGATGAACTAAAATGCTGTTTTTGAGATGGTTTGGGATGGTGATGATGAGGTTCTGGAGTTCTTTATTGATGTTGTGAAAAATGTTGAGTTTACACTGTTGTGGCCTTTGTATTCGAATACAAGGAAGCTGTATTCGAATACAGAGTGTTGATTCTACACTGTTTTAGCTTATGTATTCGAATACAAGGAAGCTGTATTCGAATACATATTCGGTTTTTTTCAAGAAAACTCAGTTTTAAACATGTGTTTATAAACTTTAAGAGTCGGGGAAAACTTTGGGAAGACTTGTGATGAATTAAAATGGGGTTTTGAGATAGTGTGAAGTAGTAATGAGGTGGTGCTTGAATATTTTTATTGATGTGATGATAATGAAATTCATTGTGTTGAGATATTTTGGGGAAATGATGGAAAGGCTGAATTTTACTGATGTTGCATACTGTTTTCAGTGAAGAGAAAACATTGCTTGTTCAAGCACTGCATAGTTAGGTGATACCCGCGATGGGCCACAGAGTAATGCGTAAACGTGCTGATCTGTTGAGCGATTGCACGAGTGCTGGTCTGTTGAGCGACTGCACTGGTACTGGTTTGTTGAGTGACTGTACCCTGAAATGAGCAAAAACGTGCTGATGTGTTGAGCGATTGCACGAGTGCTGGTCTGTTGAGCGACTGCACTGGTACTGGTCTATTGAGCGTTTGTACCTTGGTATATGTAAAACGTGATGGTCTATTGAGCGACTGCACGAGTGCTGGTCTGTTGAGCGACTGCACTGGTGCTGATCTGTTGAGCGATTGCACCATGGTCTTGAGGGTCGTTAAAGTCAAACATATTTAAATTGTGCTGGTCTGTGAGCAACTGCACCTTGGTAATTCCAAGAAGTTGAATACGTGAGCATATACATATTGCATCGGGGTGATTGACCGGTGGGTCACGATTTGGATATATGTTGATGATTGGAAATTGATGTGTGTAAGTACTTTATAAAATCTGAATTTCTGATGAATGATTGTGATTGCTGAAGTGTTAGTCATACTTACAACATGTTTTCCATATTAATTGGTTGCTGTATGAAAAGGCATTCATATCATGAAATTTCAAAATGAGCATCCTTATTTATAATCATTGTTATATGATATGCCATGGATATGTTTGTTACTGTGATATATATGTTATGTGTTAATTGTTAATTTCGGTCGGTGACCCTTTACTATTATATTGGAAATTGGGCTTTGCCCTCAGATGATACCCAAACCCGTCCCACCGACGGTTACACTAACGACGGAGACGTCGTTAGTTTCCCTTGATCTTTACGTACGGAGTATTCGTGGGCAATGTAGACGAGACTTGTGGAAGACGCGGTGGAAATTGCTTGCTACTGTAGCTTAGTGCATGATCAGACTAGACTTTTGTATAGGGTCTTGAGTTTGGGAAATGTAATTGGTTATTTTGGGAATTATTGTATAACTTTTCCGCTAATATTTTCCGCACTCTGATAATATTTTGGTGGGTCCAGGATACAGCTGTTGGATGTATCTTTATTTGGTTATGTTTTGAAGAATGAAATTCCAAAATATAATTTACTTGATTAATCGTGATGTAATTATTTAATTACTTCTCTATTTTGGATTACGACGTCGAACAACTTTTAATTTGAATTGATTTTAATTCTTTTGAATTAATAATTTTGAAAAAGAAAATTCCTTTTATTTATTTTAAAAAGAAATAGAAAATACACTCGCGGTGTGTTTTAAACTCTAGGTGTTACAATTGTGGTATCAAAGCATTTGGTTAATGTTTTGGGTTAAAAGCTCTGATTAAATTATTAGTTTTGAGATCATGCATAGGAGCAAGTAGTTAAAGTGTCAAGTCTGTAAGTTGTGGTGTGACTGAAGTGATGATGGTTTTATAGGAAACAATGCCTCCAAGAAGAGACGACACTGCAAGAGCCAACGCCAGCCGGGAGGATAGGATGGGTGAAGCAATGAATAACATGGCTGCGTCTGTTGCTACACATACGGCTGCGAAGACTCAACAAGATCTGGAGAAGAGAGAAAGAGAGATTCGTGCTGCTGAATCAAGGGGACTAGAAGATTTTCGTCGTCATAATCCTCCAAAATTCAAGGGTGATGAGGGTCCAGAGAGAGCGGACCAGTGGATTCAAGAGATGGAGAAAATATTTGAAATGATTAATTGTCAAGCAGCGGTGAAGGTCAATTATGCTACCTATCTGCTGATAGGCTACTGATGGGGTCAGCTCAAGAGGAGGTGAACTGGGAGTCGTTCAAAAACAAGTTTTTGGACAAATACTTCTTGATGAGCACTAGGACCAAGTTGGGTGACGATTTTCTGAAATTGCACCAAGGAAACATGACGGTGGGAGAATACGCAGCTAAGTTTGAATCACTATCAAGGCATTTCAGATTTTTCGGCGAAGAGGTGGATGATCAAATTTATGTGTCATCGTTTCCGAAATGGACTGAAATATGAGATTCAAGACTCGGTCTTACCTTTGGGAATTCAACGTTTCTAAGTGTTAGTGGAGAAGTGTAGAGAGGTTGAAGAGATGAAGAACAGGAGGGCCAACAGAGGAGGGAACTTTAATTCTGGAGGGCCTAGTCGGGTGCACTATCAGAACAATAGAGGGAAGCAAGTTGCTAAACCGTATAACCGGCCACAAAACAACAAGAGAGGCCAAAATCGGTCGGGAAATCAGAATTTTGGACGGCAATTAGGACAAGGGGTTCATTGTTCCGATGTGGGAAAGAAGGACATATTGCTACTGCTTGTACTACAAGGGATCTTATGTGTTTCAATTGCCAGAAACCAAGACACGTGGCGAGGGATTGCCGGGTTCCGAAGGTTGAACCAACAGTGAACGCAACTAGGGCTACCCGTCCTATTGCTAGAGGACGCGTCTATCACATGGGTGCTGAAGCTGGGAATCAAGCTCCAAATTTAATCCAGCAAGATGGCGAAATTGCAGGTAACACCCTAACTGCACTTTTTGATTTGGGGGCAACCCACTCTTTCATTGCTATGGACTGTGTGCATCGTTTGAAGTTATCTGTGTCTGCTTTACCTTTTGATTTGGTTGTTTCTACACCTGCTAAGACCTTGACCGTAAACTCTGCATGTTTACACTGTACTATAACGATTCAGAATAGAGATTTCTTAGTTAATTTAATCTGTCTACCCCTACAATCACTCGAGATCATTCTCGGCATGGATTGGATGACATATAATTACGTAGTCTTCGATTGCGCTCGAAAATTAGTCCTTTTCCCCGAACCTGGAGTCGTTCGATATTTGGCTGCTAACCAACTCGAAGTATCTCTGAGAGAAAGAACTCAGGAATTTTTATCATTGGCTAACTTGGAGACCAAGAGGGATGTGAACCTAGAAGATGTGGTGTTAGTCAAAGAATATCCGGACGTATTTCCAACAGAAATTCCAGGATTACCCCCGGTGAGAGAGGTGGACTTCTTCATTGATTTGCACCCAGGAACTGGACTTATTTCAATTGCGCCGTACTAGATGTCGCCATTGGAATTAAGCGAGCTTAAGGTTCAAATTGAAAGTTTATTGGAGAAAGGATTTATCAGACCAAGTGTGTCGCCATGGGGAGCTCTGGTGTTGTTGGTTAAGAAGAAGGATGGAAATTCCCGCTTATGTGTGGATTATAGGCAACTTAACAAGGTAACTATCAAGAATCGTTATCCTTTACCACACATCGATGATTTGATGGACCAATTGACGGGAGCCGCGGTGTTTTCAAAGATCAATTTGAAGTCAGGATACCAACAGATTCGAGTAAGAGAAGGAGACATTCAAAAGACTGCTTTCAATACTCGTTATGGACATTATGAATATCTCGTTATGCCATTTGGAGTTACGAATGCACCAGCGATTTTCATGGATTTTATAACTGGATTGCTCAAGACAAGGAAAAAGAATGATTCGATTTGGGTAATAGTTGATCGATTGACAAAATCCGCACATTTCTTACCAGTAAGGACCACCTATAAGGTAGATAAGCTGACTGAGATCTACATTGCTGAGATTGTGAGATTACATGGAGTGCCATCGAGTATAGTATCGGACCGTGACCCAAAGTTCACATCTCATTTTTGGGGAGCGCTGCATAAAGCTTTGGGAACGAAACTGAAATTGAGTTCCGCTTATCATCCGCAAACAGACGGACAGACTGAGAGAACAAATCAGTCCTTGGAAGATCTATTAAGAGCATGTGTGTTGGATGATAGAGGAAACTGGGATGAGGTATTGCCATTGATTGAGTTCACTTACAACAATAGTTTTCACGCAAGTATTGGAATGGCACCCTATGAGGCTTTGTATGGACGCAAGTGTCAGACGCCTTTATGCTGGTATAAGGACGGAGAAAGTATGATTTTTGGACCCGAGATGGTGGAACAAACCACAGAGGAAATCAGAAGGATACAAGAGAAAATGAAGGTTTCACAGGATCGTCAGAAGAGTTATGCCAATAAGCGTCGCAGACCTTTGGAATTCGAGCAGGGTGATCATGTATTTCTGAGGGTCACACCTACAACTGGTGTTGGCAGAGCTATTAAGTCAAGAAAGTTGACTTTGAAATTCATTGGACCATACCAGATTACTGCACGAATTGAACCATTGGCTTATCAGATTGCTTTACCTCCAATACTGTCCAATATTCACGACATATTTCAAGTGTCGCAGTTAAGAAAATACATTTTGGATCCGTCACATGTGATCGAACCAGACACAATTCAGCTGAAGGATAACCTGTCATTTGAAGTATTCCCTGTAAGAATTGAAGACAGGAAGATTAAACAGTTGAGGAACAAAGAAGTCCCACTAGTCAAAGTGATTTAGAATCCGACTACGGGAGACGCGACTTGAGAACTGGAGAGTAAGATGAGGGAGCAATATCCTCAGTTGTTTATGGACCTGTAGTTTCGAGGACGAAACTAATTTAAGGGGGGGGGGGAGTAATGTAAGACCCTTAATTTTTAAATTAAATTATGGATGTAATATTAAGTGTATTTTGGGGATATTTGTAAAATATTTAATATATGTATGTTTTGAGTAAATATATATATATAAATATTTATTTTGGAAGATGAATTAAGATTATTGGATGAAGAGTAAATTAATTTAATTACGAGTAATTAAATTAACGGACAGTTAATTAAGGGATTATCGGCTAATTGCGACGAGACTGGTTAAGTGCTGAGGATCAGACAAGTGTCGGGTGACGTGGCACCCACACAAGCCTATATATAGGAGTGAGAAGGATGGGTAAAATCAGAACACCATTCTTCCTCCCTTACTGCCCTTACTGCATGTAACAGTACCCACCTTCTCCTTCCCTGCCATTCTGTTTTCTGTTTCCAGTTCGTTCAAAAAAAAAGAGGGGAGTTCCATAAAAGTGATATTTCTTTGGAAATCCAAGCAACAAACCAGAAAACCCCCAGTACAAAAGTTGTTCCCCTCATCATTCCGGAGCTAGAGAACCCATTTTCGTAGCAGCAAACGCAAGCGGGAGTTTCACCAATTTTTGACGAGTAAACAGGAACGAAAATAGAAATGTGAGCAGTAGCAGAAACGCAACAAGGGTAAGTGCACCTTCCACTTTCTAGTTGCATTAGGGCTGTAAATGCATAATTGTTATGACATTACTGATGTTTTCATCATTGTTTAAAGAAAAACTATTTTTGCAATGACATTTTGGAAAAAAATGAAGAAAATGCATTCTGTTGATGTGTAATGATTCTGTGATGGTTGTTGTTTGGTTGAATGCAGTAATGTTGTTTTGTTTTGTGTGTGGGAAAGTTGAAAAATATCTTGCATGTTATTTTGAAGATAATCAAAATGCATATTTTTAAAACTGTTGTACTAGTTGTTATAAAATGCGAAAATGCACTATGTTGGTGTTTTGGAGTATGTGATGCTTGCTGTTTTGCTGAATGCATTAATGTTAATTCTGCTTGTGTGAGAAAGCTGAAAATGCTTTGCATGTGGTGATTTGTTGTGTAAGAATGCTGGAAATACCCTACATGTTGTGTTGAGGAATGATCAACAATGTAAATGTTGAAAAATGTTTGTTCTGTTGTGATTAAAAATATGTTTTGGGTGATTCTAGTGTTACTGATGTTTTCAAAGAAAAGGGATTTTAAATGATGAAAGTGTTTTTCTGGAAAAGTTGTTATTGATGAAAAATGCCTGAGTTTTGTGGTTCAAAAGAAATGCTGAATCTGTTTTGGTGTTTTGTTGGTTTTTCAAAGGAAACAGTTTGAAAATATGTTGGAGTCTCGGGAAAAAATTTCACTGAATTCGAAGGTGTATTCGAATACAGGTTGAGTGTATTCGAATACAACCTGCCAAGCTTCTATTTTACTCAAGTTTTCAAACTTGTATTCGAATATAAAGGAAGGATTTTTGCTTCTGACTTAGCATCTATATTCGACTACGACTCTGTCGTATTCGAATACATAAGTGAAATTTTAACACTGTATTCGCATCTGTATTCGACTACGACAGTCTCGTATTCGAATACAGGATGCTAACTTTCATAGTTTTTGTTTCTGTATTCGAATACAAGGGAGCTATATTCGAATACAGATTCGGGTTTTTCCTGAAACTCAAGTTTTAGATTCTGTATTCGAATACAAGGAAGCTGTATTCGAATACAAATTCGTGTTTTCCAGAAAATCAAGTTTTAAACACTGTCATGTGAACTTTAAAGTGTTGGGGAACATTGAGAAGGTTTGAAATGATTTAAAATGGAGTCTTTGAAATAGTTTTGAGGAGGAGATGATGAAGTTCTTGAGAACCTTAAATGATGTTGGGAAAATGCTGAATTTGCACTGTTTTGTCTTCTGTATTCGACTACAGGTATGCTGTATTCGAATATAGAGTGTTGAAATTGCAGTTTTATGCTTCTATATTCGAATACAAGGGATCTGTATTCGAATACACATTCGTGTTTTTCAGAAAATCAAAGTTTTAAACATTGTTTTATAAACCCTAAGTGTTGGGAAATATTGGGAAGGGTTGTGATGAATTAAAATGGAATTTTTGAGATAATTTGAAGTGGTGGTGATGAAGTTTTTGAGACTTTACTGCTGTAGTGAAAAATGTTGATTCGTGCACTGTGACAGCCTCTGTATTCGAATACAAGAAGGCTGTATTCGAATACAGAGTGTAAATTCTACACTGTTTTGGCTTCTGTATTCGAATACAGAGAAGCTGTATTCGAATACAAATTCATATTTTCCAGAAATCTCAGTTTTAAACACTGTCTTATGAATTTTTAAGAGTTGGGGGAAAGACTTATGATAATTAAGAATGGAATTTTGAGATAATGTAAAGTGATAATGTTTGCTGGAATGTTTAATCATTGATGTGTTGATGATGAAATTAATTGTGTTGAGATGTTTTGGGGGAATGCTGGAAAGGCTGAGTTTTTCTGATATTGCATACTGTTTTCAGTGAAAAGAAAACATTGCATCTACATGCATTTCATAGTCAATTGGTGACCGCGATGGGCCATAGAGTAATGCGGTAACCGTGATGGTCCAGGAAGTTAAGTAGTAACCACAGTAGTGGGCTACGGAATGGCCGCGTGTTCGTGGTGGTCCATTCTATCCGTGTGAGGATTTAACTTCTGTGTATTTGGCCTGTGAGAGGCTAATACACATGAAGGTAGTAACCGTGATGGGTTGTAGAGTGGCCGCGTGTTCGTGGTGGTCCATTCTATCCAGACTACGGAATGGCCGCGTGTTCATGGGGGTCCATTCAAATACGTAAAACGTGCTGGTCTGTTGAGCGACTGCACTGATGCTGATCTGTTGAGCGATTGCACCCTGGTCTTGAGGGCCGTTAAAGTCAAACATATTTAAATTGTGCTGGTCTGTTGAGCGACTGCACCTTGGTAATTCCAAGAAGTTGAATACATGAGCATATACATATTGCATCGGGGTGATTGACCGGTGGGTCACGATTTGGTTATATGATGATGATTGGAAAGTGATGTGTCTAAGTACGTTATAAAATCTGAATTTCTGATAAATGATTGTGATTGCTGAAGTGTTGGCTGTACTTACAACAGGTCTTCCATATTAATTAGTTGCTGTTTGAAAAAGCATATATGTCATGAAATTTCAAATGAGCATCCTTAATTTTCATCATCGTTATATGAAATGCCATGAATATATTGATTATTGTCATCATAAATGCTATGTGTTATGTGTTAGTTTCGGTCAGTTACCCTTTACTATTATTGTGGAAATTGGGCTTTGCCCTCAAATGAATCCCAAACCCGTTCCACTGACGGTTACACTAACGAAGGAGACGTCGTTAGTTTTCCTTGATATTCGTATATGGATTCTTTGTGGACAACACAGAGGGACGGACAACTGGGTGAAGACGAGACTTGTAGAGGATGCGGCGGAGACTGTGCTACTGTAGCTTAGTGCATGATCAATTAGATTTGGTGTATAGGATTTTGAGCTGGAAAATGTACTTTGTTTTTAATTTGGGAATTATTGAACCATTATTCCACTAAAACATTCCGCACTCTGATATTTTTCTTCTGAAATGATATGACACTTTTCTTCTTTTGAAATGTATTAATGTTATTATTAATTCCCAAAGTTAAGTACTAGTAATATTATGATGAAGTTATTTAATTTCGTTCAACAATTAAATTACGACGTACAATTTTATGAAATGACTTAAAGGAAATTTTATTTCAATTCTTTTGAAGTAATAAATTGGAAAATCATTTCAATTATTTATTTAAAAAAAAAATACATTTGTGCTGTGTTTTTAACTCGGGGTGTTACACTTAGCCTCTGTATTCGGCTACGACCCTGTCGTATTCGAATACAGGACTGCAATTTTTGCCACTGTATTCGCATCTGTATTCGACTACGACAGCCTCGTATTCGAATACAGAATGCTGATTGTTCACTGTTTTTGCCTCTATATTTGAATACAAGGGAGGGAGCTGTATTCGAATAAAGCTTGCTTTTTTTTCAAAAATTTCAGTTTTAAACAATGGTTTATGAACTTAAAGAGTTGGGAAAACATTGGGAAAGTTTGTGATGAATTAAAATGGTGTTTTTGAGATGGTTAGGGGTGGTGATGATGAGGTTCTGAAGTTCTTTATTGATGCTGTGAAAAATGCTGAGTTTACATTGTTGTGGCCTCTGTATTCGAATACAAGAAAGCTGTATTCGAATACAGAGTGTTGATTCTGCATTGTTTTAGCTTCTGTATTCGAATACAAGGAAGCTGTATTCGAATACATATTCGGTTTTTTTCCAGAACACTCAGTTTTAAACATGTGTTTATAAACTTTAAGAGTTGGGGAAAACATTGGGAAGACTTGTGATGAATTAAAATGGGGTTTTGAGATAGTGTGAAGTGGTAATGAGGTGGTGCTTGAATATTTTTATTGATGTGATGATAATGAAATTAATTGTGTTGAGATATTTTGGGGAAATGATGGAAAAGCTGAATTTTACTGATGTTGCATACTGTTTTCAGTGAAGAGAAAACATTGCATGTTCAAGCACTGCATAGTCAGGTAGTACCCACGATGGGCCACAGAGTAATGCGAAAACGTGCTGATCTGTTGAGCGATTGCACGAGTGCTGGTCTGTTGAGCGACTGCATTGGTACTGGTCTGTTGAGCGATTGTACCCTGAAATACGCAAAAACGTGCTGATTTGTTGAGCGATTGCACGACTGCTGGTCTGTTGAGCGACTGCACTGGTGCTGATCTGTTGAGCGATTGCACCCTGGTCTTGAGGGCCGTTAAAGTCAAACATATTTAAATTGTGCTGGTCTGTGAGCACGTGCACCTTGGTAATTCCAAGAAGTTGAATACATAAGCATATACATATTGCATCGGGGTGATTGACCGGTGGGTCATGATTTGGATATATGTTGATGATTGGATGTGTGTAAGTACTTTCTAAAATCTGAATTTTTGATGAAGTGTTAGACATACTTGCAACATGTTTTCCATATTAATTGGTTGCTGTTTGAAAAGGCATACATGTCATGAAATTTCAAAATGAGTATCCTTATTTATCATCATTGTTATATGATATGCCATGGATATGTTTGTTACTGTGATATAAATGATATGTGTTAATTGTTAATTTTTGTCGGTGACCCTTTACTATTATTGTGGAAATTGGGCTTTGCCCTCAGATGATACCCAAACCCGTCCCACCGACGGTTACACTAACGACGGAGACGTCGTTAGTTTCCCTTGATCTTTACGTACGGAGTATTCGCGGGCAACGTAGAGGGACGAACAGCTGGGGTGAAGACGAGACTTGTGGAGGAGGCGGTGGAAATTGCTTGCTATTGTAGCTTAGTGCATGATCAGACTAGACTTTTGTATAGGGTCTTGAGTTTCGGAAATGTAATTGGTTATTTTGGGAATTATTGTATAACTTTTCCGCTAATATTTTCCGCACTCTGATAATATTTTGGTGGGTCCAGGATACAGCTGTTGGATGTATCTTTATTTGGTTATGTTTTGAAGAATTAAATTCCCAAAAATAATTTACTTGATTAATCGTGATGTAATTATTTAATTACTTCTCTATTTTGGATTACGACGTCGAACAACTTTTAATTTGAATTGATTTTAATTCTTTTGAATTAATAATTGTGAAAAAGAAAATTCCTTTTATTTATTTTAAAAAGAAAAAAAAATACACTTGCACTGTGTTTTAAACTCGGGGTGTTACAATTGTGGTATCAGAGCATTTGGTTAAAGTTTTGGGTTAAAAGCTCTGATTAGATTATTAGTTTTGAGTCATTATATGATCATGCATAGGAGCAAGTAGTTAAAGTGTCAAGTCTTGTGTAAGTTGTGGTGTGACTGAAGTGATGATGGTAACCACTAAGAAAAAATATCCTTTTCAAAGGATAAATGACTTGTTATACCAATTAGGGGGAGCTACTGTGTTTTCCAAGATTGATTTGAAATCTGGATATCATCAAATCAGAATAAAGTCAAAGAATATCTCCAAAACAACCTTTACGATCCGGTGTGGACATTATGAATTCTTAGCTATGTCTTTTGGGGTGACCAATGCCCCAACCATATTTATGGATTATATGAATAGGATTTTTAGACCATACCTTGATAGATTTGTAGTGGTATTCATAAATAACATTTTGATATACTAAAAAACCCCTGAGCAACATGTAGAACATCTTTAGATAGTGCTACAAATACTTATAGATAGGAAGTTGTAATCCAAACCTAGTAAATGTGAAGTCTAGATGTTATAAGTAAAAATCTTAGGCCATGTGATCACAAAGGGAGGAGTGGCAGTGGATCCTTATAACGTAGAGATAGTGTTGGAGTGGGAACAACCTAGGAATGTGACAAAAGTAATGAGATTCTAAGGATTGGTAGGGTACTATAGAAGATTGATTAGAAATTTTTTCCCAAATTGCCTTCCCTTTGACTAGGTTAACCAAGAAAGATTACTGTTTTGTGTGGGATCATGAGTTTGAGAAGAGTTTTCAAACACTCAAAACGAAACTGACCATTGCCCCTGTACAGACCATCCTAGATCTTACTTTAGGCTTTGAGGTATACTGTGATGCATCATTAAAAGGTCTATGTTGTGTGCTGATGCAAAAAGTCAAGTAGTGGGTTATGCCTCATGGAAACTCAAACCACATGAGGAGAGTTACCCTACCCATGACCTAGAACTAACTGCCAAATTTTTTTCCCTAAAGATTTAGAGACATTATCTGTACGAAGCACATTTTAATATCTTTAGTGACGATAAAATTCCAAAGTACCACCTTGACTAGAGGGAACTTAATATGAGGAAAAATAGATTGAAGGTGCAAACACGAGAAGGGGGTTGAATTATGTTTGAAGAAGTTGATATCTTTTTGATAATTTGATGAAGGCTGGTTGTTTCTATGAATTACTTAGACAAGAAGTAATCAGGTTCAGAGGTAGCAAACAGTGAAAGCATAAATAACTAGACACATAGATTTATCTTGGTTCACCACTAACTTGGCTACGTCCAGTCCCCTCATTCAGGAGGCTTTAGTCCACTAATTCAAATACCTTGAATTACAAAGCACCTGATCCTCCAAGCTAGTCTCCCGAAACAACTTGACAACCCCAGACTTTTGACAAACTAACCACCTTTACTTTACAAGCCAAGTCCTCTCCTAATAACCTGACAATCCTAGATTGAAGAAGGAACTAAACCATTATCAGGTTGGATACAAAAGATTGGAAATGTATGTGTTTACTTCTTACAAAGCTGATAATAGTAATAACATTCACAATCTCAGAAAAAACACTTAGAAAATGTTTCTATCTTGAACAAGTGTTTCTCTCTTTGAACTCTAAGATGAATTTGAAATTTTGAGCTTATGAGTTCTTCTACTTTTTTCTGATTTTTGATGATCTTCTTCTCCAGCCTTGAGTATCTATTTATAGTTAAAATTACGGCTTCGATTTAGTCATTGTTTGATTCTGAATTGTATCTGCATTCCTAGCTTGGTCAACAATGATCTTATTCAAAAACAATTTTGAACAAGATGCCTTCTGATAATATGTGATGTAGTCAATTCTTTATTTCTGAATCCAATCTGGCCAGTTCTTCTAGATTGATTTTGTTTGTATTTTTTTCAAATTGAGTTTGTAAGTTCTTTAGATCGATTATGTTTGTATTTTGTTTAGATTGAGCTCGTAAATTCTTTAGATGGATTCTGTTTCTATTTGTTCAAATTGAGTTTGGAAATTCTTCAGATTGATTCTGTCTGTATTTTGTTCAGATTGAGTTTGTAAATTCATCAAATTGATTTTGTTCCTATTTTGTTGTAGATAAATTTTGATCAAATCTTGACCATATCTTATTTTTAACTTGGTCAAAGATTTTCTTCAATTATAAATTCGAATAAAATATTATTTGAGATTTTCTTCAATTATAAATCTAAATAAAATCTTATTTTAGATTTTCTTCAATTATAAATCTAAATCAAATCTTATTTTAGATTTTCTTCAAAAACATGAATCTTCTTTCGTACTCTTTGAAGTCAAATATATTGTTCTCATAAAATACTTTTGTTATCATCAAAACTCTATGTATAAAACCAACTTAGTTCCAACAGAGATGGGTGGAATTCTTGAAAGACTATGACTTTGAGCTAAGATACCACTTAAGCGTGGTCAATGTAGTGGCAGACTCCTTGAGTAGAAAGTCACTACATATATCATATCTGATGATTTAGGAACTAATATTACTAGAAAACATTAGAAATTTAAGTCAGAGGATGACACGTCTTCAAAAGGGAATTCTTTCAAACAAGATGGAAATAACCAATGATCTTAGGGATCAAATTATGCAGTCCCAAGAACTAGATAGAGAGTTACAAGCTAAGAAGGATCAAGTGAAATTTCCAAAGGCAACAGATGGGATAATTATGTTGCAAAACATAATTTGTATACTTAGGGACCAAAAATTAAAAAAAATAATATTAGAGGAAGCCCATAAGAGCCACTTGACCATTCACCCTTGAGCCACCAAGATGTATCAGGATCTTAAGTAGAATTATTGGTGGCAAGGCATGAAGAATTATATGCTACCTTTGTTGCCTAGTGCTTGACTTTTCAAAAGATAAAAATAAAACATCAAAGGCCATCAGGTCTACTACAACCTCTGGTCATACTTGAATGGAAATGGGATTGTATTTCCATTGATTTTGTTGTGGGACTACCTTATACCGGGTCATAGTATGGTTCCATTTGGGTAATTATAGACAGATTGACTAAGTCAACCCACTTTTTGCCTGTTAGGACTACCTACAATACCCCTAAACTAGACAAATTATTTATAAAGGAGATAGTAAGATTACATGGGGTACCTCACAGTATAATATCAAATAGAGACCCCTAATTTACCTCCATATTTTGGAAATCCTTCCAAAAGTCTTTGAGGACTAGGTTATACCTTAGTAGTACTTATCATCCCTAAACTGATAGCCAAAATGAAAGGACCGTCCAAACTTTAGAAGATATGTTAAGATCTTGCATTTTGGGGAATGGGGGAAGTTGGGACGCATACTTGCTTCTGGTGAAATTTTCATACAATAATATCTACCATGCTAGCATAGGCATGGCACATTATGAGGCATTGTATGAAAGGAAATTTAGAACCCCTCTTTGTTGGTCAGAGGTAAGGGAGAAGAAGATTATAGGGCCTGATGTCAGCCTCGCCTTTGTAGTTTTTCCTCTATGTGTTATTATGTAACTTTAGAGTTTTTGTCTCTGGTTGTTGTTTCAAAAACCTAAGTATTTTTACCTCCGATAATTGTTTTCTATATTGCTACCTCTGGTTCCAAACTCATGATTTTGGGCATTATGCCTCTAATGATTAATTTACGTTTTTGGGCTTGTTGCCTTTGATGCTATTTCTCAACTCGGAGTATTTTTGTGTTTGCTTTCTCCTTCTTTTTTTTTGCATCTTTTAGTTATATTATGGTTTCTTATATTTTAGCTATGGTAAATTACTTATGTTTTTTCCTTTGGTCAAATGCTCCTTTATTGCCTTTGTTAATACTCTTATACTTTGCCCTTTGATTTTTCTATACTTTGCCCTCTGATTTTTCTTCTTCAACCTTGCTTCCAATTTTCTCCTTCCATTTTGCCTCTGGTGTTTCCCTTTTGTCTTTCCTCTGATCAAGCTTCCTCTGATCCAAGTCCCTCTGATCATGCTGCATCTGATCTAAGCCCTCTGATCAAGCTGCATCTGATCCAAGTCCCTATCATTCTGCCTCTGCACACGTATCCTCTAATTCTGCCTCTAGACACGTATCCTCTGATTCTGCCTCTAGACATGTATCCTCTTATTGTGCCATTGGACATGTATCCTCTGACTTTTTCTTTAGTCACATATCTTATGACTCTGATTATGCTGCCTTAACCTATATGCTTCTGGTCATGCTGCCTCTTGTTAGAGTTTGCCTCTTATTAGAATTTGCCTTTGGTTATGTTGCCTCTCATCTATTACTCCAAAATGCACTGTCTCTAGTCAAGAGTTTTGCCTCTGGCTATGTTTGCCTCTGGTTCCAGCTCTGATCATGGACTTAGGATTTAATTTCCACTTGATTTTTAGTATATTGTTAATTTATTATAAGTGTTATGAAGTAATGGTGCATTGCAAACATAACATTATGAAGGCATTGCATACATAACATATCAAGTGCATTACATTATCATTAATCAGATCATGTATGGCGTTACTCCCAATTGGACATTTAGGTTTGTTCCAAGCAAGGAACAACAGGTAGAGGAGAACAATCAAGACGGTGGTTGGGTTTGGCCAGACAACCTTTACCAATCAACACTCAATTTTCTTGATGACTCACATCAAGATATTTGGCGAATTTTCCTTGTTTCGAGGAAAATATTTTAGGGCATGCATAGTTTTAAGGATCATAATGAAGGAATGATTTCAGTTAAGCTTTTATGAGAACTTGAAGAAAGAGCTTCATCATGTTTTTTATGCATATTTATGAAAGAATATTTTTAAACTACCATTGCCTTTGTTTTCAAAACTCACTGAGATTTTATCTCACCCCTTTATTTTTATATTACCAACTTGAGAAAACCAAGGTACATATTGACCACCAGAGGATTGGTCCATACTTATTCGTTTAAAATTATGATGTGTTGAATTATCTGATGTAATGAAAATTTGTTAAAAACTTAAATTAGTTCAAGTTGTAATATTAATTTATGAATATACCAAAACAAGTTGTAAACTATATTGTGAATGTAGTTTTCAGTTGTAAACTATTATTTCATTATATTTTCCTCTTTCATATTAAGGTGTATGGATTGAATTGTCATATTCTAGATAATTTGTATTGAGTCTTACGTTATTGTTCTCATAAAATATTTTATTAACATCAAAACTATAATGAAAACCCAACTTGGTTCCAACAATCTCCCCCTTTTCAATGATGCAAAACTGTATTTTTTATAAGAATTTTTCTTTTATTACTCGACTCCCCTTGACTTAAGGCTCCCCCTAAGTCTAAGTAATTTTTTCATTATCTCCCCAGATTATTGTTCTCAAATATTTTTGTCTCTCTTTTGTCATCAGACAAAAAGACTTGAAAGTGAAATTTGTTTTTTTTTTATGTGTTTGCCTCATTTTTTTCATAGAATGAATAATAGATAAAACATAGCCTAATATGAATAGAACATAAAATTGATCCTAGTATGAATTTAAACTACTCTAAGTTTGGCGCAATATCATTCAGGTATAAAGGTAAGGTTTAAATTTTTTCTAATGAAGTCAAATATATCTTCAGCTAGTGGTTTGGTGAATATGTCTCCCCGTTTATGTTTAGTGTCTACAAACTAGATATTTAGTACTCCGTTTTGAACAAAGTCCCTAATGAAGTGATGTTTTATTTCTATGTGTTTGGCTCTAGAATGTAGGATTGGGTTCTTGGTTAGGAAAACGGCAGAAGTGTTGTCACATAATATGGGAATGTTACTCCCAAGAATCTTGTAATCTTCTAGTTGATGTTTCATCCATAGCAATTGAGAACTGTAACCAGCTGCCGAAATGTACTCAACCTCTATTGTTGGCATTACAATTGTGCTTTGTCTCTTACTTGACCATGAGATTAAGTTTTCACCAAGAAATGTGCAGTTTTCACTTGTGCTTTTCCTCTCAAGTTTGTCTCTAGCATAATCAACATCACAATAGCCACTTAATTTGTACTTGGTCGATTTCATGTAGAACAAGCTAAAGTTGGTAGTATCTTTTAAGTAGCTTCTTAACAGTAGTTAAACTAAATTCCCTTGAATCAACCTGAAATTTTGCACGCACACACTAAACATAATATCAAGTCTAGAGGTAGTAAGATAAAGCAGTGATCCAATCATTGCTCTATATGTTTTCTGGTCAACTTTCTGGCCTGATTCATACATTTCAAGTGAACATGTGGGGTGCATTGGTGTAGCCCTAGGTTTACAATAATTCATTTTAAACTTCTTGAGAAGCTCTTTTGTATATTTGGTTTAATGAATGTATATGCCTTTGTGACTTTGCTGAATTTGTATCCGTAAGAAGAACTTAAGTTCTCCCATCATACTCATTTTAAATTCAAGTTGCATCAACTTAGCAAATTCTTGACAAAGGGTGCCATTAGTAGATAAAAAATTAATGTCATCAATATAAATTTCAATGATAAAAATGTCATACCCTATTAATTTTAGTGTTTCTGAAAATCCACTTGGTTCTAATGTTTTTCTTTGGTCTAGGTACTAGATCCCAAACATAATTCCTTTTAAATTCACTTAACTCTTCTTGCATTGCAAGGATCCATCCATCTTCTGCCAGTGCTTCATCAACAGATGTAAGTTCAATTGATGGTAGTAGACCAAACAAAGTTGTGCCTTTTAGTGATGATATGGTCTTCAAAGGATCATTTGCATTTCCAATTATTAGAGTGTCAAGATGGGATCACTTGTACTTCCATCCAGATCTCCCTTAGGACTTATCTTGATTGCTTCTGACTTGGTCAGATTCATCCTTTGATGATTTGTCATCTTCTTCTCATTTACTTGTATCCTCTAATTTTTCAGGTTCTTCTAGTTTGTTTGCATCAGATTCCTCTAGTTCTAGTAAACTTGCACTATCATCAACATTCTTTGACTTTTTAAGGTCAAGCTTTAGATCTTTCAGAGTATCTAATGAAGGTGTACTTTTGTGATCTGGAATCAAACTTGCCAATGTTATCTTTAGTGTTTAACATATAACAAGTACAACCAAATTGTTTAAAGTAGGAGATGTTAGGCTTTTTACCCTTCCATAATTCATATGGTGTTTTATTCAATATTGACCTAATTAAGATTCTATTTTGAATATAGCATGCAGTGTTAATTGTATCTGCCCAAAAATGTTTTGCAATATCCATCTCATTAAGCATGGTTCTGGCCATTTCTTGAAGGGAATTATTCTTTCTTTCTACAACTCCATTTTTTTGTGGTGTTCTAGTACTCCATTCAGTTACTATTTCTTCGAATCCTAGACCTCTTTTACCATTTCTACTAACTCCATAAATCAAAGAAGCATACTTTCTTATTTCCATACTGTTACCTAGAAAGTCTTGGAATGCTTATTCGTATTTATCACAATTATATGTGACATTTTCTAAAGGTTTTGAAACAAGAATATCTTTCAAGGTTTTATTTTCATATTTAACCTCAACACTTTCAATTTTTAAGGCATTGATTTCTTTATTTATGTTTGCATTTACTTTCTTAAGTGCTTTTAGTTTTAGAGACAACTTGTGGTTTTTATTTAAGAAATCATTTATGACATTAGTTAAATCAGATCAAGTTAAGCTAGAAAATACCTCAATTACTTTATAAACTAATTCACTTCTAGAGTCATAATCAACATTTGTGTTGGATCCAAAAGCAGAGTTGGTATGAGCCATCAAAGCCAAATCTACTTTCTCTTCATCATCAGATGATTCATCATTATCATCCCATGTAGCCATCAGAATCCTCTTCTTGGGTCTAGAATTTTTCCTCTGATGTTTCCCTTTTCCAAATTTGGACATTCAGACTTGACATGTCTAGGTTCATTGCATCCATAACATATGATGCTTTTCTTGTCAGATTTTTCATCCCTTCTTCTATTGGACTTCCTAGAATATCTTTTAGAAAATTGGTTCTTTCTGTTGTGCCACATCTTCTAAATTTTTTGTAGCAATAGTTGCATAACTCTTCTCAAGTACCTTTAATCCTAAACTAGAGTCTGGAATCTGGAAAACATTGTTTCAATGTTTTCATCTTCTTTCATCTTGAACTGCTCATACTTTCTAACTAGGAGGTTGGCCTTTGCTTCTTGAACTAGCTTGCTTCCTTCATAGGTTAGAACCAAATTTTCATAGATGGTTTTTGCTGTTTCTTTGTCAATGCACTTATCAAATTCCTTTAAGGTGATTGCATTGATCATGAAGGTTATGGACTTGTGATGCATCTTATACATCTTCTTCTGTTCAGTATCCATCTTTTCCCTTGAAATATCAATACCATCAGAATTTTTGAACCATTGTAGCCATCTTCCACTAAGTCCCAAAGTTCAAGATCTTTTGAGATACAGAAACTCCTCAGCATATCCTTCCAATACTCAAATCGTTCACCAGCAATCAACGGTGGCCTGTTGATGTTTCCTCCAGCAGCTTCTTAACCAAATCCATACATTGTTGAATCCTTGGATCTTTGTTCAAGAGTTGTAAAATGTGACTTTTTGGAATCGGGCTATTGATACGAATTGAAGGTGTAAACACGAGAATGGAGGTTGAGTTGTGTTTAACTAATTAATCAGAGGCAAAACAAGAATTGCAGAAATAAAGTGACACAAGAATTTATCTCGGTTCACCACCAACTTGGTAGCTATGTCCAGTCCCCTCACTCAGAAGGATTTAATTCACTAATTCAAAACTTGAATTACACAACACCTGACCCTACAAGCCAATCTTCTCAGAACAACCTAACAACTACAGACTTTTTGAGGAACAGAAACCCCTTTACTCTACAAGCCAAGTCTTCTCAACACAACCTGAAAACCTACAGATTGCTTGAGGAACATGAAAGCAACTGTCGGGCTGGGTTACAAGATTTTGGAACAAATTGGTTTGTTTCTAACAAGTTGATTGTAACAATGACTTTCACACAAGAAATCACGTAGAAAATATTTCTTTTGAGAGAGTATCTCTCTAGACCTTAACCTTATGAACTCTAATGACTTAGGAAATTTTGTGCTTGTGAGTTCTCTTATTTTCTTCTTCAGCCTTGAGTAGATAATTCATAACTTCTTATAGATTCTGATAAACTCTTCTTGTAAATAATTCATATCTACTTGTAGATAAATCTTGATAAAATCTTCTTGTAAATAATTCATATCTTCTTGTAGATAAATCTTGATCAAATCTTCTTGTAAATAATTTATATTTTCTTGTGATAAATCTTGATCAAATCTTCTTGTAAATAATTCATATCTTTTTGTGATAAATCGTGATCAAATCTTCAGAGGCATGCTGAGTTTGTGCACATTAGAGACGTGCAAGGAATTTAGAGGCATGCTTCAAATTCTGTCTTCAGACAATCTTCAAATGCAGTCTTCAAACTCAATTTCAGACTTCAGAGATAGTCTTCAGACCTAGTTATCAGACTCAGTCTTCAGACCCAAACATCAGACCCAGACATTATAGGCATGTTACTTTCAGAGACATATGTTTAGACGCATATACTTTGTGTTCTTCTAATTTGATCTTCTAGTCATTTCCTCTTCTTATTGATTGTGATGAGTTCTAAAATTACTTTTTTAGCATTTTTGAATGTCACAAATATGTCTAACCAGCCCATTGTGGGGCTTTTGACCATCACAAATTCTTATTATTTATGTAGTGAGAATTTTAGAAGACTTTGACAATTCTTGGCAACAACATCAAAAACATGTTGTGTGTGCAATATGAAAGTATACATAATCGTAACAACTAATAAATAGTCAATAAAGATGTTCTCACGAAGATTGTGACAAGTAATATGGTTGTGTCCATTACTAAAGACTATCTATATTAATAAAAGAATTTTACTATAAAACTCCTTTCGACATTTCACAAGTTTGTTATTTAACTAAGTAGCCAATCCCAAATCAAAACATATAACAAAAACATACTTTAATAAAGGTGATGAACATAAACATGACATAACATCATCTAAAAGGTTCATTGCAAATCGTAGTTTCCTAACTTAAAATCACCCCAAAACATATAATGTTATATCTAATAAAATTGAGAGCTTCCACTATTTCTTGCTATAAGATTCATAAAAGTATTTATCCTTATCTAGTAAAGTTATACTGCTAATACTGCTTTTAACACTTTCTACAATTGATTGAATTTTATACGGATCATCATTAGAAAATTTTCTAATAGTTTCTTCATTTTTCAATTATATTTCTCACATAAATTCACGAGACCTACATAAATTTAAACTAATAATGATTAAAGTCTTTGAATAAGGGCGTGAAAGAATGTTGATATATCACTCCGGTCTTATAAATTAACAAAAACAAATTACTAAGGGACTATTAATTAGAAGTGAAAGGTATCGAATTATTACAGAACATTAGGCCACAAGTCTTAAAAGTCATAGAGACTTCGATTATTGGTTAAGTGCTTCAGAAACATTACTTAATTACTCAATATGCTTACTTTTATTTAATGTAAACTTTTTTGCTCACATATAACACACCAAAGAGACGAGTGCAGTGCAGCTACTAGCTAGCAATGCAAATAGAACACTATTTATTCAATGAAAAAAAGTTTCTTTGCTCAACAAGAAGAATGAATAACAAATGGACCGTCTCTTGTAGGTGAATGAGAGAAAGAGAGAAGATGATTTTTGAAGAGAGAAAGATAGAGTGATGAATAATTTATAAGAGATGAAAAGTAAAGAGGAAGATCGAGAGTCTATGGAAGGAGATGACAATTAAAAATTAAATACTCAATTTTCACAATAGTCTTTGGAAGAAAAAAAATATTTTTGAGCTCAGAATTATCAATGTGTAAGTCAATTTAGCCCTTAAAGTCAACTGGTTCTACTTCTTCGTAGTTTTTATGATATATCATATTTTAACGATTTCTTCACTCTAATTTCATATCAACGTCATATTCTTTTTTTTCTCTCTCTTATTCTCCCCTTTCCCATCTCTTCACTTTCACCCCGTACATAACCCACCCCTTTACTACATCTATTGTACTTTTTTACCATTGCGTTGCTAAATCATTAATTAGAGAGTTGAGTATTTGAAAATATTTGGTGTGATAGAAATAAGTTGGTTTTGAAGAACAATGACCCTTAATAATTTTCATGACAACAATTTTTATTTTGTGGAAACAATTTATTATGCTAATGAAATTTTTTAAGTATACAGACCCAAAGTTAAAACTTTTAAAGATTTTGTGTTGCATCGTCTAATGAATAGAGAAAATAAATGAAAAAAAGTGACAATACTCTAAAGAATATATTAAATTTGAGTTTGACTCTGATCAACGTGTCTTTGATGAATTTGATAATGCAATTTCGCTCTGATTATTTTGTATCTAATAAATTTGGCAAACCAGTTGATTGTCTGGTCAATGCATCAAGTCAATGCTCTAATAAAAAAGTCAATTTTATTAAGTCAAACATATGAGTCCAGAATTTTGAAGAAGTCAAGATCTCAACATTCTTTGTTCATCAAAGTTGGACTTATACTCATACTGAAGAAACACATGACATCCTCTCAAATTGTCGTCCTCTGATTTTCATTTTGCTTCCATCAAGATATGTTGAATTAATTATGACGACGTATGTCGACAAATTTTTAACGTTGATTCAAGATCTCTAAAGATTCGACATGGTTCATTACGTTACATGTTGATTTCATACAATTTCAACAACGGTTAAAAACCCTAATGATGTCGAAGTTTATCTATAAAAGGACTTGTAATTTTCACAAAAAAAAAAAATACATATTTGAGAAGCCTACTACCATTACATATTACAGTCATTGAAAAAATTTGTATTATTCTCTAAGTGCTGAAAAACAGCAAATACATTATGAGAGCATACTTTGTAAATATTCTCGTATGAAAGTTATTAAGAAAACAACTTTAGTAGTTGCAACTTTTAACAACTTGACTATACTAATGTATTAAGCTAAAAGGTTAAGAAGATTTGAACACAATCAGATTGACTAGTAGATATTCAATGAATGTGTAATACTTTTGGTATTTAATAAATTAAATCCCTCAAAGTGAAAGGACTCAATGTAAATATTGTGTTGATAGTGAACTACGATGATTGACTTGTTTCTTCTCTTTATCTCCTTATTTTGCTTTGGCTGGTATTTCTTCCCTTTCTTGTTTTTTTTATCTCTTTAGAATGTTTCAACTTTTAAGGGATTATAGATTGAAATGTATACGCACCAACTCTTGAGAACAATGAAAGGGGGGAGAAGAATATTAAGACTTTATAAATCTTTCTTTTATATTTATATTTTGTTTTTCTCAAAGTATTGTTACCAAGAACAACGAACTTTTGCAGACCCTTCGGATGTTCACCAAATTGGTTTCAAACGTCATTGCAATCTAAGATAATTTTATATGAGATTTCCGTGTCTGCATCTCAATGTATAGCTATAACATTAACTTGCAGCAAGTTTGTTCTAACACACTGAAGTGGACGCAATACATGGACCATGGTGATGGGCATAGCTATATATGTTGAAAAGAAATCGGGTTGCTAGTTGCTACTAACTTCGCATCCACGGGAAGAGAGTCAATCAAAGAAGCACAAGATTTTATTTGCAATAAAAAATGTACATGCCAACTGTATGTTATTTTTCATGAATAAATGTGCATACCAACTTTTGATACTTTCTGGGAGCATCGTTGAATTGTGTTCCTCCTCTTTATGACTGGATTTGTGATTGCGTCCCCTTGGTGAGAGTATTGGTTTTTCTCTTCTATGTGACAGTTACGTTTTTCATGTATGAGGATTAGTGAACCAAATATTACTACATGTGTGATGGCTGGAAATGCAGAGAATGCGCTGCAGGCCATGACTGACAACGCAATAATTGTGTTGCAGCCAACATTGCATGCAATTGTTCAAGATGGTTCCCATATCTGTCGGGACAAATTAGTATTGTTAGTTGGAACCGTTGGGGTCAGGGTAACACACAAGAAGTTCTCGCTTTATATTACCTGATTCCGTGCCATAGATCGAATGGGAGTTTCTTCCATTAATATTGATTTTGAAGTTTACATGGTCCTTCATCAAATGTTGCATGTACACAAACTCTTCTTCCTAAACGCTCTTTGACACACAATCTTGGAACAATCCTTCAAATTTTGAACACACCTATATTCAAGATAAAGATCACACTTCAATTCTTGCAAGATAGACTCCTAAAGAACACTCTTTAGAAAATCCCACAATATCACCTTTCAGTTTTTTTAACGCAAAATCCACAAATATCCCCTTAATGATCTGCATTTAGAATAGACACCTCAATAATGTTGGAACTGTCGCTTTTGATTTGTCCGCGAAAAATGAGTCGCCACCAATTTTATTTTAATTTAAAAAAAAAAGAAAAATTAGATAAAACCTAAAATAAAGTTTTTGAACCAAAAAAATGGATTCATGAGTCAATTACGAGTAGAGAAAA
The DNA here is from genome assembly GCA_037974295.1 of Cicer cuneatum. NCBI lineage: Eukaryota > Viridiplantae > Streptophyta > Magnoliopsida > Fabales > Fabaceae > Cicer > Cicer cuneatum. Next base: position 37,682,871 of record JBBPBO010000003.1, on the reverse strand, counting down.
TAATATTACCCTACATCGTCCGTTAAAATGGTTACCCTATAATTAATTGTATAAAAATTATTTATTTACTTAATTATTTATTTTACCCCCTAAAACAATAATAAATAGGAAAATAAATTATTTACATTAATAAAAGAAAGAAAAATATTTTTTTATAATTTGGTTTGACAAGGAAAAAAACCTTGCTCCTACGTATTCCCAGGTGCAATAGGGAAATCAAAACACACGTAGTTCTTGGGTAGAAAATATTTATGTGTTATCCAATTTTATTATTATTCTATTTGACTATTGTTTTATTATAGTTATTATTATATATGTATCCAGAAGTAAAAATGTAATAATGATAATAATGATAATAATAATAATAATAACAATAATAATAATAATAACAAAAAATGTGAGATGTCTGTTCATAAATTGTATATTTCAATTTTTTTGTATTTTTTTGGTTTTTTAAATAAAGAACAATTGACTTTTTTTAATAAAAAATAACGGTAATGCGGTGGTTTATACACGAAACAGATGGACACGACAGTGAAGCAGCCTATTAAAGGAGTTGCTTACGCGTTGTCGGATCTGTCACAGCATAATGGCCACTAAGTGATGTGGCGCGGCGAGCGAGGATGAATTTCATCCGGCAGCGGCGACTGTTAATTCTAAAAATAAAATAAAAAAAGTTATTTATTCGTTGTTATGATTGTTTTTTTTATTTGATAAACCATTATGTGAATTTTGTGTTATGTTACAATGGGTTGAAGTTTGTTTTACTTGGTGATTGGTTTATTAGCATAAATTATTTATAATGTTTTTAGTATGTATGAAAAAAAAACAATTTTTTAGAACAAAACACTTAAGGAAAATAAAAGCGGGTTTATTTTTTATAAAAATGAAATTACATTTTTAAAGGATGCAATACAAATAAACTAAAAGAAAAATTAAGGAATGCAATACAAATAAACGACAAAAAGAAAACATTAGATAAGGATGAGGAAATTGATACCTTATTGCTGAATATGGTTTGCTAGACTGATTTTACCAAATTCAGATTCTCCGCTCTTCTTTTGCCTCTGATTCTCTTTTTTTTTTTTTACTCTCAATAGTGCTCTCCTTCTTCTACTCATGGTGTAGACTATTTATAGACTTTTAGGTTGAAGGTTACAAAAGACAAAGAAATAATTGTGGATTGATTACCAATTACTAATCATTAATTTGTTTTCGGTTTCTTTTCATTCAAATGGTCACCATTATGTTGATTTTTATTACTATTCATCAATTTGTTTTCGGTTTCTTTTCATTCAAATGGTCACCATTATGCTGATTTTTATTACTATTCATCAATTTGTTTTCGGTTTCTTTTCATACAAATGGTCACCATTATGCTGATTTTTATTACTACTCATCAATTTGTTTTCGTTTTTTTATTCAAATGGTCACCATTATACTAATTTTTATTGTCATCAATCCATTTCCTTTCAATTTCTTTTTATTCGATTATGTACCTTTTTTTTTGTTTTAGAAAAGAGTGAACGCCTGAACAGGAATCAGAGACAAATAAGAACCAAAAACACTCATGATTGTATAAAGTTTATAGTCTAATTATTTATTTTTATTTGTATTTATTATATTTTTCTCATTTTTTTATATATAATATTATATTTTTTATTTAAAAATGTCTAAATAAAGCGGACAAAATTAGGTGTCAACAGCTGCCCCTCTTTACGTAGAATTTACTTGAGAATCAAAGTAAAGATAAGTAAACATGACGACTCTAATTTTGTCCGCAAAGAACTTTTATAGAAAGGTGCAAGTCGTTTTCCCAGCTTCAACATGTGGGTCATTTTCTCGGCTTTGGGTGCGAGTTGTTTTCCCGGCTTCAACATGCGGGTCGTTTTCTCGAGTTTGGGTGTGATTCGTTTTCCCGGCTTCAACATGCGGGTCGTTTTCTCGGCATTAGGTGCGAGTCGTTTTCCCGGCTTTGGGTGCGAGTCGTTTTCCCGGCTTTAAGATGCAGGTCGTTTTCTCGGCTTTGGGTGCAAGTCATTTTCTCGGCTTTGGGTGCGAGTCGTTTTCCCGGCTTTAACATGCAGGTCATTTTATCGGCTTTGGGTGCGAGTCGTTTTCCCAGCTTTAAGATGCGGGTCGTTTTCTCAGATTTGGGTGCAAGTCGTTTTCTCGACTTTAGGTGCGAGTCGTTTTCCGGCTTTAACA